>OU343221.1:73846626-74002340 GCA_910596185.1 Chrysanthemum makinoi
CTTGATGGTGTTTCCTCATGACATAAGCCGGCAAAGGGCAGAAGTTGCCATAGACATTTTTTTAAGAAATGAGATACGAATGAAATAAAGATATGAAATATGAAAGGTGGTGTTAAGGGTATTTATAGGAAAGTCTTGAATTGGAGGTCACGTACGTTGTCACGTCGAGCTTTCAAATTTGACCACTTTTCTTCTCATTAGCTTTATCTTGAAATATAATTCCATTCAATGAATTGACGAGAATAGTCATGCATGGAACCAGGACACAAAGTGATTATTGGACCTGGTTCATTTACAAAAAATCGAGGCTTTTTAAAAAAATTAACATCATGCCACTGCACTTCTCCAATCTCGACGATTAAAGAGGATGAAACCCGAATAAAACCACCCACGAAGGCTAACATACACATTCTCTTAATTAACTTTAAATATAGGTTAGTCGCGTTGGCCTGATTAACATGCAATTTTTATATAAACGTCTCATAGTAAAACTAGTAGAAGCGCGTTTTGGACTAGATTAAACTGCTAAGAAGGATGGTCGATTAGGAGGGCCAAGCACTCTCGAGTCCCCAGCTAGGTCCCGAGTTACTCTCGTGACCATCAAAGTCTCAAATTATAGAAGTGCATTTTGGACTAAATTAAATTGCAAGAAAGTTAGGCAGGATAGGAATCATGCATCTATATCATAATTATTGATGTATCTAAAAGTGCTAGCGTCTTTACTTTTACGCTTAAGATATGAACCCATACACATGAATGTTGACTATCATTAGCTTAAAATATTATTTAATCGATTATGATCTTTTGGGTTTAGTTCATTTTAAACTCTTCAATAATTATTTATAGATTTACGTAAACCAAAGGGTAAGGCACCTAATTAAAGGTTTGGAGTTTGGAGTTTAAAGTTCATCAGGTACATATTTCAGGAAAAATGTTCGATTCGGTCATGAAAATACTTTGGCTGACAAAATACGAGTTAAAACTCGTCATTTTCTAGTAACCTGAACCGAGAAAACTTCTATCGAGAATACTTAGAGATTAAGATAATACAAGTGACTGTGGGCATGCAACCCGGCCCATAAAGGCAACCATATATTTTGGTGATCTGGTCATTTGGACCGAGCCACTTCTCGTGTTGGACTAGAAAAGTCATACTTGATATCTCAATTGATTTTTTCTTGGGCTAAAAGCAACATTACTATTTGACATTCATCAAAATTCAAACATGTATGGTATCTTAAAAAAGTTAACATAAAAAGTATTGAATCTAATAGCTTCAACATTTTTTAGTGATTGAGACTTGAAATTTCATATACCCTTGTCATTTTATAAGTTACACACTTACTAGGAGCACGTAATTTGAAGACTCTATCTAGAGATAAAAATATCGTTACAAAAAGATGGATTCATTGTAAACACGAAAACTGGCTTTTTATATGCATAAAGTTATAATCATGATACATAATCGAACACGAAAACTTAAATTTTATATTTATAATGATGATACATAATCGGACACGAAAACTTGCTTTTTAATTATACTTATATTGATGGTACATGTCACTTGAACTTGGACCGGCTTTTATACTTATAATGATTGATCGTGAAATTGTTAAGTTTTCACGATTTATAAATAGAAATTATGCTATCATGATACAATAAACACAAACTTGATGCTAAAGTGCATACAAAAGAATCACGAAGTGAACTACTATGTACTTATTATCTGTTGATGCATTTTACTTTATATATTTAGCATGTAGGTATTTTAATGGCGGAGATAGTTCGTAGTTTAACTTAACAAGCGTTAGGGCCATCCATTAGTCCATTTAAGGTCGAATGAAATTTGGATGCCTTCTTGTTGAATATTTCAATAATCGAAGGTCTGATGAAGTTGGGTGGCCGAAACAAAATGTTCCCACATCATCCATCGGTATCAAAAGAGTTGCTAGCCGGAAGTTAAGATTGGTCCTCTGTAAAGTAAGAATGAAATGTTGGGTTCGAACTTGGACAAACTTAGTTTAGGTTAGCATGTGTCAAATATGGAAACGGTTAGTGCTTGCGAGGTAGATTTGTTGTTTTTCGCGATGAAGGCATACACGAATGTTGTATAAGATGCTTTTGGAGCCTCGTGGTGTCCGGTATCCATCACCACTCTCATGTCATGTAAACGGTTTGAAAATGAGTTCAGGTATCTTCGGAACCACCACAGCATAAGGCGAAGCCCCACATTGTAAAATCATCCTTAAGATCAAACAAATTTACATTTATCTTCTTTAAATTCTAGCATGTTCGACCATTACACGAACTCACTGTTGAATGATACCCCATTAATGGACCTTGAAGCCATAAGTTCTTAGATAATCAGTCTAATTCAATCTTAATTGGTACGTAACAGCGAAATCATATATTCCTTGGTGACTTGCTTCATTCCATCATCCAAAAATATAAACTTTTTTCCTCGTCAAAAGTATATCCTGTCCATTATGAATTTATGATCATTGCTAACATTTGATGCACCTCAAGAATTATCTTTGAAATATTAAAAAAAAACAAAAGAAAAAACATTTTTTTTTACTTTTTTATTTTCCAATTATAATACAACTAAAAAAAATTTGAGCATGACATTTGACTTAAATAAATAAAAACTTAAATACATAAGATTATTACTCTTATTTAAACAAATAAAAACCATTTAGACCGAACATCTAAATTTGTTTGTATTTTAATTAACAATGATACATAATTAAAACTTTTGGAAAAATACGGGTATTATAACTAGTAAACATTTATAACATATTAAAAAAATAATTTTAGTAAATGTTTCTATTAAGAGAAAAAAAACCGTTATACAGTAAAAGTAGTACTATAATATAATAAATATATGTACATATAAAAAAATGTATACTTGCCATACTTTTCCTCTTGAGGGTATTTGAACAAAATTACTTACGGGTAATATACTTTCAAATTCATCCTCTTTAGGGTATTTTAATGAACAGTTGGACAATTTTGTTTTATTACCCGAAGAGGAAATGGAAAGTATGACCTTTTTTTAAATAATAAATAATGTACTAGCCGTGCGGAAGCGTGTTTTGGCTAAGAAAACGGAATATATTAACAAAGGGTAGCGTATTTGTGATAGAGCTTGAATGTATTTTGGCGAATTTGATGTGACGATCAAACTCGATAAGGTTTATGGGTAAGATCTTGGATTATTTGCTGATACAGAGTTGATACAACTCTTTGAGGAATCAACGAGATTCAAATAAAATTGAGCTTTCGAAATTAGTTAATGGGATTTGTTATGGCTTCTTGACTTGTAGAAGTTTATTACAAGAGAATTCAAATCAATGTTTTACAAATGTGAAATGAATTGTGTTATATCTGGAAATGAAATGATGAAATGGTATACTTGGCTTTTCCGCCCTAAATGGTAAGGGTTAAAAGCGCTATTTGAACTACGTGCCATACACTTGGCGTATACTTATTTAAACTCATATCCTGCAAATGGTAAAATTTGGTGGAACTAAATTATCTTAATAAGTAAATAGTGTAAACTTAAAACAAAACATTTTTATAATAGATTTAACACAATTATAAATCATTAAATAATTTATCTTAATACATATCCAAAATTTAACATAATAAAAAACTAGGGCAAATGATAAAAAAAGTATCATACTTTCCATTTTATCTTAGGGTAATAGGGGCAAAATTGTCAAAACGTTAAATGAAAATACATAAGAGGATGAATTTGAAAGTATATTATAACCGAGAAGCAAAAAATTTTTGTTAAACTATGAGAAAAAAGGGTGTAAGTATAGTCTTTTTTTTATATTTGCCCTATAATAAATATATGTACAATTATTTGAATAGTTAGTTAAAAACTTTCATGTATATTATAAACGGTCCGATTTGGTTAACCGCGAATATTTAAAAATAAAAACCGAAACGAACCGTGATAAGCTGGACTTTTCGGTTTTGGTTTCTCCGGTCTCGGATAATTTTGGTTTCGGATTGAACGATTAAAAATGTCAATCATCCACCACGGCAAACATGGAATTGGTAAACACTACGCAACATCATTGTTACCGCCACATATTGCTGCCATTGACCTCTTAAAAATGCCGCAATATCCGGCTATATAATCACCTAAGTGATACCATCACAGGGATGAACCCAAAGCTTAAAGTGATCGGTTGCTCAATTTTTTTTAATTGTAGTATAAGAAAAGTTTTAGCAAAATTGTACGATTTTCGATGTAAAAATGATTAAGTGTAAGGAAAATAAATTAATTTTTCACCTTTGATAGACTGACTAACATAAAACTATAAACATAATGCATCGAGACCGGATGCATTTTAGAAACTTTAATGTTTTTTTACAAAAAATTAGCACTGCTAAGCAAAATTTTATCTCCTTTGATATTGCGAGATTCTATAGTCCCATCCGTGAATGTATGGAGGTTGAAGCTGACACACAGCTTAGCTGAGTCAACTAAATGCCAAAAGAGATGCTATTCATTCCAGTTCGTAAATGTGAGATAGTAATGTTTCATTAAAAGTGAAAACACAAACAAAAAGGTGAATTTTTTTAAAAATTAACTTAGAACATGTATGATTTTTTCTATTTCTTTTTTGGAGTTGTCATATGCACCAGTTTTAAATATTTCTTATTCCCACATCGACTAATAAGAGAAAGATTATTTGCTTTATAAAGACTTCGTGAAACTTGTTTGTCGCCGGACTAACTAATGCGAGTCTGTAACACGGATGGGACGACGAGCTATGGATTTGTGTAATGTGTTGGACTATATGTTAGAGGCAGTTCGAGGTCAATTGACAACACTGTTCTCGGGATCTAATGTTTCCTTCCGATCAAGGTTGTGAGGGCTTAAGTTTGCATCTTTACCATCCCTTACGATGAAGGTGGAAGGTCATGCTTAAGGTCTGACTTAACCAGATCACAGGCAAACGACCCGTTTCTCAGCGCTGTGATGAATGTCGAAGGTCAGGATTAAGGTCATGACCTAACTGGTCTGACTTAAACCAGAGCATAGGCAAACGACTCGTTTCTCAGTGTTGTACTAGAATTGTTGTTTCCAAGGTCGAAGGGTGCTGACTTAACCAGAGCAGCAACCGACCCATGTTCTCTTGCCACAATTAAACTTCCATGGTCTTGTCCTCTTTCAAACCCGACTCCAATCTTTTTAATCAAACCAAGTACATTTTTTGTGGCGTTTGATTCATTATGTTTCAGTTCAAGTATATGATTTACATTGGTTCGGTTTGAAGTGTTACATTATGTTTGCATATCTGAGAGCGCTAGGTACAGTTGGTGCCATGAAAAAAGCGGTGCCACCTCAGCACTTTTTATTCATGACACCAGTTTTGAGTATGAAATCAAAAACCCCTCCCTAGCATAACACTAGTTTCTGGTGCCATCATGCCTTTGTTTTTTTTCTTTCACAATGCCAACAACTCAAACTAACTAATCAGGCTAAATTCAAATCAATAATTCGCAACCCAAATAAGATGTATCAAAATTTTCAGCTAAGCCCATTTTTAGCTTCATTCTAGCCCTCCAAATCCATCTCATTCATCCTAAAATAAAATGGGTATATAAACCCACTAACCTAACATATACTAATAGTAAACCTAATCACTTGACTCCAAAAGAAACGCCCTCATCTCCTTCAACTAGCAGCCAACATCTTCACTTCCCAACATCTTCAAAAAAAAAACACAGTCCTCACACTTTTGAAAAAAAAAACAAACAAAAAAAAAAAAAAAAAAGAGAAAATACTTCGGCGTGAGCTGGTGGCCACGGCGCTAAGACTCACCAAGCCAGCCTCGGTGTGGTGTCTCGCGCCATAGGGTGACGCCGAAGGTGATGGCTTGAGCCATCAGCCACCGTACTCGGAGCTCTGAATGTTACTTCAAAGGTACATCCCATGACAATGAACAATGACAAAGCATGCTGCAAATTGTTTGGTTAACTTCAAGCGAAGCCCGAAGGCCAACTAATCGCCATCTTGGCTTTAATCGGCCAGAAACCTTTTCGATATAACCGTGGTCAATCTTGTTTTTAATCACTTATAATCCCTGTTTTTATCTAGTACAAGTTGTTTAAAACTTTTAATCACTCTAACGTCATCACACACGTCTTTTTTTCTCAAACTTGTTATCGTGTTTTGTTGATATGTAGGTTTTATTTTCCATATTAATATCAAAAACTTGAATCTGCTAAATCATTTACCATTTTCTTATTTCAATCTGCATTCAAGATTGGGCTAGTGTTCAGTGACATATCACAAGTCTAACAAAATAATAACAATAGCTTTTCGTATTACATAAAAAGATCAAAAAATAAACAAATAACGAGTTGCAATATATAAGATTTTTCCATCGTTGTTTACATTAAAACCCGATAAAAAATGGCTCTAGCAACACTTGATCTTCATCGTTTTTAGCTCTTGTGACGATGAGGAGAAGAATCAGAAACCGCGACAGTTGATGAAGTTGCGGGGTGAACCTTTTTGAACAAAGTTGGGAAACAACCAATAGTCGAAGAAACATGATCATCGTCATCGAGTACGCTATCCTTGGTCGTATGTGTTTTTGTAGTTGTTTTCTTCAACTTTTCTTGATGGTGTTTCCTCATAACATAAGCTTCAGCAAGGGCAGAAGTTGCCATAGACATTTTTAAAAAATGAGATAAGAAATGAAAGGTGGTGTTGAGGGTATTTATAGGAAAGTTTTGACTTGGAGATCACGTTGAGTTGTTAAGGCTTTTAAACTGGACCACTCCTAAGTACTTTCTTAGACATTTCTTTCATTTGACTTGAGTCAAGCTAATAAAGATTGAAAAGAAAGATTGTTATGTCTGTCAAAATAATTGGCCGAGATGATAAAATAAGTAAATGGATTTCATGTCTTTTATCTTCCCTTGTTTGTGTTTTCATGATTTCCAACTTTTTGACCGATTAATTCATAAGGTTTGAACTCACCATCTTATAATTTCAAACCGGGTAAAGCCCTCTCATTTCAGAAGTGTGGCGTGGCCAGTTCAGAGTTGTTTACACCTAACAGAATTAAGACATTCCTTGACATAAAATATGAGCCAAACCTGATTGCTACCTTTTATTCAAGCGTGTTCACAACACTAATATCTAGTCTTGTGCTGCTATTCATATACTAACGACTCGAGCTAAATTCATGAAAGTATGCACTGTGTATAACAAATAATTATAACAAAGCATTATATAACCAATATTTACATTTAGTATTCCAAAAAAAATTAAAACTTTGTACTACGTACGTATAGAAAACATTGCAAGAAACTTGTGTTACTACATTGAGTAGTGTTTGCATTACAACCCTATATATCTTATATGGAATTTAACCACTACTTATAGCTATATCGGTTTTTGCTATTGCGCTGAGCCAATAGATGAAACAACCCCCAGGACAATTGAGGAACTTGTAGGATGAATCTTCTTAAACAAAACCGGGAAGCAACCGACAATTGAAGTCGCACGATTGTCATCGTTGTCGGGTATGCTCTTCTTGGTTGCACCGTGTCCGTTAGATGTTGAACTATTCATCTTCTTGTGAAGGATTCTAGTAGTAAAATAAGCTTCAGCCATGGAGGAACCACTCATCATTGACATGTTTAGGCAAAAGAAATAGATTTAAGATCATTTGAAGACAAAAGATTACTTACATACCAAGGGATCAATCTTCACCATCCATTTTTATTTGATCTAATGGATGAGATTAATCCCAACAATTTAAAAAACCCACTTTCATCATTTTTGTTCAAATATTAATATCTTTCAAACCGTTAATCGTTAAGCGAAAAAATTATATCCATTCGTGGCAGCATTTTATTATCTTTCATAGATAAGGCACTTTGATATATTTTCGACAAAAAATCGTATTTTTCACCTTTTTTAAAGTTTTTCTTTTTTACGCACTACGTTACTGAAATTTGCATTAAAAAATCATATATGATAAAACACTAATTAGTGTTAAATCATACTCCCTCCGTCATATATTAAGTGTCCGCTTACATCATGCACAAAGTTTTAAAAAATTTCACTAACTACACTCTCCACCAATCAAATATCATTTTTACCCACTAAAGTCTCATCTCATTAGTTGAAATAGAATATGGACACTTAATTTGGGACATCCAAAGATTCCATTATGGACACTTAATATGGGACGGAGGGAGTATATGATATGTAATATCACATGTGATATTAGTGTAAAATCACATATCATATCACATATGATATTACATATCATATATGATTTAACACTGATATCACATTTGATATTCAATTTAGTGTTTTATCATATATGATTTTTTTCATGCAAATTTCAGTAACATAAAAAAAAAACGAAAAAAAGTGAAAAAATCGAAATTTTTTCTTATTTCGAAAGTATATCAAAGTGTCCGTCTATAGAAAGATAATTAAATGCTTGTCGCGACGGTGTAAATATTTTCTCTTAACGATTAACGGTTTAAGAGATATTTAAATTATAAAAAATAGGTGAAATAATAAATCTTTTAATCTCATCCATTTGATTTCTTTTAAAATGGATGGTTGAGATGATGGAAAGTTTAGGATGTAAAGTCCAGAAATAGCAATTTTTTTCGTTATTTCGTTTTTACGTTATTAAATTTCATGAGATATGTAATATCACATGTGATATATATGTAATGTGATATTATACTAATATCACATGTGATATTACATATCATATATGATATTACACTAATATCACATATGATATTCAAATTAGTGTTTTATCATATATGATTTTTCAAAATTTTAAAAAAAGCAAAAAAGCTAAAAAAAAAAGCGTGAAAAATCTAAAAAATAAGTATATCAAAGTACCTATCTATAGAAAGATAATTAAATGCTCGTCGCAATGATATATTTTTTGCTGATTAACGGTTTGAAAGATATTAATATTTGAAAAAAAATGATGAAAGTGGGTTTTAAATTGTTGGGATTAATCTCATCCATTAGATCAAATTGGAGGGTGAATTGATCTAGTAAATCGTAAAATAAATCTATTGTATACTTGTTATAGATATCTGTTATGTTTTCTAGTAGTATTTATAGGACAATTTGACTTTGAGACCACGTTATCCATGACATTTTTGAAATGCTAAATTTTAATACAAATTAAATATTCATACCGAATGCTACGTTATATTTGTCTGGATTTAGAAAGGTCTCCATCGCTAGACTTCAATTGTCACTTGGCTTTCTATTCTTTCTCTAGGGCTACAAGAATGAACGTTGAACGTCAACATACAAGGCGTGCCTTTTTTTTTTTTTTTTTTTCATGAAAACCTATATCATACTATGGCCAAGCAAAACAAACTGGGACTGAACCGAAAACCGAGCCGGGTTGCAGCGAACAAACCGAATCGACCATATTCGGTTCGGTTTTCGATTCTATATATTAATGATTATTGGTTTCGGTTTTGTTTAGTTTAGCTCAGTGTGGTTCAGTTCGAGCCATAACTGAAGAAAAACACACCTAAATCGTATCGAACTGAACGGACCGACAAAACACCAAACCAAACCGAGTCACTTTGGTTCAGTTTTCAGTTCATGCCTTCTACAAAATCGGTTTTTGATTCAGTTCGGTTTTAATCAGTTTGGGTTGGTTCTGACCTGATACTCAGGCGCTCAGGCGCTCAGCCCTATAATATACATGGAAACATATATACGGGTAGAGGTGGACATTGACCGGATTTGACCACAACATGTTCTGGTTTAAACTGAACCGGTTTTAATAGGTTTTTGGGTCAAAAAAACGAAACCTATAGAACAGGTTTTGGGCCGGTTGCAAACCGGTTTGTGAAGAAAAATCGGTTCAAACCGGTTTAAAAAAACCGGTGCATTTTGGAGATATTGGGCTATTTAAACATCGATTCCCTTTTTTTTTTGTTTGATTTCGGGCATCGTGAACGTTTTTGTGAGCAATCGTGAGGGGTTTTTGAGTGTTTTGAGAGTATTTGAATGTTGTGACTAAACGAAGCTCAACCTTGGTATTTGTAGGGATGTCAGGAGGGATAAATGGGGCTTACTCGACATTATAGCCGTTTAAAAACGGTCAAAGAACTCGTCCCACGGCTATATTCTGCTTACAGTCTTGAAACAACGCGCATGCAAAAAAAATGGTTTGAAATCGGTTTTCCCAAACCGGTTTCAAACTGGTCCTTAATGGTAATAATACTAACCGGTTTCAAACCGGCGTTTTTGGCCAAAATGAACTGGTTTGGTTAAAAACCGGTGTTAACCGATTTCGGTTTCAAGTTTTTTTTTTTGGGTTCCAGTTTCGGTAAGAACAGTTTTGGCACTAGACCTTGCATGCTAATAACTTAAAATAACTCATTTTTATTGTAAGAACAGTTTTGGCAAGACATAAACATTTTCAAATAGTGAATACAACATCCAAAAGAAATCTAGCATGAATGGATAGACAAATTTTGGTGAATGAAGCTGAAGGTTCTTCTAAACTTGTGGTAGCTAGTCACCAAATCTTGACTTTATAAGTCAAAATTGACTACCTGTTTTCTAGTTGACTTTTTCTTAGGCTACACAAGGAAGAATGTTTTGGTAACGTGTATTGGAAAAATCAATTCAATCTTATATTTGATTTATAAATAGTACTAGAGATTTGTTTTAAGTTTCACGGTAAATTTATAAGTGTTAAGTTTTTAAATAGTACGGAGTAATTTCTAGTAGGAAGAGAACTATAGATGGATATAGTTACGGGTGGAAAAGACTCGAGCCACTCGTGAAAAGCTCGGGATTGGATCGTAAAAAGCTTGAACGAGCCGAGGTTAAACGAGCTTGAGCTCTAGCTCGAGCCTAATTTTGGGCTCATTTAATAATCGTTCTCGAGCCCGAGCTCTGTATAAAAAATTCAATTAGGCTTGCGAGCCTAAACGAGCCCTCGAAATATATACGTATATATATTGTTTATACGTATAAACGAGCTTAAAAGTAGTAAAAGAGCTCGAGCCTTATGTAATTAACGAGCCGAACTCCATTTAAACTATGTTTTCTTTAACACATCATAAAATTAGTCGAGCTCGAGCTTGATATGAGGCTCGAAACTAGCTCGAACCCGAACTCGAGCTTTATATATATAAATGAGCCGAGCTCGAGCTTTGACGAACTCGAGCTCGGCTCAGCTCGTTTCCACCCTTAGATATGATAACATAAACTTTGATCAACTTTTAATAAAAGCGCTATAATTTTTCAGGACATAAAAAATAGGGGGAATTGCATATATACCCACTAAAACTAAAAAATTTGCATATTTCCCCATAATACAAGTTTTTAATGCATGATGTATAATGCAACTTAAGCATGATTTGGGTATATATGCAAATATGCAAGTTTTAGTAGGTATATATGCAATTGCCCCTAAAAAATAATGGTCATATATTATTATCACACAATCATTATTGTTGGTTATTTTTGCATGTTGCTTCATATTTTTGTTTGCTAGAAGTGTTTATAACCTATTTTTGTAAACAAAAACAACGTGCAAAAACAAGATCAAATAAGATCACATCACTAACTTCAGGATAAACCTATGTCTATAACTCTATAAGTGATTAGGACTTTTGAAAACATGTGACACAAATACGTTAATTCATCAAATTAAAAATAGGACTTTTGACAAAAAAAACTATATTAACGGGGAAATAATCCTTAGGGTTCCCGTGAATCTACGAAAACCTGCTTAGGTCTGCTTTTGAGTGACTCCCGTTCAATATCGTCTTCACAAGCTCAAATGCCTAATGATACAATGTTTATCAACTAATCACCGAGATAAGTACCGTTTCTTTAGACATTTTAGGAATATTACGCAAACACAATAGAATAACGATATATTATGCAACAAAAAAAGCTCCACGGCATGATTTATTTATAAACATAACACATCCAACTTTGTGACCACTTATAATTCTATTGCAACCAGGGAAGGAGCTTAAACATAGGGACTACTATAATCTTTAACAATTCCGTCTTTTGCCTCAACGCACTAAATAAAGTTATCGTTGGTCTCGTAATTTCATGCTCTTTCTAATGGAGTGCTTGGGTAATTTTCGTTTTTGCTTTGTTTTCAAACCTTTGTACCTGCAAGACATAATAACACAAACCAAATATATTTGTAATATGAATTCACATATTTTACGGTTATTAATCCGATAAAGCGTGTTTTTCCGGTATAAAATGATGTGTGTTTAGGCACACATCAGGGGCCGCAATACAATAATTTAATTTTGAGGGGGCTAAACCTTTAGATGTTTTTTATTTACATTATATTTGCATGTAAAATACACACAATTATACATAGTGGTCTTAAATTTGGAAAACCCCTTCTTGCCCCTTAAAAAATCCGTCCCTGATTGCAACGCATGAGAAGAACTAGAAACTGGGACGGTTGAGGATGTTGTGGGATGAATCTTATTGAACAAAGTCGGGAAGCAACCGTTCTTAGAATGATCGATGTCAAGTGTGTTTGCTTTTGGGTGTACCATGTGTGTTCGAGGTTGTATCATTCGTCTCTTTGTGGAGCTTAGCCATCGTAAAAGCTTCAAAAAGAGCAAAACTAGACGGTGACATCTTTTACGATGAAATATATTAGGACGTTAAGACATTTTATGACATTTTATGACGTTAAGACCACGTTATTCATGATGAAATATTTTGTTTCGACCACTTTGTTACTTTTGAACCACGTAATTCATGATGTATAAGTATTAACCTTTTTATTAATATGGTAGTGTTTCAATTTTAACCATTTTAGCTTGGGTCTATTTTTGTGTTTTAGTGATTCCTACTCAACTTCGGCCGCTTAACATCTATCTTATAGGGTTTTGCTAATTACATACTTCAAAATTATGGTTGAAAAGAATATTATAATTACATATTTCGTAATAGCATAGATAAAAGAAATCCAGAATTGAGTAAAATGAAACAATCAACACTTCATTGTGATGAGATGATTCAATTCTTCTTAAAGTCAATTGTAACAAAAATTATTCATTTAACAATAACTATCAGTGTCACTGCAATATTAAAATTATCGTTATATTTTCTTTTAAACATATATCTATTTGAAAACTTGACTACAACCAAACAATGCCTGAGTCTTGCAAAAGAAAATTGGGTCAATTCCATATATATTCGGCTAAAACATTATAATGACATATATACTCAAAACATGATTTAAATACATTGTATATCATGCTTTCAAAACATGTATTTTAAGTATATATGACATTTTGATGTTTAAATTAAGTAATTGTCTCAAAAAAATTATATTGTTATAGTCTTGCATGGTAACGAATGAAGGATGTCGTGTTTAACATTTTGCCTAGTGGACAAAAAAAAGAGGTACAATAAACACATAAAAAGATGAAAGACAACTAAATGTTTGCTCTTGCAAACAAACGCGTTCTTAGACGGCTATTACACCCCGCCTAAATATGCAATAAATCGAATTTGCGCAGTTTTTAGACCTTGTCGCAAACTTTTTTTTACAATAAATCACACGTGCATACGCATAGTAAGAAGTTTGTTTTATAAATTTGATACATACCTAACGTTTGTATATTTTAAGTAATTTTAGATACTTGAATGAAAGAAAATACGGTGTTAGGTTGTTGTTGTGTTCTTCAGTACGAGGATTTATAGATGACTCTAATGTCATCACACACGTTTGTTTTTCCAAGCAGATTTATCGTATTTTTTGATAGATATTTCCTGATATAAATGATCATCACTTCATCACGAATAATACTTTTAGATACCACCGCACGTACAATTATAGACATATTCTTTACGTCTTTAGTCATGAACTTTGGTTAATTTTGAACCATTTTCATAACACAAGTCTAAGAGAATAATAACACTATCTTTTCGTATTACATATAAAGATCAAAAAATAAATAAATGACGAGCTACAATATAGAAGAGTTTTCCAAAAACCCGATAAAACAAGGGCTCTAGCAACACTTGATCTTAATCGGTTTCTAGCTCTTACGACAACGAGGAGAAGAATCATAAACCGCGATACTTGAGGGAGTTGAGGGGTGAACTTTTTTGAACAAAGTTGGGAAGCAACCAATAGTCGAAGAAACATGATCATCATCGTCGATTATGCTATCCTTGGTTGTATGTGTTTTTATAGTTGTTTTTTTCATCTTTTCTTGATGGTGTTTCCTCATAACATAAGCTTCATCAAAGGCAGAAGTTGCCGTAGACATTTTTAAGAAGGGAGTTGATATTTCCACAGACCTTGTTAGGTCACAAGGTTTACCACACAAGCTTATAAGAAAGATAGAGAGGCGATTGAACAAGTATCCAAACACACACACACGATATAGAGTATACGGTTATGCGTAGAGAGTGAGTGAAAAGAAAACTTGAACAACCAACCTTCAAATGAAGGTTTACAAGGGGTATTTATAGGAGGGAAGCTAGGGCAACACTCCTAGTTCCCTTCCTTTCCTTATTGGGCTAGGCCTAGGCTTATGGGCCTTCTACATAAGCCTAAGGCTAATAACAAACATAAAGGCCATAATAAGCTAACTATTACATATGAGTAACTAACACTTGAATAAGGTTTTAGGAGTGATTCCAACAATCTCCCCCTCAAGTGTTATTACATATGAGTAACAAACACTCAAGTGTTGGTGATGAAAAGCGGTGAAGGCGTTGATGTAATAGTAGCTTTGGCGTCTTTTGACATTCTTCTTTCTTGTGAGAAGAATTGCCTTGATTTAAACAATCTCCCCAGGTAGAGATAGTTTATTTTGAGCGGTTATGCTTTGACGTCATCATTAACTTTGTTCTTTGATCATTGTTCTTTGTGGTGAAAGTGATAGTATGTTGTTATGTGCGCATCAAGTCGCCTCAGTGCGCCGCTCACGGTGTCTCCGTCGTTCTTCAACATGCTCACACGCTCCTTTGGCGTTGGAATTCAGATCTTGATGGAGTTCTTTAAGTCTTTAACTTTGTAGATTCTCTGTATTGACGAAGAATCATTACTTTGTTGTGTTGCTTTAAGATATAACTTCCATTAGTGATGATGTTGGCGTGAGCATGAGAAGAATCTGCACGATCATTCCGCTCGAGAGCTTCCATAAGAAGAAAACATTTAAGCGGTTAGTAATAAGCGGATTCCGGCACTTACAAGTTTGAACTTCGAGAGTGTTAACGGCATAGTGTGAAAACACAACTCTAATTCTTACAAAGGCGGTTTCTGAATCGGAGTCCCACAAGTGAGATAACACGATGTACCGAAGTACACCTACGATTCGGATGAGTCGCTGAGGTACACCGAAGCATCACCTCTGTTTACGTAGATCCGTTTGAGACCACTAAGCGCAATCCACGGGGAGTTCGGCGACCTGCGTTAGGAATTTGTTTAATGTTGACCCTAGCGGGAGTTTCCATTCATTCATTGAGGATCACAAATGTGAACCTCTCATAAATGTTCTCGACAGATTGCTAAGATCTGTGAAGGACTCGATATGAACCAGTGATAACCTTATTGTTGATCATCAAGTGATTAAATGTCAAGTGTACCTAAGAGATCTTTTGATGAATCTCGTGGCTCTAGACTCAATAGTGCGTTTTGGTTTTCTGGAGCGGAGACTAGGGAGAGGGTCTCCTTCTTCAATACCGGCAATCTCTAAGAGAAAGCCGATAGTTTACGTAGGGTTCCCTGTGAGAATGAAACAAGCTTCGTTTGAGAGAAACTTGAGTGGATAAGAAGGTTTAGTGCATGCGTCATTGGGTCCATGACGACTTTTAATCTTCAATACCGGCGTCACTAAGTGACAACCAGTAGCATATGAATTGAACCCGATTATGCGCTCTAAGTTGAATAATCTTGAGGGCTATTTCTTTTCACCCTTTTCTTTGCATTTCTTTTTAATTCTTCAACTCCTTCTTTCTCCGATTCTCATTTTCTCCTTTTTACAATCATACCTAAGGACTTCTAAATACTAACTATTTGTGATGTCCTGGGGTAGATCCATCCGACTCTGGCGGATCATAGGACGGTTATTCCTAACCTTAGTCACCTTATAACTCCATGACTAACCTATGTTGCCATAAAACCAGTGATATGAAAAATCTCTCACAGTGTTTATGAATGAAAAACATTTTAGTATCCTTTGTTGAGATAAGATTTTGTATAAATACTACCCCTCCACATGTGCTTAAGAGTTTTAACGGTTAAAATGCACAGTGAGGAAAGAGCGCACACTTTTTTGAATTGATTAACTCAAGATAGACATTTCCCCGCGAGACATAGTTACGTGGCATAGTTAAAGAGTTGCATTGTCAGCTTTTAGGTGACAACTAGCTCTAGTAACTACCTTGAAGGTGTAGACAATCCTCGAAAGGTCGTCAAACCCGTCGGAGTTCATGTTTATCAAGAGTTTCTCGAATGGTACATTCTACTCAGACAAGTCCTTTGCGAGACACGTTTACATCACTAGCGAACTAGCTTGAAATTATTACCCGTCGGGACAAGTCTTTTCGAGTTACTAACGGTTAAGCATCGTCAATTCGTTGGTTAAGTCTGAAGCACACAGATTCATTTGCATTTTACACAACATATTTCTTATCACGTATTTTCTCCCCCTCAAAAATGGCATATTAAAGTGTTATTTTTGAAGCGTTTGAGAATAAATATGACCATTTCGAGTGTTGCGGGAAGAATGACCACTGTGAACAATTTGTGAACAAAGTTTCAAATACTCCCCTCACAAGTGATATAAGCGGTTGAGGTTTTGAAAAACATAAAGGGAAGTACTTGTTCTTTTGAGCAAAACCTTGAAAAGGAAAGGTTTGATAGGTTTTACTCAAAAGTAAGAAGCTTTCGCTCCTTTTATAAGGATTGTGGCAGGCGTACCACGGGGTCCTTTATTTACAAGTACGGGTTGTACAATGTAATGTGTGCACAAGCCATAGACATAATCAATCAAACATCCAAAATTATATGAAGAAAACAATTCAAGGGGTACCGAGGAAGTGCGGTGATGTTCCCGGGAGTGTGCACGAGGCGTTGAAATCGGTTATGTTTCTCTGGGTCGACCACCGACATAACTCTCCAATCGTCGGGCTGATCCCTTGAAACAACCGTTCATCAATCATTGTGATGATCCGTCTCACATCCCTCCTTTCACGAGAATTCCAGCGTTTAGGAGACCCAATTTTCGGCGTATATCCTTCAACACGTATGCCAATCCATCCCTAACCGGCTTCAAAGTATGATCCCGAACTTGTGGAGTTAAGCTACACGCCATTAAGCAATTTCTTTGAAGTTCACTACGGTAAACAACGCCGAAAGGTTTGCTGATGAGTGTATATTGAGATAGCCGGTTGATATCGGGAAGATCAAGCTTTGGAGGAGTGAAGTTGACACGCGTCGATAAGATTCAACGGCCGGTGAAGATCTTCTACACGTTGCTTGATGACAATGCGTCTTATGAAGATGAGAAGTGACTTGATAAATTCACGTTATGCTGCGATTGAGAATTGTCTCATGCGACCCTGTACCTTGGCAAGGTACATGTCTTCAATGTCATTGAGTGACAAATTCTCAAAGTCACCTCGAGAGAAAGCATAGTCTCATTCATCTTGTCGTTTGACTACGATCTTCTTTAGGAATGTGTAGTCCCACTTAGACGAAAGGTCAACGTGTATGATGGCAACGATATCTTTAGAACTATGCACAAGCATGTTGAGACTTTGGAACTGGCGGCTTCTATAGTAGATTCTCGGCGTTACGGCGGTGATGAATCCCATACAATGCATCTCGGTATGCCTCCACGTGTTGGAGAACAAGTGATTGGCACGTTCCTCAATGGCTATGCGGTTTGAGTAGGCAATTGTTGGGAATGGAAGTGTCAACGATGTAGCATATTTTCTTAAATCATCGCCACCGTGTAGAAGAAAATCCAAGTCTTTGTTGAAGAAATATATGAAAGGAATCCTTGGTTCAGTTGTTTGTCCAAGTGTTGGTAGAGGTTTGGTCCAATCGGTGTAGTATGGAGGGTTGTCCCTTTGTGTGAAGTCAATGTTTGCTTCGGGGTTGAGCCAATCCATGTTGTTAGACATAGCTCGAGCAATGTTCTCAAGGTGATATTCGACCTCGAGGGCACTTTCAGAGCTGTCTTTTAGAAGTTGAAATGCTTCATTTTGATTCGCCATTTCAGATTTCGTCATTTTCTTCACATGGAACTTTTCTTGTAGAACTTTTGCATGCTCCAATGTAGAACCGTCTACCAAATTCTGACCTTCTTCGGGGTAGGGAGTGTTGTTAACAAGATTAGAAAACCATTCAAATTCCTCTGTTTTATCGTCATCTAGCCATGATACGACGTCGGTTTGAGGCGTCTTCTTCTTCTTCTTTTTCGAAGGCCTAGATGATGATTATGGTTTCTGAACTTGTTTGGGAGAGGTGGGTTGTTGTAGGGGCTCAAGGACCTCTTCATCGTCACCACCCGTATACTCAAAGTGATCATCGGTTTTCTAGTGGGGGTGGTAACTTCGAATCGATCCGAGGTTTTTCATAGAAGAGCGAGGAGGAGATTTTTGTTGAGCAGAGCCCGTTGTGGAGGAGGTTGCATCAAAGAAGATTCACCGAGGCTTCGGCGTTTAGGTGCGAGTCTTTATCCTTATCCTTGTCTTCATCGTCTCTAGGACGTTTAGACTTTTCGGCTTCAAATCTACAAGCTTCTTGAAGTTGGTAGTCCAGCAATGCTTGAAACAACTTTCCTTCATCAGAAGTAAATGTCCCGGATCGTGCAGACATTTGTGTGACAAGCTTGGCCACCAATTCATTATCCGAGAAAACTATCGGATCGGTTGGATTGATTGTGACGGTTAAGGGCGTTGATCGAATAGTTTGCTTGGCGTTCTGCATAAGATTTGGATAAAGTTGTTTGGTGAACAACTCCTTTGTGACTTTAGGAGCGTACTCGAAGGTACTTTTAGTGTAGCCTTCGATCATTTCGTTCAGTTCCTCTTGACGGCGATTTTTCATGAATTCTTGAACAAACTTCCTTTCTCCTTTCATCTTTTCATGCTCGTCATACATATCTTTGTATGTGATCGGCAAAGAAATTTAGCTTTTGTTGAGCACGCGTTTTCTTCTCGACTTGTTTGACGCTTTGGTAATCCGTTCACGAGCTTGAGAAATCCAAGATTTAGATGGTTTCTTCATGGATTTGGATGATGATTTGGTTGACTTCTTTGATGGTGGTGGCGAGGTGAGAAGGCGAATCGATGATGAAGAGATATGAGGAGACTCGGATCCTTGGAGGTTGAGGTTTCTTCCTTTGATCGCGAGGACTATCTAGAAGAAGCGTATCATAATCAACATCTTGATCTTTTTCGGACTTCTCAATTTCTGGTTCCTCAAACTCATATTCGATAGTATCCTCCACAAGCTTTTGTTGTTGCATAAGAGTGGTGGCACCGGCTCCCTTATCGGGTTGATTAACCGCATCGGGAGAAGGTTGAGTGGGCGACACCACTTGATCCTCCGGGACCACCCATTTGGTCTTTAGCAAATTCTTGAGCCTTTTGAAGGTGTCTAACGATATTAAACTTCTTCCTGTATGATATATCTAGTTGCTCTTCTTCTTCATCGAGCTTTCATCATAAGGTACAAGTACGAGAGTCTTCCCTTTTCTTTGTCGGTGGACTTGGAGGTTTAGCTGCTTGAAGGAGGTGTTCGATTCTTGCAGATTGAGTAGGTAATCTCTTCATCACGTGTCAGTTACCTTCCGAGCTTTCATCCACAAGCTTTCTTTGCGGTTCAGGTGTGGGAATAGGTTCAACTTCCTTTACGGGAACAATCCTTTTACGAGGAGGATTCCTTTTGGGAAGCTTCCTATAAATATCGTACTTGTAACACTTCGACGCCTCTTACGGTCCTTCCGGTAGGTGTACGGAAGATTTTTCATCATGATGACCAACTTTGCCTTCTTTTACGGCTAACCGATACCTTTTATATGTTTCAAGCTTTTTGATTTCGGTGGTTAGAAGGTGATCGGGTAAAACCGAACCACTGTTTCTTTGTTGACGATTCTTTGATTCGACGAGATAGTATGGGTTCATCAATATGTCGTGATTATCTGGGTCATTGAGCCTCATGGGGATATCAGAATGAAGTCCAAGTGCTCTCTGGATCAACAGTTTGGTGTATCTGACATAGGGAATCTTGGAGCCAAGCTTCTTGTGAAATACCATCATGTCCTCCCATATCGTGCCGATTTCAATGTCCTTCTTGTTGATCAACGACAAGAAAATTTGTAGTTCCATGAGCTTGGGATGCTCATAGCCACTTTATCGCCGAGAGACCAATTTAGTGATGATCATGTAGAGTGTTCTCCATGGTTGAGGAATATACTTCAGCTCCACGTGAGAGTGCTTAGTAATGATTCATGAAGCTTCATCATAACCAATATCTATCAAGAATTTCAGGACTGTCTCTTGAGTAGGGGTAGCAAAGAAGTCGGTTGGAGCGATGTCAGGAATGATGAGAACAGCCGTAAGTCAGCAGGAGTGATAGTGACTTGTTTGTGATTAAGTGTCACATTCACGCACTTTGACCGGTGATCCTCTGCATAGAATCCAGAATTGTTGAATGTAGACCTCTCGAGCTGTGGCGAGTGTGAGAGCATGTTACGGTAGGGATGATTCACGAGAATATCCACAGCAATCAAGCAGAAGATTCGAGCAAGTGAGGGTATCAAAGTCAACCCTAAGGTTGTTCTTTCCAATCTTTCTCGGATAACCCTCAGGAAAGATATCAGCAATTGTAAGAACTTCTGATGCATCCACAATCATTTGTTCAACCATGTCGTGATCTGAAATAACATTAGCCAAAAGAACCAACATATCGAAAGACATAGTGTTAGTCAACGGAAGGTCTTATTGTCTAGTTATTGAATGTACGGTGTCAATGATTGTTACGAGTCCTAAGTCACTTGTTTGTTCAATAGTCCAATGGCGTCGTGAAATGTTTCGTGAGTTAGTTAACTTTAAGTTTTAAAGTTTATGTTATCACTTATTGTTCACAACATATCAAGCGATTAAGTTTATTAGTGACATTATTGGATTCGTGACGTTATGATTAGTTTATTTACAAGTTTGTACGCGTAACAATTCATTATGAAGGTCAATCCAGGCTTAAGCGTAGTTTTGGCAAAGTTAAGCGTGGCATTGATGATATCTGGCGTAGGATCTAACTTACGCGTAAAAATGTTCAGCGTAGGAAAAGGGGACCTTATGCGTGGGAGCTTACGCGTGGCGTATAAAGATACCTTACGCGTAAGGCTTACTCGTAAGAGTAGACCTTATGCGTAGAGGTCACTTGTTTACGCATATCCTTCACAGGATACGCGTAGTCCCATTGTAGAACCTTACGCGTAATAGTTATGCGTAGGATAGTTACGCATAACTTGACTACGCGTAGGGTAATCCTTATGCGTAGAGGTGCAAATGACCTTGATTACGAATATTTAAGCGTAGCAAAGCATGAAATAAATTCATCAAATCATCAAAATTAACACAAGCATTCATTATATCAACAAGTTATGGCATGAACATTCATAACACGATTACTGGCGTGAAAGTCATACAGCGTAGGTCAAAACCCTAAGGGTTAAGATTTACGCGTATAATTTATAGCCATGGGAATTGCACCAAATAAATTATGGTAGTTCTAAGATGTGTTGAGAGTCTATAAACCAAGTTATAACATCTAACTCGTTGTGAATCAAATTTACCCAAAGTTATGAACTTTAAACCCTAACTTCTAATTGACAAACAATTAGTGTTTCTGGGTGGTTAACAACCATGAAAATCATCAATTCAACCTTATATGACCATAACCCAACAATCTTTTAGACCAAAACACTTCACATTTGGAAAACCCAAATCGACTCATAAACCCTAATTTTCAATAATCATTAATAAGTGATTCTGGGTGGGTTTTGATGGTTAAAATGATATTCTTGATGTATTTGGAACATTTTGACACCTTCCTTTTAACCAAAAAACACACATAATGATTATGTGTTCATACGCTTATGCGTAGAACACATAATCACGCTAACAATTTTAGCCGTTGGATTTGCATGAAATTTAAAACCTTAGCTTAAAAACATGTTAAGATCGTTAAACCACTTACAAAATGATGATCAAAACAACGGATTTCTTGGTTCAATCTTAGGCGTAGGATGAGTATGGTTGTGTGTAATAAATGTGAAGTAAAAGGTAGGTGGGAGGTGTTTTTATTAAAAATAACTTTAACATTTTGACAGTTTTGGTCCCTCCACCTTTTCCTTTTCATACAAAGCCTTTTAACTTCCATTTTGGTTACCAAACAAAGATTTTAAGAAAGAAACTTTGACAACACTCCCCTTGACTTAATAAATAATGAAAGGTTATAAATTTTAGTCCGAGGAGTGTCATTTAACCAGAAAAGTTTACCACCATTGATAAAAGAAACAACCGAGATAAGATAACATGCAAGTACACGGATGATTTGAAACGGTTAAGTATTAATTTTCTCCCCTCAACACTTGATCGAAAAAATACTGAATTTTGAAAGATTATAGTGTTGACGGAAAAACGATACTTGCAATGTTGAAAGAAAATAGATAGAAGAATATTTTTGTTGTTTTATCGGATTTTATACTTTTGTATTTTGTTTTTGAAAAATTATTTACAAAAGAGATTTTGGTGTTTGGGTTTTAAGACTGTTTTAGGAGGTCATCAATTCCTCTTGAGTCAAACACCTCATACCAATCCGGTGGACCAACTCATTAAACCTAGCGGGAGGCAAGGCTTTGGTGAGAAGATGCCAATTGGTATTCGTACCCACAAAATATAATTCAACAGTACCACTTTCCACGTGATCCTTGATGAAATGATATCGAAGATCGATGTGCTTTGATTTCGAGTCTTTGGCCGAGTTGCACGAGATCGCAATGGCACTCCGATTGTCGCAGATACATCGGGATTACGTCAAATCACGTAACCATAGTCTTTGAGTTGTGTTCTCATCCAGATGACTTGAGCACAACAGTCGGACATGGCTACATATTCTGCTTCGGTTGATGATAGCGATGTACAATCCTGCTTCTTCGATTGCCATGACACCAGTTTATCACCAAGAAATTGTAAAGCTCTGAAAGTGCTTTTCCGTGAATCTAAGCATCCTGCGTGGTCAGCGTCTGAAAAGCGATTAGTTCAAAACGAGAATCCCGGATACGGATCCCCAAGTTAATGGTTCCCTTTATGTATCGGAGGATTCTTTTAGCCTCGAGAGGTGGGTTTGTTGGTCGCGGCCGATAGCGGGAGCATAGATAAGCGGCAAAGACAATATCAGTCGCTAGTTGTTAGATACTTGAGAGACCCAATAATACTACGGTATTTTGTAGGGTCCACCAATTTCCCATGTAAATCGGCGTCTAGCTTCTTGGTATGAGCCATTGGTGTGGCATAGGTGTCACAGGTTTTCATTCCAAATTTGTTTAACAATTCAAGGGCATATTTGGGCTGACTCAAGAAAATACCACGGGGTGATTGATGAACTTGTAGTCCTAGAAAGAGCGTGAGTTCACCCATCATGGACATTTCAAAATTTTTCTTCATTAGTTTTGCAAAAGCGATTGAAAACTTTTTATGTGTAGACCCAAAATGATGTCATCCACGTAAATTTGAACAATTAAGATATGTGCCCCGTGATATTGTATAAAAGAGTTGGGTCAACCGAACCTTTGGTGAAATTATTAGCAATGAGGAAGGATGATAGCTTATCGTACCATGCAGGAGCTTGTTTGAGACCATCTGAGCTTTGTTCGGTTTGTAGACGTGATTGAAACTTCGGGATCAACGAATCCATCGGTTGGTGACATAAACCGTTTCTTTAAGTTGTCCATTGAGAAGCAGGTTTTGACATCCATCGATAGACCGTCATATTCATATGAGCCGCGAATGCTAGAAATATCGAGCGACCTCAAGGCGAGCAGCGGGCAAAAGATTCTTCAAAGTCAATACCCTCTTCACGGCGATAACCCTTAGCCACGGGCGTGACTTATTTCGATAACATTTCCTTGACATCCAATTTGTTTTTCCAAATCCATTTGAGACCAATGAAGTAGACTCATGTTGGTCTTTCAACCAGTTCCCATACTTCAAGGCGTTTGAATTGGTTGAGTTCTTCTTGCATGGATTCAATCCGGTTGTCTTTTGTCATTGCGTCTTTGATGTTTTAGGTTGATTGGCGACGGTGAGTGCATAAATGCAATGTTCACCGTCTCGTGAAGGCGTTGTCTCGTAACGATTGGTTGATTCGGGTTGCCAATAATGTTTTCCAGAGGATGGTCTTTAGTCCATCTATGTGTGGAGGGTTGATGTTGATATACATTGTGCGGTTCGAGGATTCAAATGGTTTGTTGAAGATTCCGCGACATCGGTGCAGCGATCTCATTAGCAAACGAGTTAAAGAACGCATTTGGATCAAAATCTGCAGGTGGGGGTACTTCATTGAGAATATCATCGGCGTTTCATCATTGTTGGAAGCGGTTTGTTCAAGCTGTTGTGGTGGAGTCAAGCTGGTGTAGGTGCATCTTCAACGATAGTTGTTGTAGCAGTGTATCGGTATAAGAGTATTATCGGGTTGAGCGGAAACGGCGGATACACACGAGCACGTTCATCAATATCGTCAGCTGAGCAGTGAGCAAATAACCTTTCCATTTGTTGGCGAGTAAGGGGGCTTTGTTCGGTGATGATGGGGTTTGAGGGAAGTTTAAGCGGTTGTGTCCGGGTTCCAAGCTGTTATACTCGAAGCCATTTCGTAAGTTCATCGAAATGAGCATGAATCGTTTCCATCACTTTTTGTACGACGATTCCAGTTCGGAAACCTTTGGAATTATCACGATATCCGATAAAGACTCAAATGTCAACTTTGGCTTTGAGCTTTCCAAAGTCATCACGATCATTATTCGGATAGCAAAGAGATCCAAATACATGAAAGTGTTTTATATTCGGTTTTTATATGGGCATGTTTTGTTGTGGCGTTTTGTAATCATAGAGCGGTTTTGAGTATAGCATGCGATGAATACGCCCATAAGTAATCTGGAAGTTTAGCATTGATTAACATTGTTCTTGCAGCTTCCACTAGCGTTGGTTTAGTCTTTCGACAACTCCGTTTTGTTCGGTATGCGTGCAATAGATGTCGATCTTTGAATTCCCACTTTCTCATAGAATTCACGAAGAGTTTGATTAACAAATTGATTGCCTTTATGCATTACGATTAGTTGAGCGGTGTTTCGTAGCTAAACTTGTATTTTCGTGAGAAAGGTGATGATCATTTGTGGAGCTTGATCTTTGCTTGGAAGAAAGTAGACCCAAGTCCAGCGTGAATAGTCATCAACAATTACTAAGATGTAGCGTTTGCCATTGATCGTTTGCAGCGCATTGGGCCACACAAATCCATGTGAAGAAGATGAAGCACATCTTTGAGAGCGTGTTCCACCTTTGAATAAAAATGAGCACGAGTGCTTTTGCCTTGTTCACAAGCTGAGCAAAGGTGATCTTTAGAATACCGAAACCGTGGGAGTCCTTCAACTAGTTTGTGTCGAGCAAGGTTGGTGATGGTTTGAAAGTTTAGATGTGAGAGCGGCGGTGCCATAGCCAGGAATTTGTTGATGTTGCCTTTGAAAGTAAACATATGGGAGATGAAGCAACCATGTCTTTCATAGAGATAGTGTAGAGACTAGAATTACGCGATCGGACATAAGGTCATTTCCTTGTAGATCACGAATGAAACAAGTTTTCTCCGGAAAGCAACCTCCAAATCTCCATCACAAAAGACCTCTGAAAGCAGATTATGACCGAGGCCTTCCACATAGTAAACACTGCTAATTTCGATGTTCCCATTGACATAGTCTCCGTAGCCCATGATAGGTGCGAAGTGATCATTCGAACCCGGCGGTTCCAATGAACTTTGCAATAAAGTTTGATAACAGTTTAAGATTGCTGTCATGTGTCGGGAACATCCGCTATCAACAATCCAGAGAATGATCGTATCACTGCATTACACACAGACGACACAGATGGAATAGAAGTAGATTTGGAACCCGAAATGTTAGAGGGTTCCGTAGCGGTTATAGTAGATATACACACATCAATAGCTTTAGGTATCCACTTAAATCCTAGTGTGTTATATATCCATTTATGCCATCTATAACTACTCTTTGCTTTAGTCTTAGTGAATGCACTAGGTGGTACTACATTCTTAGGAGGTGAAAATGGAGCTACTGGGACAGCAATGCGTTTCTTAGAATCTAAAGATGGCGGTCTACCAAGCACAGACTTAGAAAGATTAGTGGGCCTAGAGGTATTCGGTTCTTAGGATTCCTTAAACGAGAGATGATAGCTTTAGCAACACATTTATCATGACAATCGGAATTCATACTTTTACGACAAATATCACAAGGTGCATCGGACTGAATATCAAAAGTACTTAACGGTTTAGCATTCGTTACATCACTATTTCTATTACATTTGCGGGCCTTAATATCTATAGTGGATGCAACGTGAGTCTTATTCATAGTCCTAGGGTGTTCTTCTACTTTAGCATTCTTGATTGATCTTTTCTTAGGTCGCAACTTCCTATTCTTGATTTAGTGCTCTAGGCGCGTGAAGTGCGGACATTTGGAAAAGATGCAACTATTCTGTTTCAGTAGAAGGAGGCACGTTAGCATCTTGTGATTTGGCAATAGGGATTCTAGGTGCATGAGTACTAAGTGTTATTGGGGCTAATCTCTTAATGATGGTTGGCGGAAGTTGTTCATACTTTCCTAACATTTCTCTTAACTTGATGATAGTGTGAATCGGATCTTGATTTTCGGACCGAACATTTCGGCAAAATGCATAACTTATTTAGTGTGTGCAAGATAATGATCAAGTTCATTTGATGCTTCATCACGAGTCTTTTTGAGTAAATCAAATATGACACCATATTCCTTTTTGACTTTTAAAAGTTCTTGTTCATATTTTGAGATTTGACACTTAAAAGACACGTTTTTATCATCCAGTTACTCAAATTTAGGATCGAGAAGATTTTGTACATAGCTGGCGATTTTGTGTTGAAAAGCAATTTGTTGATCGTGAATATCTTTTTGACACCAATTAAGGCGACGAATTGCATTTGAAAGTTCGTTTGACAATCGTTTGTTTTCAACTTTTAAGGACTCGATCGAAGCACATTATCGGTGTTCTCAACATTTATCACGATTCAACGATATCGCAGAGGTATGATCAAATGCATATGACAAAGAATTCTTTAGCACAACATTATGGACATCGGCACAGATGACATCTTCCAAGAGTCGATCAACATCTTTTCTCAACAGTTTCTTTTTCCGTTTAGTATTAGAAATAGATGTTTCTGTTTTCTCGAAAACGACCTTCATCACTCAAAGTTCCTTATGAAAATCCTTTTCCCAGGCTAATGCACAATTTTCAAATTTTTAACATTAGGTAAAAGATTTTTCTGAAAAATGTCTCTTTGTTCTCGCGCCGAAGCGATTGAAAATGATAAATTTTGATTTCAGAACGATATTCTATCTCATGTTGTAAAATTTTGAGGTCACCCATGAAGATGTCAAAATATCTAAGAATTTTTCGATTTTCAGGTTTTGAATTTACTTCACCGATGGAAGGTAAAGGACCATAAATTTGTGCATAATCTGGTTGAGGATTAACATTAGAAGACTCAGGTGTTTTGATGATAACTTTTGGTGTGTTAGAAGAATCCGTTGGTGTGACGAAAGTGACCGCTTTTGAATAGTTAAAAGGTTTGTTGTAAACAACTTTTTCTAATTTTGATCGACTCTCGTCTTATGCATCTAATTCCTCTTGACGATGATATTCAACAACATTCATAACAGAATTATCAACTTTATATTCTTTGGAAACTTCGGATTTGGTTTGAATGTTTTGGTTGAAAGCTTAGGTTTGTAATCGGCAAGATTCGGTCCATATCCATTTGGATTGGGTTTTAAAGTAAACTTTTCAATGGCGGTGACCGACTCGCCATGTTTGTAAACAACAGTTTTAAACTCTTTAAGTTTGTTTTGCAAGCCGATGATTTCTTCAAGATGATCATCTATTCGTTTAGTTGAATGCTTTTTGTATGCAGAGAACTGTTTTTGACAAGTTAACAACTCGGCCTTAGCTTTTTGATTTTCCAAGGTGAGAGCGTTAATTTGCTTTTTATGTTCATGTTTCAGGTTGTTCTATTTGGACAACAAAGCATTCATCGAAGCGGCTAGATCACGCATCTGTCTTTCTAAATATTTTTCGTTTTGATAAGATTTGGCAAAGGCGGCTTCAAAACCGTTTTCACGTTTTTCTTGAGTTTTGAAAAAGTTGAGTTGCTTTTGTAAACATTCAAAATCCTTGGTTAACAGTGCATTTTGCATTTCAAGTCCTGATTAATGGCATGACATTTTTCCACTATGGTCTGTTGGTCTTGTATTAAGCGAGCAAAATCTGGATGAGGCAAAAGTTCGGCGTGTTCAACGTGAGTCTCAACATGATCATTACTGAGATCCTCAAGTATAACCACGGAGTCAATTTGATTATCAAGGGAAACCGGTTGGTCATCTTGATCGTCAAATATAACTACGGGTCTAGTTGAAAATCGTCGGAATGAGATGTGGACGACTCATTTTGAACATTCGAGCCTTGCCGGATCTGCGATGTTGGCGGAGATATGAGATCGAGATAAATATGGTTTGTTCGGTACTGAGACAAGCCATCGATGTCATACGGGCTGTGTCACTCATGTGTAACTCCTGCATATTAGCCATCAACATAACATTGCATTGGCTGCAAGTCCTCCATATCATCATCGAGTCGCATTTGCCATAAAGCTCTGTTCTTTGTGCGTGAGAGTTCCACCGACTTCATCCTTAAGAGCCTAAAGAAGAGCCTCTTTGAAATAAGCACTGCCCCTAGTCCTTGGCTTTGGGCATGCATTAGCCAGTGTCCCTTCTCATTGCAGTTGTAGCATCGAAGACCATTCAACCCATTTTGAGCATTTCCTGTTCCACCACTTGAGCTCATTTGTTATTCCTACCCACATTAAACCCTTGACCACCGCCCATCTGGCGACCATAACCACGATTCTGAACTTCAACTCGTCCATTGTTTACAACGGCTTGATTCCTTGTATTAGATGAGGAGCGAATACGGTTGTTGGATTTGTTGGTATAACGGCTAAAGGCATTAGCAATCATAGCAAATCCTTGTTGCAATGCTTGAGCGGATCGATTCCTCATTATGAAGTGCTTGATCATTGTTGTTGTAAGGAACCAATTGATTTTGTTGAGGTTGATGTGATTGATCGTTTGGTGGGTTTGAAGCGATTGGTTGAGTTCTTTGGTTGAGGAGAATAATTTTGTTGAGCATATAAGGCAAGTTGTTGATTTTCTGGATGTGTGGGTGGAGCAATTTGAGCACGGAGAATCCTTTCCTATCAACTTCCTTTTCATGAGGCTTCAAGTAATCGTACAACAATCCGTAGGTAGAATGATGCATGTTTTTAGCTTGACGGAGAAAAATGACATACTTCTCCCATTCGGGACCAAGACTACTTAGGAACTTAGTATTCACTGCAATTCTTGGCATGTGGATGTTGTGTTTATCCAAATCATTGATGATGTCGAGAATCGGTGATGATAGGACTTGAGTGTCTCTTCAGGTTCAATCATGAAGTGTTCATAAGCCAAGTAAATTTTGGATTCCAAATCTTCCGATTGAGTCTGATCCTTCCATAAGAAGACGAATATGATCCCACATTTTCTTTGCAGTTTTTGAGCATCAACACTACGAAGAATTAGGTTTGGTAATCCTAGGAGGATATATTCCATTGCAAGCTCATCGGCTTCATAGTGTAGAAGTTCTTGAGGATTCAAGTGCTTGATAGCAATGTTCGTTTGCTCATCTCTTGGTGGAATGGCATTTGGATCTTCGGGTACAATGACAGTAGGCATCTCAAAAGGACCTTCCAAGATAACCTTCTTTAAGAACTTTCCATGTGGCTTCTTTAGATCACAAAATCTAAAGAACCTTATCACCCATTGATCGTAGTTTCTGGGAGTGAGCATTGGAGGTCTATCAAGTGAACCGACCTCATGAATTGATTGTTAGCTGCTTAAAGTTTCAAACATCTTTGCAAACCAAGTGGGTTCCCTCATAGTGATCCTTGATGGATGTTGATTAAAGTCATTTGTGTATGGTTGAGCTTGAAGACTTGGTGGTGGTTGAACCATTTGAGGTTGTGGATTTGCGGCAAGTTGTGGAGTATGTTGTTGGTTAAATTGTTGTTGATAAATTGCTTGTTGTTGATTCCATTGTTGATGTTGTGGAGTTAGTTGTTGTTGGCGTTGAGGATGAGGATAAGTGTAAGGGAAATAGTTAGAGTATGGTGGTTGTGACATGTTGATAAACTTGTGTTGGTAAAATGGATCTTTGTAGTCGAATGAACCTTTGTTGATGAAGTATCCTTAGGCGTAGAAAGACAAGAACCAAGTAGCACTTATGCGTAAAAACACCAAAGTTACGCGTAACAATGAGGAGTTACGCGTAGGATTTAGCTTCTGGCGTAAGTAGGAAAAAGCTCTAAAGTTAGGCGTAGACAAAAGTTAGGCGTAGAAAGTTAGGCGTAGGATTTTCTTATGCGTAAGACTAAGCTTAGGCGTAAGAAAGATCTTAGGCGTAGGATTTCTACGCATAAGCTTATGCTTATGCGTAATTTTAGGGTTTTGCCCAAATGATCTTTTACACTATCACGATTGCAAGAAGATATCCAAAGTCGGCGTATTTTCAGGACTTATCCAAGTAAGAAAACAAGGAATAAACCACGAAAATGAAGATCAAACCAAGGAGGCACTTACGCGTAGGATTAGGGTTTTACTACGCGTAGGTTTACTCGTAACTTTGATTTTGCCCAAATATGTTTCTAAACCGGATTTTTGTTATGAAATAGCTTAATAGTACCAAAATAACACAAAAATGTGAATCTTGATGAACAAAAGCTAAGCGGGTTACAGTAGAACTTCACCCACGAACAAAATCAAGTTCAAAACCGGTTATCCACGCATAAAGTTTGAAACTTTTGCCAAAAACAAGTATTTTAACACCTTAAAACGTTGAAAGTACAAGAATCTTGGATTAAAAGTGTAAAAAACAAGTTTTGAAGCGTACCAAAGATCACGTTATCTTTACGCGTATAACGAAAACCAAAAACTTCAAAAACAAAAGTGTGCACCCAACTATTTGGCGATTGATACCACTGTTAGGTCACAAGGTTTACCACACAAGCTTATAAGAAAGATAGATAGGCGATTGAACAAGTATCCAAACACACACACACGATATAGAGTATACGGTTATGCGTAGAGAGTGAGTGAAAAGAAAACTTGAACAACCAACCTTCAAATGAAGGTTTACTAGGGGTATTTATAGGAGGGAAGCTAGGGCAACACTCCTAGTTCCCTTCCTTTCCTTATTGGGCTAGGCCTAGGCTTATGGGCCTTCTACATAAGCCTAAGGCTAATTACAAACATAAAGGCCATAATAAGCTAACTATTACATATGAGTAACTAACACTTGAATAAGGTTTTAGGAGTGATTCCAACAGACCTTTTTACTACGGACACAGAAATTTTTGATGAATAGACTATAATACCCTCAACATCATTCCACTAATCTTTTAGAGCACTAGCAATCATAACACAAGTTAAACTTTAACACCGTGCCACGTCAGCGCCACATCAGCTTTAACATTTCACCTTAACTCACCCAAAAAATACCCACAATCATAACATCCCAAGTTAAGGTTTAACATTTGATATTTTCAATTTCAACCCCTAAACTAAAACAAACACTTCATTTATTAAAAAACATATCACTAATTTGAAAACATATTAAAATACGAAATTAAAAAAAAAATTACAACGAAATAAAAAAAAGACACTGAATATTAAACGTTACAACATAAAGGAAATGACGAGAATACAATCTACTGACGAGGTTGCAAGTTATATTTTTTGATGATTCGGTCTTTTTTGCCATTGTTCCAAGCCACGACATTTGGATCTTTGCCTTTAGTGTCAACCATCAAAAAATTTATCTCTTCCAACCTTGTTATTGTTTCATCTTTGACTTGTTGGGCCCGATACGCTGCTTGGGCGGTTTCACGTTTGATACGATACTCGTTTGCCATAGTTTCGGTGAAATGACTTGACGAGCTCGTTCCTCGGTGCTTGCTCCCCCAGTACTTGTCGTGCTCTCGGATCTTGCTTTCTTGGAAGCACATTTTTTTCCCATGGGGCGTGGTTGTTCATCATGACCAAACAAAGCCTCGTTTGTTTGGCTTGCGACATCGCTGGTTAATTCAACCGGATCCGGCGTGTCCCATTTCTTATGCTTATGCAAAACCTCCCAAGCATCATCGAGAGAAAACGGTGCTGATTTGTGCTCCTCACGATACATTTGATTCGCCCGTTTCATGACATCCATCTCACTTTCCCCGCTTCTCTGTTCCCGTTGCGCACGTTTGAAAAAACCGTTGAACTTTGTGCAACAGTGGTTCAACGTTTTCCGCTTGCTTGACATCATATCCTTGTTGCGTTGTTGAAAATTGAGTCTATTGAACTCATTTGTGACCCGATACCAAAACGTATCTTTGGGTTGTGCACGCCCGACTATCGGATCCTCCGTAATAGCTACATAACACCTGGCAAGTAATTCTTCCTCTGCTGGTTGCCAACGCCCAGTAGCGACTTCTTCTTCATCATCATCGATTGGTTCGGGCTAGGGGTCTTTGGATTTTTTGGACTTTCATTTAACACAACCTTTGGAGTTTTTTGGAGGAGACGTGGGTGTTTCAGGAACATCATGTGTTTCAGTTTGTGAATGTTGTGAGTGTTGTGAGAATTGTAGATTTGGAAAGTTGGTGTTTAAGGTGCTTTGTTGACTTTGTTGCCAATACAGATATTGTTGATGTTGTAGGTACATTTCTTGGCTCGACAAGCCTAGTGGGTTGGGAAAAGAGACGTTGGGGTTTGAATATGAACCCGCGTTCGGGTTTGAAGATGAACCCGGGTTTGAGGTATTCCACCCACCATCGAGAAGATTCAAGAATGTATCATCGTTGTTGCCTCCTGACATTTTTTTTAGTAATTGGAAGAATAAGATTGAGAGGATTGAGTAGTGGAAGTGTGAAAAAAATGTTGTTTTAGTTGGGTATTTATAGTGGTAAGAAAATGTTTTTGATGTTTTATAACAAAACTAGCCGTTAGGGGGGTAAAATGATTTTTTAAACCCCAACGGTAACTAGCCGTTAGGGGGGGGGGTAATTTGATTTTTTTTTAAACCTGATAAACGCCCGTTGGGGGGGTAACGTTGCCTCGTTAACGCCGGTTACGCATCGGCTAACGCCGGTTAGCAAATGCTTGGAATAACGCCGGTCGGTGCGTTAACCATTACAAGTGCTCTTAGTCGTTAACGAACACGTTTGTTGACCTCCAAAATAAAATTCCACGGAATGCTTGCAAAAGATTTATGAAGCACTCACAAACTTTATGTCCATATCAACTCTCATCATTGGTTCCTTTGGTCTCCCACATAACTCGTCAATGTCATGTGTCTGTCATACCGATATGTCCGTGGTTGTTAGTTTTTCCTGAGATCGATTGAATGGATATTGAAAAGTGATGATCAAAAATATCTCACCAGCGTTTGCAACTCGGCACACATCATCAGCCATTAGTGAACCTCACTATTTCATTTGTTTTCATGTTTGACGAGAACAAAAAACTTGGGTAAGAACAATGGCGGAGCTAGAAAAATTTATGTGGGAGGGCCGAAACAAAACTTTTTCGGGAAATACATTAAATGGGAGGGCCGAAATAATTTTTTTTTTGGAAATACACATGAAATCGTGAAAAAATACACTAACGGGCTTAGGCGTAAGGGGGTCGGGACCCTTCCCGGTCCCTTAATAGCTCCGCCCTTGGGTAAGAACCGGAGTAAAACTCTGGGTTATCTATAATAATTTGCGAAAGGTGTAAAACATTCTGGCCATGGTGGAATATCAGAAGGATTTTGTTGATGATTGTTCACCTTTTACGGTGGTGGTGGTGGTGATGGCAGTGTGTTTACAATGAGTGCACGCCGTTGATGGTGGAGGACTGGTAGTGGTCGTAGGAGATGGGCGCCGATGAATCTGCATAAGGTTTACAACAAGTCAATCATGGTGGAGATGGGCGCTGGTGAATCTGATAAACAACCTTTGGCGAAGAAGTGGGTAAAATAATATCAGAGGTACAATTGTCAATTTACATTTAATCTCTGTGTATGAAGTAAATCGGTCCATGTAAATATCAGTGCCCGAAAGGTGGTGTGAGGGTATATATTGGAAAGTTTTGACTTGGAGATTACGTTGAGTCGTTGAGGATTTCAAATTTGACCACTTTTCTTCTTATTATAACTTTGTCTAGAAATTTAATTGCATTCAGGGAATTAATGAGAATAGTAGGCGAATAAGCTGGCTAACGAGTGAAAATTAGATTTTCTTAGAAAGGTTAATCTCTTAATTAATTTTAGAAATGGATTAGTCACGTTGGCCTCTTTAACATGTAATAGCAAAACTAGTAGAAGTGCGTTTTGGACTAAATTATACTACTAAGAAGTTTGGTCGATAAGGAGGGCACCCTAAACCCTAAACCCTGGCTTCCGAGTCACTCTCGTGACTATCAAAGTATCAGATTAGTAGAAGTTTGTTTTGGACTAAATAATACTGCTAAGAAGTTAGGTCGATTAGGAGTAGTATATACATGAATTTTAATTGCCATTAGCTCAAAAAATTATTAAAATCTTGAGGATTAGGTGATTACAGTAAACTTATTCTTAAGAGCTTCTCCAATGACAACTTTTCCAATAGTTTTTTACCGATTAAAAAAGTCATCCAAAAACTCTTTGTAGACATTTTTTTTTCAATGACTCGAAGATCCTTAAACTTTTGTCTAATTTAACAATCTTTTTATCTTCAATTTAGGACCATTCTTGTACCTTTAATAACTTTTTTGCATTGGAGCAAAAATCTTTGAAAAATAACTATTGTAAAAAGGTTTCATTGAGGCTCGTTAGGCAACCATATATTTTGGTGATTTGGACCGGGCCACATCTCGTCCTGGACTAGAAAGGTCAAACTTGATCTCTCATTAACTCATCAACTCATTTGATTTTTTTTCTTGGGTTTATACTAAACAACATTGTTTTTTGACATCATCAAACACGTATCTTAAGTCTTAACAAAGTTGACATAAAAGTTTTGAATCTAATAGTTTCAATATTTTCAGTGCTTGAGACTTGAAAGTTCGTATACCCTTGTTGTAATTTGTAAGTTATAAAATTACCAGGAGCACGTTATTTAACGGGAGAAAACAATATCGTTACAAAAAGATCGATTCATAATAAACACAAAACTGGCTTTTTATACCTATAAAGGTAAAAAAAAAAAATAAGTTGTAGACACGAAAACTAGCTTTCCATACTTATAATGATGATACATAATTGGACACGAAACTGGCTTTTTATACTTATATTGATGATACATAATCGGACATGAAAACTGGCTTTTTATAGTTATAATGATCGACGATAAAATCGTAGGGAAATTATTCTATCGTGATACAAAAAATACAAACTTGATGCTACTGATTCATACAAGGATACCATGTACTATGCATGTAATTATCTGATCATGCTAGCGGCCTATATGTTGTATATGCAGGTATTTTGCTGATATATAGGTTTTGTTTTCCATATTAATATAAAAAAGAGTTAATTGCATTTTTGGTCCATGAGGTTTGGCCAAATTGCATGTTCGGTCTCAATCCTTTTGAAAGTGCAATGGACGTCCCCAAAATGAAGTTTCAGTTGCATGTTTGGTCCTCGGGCCGGACGCTGTTAATGCTGCTCTGTTAGTCACCTCATGTGCTATGCACTCGATGGTTTTTTCGTCTTATCAACCCACTTTCATCCAAAAACCCACTCAAACCCCACAAAATCTACTTTTATATCACTATCTCTTTGACTTCTGCTACTTAACCATTTTCATCTAAAAAACCCTAACTACTCTCACTCCCAATCCTCTTTCAATCATATGACTGCAAAAACAATCCTTGAAGTTTGACAATATAAAATGGCGAATGGAATTGAGGAGTGGTGTTTTCGAACTCTTGAAGATTTTGATCCTTATACTCGTTATGGTAACAACTTGAATTTATTTTACTCTTTTTTGGTTGACATTTGATTATTTTAGTAACTTAAATTCTGATAATGTTTTATTATTAAACAGCCAATCATCCCCACATTTTCTCAATGAAGGTTCATCATGGTGGAAGGTTTACAAAGATATCTAATAGGAAGTATGTTAATGGTAAGGTTCAATACGTGGATATGGTAGATAGTGAACACCTTATAGTTGAGGTGATTAATTTCATTGTTAGGATGTTAAAATATGATCCTAAGCAAATCATGTTTTATCATTTCAAGATACATAGGAAAACCTTATACTGGGGACTTAGAGCATTGGCTTCTGATGCTGATATTGTCAACTTGATTAAATATGTTTCAACGCATAAGGTTATAGAAGTTTACATTGAACATCATGAAACCACAATTAAGTCATTTTACAAGAATGTATTTAGGGAAGGAGTGGTAATTGCGAAGATAAAAGATGATGCTGATATAATTGACTTGGATCAAGTTAATGTTAAGAAAAAAACAGTGCCTTGTTCTAAAAATTAGTTGGCTATTGAGTGGATTAATGAGGTTAATGATGAGCATGTTATAGATGCAGTAGGGTTAAATGAGCAGGTTAGTGATAAAGTAGGGTTAAATGATCATGTTAGTAATGAGCAGGGTAGTGATGAAGTAGGGTTAAATGATCATGTTAGTAATTAGCAGGGTAGTGATGTTAACATAGATGTGGATATGGTAGATGATGAAGGTGTACATGTTAGTAATGAGCAGGGTAGTGATAATGAAGCTGATGTGGATATGGCAGATGAGGAAGGTGTAAATGATGATGTTAGTAATCAGCAGGCTAGTGATAATGAAGGTGTAACACACCCAAATCTCGATACAGCGAAAGACTTAATCAAGTTTTCGGGGCGTTACATTGGATTGGCACAACACACAAGTATAGCAAACAAGATAGTCATATTATCGTTCAAAACCAATCCCAAATTCAATTATCCAAAACAATTATCCCAAAATGTAAATAAAAGGCCCAAACATGATTTATAAAAATAGGTCCCCATAAATTATCAGAGTTTGATTATAATCCTTGAACCATGCCTCCTTGCCAAGCTTCCACGAGACACATTACTCCAAACATCACTTAAATACACGAGAAAAACATGCTAAAAGGTCACTAACTTATTTGGTGAGTTCATAGGTTTAATTTCAAGTTTAAAATAATGGACCTGTAGGAGTTTATTTGCTATGCGAGACCTAAGATAGATACACATCAATCACATACCAATATCACAATCACAATATCATATCTGACGTCATAGTGGGCCCCTAGCGATTCTAGCCAGCACAGTCGTAGCAAAGTCTAGAACGATTGCTAACCCTGGACTAGGTCGAGGTAGAAGTCTATACTTAGCTAGGCATCGCGTTATAGCATAGAGATGCTACCCTAGTCTAAGGCGACAGCTACCACATATCTATCTAAACAGTCAAGCACATAAGCAAATCAAAATATTTTAAAAGGTCCAAAAAGAGTAGCATGATTCTCACCCCAAATTAGTTAAAAACATAGATAAAAGTGGGGCTATGAAACTCACCTCAAGCAAGCAACATACAAACAAACACTAGCAAGAAGATAACAACTAATCACGGCTCAACAACTATCGACTCGGCACAACCTATTGATGTAAACCATTTTTAATATATATTTCCCAAAATCAACGTTATCTACCCCAATGTATTCCTTTTCTTTATCTCCAAAAATGTCTTGTTTCACCGTTTAGTCCTAGCGTTTGGTATCATCGTGTGTGTGTATCGACTCAACATGATATCATGAATGCACTTAAATAACCACAATGTGACTGAATGTAACACAATGAGACGTCTAAGCGATAAGCTCCATAGTCCAATAAGTTTCGGAATAAATAGTAGACCTTATCGAATTCGTCAACTCGATAAACTCACTCATTTATTCGTGTCTCTTATTATCCCATAAACCGGTCGCATCCTAACGAGTCATAAGGATAATTCACCCTTTAATAACGTTATCCTACGTACCTAGCGGGCTCTTATTAGATTCGTCAACCTAATAAGTCCGCTACCCACGTGGATCGACGCTCTTAATGTTAGGTCATCCGTAACCCATGCATACAACGTAAATAAATTAAATACTTGAAACTAGTATTAAATGCTTATAAATGGCACATTTCGATAAACGTGCACTCGAAACATTAAATACCTTTAATTAGAAAACCTTTCTATTTTTAGTCGTTAATTTCCATTTAAAATAATGAATAACAAGACAAGTCTTGTTATCGATATTTTTGGAATAAAAACCTTTTTATTATTTATGTTTCATAGTTTTTTAACATTTTCATATATATATATATATATATATATATATATATATATATATATATATACATATATTTTTCGTCAATTTCAATTTTAGTTTCATATCGTTATTCGTTTCGAGTCCACAAGCACGAGTCATGACTTCTCGGCTTTTAGTCAATCTTTAGTCCAAAATATACTAAAGTCCATGTTACGGCGTTGTCGGGGTCAACAATGACTAAAAAGTTAAAGTAACACCGACGTTGCTCAAAGTTGACAATTTATATTATAAGTCTAAGTAAATAATGACAATATCGCAACTAAATCTCAAATCAACCCAAATCAATCTCGCCAACCAATCAATCTACCAAATATACCCAAAACTAATGTTATGACCCTAATGGTCATGACACGATCACAATTAAGACCACGTGAACCAAACAAGCTCTAGAAGCTTTTCGGCTCCACACGTCTCATCCAAACACCAACAACAACAACCAACAAGATACCACAACAACCCGACCCGGACCCTTGGTCCTTAGGGTCTCATACACCACCACACCACGACCCATCGTGGGTCTTGTGTCTTGTACGCTCCAACATCACAACCAAACACTCCCCAAATGACTTCTACTACAACCAAACACAATCAATCAACCTCCAATCATCATCCAAACATCAAACGCATCAACTAATCTAAACCCATTTCATGAAACTAAGCCTAAAATGCAAAAACACAACAGTATGATACACCACATGATACCAAATCACTAGCTACATGTTTTATTAGTTGTAAATTAGTTTTATACCCATGTTTCACCCAAAACCCTACTAGGTCGAGCCATAGACGAGCCATATAGAGCTCATTCGTGGCTTTCCATGACCCAAACAAGCTTGACCCATGTTCCATTTACCTTTTCCAACCTCGATCTACAAGATTTAATGAAAACCCTTGAATCACGAATAGTTTTTGTAAGATTTGGAGGTGTTAATGAAGGCTTCTATAGGAGATATATATATATATATATATATATATATATATATATATATATATATATATATATATATATATATATATATATATATATATATATATATATATATATATATATATATATATATATATATATATATGGATGGAAAGAGGAAAGAGAGATCTACAAGATGGTGGTGGAGGTGAGATACCACTCGCCGGAAAAGTGGCCAGAAATGGCCGGAGAGTGGCCGGATTTTTAAGGGTGGCGGCTAGGGTTTGTAAAGAGAGGATTTTAGTGAGAGAAAATTGGTAATTAGGGTTTTTCGTGAGAGAATGTAAAGTGTGTGTGTGTGTGTGTGTAGGGGAGGGGTCTTATATAAGGAATGATAAAGACCAAAAAAATAATGAAGTGGGATGGGGGGGGGGGGGGGGCCGGCTACACTAAACAAGGGGGGCCAAATTTTAAATTTTTCGTAAACTATCCCGTTTACCTATTCCCGAGCTCATATATTGTCCTACGAGTGTCCCACGACATTCCTTCGACTATCTATTAGGTTTATTTATGTTTTTCCACGAGTTTTGACTATTTATTTATCAAGTTTCGAGTTACGGTTTAAAAGTTACGTTATTTCTTGCTTTAGGCTTTTATTGTGCCGAACCGTATAGTGTCTAACAAAAAGAGATAAAAATCACACGATAACTCATACAATAATAAAATAAATCATAAAAACCAATAAACGATATCAAATCAAGTCATGGTCGATAAAAATAGTTATAAAGGCAAAACTCGGTTTAGTTTAACATAATGCGGTTACCTAAAATAGACTCCCTAATTGCCAGTTGTCACAGAAGGTGATGTGAATATGCCAAATGATGAAGGTGTAAATGATGATGTTAGTAATCAGCATGGTATTGATATTGAAGGTGTAATTGATATTGTAGATGAGGAATGATTGTACAATAATTCGTACGACCAGGCCTTCGATGGTGATCGAAGGGTATGAGGGGTGATATGCTTGCGCCAAACTTGTAGCCAATCTGCAATAAGAAATAGTAGACACTTCGTTAAGTGATTGCGCATGGGTTGGGTCCATGAACCACCTCCGGCGTGAAAGTAAGTATGTGATATGTGTTGTAAATAATATGGAGTATGTGAAATACTGTGTTGAGTGAACATACCATTGAAATGACTCGTCCAACCTATTTATAGGTGAAGAAAATAGCTTGGAGATTGTTAGCACACGTTTAGGAGATCATGGGGCGTCCCTCTGATTTGTGGTAACTGCTAGGGCTTCATCCCTACTATCTCGACCTTGGTGGGGAAGCTAAGGAAATAGTGGGAACGTGGGAGAAGACCAAGTCAAGATTCTCCTTTGTCTTGACGCCTTCAAGAGAAGACACCGAAGGGCATAGGCCTTTGGCTGGCGAATTCCCAACTGGTAACCATGTCAATGATGAATGGTTTTACGCCACCAATGACTTATGAAGAAAGACTTGGGTCTTAAGTAATGCAAGTTCGATGAGGCGAAGGGGGTCCCGACTGGGAGGGTACGTCATCAAGCCCCCCGAGTCGAAAGTAATATGTACGAACAAGAAATATTGCTTACGACTCATAAATGGAAACGAAACCTCCCCTTCGTCACAAAAAAGCGAGCGAAGATGAAAAGTCTTGCACCTATTGACGTAATTAATGCTAACATTTATCCTAACCACCCCACTTTTCCTCGGTAAAATAAAAGCGTCCTTTCAAAATTTAAAAAAGGTTTTGAAATCGGTTTTAAGGGGATAAGTCGGACACACATGTAGGGCGAGATCTATCATATGTGAGGGTATATAAAGTTAAAACAAGGTAAAACCCTAACATAGTTTAATCTCACGCCCAAGTTTTCACCTACTAAAACCTCTTCCGATCAAGCTTTCGACCAAACAAGGTAAAGTATTCCTTCGTATATGTTTTCAAATACTTTATTGTGGTTTTTAGAAGGATCAATGTCTACAAATAAGAAATTCGTAATCAAGCAACAAGGTTGCACCTTGACAAGGGAGGAGCTCAAAGTGTTCCTCACCGATTACCCAATTCCAAAAGAGCATAAAATCATGTTACCTAGTAGGAATCAAGGGATTTTTGATGCTCCTGAAAACTATGTAGGCTTATATACCCATGCATTCACCACCTCCAACCTTAGGATACCCTTGCACCCTTTGATCTTAGAATTCCTCCAGTACTATGAGGTACACATATCTAGGTTTAACCCTTTTGGGCTAGCCAAGCTTACGACATACATTGTGATGTGTAAAGCTTATGGGTTTGAACCATCATTAACTGTGCTTAGGGGTTTTATGAATTTATACCACGGAGGAGATTGGTTGACCTTGGCTAAGAGGTGAAAGGGATGTGCCCATCCTCATAGATAGGCGTTTACGAACATCGAGGGAGCTGGAAAGGCAAAATCTTTTACATCCAAAAACACCATTATCCCTCCGACTTTCCACTGCATTTTTAAACCCGAGTTCCAATATGATGAAAAAAGGTTCGCGATCCTTTCCTATCTGTGAGAAGGAATCCTTTGTATCGGCGTTTGGCTCATCATCCAGGTGATTGCCAAACATTCCACTGAGCCAATTCTTTTCATGGTGGCCTTCTAAAGATGGGAGGGATCTCTTTTGGTACATGAGATTATTTGTGATGGAGAAAGTATGTATTTTTTTGATTAAAATAAGAGATAAAAACTTATCTTTCTGATATTCATCTTATTTGCTCCTTCATGCGAAATGTCATTGAAATTTTGTGGTAGTTGGTGGTGCAAGGAGGTTAGCTTCATTCCAAAGAATCCCCAAGAGACGAGCTATGGTGTGGGTTCTCCGTCAGTGTCGATAAATGACAATGATGTGGAAATGACCCATCAAGCCCTGTTGCTTACGCTCCTCAGTCAAAGTAACCCATAGATGTGGAAGACCATGTTGTGGAGAATGTTGACTCGATGAACCAGGTCTCTAGACGGTTGGCCATCGTAGGACCCTCATTGGTGAGAGGATCGGCGAGGGAAAGGTACCAGTAAAAGCATGAAGTCCGCTTCAAAGGGAAGCTTATCCTACCTCTCTATCTCGAACTACCCGGCAAGAGTGCGGGGTAAAGTACGGTATTTCCGGCCATCCGAAGGGCTTGGCGATGATATCCATGGTAATGTCTCTTGCGTGTTACAAAAAATTAGATAATAGTAGTAATATATTAACAAGTTTACATATGCTGCAGGACTTCCTGATACGAAGGAACTTTCCTCTCCCCATGTTGTCATCACTGCGTGGACCGTGTAATCCCACCCGGTTTGGAAGGGGGTGATGGAAAATATGTCCATGGAAAGGCTCTGCGACCTTCATGACAAGAGTTATGTCCGACAATGCATGCTAGACAATCAACTCAATACTAGGACAAGGGGAGTCTTTGTCATCAAAGCTCGAGAGGAAATGGATGTTATCTTTGACAAGGGGAGAAGGCTAGGGATCAAGTATGCACACACGGAGAAGAAGTGTGAGGATGCATTGGAGGATTTTGACAAGAATCCCTTAGTGCAAGATCTCAGAGAAAATGATAATGAAAGCTCAAAGGTCAAGCTGGCAGCTGGCGAAATTTGAATCGGCATGGGCTAACTATCGAAGGCTCAAAGGTCGTAGGCTATAAAGAAGCGGATATCTCATTCTAACTTTCATCCAAGTGTAGGAGCCTCGAAGGAAGAGAGGCGAAATTTGTTGGACCAAGAGATCAAGCTCAGAGAAAAGGTAGATGGGTTAAACCTTCGTGCGAAGATCTTTGAAGAAGGAAAGGGAGTGGATTTGATAACCAAGGTTATCCCCTACATTGCCATGGAACTTTACCATAGTGATGATGTGGGGAATGCAATTGGGAACCTGAATGCTGCCATATATCATGGCAAGTTGATACGCTTACACAGCGCGTTCGGGGTCAAAGGAACTTCCTTTTTGTCGAGCAAGTTTTTCAACACCCTAGGCAGTGAACCTAATCGTTGTAGTGTAGTATTAGGGTAAGCCACGGGAATTGATATCGTTCTCTAGGGGAATAGGAATGCTAGTGAGAAGTTACTACGCTAAGGTTGGGGTTGAGGAAGATTATTTTTTATCTTTTATGTTTTTTTAGAAAATGGAAAAGTACGAATCTCAGGGTTTGGATTTGGGGGTTGGTATTTCTACCGATTACTCTACTATTATCTAATTATCTAAACTAAGGTGGTGGTAGTCTATGTCTAATTATTGTGTGCTCATATGATAGTTTAAAGATGTGTTTACTTAGGTTTTACTACTCCTTAATTATCTCCTATTGGTGGTTGAATTGTCACGTCCTTATTCCTAGTTGCGTTGTGTGTCTAAAGTTGTAGGGTATCGTTTCTCCTACTCTTTGAAGTTACCAAAGGGTCTCATCTACAAAACCCACTAGGGATGATAAACTCTAACTCTAAGGCCTCTTTGTATAGTTTAGCTTACAACAACTCATAGTGCTATAACCTAAGGTTCACAAAGATTAATCAAGCATTAAGTACACAACGAATGACCTATCGCATTACTAGATCATTAATCAACTAATGTATGAAACAACCAATCAATATTCAATAATTAAGTTTCATATTCCCTAAGCAAACACACAAGTAAATTAGCGGACATGGAGAACATGCAAGCATACACACAAATAATTGAAGACATAATTAAATTAATGAAGTAAACAACTTATCTTGGTGTAAGATAGGGTTTAAAACCTAAAATACGACCTTGGTTCGGTTTAGGTTTTACTCCAAAAGTTTACCCAAAGGACTACTCTCTAAAACTGAAAAATTCGGATTCTATATATAAGATTACATGTGTGACGGCGTCACCTTATGATTTGTGGCCGCGTCGTGTCGCCGTCCTTAGGGTTTCGTCTTGGCCAAGTTAATCTTGCGACGGCGTCACCTTATGCTTGTGGCGCCGTCCTCTTTAGCTTGGCGTCTTACGGATTGAATCTAGGCCGTCGAGTTGCGAACGGCCTCTCTTTTAAAGCCGACGCCGTCCTCCAAAAACTAGCAATTTCTCTTACGTAAAATCACAACTTCCTCGAGCGGCCAGTCGCGGATTAGCATGTGACGCCGTCCCCTTGTAATTTATCGACTTAAGTGTCTCGATTTCTTGACTTTGGCCATTTTCTTCGTATATCCGCGCCTTTTAGTCCAAATAAGTGCCATTACAGCAATTTGCCTTCAAGAGACCTAAAAGTGAAAAGGAACGATATTAAGCAATAACGGATACAAAAGTGATCAAATAAGGGCTTAAACGACCCCTCAAAAGGTACATTTTAAATCCTTATCAAATATCCCTACACTTGGTATTTGCTTGTCCTCAAGCAAATGTGCTTTTAGCAATTAATTTATAAGTTAGGGGTCATGAAGCATTGGTTTAAAACAGTCCACAACACATATAAGCCTCAAAAGTCATAACAAACACGGAAATTACATACTAGCTCCTCACATGGGGTGTTTGGATACTCACATCTCTCGGGTGTATATGAAATATAGCAAATTGGAAATGGAAGATAAACACTCATTAACTGGTCCTAGTACATAGATTACCATAGGCTTGAGAATAGATCAAACCTCCATCGCTTTGGGGTAAGCACCTAGGAAAGACTATCAAAGAGGTCTTTAAAGGGTTGTAACGTTAGGCTTACGGTAGGGAAACAAAGGGTTTGGTGGGATAGGCTTTTAGTGGTGGCAAGTCAAAAATCTCAATGTTACATGCATACGAAGAATGGCGTTGCTAAGCCAAGACTCGACACTCTAAACTCTAGATAACTGAAATAAACAAACATAAATTTAAAGATAGATGTAGGATGGTAGCCCATATTTTTTTTTTTCCTCTATTTTTTTTTCTTTTTTCTATTTTTTTCGATTTTTTTTTCATACACTTTTACTCTACCATCCTCTACGATAACATCAAAATGATAGGGGTTTATAGCACATCCCTACACTTGAGTTTTTTTATTACTCTAACACTAATATGACCTGAATTGAAAAGATCAAAACACTTGGAGTACGTTATTAGCATAAATAAAGAATTGGCGTTCCCTTTTAGTCATTTAAAACTTTAACTTTTCTCATGAGTCCCAATCGTCCCAAAACTGTATACAAAGGATATGACTCGACTTAGCAACTCATGCAAGCAACTAGATAATTGAACTAAGGGTTTAGGGTGATAACAATAATGCACTAAAAGTGAGTGCATATAAGGGTAGGCTAAGGCGATTTGGGTGTATATTTGGGGGTGGGGTGTAAACAATGCTCTTCATTGATATTCCGGAAAACGAAACATCACGAGAACCGCGAAAAGGATAGGCTCTGAGGGGTTAACTAGGGGTATCGTGTACTAAGATGAGTACAACATAAGGTGTGGGGAATTACTCAACCAATGTGGAAGAAGTAATTATATTACGGGTATCAAACAAGGGTTATCCTAATGCCTCTTATCATTTAGTTATTCCTAACTACACAAGTGTAGTCTTACTAGCGATCTCGGAATGCATCACAAAACAAGTTCTAGAATCTAATATACTACCGGTTCACACTCTAAGCATTGAAGATGAATGCTTCAATTCCTACTAATCTAAGGGCGATCCTCACATTTTGGTGGAATTTAAGTGGTAAAGGGTTTTGTGCTAGTCATATAACTTCCTATCCGTGAGGCGCTTTTGTTAAGACTAATGGCCCACTCCTATATGTCATGAAAAATTTTAAATTTGGTGCCAAATTACCTAACCGACATTCTCTCATGGTTTATTACAAAAGTGCAATTGGACAAAGCAAATAATCAAGGATAAGCATAGTTTCAAAGTTCCTTTTTATTTTCCCTCCCTACACTTAAACATTGTCCCCAATGTTCCCCGAAAGTATCAAAGTTATGATAACGGAAGGTAATTAAAAGCGAAAGAAACTAGTATACTCCCTGATTAGCTCGGTAGGATACGTGTGTGAAGTAGTGGTTAAATCCTTTCCAAGAAGAATGTATGCGTGAAAAACTCCTCCAATCTTTATGTATCTTCTTCTTGATAAACAAAACACGCACACTTGAAGAAAACAAGCGAAACCTCCGCGTAAAATCGGTTAATAATATATAAGACTCGATTTAAACTAGGATATAATGCTTGTGGAATGGATGTTTACAAAATTTCTAAGAAAATTAAGACCTGGAAATTTCCAAAAATTTTAAGTAGCTCGAGAAAATGAGAAAAAGTGATCGATGTTTTATTCCTTCCGGCCGTCGTTTGCAATCTGGCCGAGTAGTTATCGACAAAAGCGGTCCAGCGATTTTCTGGAAAAAAATTATGGAAAATTTATATCTTTAGAATCTGGAAAAATTTCTGCAAAACATCCATTATGACTCGATACAAGCATTTGACTCGAACAAACACACAAATATATCTTTTAATCAATTGTTATTCTCATGTTCCGCGTTTCTTATGAAAGCGTGTGTAATTCCCTACACTTATCCTTTATGTAAAATACCTTTATATGCAATTAAGACGAGGTTAAAACAAAATAAAGCATTTTTACAAATTTAAACATGAGAATAAACAATCAATAAAAGATATATGACACTAACAAGCAAACAATTAAACATGGGTTGCCTCCCCGAGCGCTTTTCTTTATTTAAGAGTCTTGTAGCTAGACTCGTAGTAGGTAATCTACGTTACTTCATTACAGCCACCTTCTTCATCATGCGGTTTCCGATTGGTGGTTCCATGTTGTAGAAGATGCCCATGATGCACTTCTCTAAAGTTAGGTCTTCTCCACTCTGTCTTATATTTAGGTCCAAGTTCAAACAATCCTATAGAATCCAGAAAATCTTAAGCGTAACAATCCTCCCTTTCCTTATCCTCATCATTCCTATAATAGACCGACGGTTTAAGTTCCTTTTCATCATTAGAGAGTGATGAAAACTTCTCAATCTTAAGCGGCATTTGTATGTCATCGGTCTCATCCTTGAATCGCACTACTCCTAACGAGGGATCATAGGTCATCGGTGCTTTCTATAGGGTTTTCCTAGAATAACGTGGGACAAGTTAGGGTCTATGGCCGTGCTAATATCATCCACAATTATGAAGTCCGTAGGAAAGGTGAAACTACCTACATAAACGGGCAATCCCTTGATTCTACCAAAGAAATTGCAACCAACAGGGTTTTACGGATCTTGCCTAGTGGGATAGGCTTCTTCATCATCCAATTGTAGTAAGTGCTAGTCATTATGTTGATTGGAGACTTGCGATCAATGTAGGCCTTTGCCACAAAAGGTGTCCTATGCAACATGGTATGTTAAGATTCCAAGGGTTCCCAAACTTGATTCTAGGGCTTTTCTTAACATACATGTGACGGAGGTGCGGTACTAAGTGAGGGTGACGAGATAATTCTTCTTCCGTAGGAAACTTATTGAAATAGTCATTGTCTACTTCATCTACTTCCTTGGTTGTTCATTATTCTCAAGTGTATGGTCCTCTTAGGTCATTAGGTTTCACTAAAGGCATTAAGGTATTGGCAATTGAGCGTCTTAGCTAGCCACTTGGGTCCTTAATCTCTACCCGGGAGCTTCGGGAGTTGAGATAGCATAACCTTCCTATCACTATGGTTATGGATTTGAAGGTTATCTATCTTCCTATCCATATCGACTTTTGTTGGTTGAAGCGGTCAGGAAGCTTAGCTATTTGGGTTTCTTGGGATGCGACAAGTTGTTGCAACATTCCTTCAATGTTTTGGCTAGGGCCATGAGATAGGGGGTAATGAGAAATCATTGAAAGTGAATTCTTTGGTTTGTCCCAATAGAAGTTAGGGCTTGTCCTTCCATGCTTCTCGGGTGTCATTAAAAGTCCTAGGTCCGGGTGTTGGGGAATATTCTCCGTTCCATTAAGCGAGGATGCGTAGTCAACGGAAGCATGTTAGGGGGATCGGGTGTAGTTCTGCGTGTTATGAGGATCATTACAGGCTCACTGCGATGAAACTTTGTTCATGGCGTGAAGACTTAGGATTTTTAAGTAAGAGCTCATAGGAATTTACTTGATCTTCAAGTTCAAAGCATCCTATTAGAGGAGGTTGTGAGTCAATTGAGGCAAGGAGACCTAACGGTTTGGGCAACTCACGGGGGTCATTCCAACTTTCGTTGTCATAGAGAGCAAGGTCTTCTATTATACCCCATGATTCTTCAGCGGTGAGATTACTAAGTTTTCCACCGGCAGCAGTCAATGGATAAGCTTGGTGGGGAAGTGACATGATCATAAAGATTTGGACTTGGAGCCAAAGATCAATGCGTGATGAGGACTTTATGAAGTAAGTCCTTGAATCGAGTCCATGCTTAAGTAGAGATTCACCTTGGCGTTGTTGGAACATCAAGATGTCATTACTAAGTTTTTGGTTCTCCCGTTGGAAAAATTGAGCAAGGAAGCGAGTGTTGAGATCATCCCACTTGAGATGGAGCGGTAGGGAAGTCGCTCATGCCAATTACTAGCGGTCCCGTGAAAATTGGAAGAGCATGAGCGGCGTGGTCTCGGTAGTAGCATCAAGCTCAATAGAATCGACAATTTTAAGGAAGTCCTTAAGATCGCGATTAGGATCTTGAGCGAGAATCCATGGAATGCACATCCATTTTACCAGCGGATGGTGTGAATCGCAAGGCCGTAATTTGGGCTTGGTTGGGAAGCTCAATGGTGTTCCTATAGCCTAGGTGGCTAGGTCTCAGTATTCACCAAAATCGGTCTCTTGGCGGGACAATGATTTGAGGGGGGGTCTTCACCTTCCAAGATGAAAAGTGATGAGGTTCTGAACAAAGGTCCGCGAAGGATAGACTAAAAGGAAGCTAAAAATGAGAAAAAGAAACACTTGATAGGTCAACAAAGAAACCTAAGCGAGGTGGACTACTAACTAGCTATTCTATTCCCGGCGGTGGCGCCAAAAAAACTTGATACGCTTACACAGCAGTAGCGTTCGGGGTCAAAGGAACTTCCTTTTAAGTGAGCAGAAGTTTTTCAACACCCAGGCGATGAACCTAATCGTTGTAGCGTAGTATTAGGGTAAGCCACAGGAATTGATATCGTTCTCTAAGGGAATAGGAATGCTAGTGAGAAGTTACTACGCTAAGGTTGGGGTTGAGGAAGATTATTTTTATCTTTTTTTATGTTTTTTTTAGAAAAGGAAAAGTACTGAATCTTGGGGTTTGGATTTGGGGGTTGGTATTTCTACCGATTACTCTACTATTATCTAATTATCTAAACTAAGGTGGTGGTAGTCTATGTCTAATTATTGTGTGCTCATATGATAGTTTAAAGATGTGTTTACTTAGGTTTTACTACTCCTTAATTATCTCCTATTGGTGGTTGAATTGTCACGTCCTTATTCCTAGTTGCGTTGTGTGTCTAAAGTTGTAGGGTATCCGTTTCTCCCTACTCTTTGAAGTTACAAAGGGTCTCGATCTACAAAACCCACTTGGGATGATAAACTCTAACTCTAAGGCCTCTTTGTATAGTTTAGCTTACAACAACTCATAGTGCTATAACCTAAGGTTCACAAAGATTAATCAAGCATTAAGTACACAACGAATGACCTATCGCATTACTAGATCATTAATCAACTAAGATAAGAAACAACCAATCAATATTCAATAATTAAGTTTCATATTCCCTAAGCAAACACACAAGTAAATTAGCGGGACATGGAGAACATGCAAGCATACACACCATCAATTGAAGACATAATTAAATTAATGAAGTAAACAACTTATCTTGGTGTAAGATAGGGTTTAAAACCCTAAAATACGACCTTGGTTCGGTTTAGGTTTTACTCCAAAAGTTTACCCAAAAGACTACTCCTTAAAACTGAAAAATTCGGATTCTATATATAAGATTACATGTGGGACGGCGTCACCTTATGATTTGTGACGCCGTCGTATCACCGTCATTAGGGTTTCGTCTTGGCCAAGTTAATCTTGCGGCGGCGTACCTTATGCTTGTGGCCGTCTCTTTAGCTTCGGCGTCTTACGGATTGAATCTAGGCGTCTCGAGTTGCGACGGCCTACTCTTTTAAAGCCCGACGCCGTCCTCCAAAACTAGCAATTTCTCTTCGAGCGTCACAACTTCCTCCGACGGCGTCGCAGGTCGCAGTGGCGCCGTCCCCTTGTAATTTATCAGCTTAAGTGTCTCGATTCTTGACTTTGGCGATTTTCTTCATATATCCGCGCCTTTTCGTCCAAATAAGTGCCATTACAGCAGTTTGCCTTCAAGAGACCTAAAAAGTGAAAAGGAACGATATTAAGCAATAACGGATACAAAAGTGATCAAATAAGGGCTTAAACGACCCCTCAAAAAGGTACATTTTAAATGCTTATCACAAGTGTACTACTTTGGAGGAGATAGCTGCGACAAAGGAACCGGTGAAGCTGGAGAAAGTTCCATACTACAGGGCAACTCATGAAAAAGAGTATGATGATGCAGGCAATGAATTAGCTGCTTTGGAGTTCCCTTTCCTTGCCGAAGTGACGAAGGACCCAGCGGCCTCTATAGAGGACCTGTTGGCTAAGAAGCCAAGGAAAGTCCAGCCTCCTTCTCCTTTGAAGAAGACTCCATCACCAAAGGCTCCATTCCCAGGTGAGTTGGTTCAGATCCCACTCATTCCAAAGTTTGATGAAGGCAACTATGTGGTTGTAATTTGATCCCCAGGGTGGTATGTACCTTGTTTTAAAACAATTTGTCAGTTCCTTTCCGTGCTTTGTGCCGATGGAAACAATTAAACAGCTTGGTGTTTGTGATGTAGGCTTCCGCCTAAGACAATGTTTTGCTTGGTGGGATCGTTAAGGCTCTGTACGATTTGCTTTAGGAAAGCTCTTCTTATTTAACTTATGCGTAAATTTTTTTACAACCTAAGGCGTATGGTAGATGCATAGCCTCATTGTGTGTAGTTACTTCACTAAGAATATTAGCAATCATATAATTTGGCTGGATCACGAATGAGAGGTTGCGACCTCACTCCAACTTAATCCTTTGAGGCAAATGAAAGGCTTAAAATACCTTAAGGCCATATAGGAAAGTTAATGTGAAGTTGAGGTGGATGTTATGCATATGAGCAAGACATGTTGTTAGTCTTTGTACATCCCTTCGACATTAAAACTTATAAAGCGACTTGGTGGGCAAATCTTTGTTGTATTGAACGAAACAAAAGATTTGAGGGAAATGCGTTATATCATTAAGTGGGTAGGGAGGATTACATCATTTTAAGAAATGAATACTAGACGCCTACCATTAATGCTTCTTTCCCCGAGTGAGAAGAATGCAAATACATTGATTGAAAGCAAAATAAAAAATGTCCTTTGACATTGTAAGTTTCATATGTAGAACTTACGAAGGGTAGTTCCATTCCAAGTTCTATCAATAGCGTCTCCATCCAAGGTTTCCAGCTTGTAGGCTCCGTTACCATATGCTTCCTTAATAATGTAGGGCCCTTCCCATGTAGGTCCTAGTTTACCAGGTACTTTCGGCTTTACTTGCTTGTTGAGTAGAGGACGTATTCCCCTAGTTTAAAGGTCGAAGGCGAACCCGATTGTTGTAGTACCTTTCAATCTTTTGCTTATGGATAGCCTCCCTGATTGAGGCTATTTCCCTTCGTTCTTAGAGTAGGTCTAGGTTGTTCTGAGTCTTTCTTTGTTATGCCTTCTTCGAGTTCATGACCCTTTCTGTTTCGACACTTACTTCCGAAGGGATGAAAGCTTCCGTGCCATATGTCAAGCTAAAAGGCGTCTCCCCATGACTTGACTTTGTATGCGTTCTGTGAGCCCAAAGTACTTGAGGTAGTTCATCTACCCAACCGTGGTATGATCGATCCCGCCTTCGTTCTATTCCTTGTATGATGTCCTTGTTAGTAACTTCCACTTGTCCGTTACCTTGAGGATGGTAGGCGGAGTGAAGGATTGTTTGATATTCAGGCCTCTGCAAAACAGGGAATACCCTTCGGCACTTCCCATTATCACGAAATGATGATGTGTGGTACTCGAACCGCATGATAATATGTTCCCACACAAACTTTTCCATGTGCCTTTCTGTGATGGATGCCAAAGGCTTCGCTTCCACCCATTTAGTGAAGTAGTCGATGGCTACGACCAAGAACTTTACTCCTCGGAGCAATTGGTAAGGGACCTCGATGTCTATCCCCATTGGTGAAGGGCCACGCGGACATCATAGAGGTCATATCTTGTTTTGGTAGCCTTGGAACCCTTGAGTGAACTTGGCGGGCTTCACACTTGAATGATTTCAACAAGGTCCACAAGTGCATCGAAGGCCAGTAATATCTGATCCTCATGATTTTAGAAACAACGGAGCGGGGTCCTGCGTGAAGCCCGCATGATCCTTCATGCACTTCTTGATTATTGTTGGTGGCTTGCCTATGTCCTACACAACGAAGCCATGGGGAGAAAAAGGATCTTCAGTATAGATAGTTCCCCATGATTACATCGTGGTGCTTTGATGCGGACCTTCGAGCTAATTTCGATCCTCGGTAGTATACCACTTATTATATATTCTCTAATTGGAGTCATCTAATTTGAGTCTTCCTCCAGTATTACGTCAGACACTTCCATTCGGACGATGGACCTATCTGCCAATACTTCAACCAGAACTTCTTTAGTTAAATGAGCAAATGCCATTGATGCCTAAGTGCATCCGCCTTTTTGTTTTGATTTCTTCGAACATGCTCTATGTTGTAGGATGCAAACCCTTCGAGCATTTCCTTGGCCTTATCCAGGTATTTCTTGATCACAGGTTGTCTCGCCTCGTAAGAGCCTTTTACCTGATTGGCCACTAGTTGTGAGTCAACGAAAATGGCTAAGTCTTTTACCTCCATGTCCTTAGCCAATCGGAGGCCTGCTAGCAAGGCTTCGTACTCTGCTTCATTGTTAGTAGCATCGAATTCAAAGCGGAGTGCATAAGTGTACTCCTTCCCTTTGGGGTCAACAAGCATGAGACACGTGAACCGTAGTGGAGGCTCCGTCGATAAAGTTTCCACCCTTCGACCGCCTTTATCGGGATTCTTTTTAGCAACTTTTGTGTCCCGCTTTGGTTGGAGGGTGTTTCACTAGAAGTCTGCCAATATTTGCCCTTTGACCGAGTTTCTACCTTTGTATTCAATTCGTGTTCTCCTAGCTCGATAGCCCACTTAGCTATCCTTCCGATTTCTCCGGCCGAAAGTATCTCGCTTAATGGGTTTGTCGGTAGAATGCGGTTATAGGGTGAGCTTGGAAGTACCTTGAAGGCAAAGGCATGGACCAAAGCCAAAATTAACTTCTCCAATCTTTGGATAATTTAGCTCGGCTCCAGAACCACTCGCTAAGTAGATAGGGATTTTCTTCTTCTCCCTTCGCCAATAACACAATGATGCTTTCGAAGGAGGCTGCGATATACATAAACAACACTTCGCCTTTTATTGGGGCAGTAAGTGTAGGTAGAATAGCCATGAACTCCTTGAGCTTTTGGAAGGCAAGCTGACTTCAGACTTCCCTTTGAAACATCTTTTTATCCGTGCACCCTTTGAGTGTCTTGAAGAACGGCAAAGATTTGTCTGCACCCTTCGATAAGAACCTCGCGGGGCTTGCTAGCTTTCCGTTCAGACTTTGCACTTCCTTTAGGGACTTAGGAGGCTGCATATCCGTGATGGCCATAACCTTCGAAGGATTGGCCTTAATACCTTGCTTGGTGATCAGATGTCCCAAAAATTATCCTTCTTGTGGAAAGCTAGAAGGGGGGGGGGGTTGAATAGTTTTACCAATTAAAACTTCCTTTTAAATATTTAGATCGACTTATGTCAATCTATTTGGATGTGTGTGTTGGATGTTGATAAACAAGCATGTAAAGATAAGTAATGAAAAGATTAGAGTAAGAAGCACAAAACCACAACGCAAGTATTTATAGTGGTTCGGCTACAAGGTCACCTTCCTTGCCCTACTCCACTCCCCGAGTCACCTACTCAAGAGTTAGTAATCACTACACCAATCTCCTTATGGCGGAGAAGCCTTCTACAACGATAAGCTTAATCTTTTCGGTACAAAGCTAAATACCGAGTTCTTTCACACCAAGGTGAACCACACCTAACACAACGCCGCCTACCCTTTATACGGTGCTAGGCTAACCACAGAGTTCTTTCACACCTTAGGTGAACTACACCTTCACAACGTCGCCTACCCTTTATAAGGTACTAGGCTAAGTACCTAGTTCTTTCACACCTTAGGTGAACTACACCTTCACAACGTCGCCTACCCTTTATTAGGTACTAGGCTAAGTACCTAGTTCTTTCACACCTTAGGTGAACTACACCTTCACAACGTCGCCTACCCTTTATTAGGTACTAGGCTAAGTACCTAGTTCTTTCACACCTTAGGTGAACTACACCTTCACAACGTCACCTACCCTTTATTAGGTACTAGGCTAAGCACCTAGTTCCATTGCAATGGAGGAACTACTACCACACTATACCAACGACTAATCCCTAAGGAGATCTACTCCTTTACAACATCATCAAGGATATCAATATCCTTGGATCTAAAACTAGTCTATCTTGTACATCGAAACACACCATATCGAATGTACATCTAAGGCACCTTTCACTAATGCCTTTAACTAGATCTACAAGACACCTTTCACTAATGTCTTGTGTCTTCATTTCTAAGCACCTTTCACTAATGCTTCTTTGTCTTGACTTCTAAGCACCTTTCACTAATGCTTCTTAGTCTTGACTTCCAAGCACCTACCACAAGTGCTTTATCCTATAGACGATAGATACCCTTCACTAATATCTTCGTCTTGACTCTTAAGACATCTTTCACTAATGTCTTCAACACTACACTTCTTTGAAGAAAGAAGGGAATCATCAACAAGAAGACTTCAATAGCTTTGATGATGAGGAAGCATGGCAACTCATGGACTTGAGCTTGCTCGACTTCAAAGGTGGTGATCTTGCCTTTAAGAGGAACCTAAAAGATCACAAAAACAAAACTACAAACATAGATCTCTTGGATCTAAGGTTAGTGAGATTTAACTTCGGGGAGAAAGTATATTGAAAGGGGTGAAAACAATGAAGAATGGCTCACTATTTACAGAGGAAAAACCTCTACTGTTCCCCGGATCCCACGGATCCCTACCACAAGGGATCCGGCTAGCACAAAGCTAGGGATCCGTGGTCCGCTCCTCTTTGCCCATGGGTATTTTTGGTTATGGGTCATGGGTCATGGGTTATGGGTTGATCCATGGTTTTCTTTCTAGATACAATGAACTTTGTTAAATGGTATATATAAAACCATGGGTTATGGGTCAAAACCATTTGCTAGTATTTACCCTTTTAGTATATACTTGTATTTACTCATTTTAGCATACACTTAGTTTTTACCCATTTTAGTACACTTAGTTTAAGTATATGTTTAACCCAATATGTAAACCCTAGTTGTTGTACATATGTATCTAAAAACACTTATACTTGTTTTAGTGTTTTATGTGAAAATGTAAGTGTGTTAGAAAACTATTAATTCAAACTATTTACGTACTCTATTTGTTTCGTTAAAATGATTTTACGTTTGTTATCGACAAAACATTAGAAGATCGTAAAATATAAATAAACGTTTTTACGGCTTATTTGTATTAACAATCTCCCCCTTTTTGTTGATGACAAAACATAAAATTATTTTAAGGAAAAAGCTAAAATTCGTAAAAATTTGAATTTGTAGTTTTACTTTTTCTCCCCTTTTGTCGAAAACAAAAGTGTTTGAAGGAAGGCAACACGTTGTATTTAAGAAAAACATGTGAAAGAATTAAAAGTAAAAAGAGATAGAGAGCAAATAACGGAAAAGGATCTCGTCTTTTACTCCCCCTTGACGAGTCCATCCCTATGTAAAAGCGTCAAGTAAATGATACTAATCTAGTTTGTTTGCAAATAAGTTTGCAAAAGATATCGCTATCTCGAGACGAATGTGCTCCCCCTTGATGATTGCAATTGTTGCAAAGGGATGTCACGAAATATAAACCTAGTATTGCAAGTAATTTGCAATGTATTGCTTTGACGTAAAGCTCCCCTAGCTTTATGATGTCAAAGTCTTCATATGTAAATTGAATAACTACAAAACAAAGGTTAGAAATCAAGTATAATTCACAATTTCCTGCAAATGTGATTCAAGTTAGTAGAAAGAAGGCTTTCGGTCTCACGGATCCCGCGGTTCCCTCCTAGTAGGGATCCGTCTAGGCAAATCGGAGGGATCCGTCTGGCTGATGAATAAAGTCAGCAAAGATTGGTATAACAAGAAATGTTAATACTAAAAGAGATATGGATTATATAGTATACTCACATACTCAGAAATATAGCAAGTAGCATGTAATTCCATTTAATAAACAAGAGTTATGATATACATGACTCGAAAAACAAGACAATAGACAATACATGACTAGGAATTTCTAGATCCCCGAACGCTTGAAGCTAAGACACCACTATAATCTTCTAGCTCCAGTTTTGTTTAGGTTTAATCTCGTCGAAACGTTCGAGGAGATGATAGAACATGAAACGTTGGTCTTCTCGTACTTCATGTATCAAACTTTCAACATGTTGACAATGATAGCAATCTTTGCCATGGCTAGGTAGTGGTGGTGGATGAAATGAAATGGCTTGATTCGAAGGATCAAGTGAAGCGGCTTTTGGAGCTTCAAACGATGGAGGGATTGGTGGAGGTGCATTTAAGAATGACTCAACCAAGAATGATGGTGGTGGTAGAGAGGTGTCAACTTCCATATGGTCGGGTGGTTGATTTTGATGATTTGTCATAATCCAAATGGGATTATATGATGAAAACGCCGAGAAGGAAGCAGGAGCAAGTGTTGACTCAACACCTTGATTTTGAACCATTATTCCTCCTAATGAGGAGTATGTTGTCGGCGAGCGATGAGACGGCCTAGGAGGCAAGTCCTCTAAATTGTAGAGGTGTAGTGATGATAGTGGGGATGTAAATGAAATAGCTCTAGGAACCAATGGTGATGGTTTGGTAGAGATGATATTGTTTGGCCTAGGAGGTATGGTGGTGTTTGGCAAAGGTAGTTTTGTGGGTACTAACCTTTTAGAAATTGGTTTGATTGGATGATGAAGGATTCTATCATTTGTCGGCTTGACCGGAGATGATTCGGTTGAGGAAATTTCGTGTATAACACGAGCTCTTTTCATGGGTGGTTCTTTGGTGGATAAGTTACTACTTGGGGTTTTCCTCATGATGAGATGATTTCAAGAGTTTGCAAGAGCTGAAAGTTGGGATGAAAGTGATGACTATGGATGTCCTAATAAGGTGGTTTATAAACTAAGAGATTTGGCAAGTGCATTTAAGCTTCAAGCCACTAGGATTCATTGGAATGTGATGATTGACATGCACAAGAGTCAACTTCAGAGGTTGTAATGATCTAGGAACTCATTTAAGATGAGATGGAGTGTTTGAGTTAGGAAGATGAGTTGAAATGATTGCTTTAGCAAGATTTGACCTATACGGTCATACGGATCCCACGGTTCCCTCCTCAGAGGGATCCGTCTAGGCTAATCCTAGGGATCCGTCTCTCAGCAGCTATGAAATATTGGAAATGATGTTTCTAAGATCTAAGACCTATATCATCTTGAGTGTTTTAGTTCTTCAAAGTGTTTTAAATGAAGGGATGCTTGAGTACTTGAAGGTAATGAATGATGTAGCTAATGATTGTCTTTTGTGGAAGGATTTGGAACTTTCAAGAGTACCAATGGATGAATAATGATGACACTAAAGATTTAGAATGTCAATTGAAGCTAGATAATCCTAGAGATCAGGTTGTGTCTTAGGATAGTGTTTTGGAAAATATCCTAGAAGCTTTAAGATGAGAAAACAAGATTTTGATCAAATTTGATCAATTTGGAGGTGAGGATGATTTATGATCAATTTTGCCATAATTGAAAGATTTCTAAGACTAGATGTGAGGGATCAAGTAGAGAATAAGGTGTGAGTTTAAGAGCGGAAGAGTAATGGATTAAAACGAAGCGGTAGATCTACAAGCGTTTTTAGAGTGTAACCTCGGTGAGTTATGTATGAATGGGAAAGATTAACCTATCTTGATAAGGACTTAATTTGCCTTAAGACACTATGTTTAGCTTAGTGTAAGGTGTTCTAAGAATGTCTTTGAAATACAATGCTTGTAATTGCATTTTCTGTTCGACGGATCCCACGGTTCCCTAAGAGTAGGGATCCGTCTAGTGTAACTTTGGGATCCGCCCATCTGCTCAGCAGGACCTTTACTAAAGGTATGCAATGATCTTGACAATGCATTATATCTCAAGGATAGTCTAAAGAAAGTTCTAAATACTAAGATATCAAATGTTTTATTTCATGAAGGAAATTGGATTACATTGATAAAGCACGAGTACAATAGATTTGATCCTATTTTGAAATATTATTAGTTTCCTTGAGTGTTCTCGCTAGGAGGATCATTAAGTGATTGATGAGTGTTGGTGGAGTCAAGAATGAAGAAAGTCTTCATGAGGTATATGTTTAGCGGTTCCATCATTTTGTTCACAAATCGCATACGGACTTTGAAATTGAGGATGGAAGTGCATAACATTATGATAGAGGCGTGTCAAGAACATTCCATAAGGGATGAGTTTATTCTTGGAGCCTTGAAGATTTGCAATTTGCCTTGCGAAGAAGTAGGCGAGATTGTATGGTTGTTGTGTTAGCAAACAATACAACATGTGAGCACAACAAGCGGGAAGGATTTCTCGATTTCCTCTAAGACTCCAAACATTTTCACGTAGGATGAGTGCAAGAGGCTTGTACTCTTCTCGGATATCCCTTGTAAGGATAATGTTTGGATCGGAGTAATATGGTCGAGGTTTGCATATTATGCGATTTAAATCTTCGGAGAGGGTATGTGTGAACAATATGGACTATTTTCTTCACGAAAGTTGAAGAGAGAATCAAGAGACCAATCTTCGGTGAAGGCACATTGTCCATGATTTGGAATCCGGAGGATGTGAGCAAAATGCCCAAGGGTTAGAGTGAACTTTTGGTTTTGATATAAAACCAAAGAGATAGAGAGCGATCCTCGTTACGAACGAGTTCGACTTGACGGAAGAATTCCATTATGAACCTTGGACATATTTTCTCGTTGATTTCAAGAAGACATTCTAGTCCTATGGCTCGGAAGGAGGTATTGATACCTTCTTCGAATTGTAGAAGGTGTCTACAATACGTCCTTCATGAAAGTGACGGTTTTTGAGATTATTGAACCCACGGACATGATTGCGGCGTGTTGGGTTGAGAGAGATGTTCGGAGTGTAGACGCTAGTGAGTGAAAAATCAAACTCATATTCATGCGTCATAGTTGAACCTATAGAAATGACAAGTTAATAAAAGGAAATGTTTGTGGTCAACGTATGTTAATTTAATGTTTTTACTAGATTTTTATTAACAATGGTTTTTAACAGAAATACACTTAACTCACTTATGGTTTTGACATACAAGTAGAGTATTACTCTTAGACGAAAAGAGGTTTTTGATTTGCATGAAAAACTGTTTTCCAGTAAGACGGATCCCACGGTTCCTTTTCAAAAGGGATCCGGCTAGTATAACTTTCGGGATCCGTAGATCTGTAATTAAAGAACCAGATTATATGAAAACTCATAGATTTTTGAATCTCATAATTTTATACCAAGATATATGTTTTAACCTACATTTTCTTTTAGCATGCATACATGACTTCTAATGTATCACAAAAGAATATAAAACATATAGATAAAAAATAAGTGACAAACACATTATGATAACAACAACCTAGATAAACTAGATTATTAATAATATTGCATTTCAATACTAAGGATGATACAAAGGATTGGGTATATGATCCCAATATAGATTAACAACACAAATTAAATGTCTCCGTATGTGAACTTCAACATAGGGAACACAAGTGCGGTGAGTGTTATGGCGATGAGCACGAGTGCGATGTAAACCATGTTGAGGACGGATCTTTCTTGGTTTCGGTTGAGATGGAGTGAGGAGGAAGATGAAATTTTTGAATGAGGGAAGATTTTTGAAATTGGAAGATTTTGAAAAAGTGAGGATTTGGTAGAATGGCTGGGGTTTTGTAGGGAAGGAGGAATTTTTGAAATTCGTGTTTTGTTTTATTATTGGATTTAAAAGAAACAAAACATAAGTTTTATATACCACTATTTTTAGACGAGAAATAAAACATGTATGTGAGAAAAAGGCTTCCTAATGAAGCTTCATGTAAAACATGTATAAGCACAAAAGATAATCACATAAATACCTAAATAGGTATACTTAATTATCAAGCAAAGTAAAAGGAAAATCATACCTCTAGCGTGCTTAGGAATGTCTTTACAAATGACACAACAAATGTCACTTAGGCGATTCTGCTCCTTTAAGATACCTTCTTAAGGAAGGTATTCTTGTTACCAGCGACTCCTAAAGCTTGGTGGGTATGAGCTTTGACTAATCAACATGACAAAGAAGATTAGTGCAATTAAAAATAAATAAGAAACAAATGTTGTTATCAAATCAACATCCAAACATATAGTTTTAAAAGACATGGTGTTGGTTTTTATGAAAGACCTTCTTTGTAGTTTTCTATTAACCATGGATCGTATCAAGTTTTTAAAGTACAATATACTTCAACAAACTTGGTAACAAAGCTCTGATGCCAATTGTGGAAAGCTAGAAGGGGGGGGGTTGAATAGTTTTACTAATTAAAACTTCCTTTTAAATATTTAGATCGACTTATGTCGATCTATTTGGATGTGTGTGTTGGATGTTGATAAACAAGCATGTAAAGATAAGTAATGAAAAGATTAGAGTAAGAAGCACAAAACCACAACGCAAGTATTTATAGTGGTTCGGCTACAAGGTCACCTTCCTTGCCCTACTCCACTCCCCGAGTCACCTACTCTAGAGTTCGTAATCACTACACCAATCTCCTTATGGCGGAGAAGCCTTCACAACGTCGCTTAATCTTTTTCCGGTACAAAGCTAAATACCGAGTTCTTTCACACCAAGGTGAACCACACCTAACACAACGTCGCTTACCCTTTATACGGTGCTAGGCTAACCACCGAGTTCTTTCACACCTTAGGTGAACTACACCTTCACAACGTCGCCTACCCTTTATTAGGTACTAGGCTAAGTACCTAGTTCTTTCACACCTTAGGTGAACTACACCTTCACAACGTCACCTACCCTTTATTAGGTACTAGGCTAAGCACCTAGTTCCATGCAATGGAGGAACTACTACCACACTACACCAGCGACTAATCCCAAAGGAGATCTACTCCTTTACAACGTCATCAAGGATATCAATATCCTTGGATCTACAACTAGTCTATCTTGTACATCGAAACACACCATATCAAATGTACATCTAAGGCACCTTTCACTAATGCCTTTGACTAGATCTACAAGACACCTTTCACTAATGTCTTGTGTCTTCATTTCTAAGCACCTTTCACTAATGCTTCTTTGTCTTGACTTCTAAGCACCTTTCACTAATGCTTCTTAGTCTTGACTTCCAAGCACCTACCACAAGTGCTTTATACTATAGACGATAGATACCCTTCACTAATATCTTCGTCTTGACTCTTAAGACATCTTTCACTAATGTCTTCAACACTACACTTCTTTGAAGAAAGAATGGAATCATCAACAAGAAGACTTCATAGAGCTTTGATGATGAGGAATCTTGACAACTCATGGACTTGAGCTTGCTCGACTTCAAAGGTGGTGATCTTGCCTTTAAGAGGAACCTAAAAGATCACAAAAACAAAACTACAAACATAGATCTCTTGGATCTAAGGTTAGTGAGATTTAACTCAGGGGAGAAAGTATATTGAAAGGGGGTGAGAAACAATGAAGGAATGGCTCACTATTTATAGAGGAAAAACCTCTACTGTTCCCCGGATCCCACGGATCCCTACCACAAGGGATCCGGCTAGCACAAAGCTAGGGATCCGTGGTCCGCTCCTCTTTGCCCATGGGTATTTTTGGTTATGGGTCATGGGTCATGGGTTATGGGTTGATCCATGGTTTTCTTTCTAGATACAATGAACTTGGTTAAATGGTATATATAAAACCATGGGTTATGGGTCAAAACCATTTGCTAGTATTTACCCTTTTAGTATATACTTGTATTTACTCATTTTAGCATACACTTAGTTTTTACCCATTTTAGTACACTTAGTTTAAGTATATGTTTAACCCAATATATAAACCCTAGTTGTTGTACATATGTATCTAAAAACACTTATACTTGTTTTAGTGTTTTATATGAAAATGTAAGTGTGTTAGAAAACTATTAATTCAAACTATTTACGTACTCTATTTGTTTCGTTAAAATGATTTTACGTTTGTTATCGACAAAACATTAGAAGATCGTAAAATATAAATAAACGTTTTTACGGCTTATTTGTATTAACACTTCTTCCACACCGAAGGAACATTTCTTGGGGTTAAACTTCATGTTGATGGCGCGAAGCTGGTCGAAGGTTTCCCTGATGTCGGAGAGCATGTCGTCCTCCGTTCTACTTCTGATAACCATATCGTCTACGTACGCCTCTAGATTCCTACCTATCTGCTTGTGGACGGCTTTGTCCACTAAATGTTGGTAGGTGGCGCCTGCATTTTTCAAACCAAAAGGCATATTTTTGTAACAATAAACGCCTTTTCCTGTAAAAAAGGTTGTCTTCTCTTCGTCCTCTTCCGCCATTTGTATCTGATTGTAACCATTATAGGCGTCCGAAAACACCCGAAACCCTGACAAAGATTCTACTTTCCAATCGATTTCTGGTAGAGGATAGCAGTCCTTCGGACAGGCTTTGTTAATATCCGTGAAGTCTACACACATTCGTCACCCTCCGTCATGCTTCTTGACCATCACAGGATTGGCTACCCAAGTTGGATACTTCACCTCCCTGAGTATGCCTGCTGCTACGGGCTTATCCACTTCTTTGCATGCTGCGGCATTTCTTTCGAGCAGGCCGGCGCTTTTGCTTGATAGGTTCAATATGTTTGAACTCATTAAGCTTGTGTTGATCAAAGGGCTTTCGTCTATGGTGAGGATTACGGGGACCCCGTCATGTCAGAGTAGGTCTATGCAAAGACATCTGCGTTGGCCCGTAGCACCTTTTCCAATTCGGCTTTAAAGGAGGTAGGGAGCTGCTTTCCGATTACCACCGTTTGATCAGGATAGAGATCGTTTACTACAATGCGTTCTTCAGCATCAGTGCAGCTGAGAACATCTTTCGGAGGCTCTTCTGAAACCTGTTTGACCCTTTTGCATACTTCCGTACGCGTCTTCACGTTGTAGCTGGAGAAAACCGTTCCAATACCGAAAGGTGTTTGGAATTTGACCGCGGCATGTATAGTGGAGACAACGATGCCCATCTTCTGTTCTCCCTATCAATAGGTTATAGGGAGATTCAGACCTTACAATCGTGAAAACCAGAGTTTCTGTTCTTTTTAGCCTTCTTTCTCCAATCGTAACCTCTAGAGGGACTTCTCCCAAGGGCCATAAGTGTTCCCCTGAGAATCCTACCAAGGGTACCTTCGAATCTACTCTCTTCAACTTTATCGAAGGCTTGAGCTTTAGAAAACAACGTTCATAGATCACTTCACAAGAGCTACCACAGTCTAGGTAGGCCCTGTTTACTTCTCTGTTGGAGATCAAGACCTTGATGACCACAGGGTCATTTGAAAGAACCTTCCCTGTGATTGAAGGAAAAGTGACATCTCCTATTCCATAGTCGTCCCTCCGCTTCTTTCCTCTTTAAACCAGAGTCACCCTTATACACCATGAGGATAGGTGCTTCGGTAGGCGTGGTGTCTTTCCCCAACTGTGTGTCGGAGACCTTTTCTTTACCTTTCTTTATATCTTTTACCAAATGTCCCAATTGGACGGACTTCACGGCCTCTTCTATCTGTTTCTTGAGCTCTCTACAATTGTTGGTGTCCTATCCATAATCGTCATGGTAGTAGCAGTATTTGGAAGTATCTCTGGGCTTTCCTCTGTTTGCCAAGCGAGGAGGAGGATCAAAGGTCTTCGCAACCTTTTTCATAGCAAGTATCTCCCTTGGAGATTTGGACAGATTAGCCAAGATCCCGTGGTTGATGTTTTATGGTGCGGTGTAAACTGTCCCTTCCTTTGTGTTCTTTGACCCTTCCCGAAGGATGCTTCGGGGCTTTCTTTGTGACTTTCTTTATTTTTGACCGGAGCCCCGTTGGTAGACACTTCTTTGGCTTCGATCCAGGTGTAAGCCTTCTCCACCAAACCCTTATAGGTTGCTAGAAGGTCAGTGGAGAGGAATTCAACCAAACTTCATTTAGTAGGCCATGCCGCGAAACCGAGATGCGTTGGTCTTTGTGCAAGCCCATTATCTGTAAGGTGTCATCGGTGTATCTGGTGATGAAAGCCCTGGTGCTCTCGTTTTCCTTTTTCTTGATGTTGTACACTGTTAGGTGCGTTCTTGTGAACTTTTTTTGCTGGCTGAAATGTGACATGAATTTGGCCTTGAGATCATCCAAATTCACAATGCTACACGGTTTTGCCCGTTCCACCATATACGGCTGAGAGGCTCGTAGGGTATATGTAAACATGTGGCAAACAGCGGGCATAACCCACTTCGCCTTCCGATAGCCTTGAGCAGGTGTAAGAAGTTATCCGGGTCCCCCTTCCCATCATACGTACCAATATCTTGCGGGCATTTTCAACCCATCAGGCAAAGGGTAGTATTCTATCCATCTTACGAAGGGTGTTGTGGAGCCCATGAGCTCCGAATAAAGGCAGTTATAAGGTGGCATGTAGGTAGGGGCAGCATTGTATGGGTTGTGATTTGGAGGTATTCCAACAGGGTTTTGGTTAACATATTGAGGGTAAGCAGTAGGGATATAAGGCGGGTGACTTCCGACAGGGTACAAAGGATACAACATAGGTTGCCCGTAGGGCATGCTTCCGTATGGTTGAGTAAAACTGGAGTTGCTAGCCTGTACATTAGGTGGGGGATAGACCCCTTGAGGGTAAGAGTGAGCCTGAAAAGGAGGGTACATACCATGAGGAGGAAGATTTCCTCCCCATTCATTTGAGACAGATTGCCTTCTACGCGGATGCGTGAGAAGGCAACGAACCCCTGCCTCAGTTCTTCCCAGATGAGCCGCCAAAAGTGGTGGCAAGTTAACCTCCATAGTATCCCTTCAGTGACTCCTTCCATTGGAGCCTTCTATCGTTCCTTCCCTTCTTGTCGGAGCCCTTTCCGGAACGTCTTCAAAACCAACCGACCTTCCACTTGGCCTTCGCCTCGAGACCCTATCCTTAGCCCGGCGTGTAGCCCCAGGAGCCAAGGGCCTAGTCTCCATTTCCAACTCTTCGTCATACTCATCGCTTGAGTATTCTAACTTCCTACGCATCACCACATTCCGAGCTTACCTCCTTCGAGCCCTCAGTAAAGATTCTAATGCTTCGATGTTAGCTTCGACAAACGCTGGACTGATTACCGGTTCAGGGTTAGCCGAGGTTGAAGCATGATTGTTGGGAGTGATTTCAGGGTGAGATCGTGTGGTAAAGATGGATGCGGTTATATTAGGAAGGTTGTTAGGATCATTGACTGGGATTGGTGTCAAGGTCGAGAAACCCGGAGGGGGTGTATCCTCTCTTCCTTGATTCATGCAGTAAAACTAGTGAGAGTGATTGACTGGGTGTAAGTTTGGAATAACGAGACCAATAGTAGCGGATCCCACGGATGGTGCCACTGATTGTACAATAATTCGTACAACCAGGCCTTCGATGGTGATCTAAGGGTATGAGGGGTGATATGCTTGCGCCAAACTTGTAGCCAATCTGCAATAAGAAATAGTAGACACTTCGTTAAGTGATTCTTGCGAGGGTTGGGCCCTGTGAATCACCTCCGGCTTGAGAGTAAGTATGTGATATGTGTTGTAAATAATATGGAGTATGTGAAATATTGTGTTGAGTGAACATACCGTTGAAATGACTCGTCCAACCTATTTATAGGTGAAGAAAATAGCTTGGAGAGTGTTAGCACACGTTTAGGAGATCATGGGGGGCGTCCCCTAATTTGTGGTAACCGCTAGGGCTTCATCCCCACTATCTCGACCTTGGCGGGGAAGCTAAGGAAATAGTGGGAACGTGGGGGAAGACCAAGTCAAGATTCTCCTTTGTCTTGGCGCCTTCAAGAGAAGACACCGAAGGGCATAGGCCTTCGGCTGGCGAATTCCCAACTGGTAACCATGTCAATGATGAATGGTTTTACACCACTAATGGCTTATGAAGAAAGACTTAGGTCTTCGTAATGCAAGTTCGACTGAGGCCGAAGGGGGTCCTTCGACCTGATCGGAGGGTACGTCATCAAGGAACACATCATAGATGAAGTTGAGGTTAATATGAGTGGCTTTAGGTTTAATGATGATGAACAAGATGAAAATAGGGATAATGGTGATCCAATCCATGATGAAGTGAATGTAACAGAAAATGATATAGAGGTTATAGACTTTGATTCTTATGATAGTGATGTTGGTGATGACAATAACAGTGTAAGGAGATCAGCACTTAGGAAGTTAAAGAAAGAAGGAAAAAATGATGTTGCACAAAGTAGGATTGTAAACTTTTTCTTTGTTGGACAGGAGTTTCCCAATAAGGAAGTCGCTAAGAATATAATTAAGGCACACATTGTAGAGACAAGGGGAAACATTAAGCTTACACAAAATGATGGTGTGACGCTTAGGGCAAATTGTCTTGGGACCATTCCAAGTCTGGGTAGTGGTGGACAAGAGGAATCTCTGGACAACATAAGAAGACAAGAAAATATGTTCAATTCTGCCATGTTGAGTAGTCAAAAGTGTATGAATATTATAAAGGAAAAATGTAAGGGCAAAAATGTAATTGAAGAAAGTGATGAGGACAATAAATGTCCTTGGGCTTTGTATATCCACTATGTCACAAATACTCAAAAATTGGTGGTTAGGACATTCAAGGATGAACATAAATGCCTTTTGTCTAGAAAAATCACAACCTGCACTTCTACTTTTCTTTCTTCACATGTTGTAGATCTGATCGAGTTGAATCCTAAAATGCAAACTAAGGCTATACAATATCAAATGCAGAAACAGTTTCATGTTGGTGTTTCCATCCATAAAGCTTTTAGAGCAAAAACAAAGGCAGAGGATGCTTTAAAGGGTGATGCTCAAGTTCAATATGGTTTGTGGAGAGATTATGTCTTAGAATTACAAAGGTGGATCCTAACACAATAGTTAGGTTAGATTGTTATATAGAAGAAGATCCCGAATCTACAATTCACTCATTCTTTATTTATTACATTACAATAACATTATGCTCATTAAGTGTTGTAATATTTTCCATTATCTTTTAATGGCAGGGATTGTTACCAGCAATCAAGAAGTTGTTTCCAGCTACTGAGCATAGGTATTGTGTCAGACATATCAATGAAAACATGAACTTGCTATTGAGAGGTGGAATATTTAAAGACATTTTGTGGAAAGCTGCAACTGCAACAACAACAGTGGAGTTCAACAATGCAAGGAATCAACTAAATGGGATCAATATCAAGGCTTATGAATGGTTGAAGAAAATTGCACTAGAACATTGGAGCAGATCCTATTTTTCTGGTATGCAATCTTATGGTCTTTATGAATGTTATGGTCTTTATGCATATGAATGTTATGGTCTTTATGCATTATGTTCTAATATAAAAAATCATATACAATATTACCGGTAGGGTACACTATGGTTTGCTTATCAACAACATATGTGAAGTTTTCAATAGATAATTATTAGATGCTAGGGACTCACCAATCATATCTGCTTTAGAGTTTGTAAGAGAGTATCTAATGAAAAGGATTGTAATTGTGCAAAACGTCATTGAAAAAAGTCAAGGTCCACTTACTCCTACTGCTACAATAATATTTAATCAAATCAAAGAAGCTGTTGTAAACTACATAGTGGAATGGAATGGTTTAGATTTATATCAGGCAAAAGGACCTCACGGTGATCAGTGTGTTGTCAACTTAACTGCTAGGAATTGTTCATGTAGAAAGTGGGAAGTTTCTGGTGTCCCTTGCAGACATGCATTAGCCTACATTCATGATATGGCAGATCATGGAATGGATGTTGGATTACCTGAAGATTGGGTCCATCCTGCATATAGGATAGATACTTGGAGAAAACGATATTCCTTTAAGATAAACCTTGTGAATGGAAGGCACTTGTGGGAGAAACATGACTGGCCAACAACTTTGCTTCCACCTAAGGTGAAGGTTCAATTTGGTAGGCCACCAAAAAAAACAAAGAAGAGTGTTGGTGAGATTGAAAATATGGTCAGGGATGGGAAGATGACTAGGAAAGGGCTACAAATCACTTGTAATATCTGCAAAGGCAAAGGACACAACAAAAAGGGATGCAAGCTTGCATCTACAAGACAATCTTGGCCTGCTGCAACTGAACCTCAAGTATCTGCAACCCAACCACAGTCAAGGAAACAAGCTGAAAGTCAAGGTCAAGCCTCTACAAGGCACCCACAATCAAGTCAACATGATGCAATCCAAGTTCAAGCCTCTGCAAGTCATCCATAGTCAATGAAACATGCTGCAAGGCAAGTTCAAGCATCTACAAGCCAAGTTCAAGCATCTGCAGTCACTGCAGCATCTGTAAGCCAAGTAGCATCTGGGAGTGGTGGTCAGAGAATAACAAAAAGAAGTGCCAACCGATGTTTGACTCCCACAGATGAAGCTACACCTTCTACAACTCAACCAAGTTCATCTACACCTCAAACTGGAGGCCAAACAAGTAGGCAGAGAATAACAAAGAAGAGTGCCAACAGATTTTGACTCCCACAAAGAAGCCTTGATGTGTCTACTTTCTATTATCTTTTGTTTCAAACACTCTAGTATGCTTTTGTATTTGCACTATGATGTTTAAGTCTTTGCACTATGATGTTTCCACTATCTTTTGTTTCAAACACTTTATGAACTATATGTATGTTTGCAGTTAGTTTATGACTTATATCACTTTTATGACTTTATGTTTGTTTTTGCACTTTATGAGTTTATGACTTTTAGATTTAAGTATTTGCACTTTAGAGTGTGTTTTTGCACTTTAGATTGACTGTTAACATATGGAGTTTTGGCATTCACAACCAACTGTTAACATATGCACTTTGTTTAACATTTTATCTTTTGGCAGTCACAACAAACACAAAATTTAGGGTAGTTAACAGTTAACACAACATTCATCATTGATATACAAAAGATAATACAAAACCAAATTAACCATTACATCCTTTGGTCAATTCTTTCAAGTCAAACTAACACCCTACATAAACAAATACACTAAGAAGATAATCCAACTGCAAAATAACCATTTCTTCAACCTTCCATTTTGAGCAACCAATGCATTGTTTGCTTGTTCAAGATGATTGCGTGCCCTTAGCAACCCAGGAATGATGTTCACTGCTCAAGCACACATTGGTGGATCCAACCAATCAAAAAACCCACAATCATCCTACAATCAATCATATTTTGAATTATTGACTGTTAAAAAAGATGAAAAATCAAGTAAAATGACAACTTACAATTTGGGGGCAAGAGTAAAAATGACAACCAGGGTTGAATCAAGTCCATGAGGTGCGAATTACTGCACGCTGATTATAGTGACAATACACCATTTTTGGGATTGAAATTATTAAGGTTAGGGTTTATTGGGATTGATTTGGGAATTTAAAATGGTAACGTTAGGTTGGGTGGGTTTATATAAAAGTAGATTTTTTGGGGTTTGGGTGGGTTTTTGGATTTTAGTAGGTTGAAAAGACTAAAAAACCCTCATGTGCATAGCACATGGGGTGACTAACGGAGCAGCATTAACAGCGTCTGGGCCCGGGGACCAAACATGCAACTGAAACTTCATTTTGGGGACGTTCATTGCACTTTCAAAATGATTGGGACCGAACATATTTCCCAAAACAGTGCTTTAACAAACTTGTACATCATGCATAAAAAACTTGTGTTTGGGGAAATATGTAAATATGGGTATGTATGTGGGGATATATAAAAATCCCCCAATAAATAAATAACGTGTTACAATATATAAGACTTTTCCATCATTGTTTACATTAAAACCGATAAAACAATGGCTCTAGTAACACTTGATCTTCATCGGTTTTTAGCTCTTGTGACGACGGGGAGAAGAATGATCAGAAATAGCGATAGCTGATGAAGTTGAGGGGTGAACCTTTTTGAACAAAGTTGGGAAGCAACCAATAGTCGAGGATACATGATCATCGTTGTTGAGTACACTAGTCGTTGTCTTCTTCATCTTTTCTTGATGGTGTTTCGTCATGACATAAGCTTCAGCAAGGGCAGAAGTTGCCATAGACATTTTTTTTTAAGAAATGAGATACGAAAGAAATAAAATATATGAAATATGAAAGGTGGTGTTAAGGGTATTTATAGGAAAGTCTTGAATTGGAGGTCTCGTACGTTGTCACGTCGAGGCTTTCAAATTTGACCACTTTTCTTCTCATTAGCTTTATCTTGAAATATAATTCCATTCTATGAATTGACGAAAATAGTCATGCATGGAACCAGGACACAAAGTGATTACTGGACCTGGTTCATTTACAAAAAATCGAGGCTTTTTAATAAAATTAACATCATGCCGCAAAAATTCATGAGTGTCTCAAAACCTTTTGAAACCCACCCTGATTCCATCCCTAAGAATAGTAGGCGAGTGAGTTGGCTAACGAGCGAAAAATAATAGCATTTCTTAGTATGGTTAATTAATCTCTTAATTATGGAAGTGCATTTTGGACTAAATTAAATTGCAAGAAAGTTAGGCAGGATAGGAATCATCTATACCTTAATTATTGTTGTATCTAAAAGTGCTAGCGTCTTTGCTTTTACGCATAAGATATGAACCCATACACATGAATGTTGACTATCATTAGCTTAAAATATTATTTAATCGATTATGATCTTTTGGGTTTAGTTCATTTTAAACTCTTCAATAATTATTTATAGATTTACGTAAACCAAGGGTAAGGCACCAAAAAGGTTTGGAGTTTGGAGTTTGAAGTTCACCAGATACATATTTTAGGAAAAATGTTCGATTCGGTCATGAAAATACTTTGGTTAGACAACGTGCATCTGAGTTAAAAACTCGTCCTTTCCTAATAACCTGAACCGAGAAAACTTCTATCGAGAATACTTAGAGATTAAGATAATACATGTGACTGTGGGCATGCAACCCGGCCCATAAGGCAACCGTATATTTTGGTGATCTGGTCATCTGGACCGAGCCACATCTCGTGTTGGACTAGAAAAGTCATACTTGATATCTCAAATCAATTGATTTTTCTTGGGCTAAAAGCAACATTACTATTTGACATTCATCAAAATTCAAACATGTATGGTATCTTAAAAAAGTTAACATAAAAAGTATTGAATCTAATAGCTTCAACATTTTTCAGTGATTGAGACTTGAAATTTCATATACCCTTGCTGTCATTTATAAGTTGCACACTTACTAGGAGCACATAATTTGAAGACTCTATCGAGAGATAAAAATATCGTTACAAAAAGATCGATTCACAATAAACACGAAAACTGGCTTTTTATACGTATAAAGTTGTAATGATGATACATAAAAACTTACATTTTATACTTATAATGATGATACATAATCGGACACGAAAACTTGCTTTTTATACTTATATTGATGATACATAATCAGACACGAAAACTGGCTTTTTATACTTATAATGATTGATCATGAAAATTGTTAAGTTTTCACGATTTATCGTAGGGAAATTATGCTATCATGATACAATAAACACAAACTTGATGCTACTGATTTATACAAGAATACCGTGAACTACTATGTACTTATTATACAGTGATGTGCAGTTGCCTATATGTTGCGCATGTAGGTATTTTGCGGCAAATAGTTACGTAGTTTACAACTTAACCAAACGTTAGGGCCAAATCCCATTAGTCCATTTGTGGAATCGAATGAAATTTGGATGCCTTCTTGTTGAATATTTCCAATAACCGAAAGTCCTGATGAAGTTTGAGCGAAGGTGAAACAAAATGTTCCCACATCATCCGTCGGTATCAAAAAGTTGCTAGCCGGGAGATTTAAGATTGGTCCTCCTGTAAAGTAAAATGAAGCATGTGTCAAATATGGAAACCGGTCGTGCACGAGGTAGATTTGTTGTTTGTGCGATGAAGGCATCACGAAATGTGGTATAAGCTGCTTTTGGGAGCCTCGTGACGGCTGTCCCAGTATCCATCACCACTCCTCCATGTCCCATGTCGCTTAGTTTGAAAATGGGTTCATGTATGCTCACTTGAACCCCTCCCACACCAAGACCCGAGAGCCCCACATAGAAAAATCATCCTTAAGATCAAAACACGGAAATTTACCTTTATCTTCTTTAAATTCTAGCATGTTACGACCCACGAACTCACTGTTGAAAGATACCCCATCAATGGACCTTGAAAGCTTCATAAGTTCTTCCGATAATCAGTCTAATTCAATCTTAATTAATTGTAACGCAGAAATCATATATTCCTTTGTGACTTGCTTCATTCCATCATCCAAAACTATAAAATTTTTTCCTAGTCGAAAGTATGACCTGTCCATTAAGTTTTTATCTACGTAGCGCAAAAAAAAAAAAAAAAAAAAAAAAAAAAACGGTTGGTTCAACCTGACCCAAGACCCATTTGACCCGGACCCATATTTTGAAAAACTCGTTTAGGCCCCACCCGGCCCACATATTTACGTATGGGCTGGGATTGAACAAGGAAAATATATATATGGTCTCTCTTCGATATATTGTGCGTGAGTGTTGCAAGGTTTGAATGGTAGCATGGTTGTGTTTGATGTTGTTGAGAAGATACTCCTAAGATTGCCTGCGAAAGATCTTCTCCTATGCAAAACCGTTTGTAAGTTATGGTATTCTTTGATTTCAAGTCCCTCTTTTGTTAAAATCATGAAAAATTTATTTGCAACAATGAGGACAATAGAAGAACGATCGCTATGAGCTCCTATCGGTATCATTCTCGTTATTGGAGTATCGAAGGTTCTTCCAATGGCCTTGCATGCTTATATTCATATTATAATCAAATTATTGTAACCAATCCTTTGACTAGAGAGTTAAGAAAAATTCTAAAGCCACCAAGACATCCTAAAGATGTCTTGCGCAAGCCATGTTTGGGATTTGGTTATGATTCATCCACAGATAATTACAAACTTGTTATTGCGATCAACCCACAGAGTAGGGATCATAGGGCACTAATTCAAATCTTATATTTGAAATCAAATATTTGGAAACTTTTTGGACATGTCAATTATAGGTTCCATGATAGTCACCCTGCAGACATCTTATTCAATGGGGCACTTCACTGGTTTTGTTATAATGCTGACGATATCGCCAGGGAGAGAGTATTAGTTGTATCTTTCGATTTAACTAAAGAGGAATTTATAGAAATTCCCCAACCTGATGACACCAGATACGTTTGGAATGATGGTAACTCAATGGGGATTATAGAAGACCCGCTACGCATATTTCACACTGGCAATAATGGTCGCCCCTATGACATATGGGTTTTGAAAAACTACAATGTCAAACCATCTTGGGAACTATTGCCAGATGATTATCTGATTAAGGATAATGTTGTACAGATTGTGATCATAGGAAAAAAATAAAGATATGTTATTGAGGGTATTTATAAAAAGTTTTGACTTGGAGACCAAGTTGAGGCTTCAAATTTGACCACTTTTCTTCTCGTTAGATTTATCTAGAAATTCAATTGCATTCAATGAATTAATGAGAACAGTAGGCGAGTGAAAAGTGAGAAAAATAAGAATGATTTTTTTGTCACACATTAGAAGAAGAATTTTAAGAAGATATACACCTATTATTGTATGTGCATATGAGTTTTAGTTAATTCTCATCTTTTAATTACCCTTCTCATTTTATCCCAAGTCGCTGAATGAGTTGCCAAATGAGTAAAAGATAGTTTTTAAGGGGTTAGTCTCGTTAGCCAGGTTAACATGCAATTTTCATATAAGTGTCTCATAGAAAAACTAGTAGAAGTGCGTTTTGAACTAAATTAAACTGCTAAAAAGTTTGGTCGATTTGGAGGGCCAAGCACTCTCTAGCCTCATACTAGCTCCTGAGTCACTCTCGTGGCCATCAAAGTCTCATATTAGCAGTGCCTTTTGGACTAAATTAAATTGCTAAAAAGTTAAGCTGATTAGTAAATGCTTTTATTAGTTTTATACTCCGTAGTATTTTATTCGTTTGTGGTTTTTCTTCCAACAATACAATCTTTACTTGTACGCATAAGATTTGATCGTCATTAGCCTAAAATATTACTAAAATCAAGAAAAAATTACACTTTTGGTCCCTGTGGTATACCCCAAATAACAACTTTAGTCCCTAAGTTGTTTTTATTACACCACACATACTTATTTTTGAAACCTTGCACTCATTTAGTCCCTATTTTGGATGGGCGTTAGTTCAGTCTGTTAAGTGTTTTGCGCTGTAAGTCCCCCGTTAATATTTTTTGCACCATTAGTCCTTATTTTTTAAAATAAATTAAAAAGGGCCAGGGATCGAACTTGGGTCTTTTGCTTTACTGTTAGTCCCACGTTTTCGTCCGGTTTCACATGTTTTCTGAAGTTTTTGTCTATTTTCATACATTTTTTTACGTTTTTGTCCGCACATACCTATTTTCGTCATTTTCATACGTTTTTATCCGTTTTCATCCGTTTTATGTAACTTCATACATTTTGGTCTATTTTTGCACCGTTAATAATAGTTTTCGCCCGTTTTTTACGTTTTTATCCATTTTTTTCCGTTTTCGTTCGTTTTTTTTATCTGTTTCCCCCTTGTTTTACGCTTTTTGGTCCGTTTTTACGTTTTTATCGGTTTTATTTCATTTTTTTTTCTTTTTTATTTTTTCCGTTTTATTTTTCGACCATTTTTTTCTTTGTTTTTTTGTATTTTACGTTATAATTGATTTTATCCGTTTCGAACGTTTTTACTGATTTTATATGTTTTATCCATTTTCGTTTTTTTTCCGTTTTTATCCGTTTTCGTTTACTTTTTATCCGTTTTATCCTTCTTTTTTTTTACATTTTTATCCGTTTTATCCCCTTTTTTTTTACATTTTTATCCGTTTATCCTTTTTACATTTTATCCGTTTCATTTTTTATCCGTTTTACGTTTGTATATGTTTTCCGTTTTTAATGTTTTTTGTTGTTATTATCGTTTTAGGTTTTGTCTATCTTTTTTTTTTCGTTTTGCGGTTTTATCCAAACAAAATGTAAAAATTAAAAGTACTACCTAAAACGGATAAAATACCTAAAAGCGACAAAGCATAAAAATAGACAAAACGTAAAATGGGCTCGAAAAACCTAAAAGCGGACGGCGAAAAAAAAAGCAAAGAGACGAAGCATATAAAAATAGACAAAACGGATAACGTAAAAATAACGCGTAAAGGGGAGAAACGGATAAAACGAACGAAAAAAGATAAACGAATAAAAACATAAAATTGGATGAAAACTTAAACACAACAACGTAAAGACGGGATAAAAGAAAAAACGGACAAAAACATAAAACGGACGGAAAAGCGGACAAAATGGATAAAAAAAAGACAAAAATGATAAAACGCGAAACGGATAAAAGCGAATGAAAGGACAAAAGGTTAAAATGTGAAACCGGATAAAAATGGAAAAATGGAAAAGAATAAAAACAGACAAAAGCGGATAATGGACCAAAACGTTAAAACGGACATATAAAACAAATCGAAAATGGATAAAACGTACGGAAAGCGGAAAAAGGGGACAAACGGATAAAAACGGACGAAAACGAATAAAACGGACAAAAACGTAACAAAATGGGCGATAACTATTATTAACGGAGGGACTAACTAGGGAAAACTATATTTGAAAAATAAGACTAACGGTGCAAAAATTATTAACGGAGGGACTAACAGCGCAAAACACTTAATGGACTGCACTAACGCTCATCCAAAATAGGGACTAAATGAGTGTAAGGTTTCAAAAATAAGTATGTGTGGTGTAATAAAAACGACTTAGGGACTAAAGTTGTTATTTAAGGTATACCACAGGACCAAACGTGTAAATTTTTTTCTAAAATCAATTTTGATCTCAAGGTTGGGTTAATTTTGAGGTTATCAAAGCACTTAGAGATTTAACTCTTTTGAGTTGGGTTTAAGTCATACGATAAATACATACTTTTTTAAATTTACCATGGTTCTTGTAAAAAAATAATAAAAAAAGAAGAGAAAAACCTCACTCATCTCATATATGAACTTCTTGTTTTTTTTAACATGCTACCGGCTAAACTGGTAAAAACAAAAAAGAAACTCTCATTATTTTTTTTCGCTCTTTTTGGGCCCACGTCACTAAAACTAAATTTCAAACGCAAAATTTTACTTTTATCCAAGGATCGAAATGCTTGTTCTTCAACCTCCATCACACCACCACTTTGCCACCGCCCACCCCCACCACCGCCCCCGCCAACACCACATTACACGCACTCCATTATCACCGACACATTCAACAATGGCTATAGGATTATGGATTACATGGTGGTAGTGATGGCAAAGACAATGATCATGGTGATAGCAGGTGGTGGTTATGGAGGTTTTGAAAACAAAGTAGGTTGAAGGTATGAAGAGCTATCAGATGATTAGTTTTTTAGAACACATATCATAATGAGACATTTGAAAAAGTATATGCCGATTGTATGACTTAAACATATATAAATAATGTCATATAAGCGGCCACCTCAGCAAAAGTGAGTGCCATGTATAACTTGGTAACTATTGTCGGTAAAACAAGCTCACGTGTATCATATTAGCATCTCTGTTGTAAAAATCGGCTCAGAAAGCGCCTAGATTTATCATAATCGGCCTATTTAATTGGTTTTGCCAAAGATCGCTTAAAAATCGATCAACAAACCGATTAATTGGACAAAATAGAACAAAATCGGTCTAATCGGATTACCTCGAACAAAATCGCTTAAAAATCGGTCAACAAAATCGCTTAAAAATCAAACAAAATCACTTAAAAATCGGTCAAAAAACCGATTAATCGGTCAAAGATCACTTAAAAATGGTCAACAAACCGAGTAATATCTATGTTTGACTTCGAACTTTTGAAGAATTATCTATTATGTTTATATTTGAACATTTGAAATATTTGAACTTTGATGCACTATGCTTATCTCATACATATAATATAATATAATATCTAGAATTACAATTTTGTGCATAAAAATTCTAATCCGATTAATCCCCGCCTAACTGATTAATCGCTAGGCCCTACCCGACCGCCTCACTAGCGCCTAACGATTTTTACAACCTTGATTAGCATGAATCTAAAAGTTCATGTATGAGGTATTAGACGAGTAGTTTTTAATACACGTACCATAACAATAAATTTAAATAAATATATGTCTATCGTATAACTTAAACCCTTTTGAAATTAAACCTCACTAGGTAAAAATTTGGTATGCCTGGAGACAAGGGTAAAAAACAGTTACGAGGATACCTTGTTTATACAACCTGCATCTAAGTTAAAAACTCGGGCTCGAGGGTAACCTAAATTGAGAAATACTTAATTAGATGATAAACATATATACATGTGAGTTGTGACTGTGGGCGTGCAACCTGGCCCGTTAGAGCATGCCCAACGATTAACGCCGGAACAGGCGTTATCCGGCGTTATTCGTTGCGATTCCGGCGTTATTGGGGCGTTATTTGGCCGGCGTTAAGCATGCAACGGGCGTTAACCTCAATTAAAAAAAAATCAAAAATTTTACAAATCACCCCCCCCCTACGGCTAGTTACCGTTGGGGTTTAAAAAAAAATTACATTTTAGCCCCTAACAGTTAGTTTTATTTTAAAAAAAAATTCAAAAACATTTTCTTACCACTATAAATACCCAACTAAAACAAATTTTTTTTCACACTTTCACTACTCAATCCTCTCAATCTTATACTTTCAATTACTGGAAAAAAAATTGTCGGGAGGCAACAACGATGATACATTCTTCAATCTTCTCGATGGTGGGTGGAATACCTCAAACTCGGGTTCATCATCAAACCCGAACGCGGGTTCATCTTCAAACACCAACGTCTCTTTTCCCAACCCACTAGGCTTGTCGAGCCAAGAAATGTACCTACAACATCAACAATATATGTATTGGCAACAAAGTCAACAAAGCACCTTAAACACCAACTTTCAAAATCTACAATTCTCACAACACTCACAACATTCACAAACTGAAACACATGATGTTCCGGAAACACCCACGTCTCCTTCAAAAAAATCTAGAGGTCGTGTTAAACGAAAGTCAAAAATCCAAAGACCGAGCCGAACCAATCGATGATGATGAAAAGAATTCGCATCTTGGCGTTGGCAACCGAGAGGAAGAAGTACTTGCCAGGTGTTATATAGGCTACGGAGGATCCGAAGTTAGCGTGCACAACCAAAAGATATGTTTTGGTATCTGGTCACAAATGAGTTCAATAGACTCAATTTTCAACGACGCAACAAGGATATGATGTCAAGCAAGTGGAAAACGTTGAACCACTGTTACACAAAGTTCAACGGTTTTTACAACGTCGCGGAACGAGAAGCGGGGAAAGTGAGATGGATGTCATGAAACGCTAAGCAATGGTATCGTGAGGAGCACAAAGCAGCACCATTTGCTCTCGATGAAGCTTGGGAGGTTTTGCGTAAGCATAAGAAATAGGACACGCCGGATCCGGTTGATTTAACCGGCGATGTCCCAAGCCAAACAAACGAGGCTTTGTTTGGTCATGATGAACAACCACGCCCCATTGGAAAAAAACGTGCTTCCAAGAAAGCAAGATCCGAGAGCATGACAAGTAATGGGGGAGCGAGCACCAGAGGAACGAGCTCGTCAAGTCATTTCATCGAAACTATGGCAAACGAGTATCGTATCAAACATGAAACCGCCCAAGCGGCGTATCGGGCCCAACAAGTCAAAGATGAAACAATAACAAGGTTGGAAGAGATGAAGTTTTTTATGGTTGATACTGAAGGCAAAGATCCAAATGTCGTGGCTTGGATCAATGACGAAAAATACCGAATCATCAAAAAATATAACTTGCAACCTCGTCAGGAGATTGTATTCTCGTCATTTCCTTTATGTTGTAACGTTTAATTTTCAGTCTCTTTTTTTTATTTCGTTGTAACTTTTTTTTATTTCGTATTGTAATATGTTTTAAAATTAATGATATGTTTTTTAATAAATGAAGTGTTTGTTTTTGTTTAGGGGTTGAAATTGAAAATATCAAATGTTAAAGTTTAACTTGGGATGTTATGATTGTGGGTGTGTTTTGGAGATGTTAAGGTGAAATGTTAAAGCTGATGTGACGCTGACGTGGCAGCTGCTAAAATTTAACTCAAGTTATTAATGGGAGTGCTCTTAGGCAGCCGTATACTTTAGTGATTTGGACGTGCCACATCTAGTGTTGGACTAGAAAACTCAAACTTGATTTCTTATTTGATTGTATCTTGGACTAAAAGCAAACATTATTTTTTGACATCATCAAACACGTATCTTAATAAACTTGACATAAAAATTTTGAATCTCTTGAAATTTTGTTACAATAAAAATTTGTGGTTTTTATTTTATTAGTATTTTTTCTTTAACTTTTAGGACTAAATATAAATTAGATATATCCTTAAGGGTGATTTTTGTATTATCATATAGTAGATATAGTAAATTATGTTATGTGACTTTTAGAATTTCAAAAGGAAATGTGATTGAACTAATATTAGATACGGGTTACTGGACTCTTAGGATTTGACGGGAATTTCACGAGATTTTTCGGCCCAAGTCAGTTTTATATATACGTATCAATCACAACATACAAACACACATGCAAACCCTAGAAGCAAACTAAAAGATGACATAAGTGTTGATAAAGTATTTAAATCTAAGGTTCGGGTCTGAGTTACGATAGCCAGGTAAGGTACCATCCTAATTCGATTATGATTTTATTATGAAAATACACGATAGTATAGATTGGTTTAGTTTAGGTACCAAAAACAAAACACATGTAAGAGGTTTTATATGCATTTTATTTATATAAAATGTTAACTTGGTAATGCTTTCATGGTTTGGTTCCACGATATTCGAGAAACTTGTTTCTTGGATTAAGGTTATGTTAAAAACTATTAAGATTTGTTTTATGCATAAGGTCTTTTATATGATGGTGGAATAAGAAACAGTTCAACATATGCAATGATATTGACTTGAGATTTAGTTGTTAATATGTTGCTACGTTATTAAAAAAGTCTTTTGAACCAACTAATTACTCGTATCTTATATTGTGTAAATGATAAAATCCTAAATGGCTGGTGGTGTACTAAGTATATATTGGCAACAGTTGCAAATGAAGGTGAATGTCTGTGTTGGGTGTTAGCCGAAAGAAAAGTGGAAGAATGTAAACATGATGTTGCTTTTGTTTCTAAAATAAAACTCAATACCCACATTGCCACTTCTGTTTTCTTTTTCCTTATAAGACATTTTTTTCATATAAGCATTGAAGTATTAAGTGTACAAATAAAATGAGTAATTTTAAATCTATGGCAAAAAAGGGATTTTGGCGATTCTCTTTAGTTTGAAAATTTACATGCGTATGGGCATGACAACAGGTGTATAGCTAGCATGCTAATAGTAAATTTAGTTTTACTTCATGAAGTAACAAAGGACTTGTAGAGAACTCGACCAAATCAACTACGACTCATAAATAACTTGTATAAAATCTTAGCGAGATGTTATTGTTGGAAATGTATATATTTACAAACATGTGAATGTCCGGATTCGAACTCGTGACCACGGGATTGCACACATTAGCGAATGAGAATTAAAGTTAATAATTAATGTTTATGTTTACGATTAATTATTGCACATTAAGTCCGGTTAAAGATCGTTAAGTATTTAACGGAAAAATGACTAACGACCGTTAAAATGAAAAGAGAAGGACTAGAAATGGAAGACTTGGAAAAAGTTATGGGTTCTCTTTGGGCTTGTCTACATGGCCGGCCAAAGGGTAATGGGTTTCAACCCAATACCTAACTTGTTCCCAAAGTTTACCTACTAGTATATAAAGAGGGTTAGGTTCTAGGGTTTCATACACTTGTGCATTGAATTAACCCTAGATCTCTCCTCTCCTCTCTAGTCTAATATTCGGCCGAGCACCCCAAGTAAGGGAATTTGGTTTCGTTTTTCTTAAACGAGGACTTGTGTTAGATCTAGCAATCGCTTGATTCGTTGGTTAATTCGTGTGTACAAGAACGTGGTTGTAAGACATTATTCTTACACCAATTAGTACTTCTTTGTTTTGCTCAAGGGATATGACATTCGCAAGAGGTACGTTACGCATACTTTCAGTTAATTAATTTATTTGTTATGATCTTTAGTCTTCCACTGTGTACTCTTGATGTCTTTATGTTTTATTGTATTTTATATATCATAAACTCAACAGGGCATCACGAGACTTGTATAACAAGTAATTAATTTCTGAAACACATAATTAAAATAAACATGAATGTGTTATTATTTGTATGCTTAGATCTAGGGTTTGCAAAACCTAAACCCTAATTTTGAGGGTTTATTTTGGTGCCCTAATTAGGGTTTTGTAAACTATTGTTTTAATTGGATTATAAACCCTAAGATGCATGCAACTTTATGTGTATATGCGTAACTTTGATTTAATTGCATTAATTGTTAAGTGTAATTTAATGTCCATGATAATTATCTGCATGTTTTATCATGGATCCGCTTTTATTGTATGTCTTTCTTGTTTAAGTGATATACACTAAATTTTGATAGATCTAAAATTGGGGAAGACCTCAATAATTATTAATTTAATCAATTATGTGCTATGTGGTATGTATTTAATTTTGACTTGCAATCGATGAATCGATGCATGTGGTTCACCTTGTACATAGATGAAAACGGGTGAAAGTCTTAATTAAATATATGCATATTGTCAAATCTAGAATTGGTTATTAATTGGATTTATCAAAACGTTTGCATGTGACTATTTGATATGCATGACTTTTATTTGTTATGCATTCATTGTTTATTTGTTTATTTTTATAAATACTTGCTTGTTTGTTATGTGTAACAAGGGTATTTTTACAAGAAAAATAAACTGACCTAAACAATGGTGAAACATGTATTTTTAAGAATAATAATCATAATCGTTTAATTGATTGATGCCTTTGGTACAAATGGTCTGAAAGGCTCACCCATGAGAATGAACTAATAAAGGGGTTTAAAGAAGTGCGCAATCACACCGAAAGGATGTCTAAGGTTGTGCTTTTAGCGCACTGGTCCTCCCCTCTGTAAGTTCGAACGGAGCTACTTAGTAAGCCATTAAATGTGCAAGCTCATCTTAAGGGCGAATTAGTTTTAATTCCATGCGCCACTTTGGTGGTAATTATCCGAAACACTAAGTGTTTACACTTATGCAAAAGTACGGTATAATGGATGATAATTAACACTAAATTCCTTGATTGGTGAACCCAATACATCAATTAAAGTTTGATGATGAAAAGCTTATACATTAAAACAAGTTATAAATGTTTTAATAAAAACTATGCTACAAAGATGAATGCATGACATCTTTGTACATATTTGATTTAACATCAAAACTATTACCCTTTAATTTAAGTTATATGCCATCCAACGAAACGGAAACACCTAAGATTACTTTTTATTTGCGTGAGATCGTGACTTAGATCGTAATCAAAGGGTAAAATGTCCGCGTGTCGTGAGAGCGGGCATGGACGATTTTGCGGTTTCTTAAGTTGGACAACTTAATTGAGTTTTGTAGTGAGAGCTGGCAACTCAAGGCATAAGATGGGATAAAACATGTTTACATGGCGATTGATATTGGCTATATGTAAATCCCATAAATCTAGGAATTGCAATTGAAATTGGCAATTGAGCAATAGCTCTACCATTTTGTATAAGGTTCATTACTAGCAGATCAACTGGCGTGATGAAATTATGACAATTTGGATCCTAGTTTTCAATAATAATTAATTGGTTATATGAATATGAACCTTGGGTATTTAATTGTTTATTGAAAAGGTTAATTATCGAAAATACTAAAATTGAATTTTGTAATTCTTTTGAATGTATAAATGCAACATTTAACCGTAAACGTGGTTTAGTCTTTGATTAGTAAATTGATCCAATTCTAGCTTTCAAACAAATGTTTGATTGAGAATAATTTACAGATAAGACAAACGAAGTCTCTTTTCCATGGGAGAAGCATGAGACTCAATCCTATTCCTTTTCATGAATGAGAAAGGTATAATAGGAACATTTGAATTGTCTAAATTCTAATGTAACTCTTAGCAATGAATTGCACATCTTATTTTCCATAAAGATTTCATTACCCTCATTTGGTGAATGAATCCTTTGTAACAACATGAATGTTGGTTAACTGGAAAACATGTATATGAGTTACTAGATTAGAAGCTAGACTAATTACCGCAAAAATTGGTAAAAGGCAAACTAGCATTTTATCTAGTTGTTTTGCTTTAACCTTTAAAGGTGCTACTTACCATTATGGGCATGGTAGGCCTGTTGAGGAAGAAATTGCATACCCAATTTTTCGAGTTAATAACATTGATGGATAACCTATCATTCATATAGTAGAATACACCTTTTAGTACCTTAGTAATGATTACGTATGGTTCTTCAAAGGTGTAGGAAAGTAAAAAGCAAGCAAGTTGTTTTCTCTGGTTATGCAACACTTACAATGTTGTCAGATTCAGTGGGAGCATTTGTGTTGCATTACTTAATAAGAAGTTGTTTTAATGATTTCTAATTCAGTGGGAGCTACAAGCCTTATTTCCCGTGTAGTAACCCAGATTATCTTCAAAGATAATTACTTTCCAATTGTAGACACTTATGTTTTAAGGATAGTCGTATACGTTTCCTTACTAAACAATATAGTTCTACATCTACTTGTTATATCTATGACACAAATCATATTAATCAAATAAACGAACGTGTATCGTGTTGTTTATATGCTACATGATGTTGTTCCATGCATAAGTGGGAGAAATCTTATTGTGTGCAAGGTACAACACATATTAATATGATTTAAAAGAATTCTCTTACTGTAAAGTAAGAGAATAACGTTCTAATAGGAAGTATACATTTATATATGTATGATTGCCCTATTAAGAACATGTGTCAAGATGATAACAAAGACTACTTTATTTTAAATATTTATGTCATTCAATATTTAAGAAACACTTGTAGTTACAATTTATGTTACGTGAGAACGTGAACTAGATTGTAGCCCAAGGTAAAATACCCACGTGTCGTGAGAACGAGCATGGATGATTTTGCAGTTTCTTACGTTGAACATTTCATGGAATGACATAATTAAATGAAGTAATCTAATACTACCTTGAATTTGAGTATTCGTTGAATGACTTAAATATATGTAGTAAATATTAACTTGAAATATTAATTGAAACTCGAGGCAGTGTTCATAATTACTTTAATTATAAATGTTTATGATTTTGTAAAGTCACAAACATGAAGTCTTTTAATACAAGACTTAGAATATAAAGTAAGACGTTAACTTGCTGTGTTTTAAGACATATGCATGAAGTCAATGAGTTGATCAACGACTTATAACGTATAGTGGGATTATAACTGTTATATCTTTTGACTTGGTCAAGAATACTTGTGTTATAATACATGCAATTGACTTGGTAATTCTATTGTACCATTAAGTTTTACTTTGTTGGTAAATATGATAAACCAAAGAGTAGATGATTATCTTAAATATTGTTAGATTAATCTTACAATATTAATTCTAAGGAAATACCATAGTTTTATGGTATGTTCAGTTAGAAGAATCAAAATCTATTGGCATTGTTTGATTCAAGATAACTATAGTTTCTTCCAAAAGTTATCAAGGTTAGTAGATTGAGTATAGATTGAATATACTCAATAAGACTCCAACCTATAAGATTAATAAGACACCATTTGTTTATGGAATGTGATGAATCACATTAAGTCTTATAAATGAAGTTCAATTTGTTAAACTCGCTTATAGAGTGAGTTGTAATAAACTAATGTTAGGAACTGTCAATGTTTTTTTGTAATATCCCAAAAGAGAACAATGTATTGTTGCTCTACTTGCTAAACTATTTAAAGGTAATCTTTAAATTTTTTAAAGGCAAGTGGGAGTTTTGTTTAGATCTTGAAATATTGAATTACAAAATACATAATCTTCTAAAATGCACTAGGAAATATCATGATGAGGCTAAACATGAAAATGATAAACCTTAATATGATGGAATTGTCATTCATAGATCCGTAAGGATATCTCAGATATTTAATATGCTGAGGAATATGAGTTACAGGATCATGGTAAGCCTGTTAATCATAATGATAAATTTACCAAATGTTGAATTGTGGAAAATCAATCATACTATGAATGTAGAGATCTTTGTCCATAAAGATAATCAAATTTAGATACTTGGTTTATCTTAAATGAAGATGATTTTCTTCAAAGGATGAAAATCCTAGTGGTTTAAATTTTTGTGTAGAAATCATGTGGACAATATTGTACACATATTTAATGCATGTCTAGTGATAATAATATTAATCATATTTAAGCAATTAACTATGATTGAATATTCTTTACTAGATACATTAAATAGAAGTATAAAGATTATAATTGTCATACTTAGTTTCATTGATATGAAATTTTGACAATGAATGTCATAACTCTTTGTTGTGGAATTACTTTTGCGAGGACGATGAGTAATACAAAGAAGTTTTATGAATTAAAATAATCTTTGGATATGTAAAAATTGCAAGAATCCATGAATGGATACATGCAAGCATCTAAGAGATGTTTCTTATGTTTAATATTAAATCTATGTTTGATTTAATAATTAAAAGATAGCTCATAAGTATTCCTAAAAGCTAGTGGGAGTATTATTTTAAATCTTATATGTTGTATGGGCAACTACATTCCACCTAAAATTAAGTTTTAGTTGGGAATGAAGTTTCGTTTGTAAGATTTGAAAATAATATATACAACTTTGGAATATATGTTTATTATTATAAACATATGCGGTAAATAAATGAGTCTAATAGAACATGATGAGTACATATCTTTGACAAGATAGTATATGAATGAGATCTTAAAGTCTAACTTGAAGATTCATCATGAACATCATGTTGTGTATAAGGTTGTTGTATCATGCTTGATTAAAAGATGATTTGACAACATTGAAAGTTGTTAGTGTAATAAATATTTTAAAATGAATATGTTTGGATTTAGAATCACATTCCACAGTCTGGAGATGCTCCTAGATTCTATGGATGATTATATGACAATTGTTTCATAATTGTCATTGCCAACAAACTTGAGTTTTGGTAGGCACCAACATTACACTATAACTGTTCAAAAGTTTACGGATATTTAAAGAGCATATTGTTGTGCACAATGATGCTAGTATAATTGAGATGACACTCAATTCTAGTCATGGTATCCTTGATGATGACCATGTTGACTAGTTATGCTCATTTAAGAGCATAGTTGCATTATACATTAAAGAATAAAGAATATTTTAAACTTTAAAAGTTTTGAAAGATGATTGTCATATAAAGGTGGTTCAGGTTGTCACGCACCTTATGGAATGATATGACAATATCAAGATATGTGTAAACACATACAAGAAATTCACTTATTGAATTTTTGAAATAAGTATTCTCAAAATTCCTATAGATCAAAGTTAGTTGAAATTATGCCTTGTCGACAAGTATGAGATGCATGACTTGTGGCAAAATTCATTAACTAAGAATTATCATGCATTGATCTATTTAGTATTTGGATAAAAGGATATTGTAAACATTATTATTGAAATGAAATAAAGTATTTTGTTATGTTTATTATTCATTTATTGTGATGTTATCCTATATTTGCATGTTTAAATCCTTAATAACTTAAGTTATTCTAAATAGTCCATTGTCAATCAATAACATGGGAATGATATTGAATTAAGACAAATCTGAGTATTAGTTAGAATATACTTGAAAGTATATTGATGCGTAGCATGACTAATTTCAGATGATATTCAATGTATTGAGTATAGGACTTATCCCACCCGCATGATAATACTTTATGGATCTTTGTCATTAAGTATATCATGGATATTTATCCTCTGACTTGAGATACAAGAGATATGTCATGGATGTAGTACATTTTTGTGAAGCAATCTAACGCTACACGTAACTGGTAGTTATAAGGGTTGTTTTCAGAAGTGTTGCGAAATTTATGAATCATGCTTGTAGTCAAAATGGGATTTGTTTCTTTCAAATTCATTTTGAAGTATTATACTACTGGGCCCCTCGTAGAATTGTTAAGATGTTTGTATGGCCATACCCAAGGCCTTCTGGAATATGTTCAGAAGAGTTGGTAATCTTAATCAATCACATAAAGCGAGAAACAGAATAGTTAATTAAGAAATGAGTGAGATCCATATTCTTATTAACATGGTATTAGAAACAAAAGGATGAATATGATGATGAATCATCAAACTTGGTTTTTCTCCGGAAAACCATACACGAGTTGTACCGGGGGCATTGGCGTGTTGCTAGACGCTAACCAATGTCATTTCACGTTTTGTAAACATATCCAAGTGGGAGTTGTTGGAAATGTATATATTTACAAACATGTGAATGTCCGGATTCGAACTCGTGACCACGGATTGCACACATTAGCGAATGAGAATTAAAGTTAATAATTAATGTTTATGTTTACGATTAATTATTGCACATTAAGTCCGGTTAACGATCGTTAAGTATTTAACGGAAAAATGACTAACGACCGTTAAAATGAAAAGAGAAGGACTAGAAATGGAAGACTTGGAAAAAGTTATGGGTTCTCTTTGGGCTTGTCTACATGGCCGGCCAAAGGGTAATGGGTTTCAACCCAATACCTAACTTGTTCCCAAAGTTTACCTACTATTATATAAAGAGGGTTAGGTTCTAGGGTTTCATACACTTGTGCATTGAATTAACCCTAGATCTCTCCTCTCCTCTCTCTAGTCTAATATTCGGCCGAGCACCCCAAGTAAGGGAGTTTGGTTTCGTTTTTCTTAAACGAGGACTTGTGTTAGATCTAGCAATCGCTTGATTCGTTGGTTAATTCGTGTACAAGAACGTAGTTGTAAGACATTATTCTTACACCAATTAGTACTTCTTTGTTTTGCTCAAGGGATATGACATTCGCAAGAGGTACGTTACGCATACTTTCAGTTAATTAATTTATTTGTTATGATCTTTAGTCTTCCGCTGTGTACTCTTGATGTCTTTATGTTTTATTGTATTTTATATATCATAAACTCAACAGTTATCGTATGTGTAGGAGACGTGTTTAGCCAAAGTGAACCTTTAATCCAAGCATTTACCAGGTGAGTTTTCATGTGCTTTTTAAATTGGGTTGCACTTTTATTCGAAGTACTATCATGCGACTTGTTTAAATGATCGTTGTTTGCTAAGTGTTTGATAATATGTGATAGTTGAGTAAATTGTTATATTTAAAATGTTGAGATATATAAATGTTAAATGTTGAAATATGAATTGTTGGAACCGTTGAACCGAACGGGTATGAATATGAATTGTTGGAACCGTTGAACCGAACGAATATATACGAATTGTTGGAACCGTTGAACCGAACGAGTATGAATATGAATTGTTGGAACCGTTGAACCAAACGGGTATATGTTGAATCGTTGGAACCGTTGAATAGAACGGAAATATAAATAGTTGGTATATGTTATAACGTGATATAAATTGAATTGTTGGTTTATATTGAGTTGTTGGTATTTGAATTGATTAAGAATATGCTATACTGAATAACACTTATATGAGATTTGAACAAATTACATGATCGTTTTATAAGTTTGATTTTATATGAATTGTTTTGTACGTGAAAATCATGAATTCTCACTAGGCCTTTGGCTAACCCAAAACTCTTTTAAATTTTTTAACCTAGATGAGATGCTTTTAGGAATCAAGAGATTAATTGAGACCGAGTATGAGTAGACGCTTCCGTTGATATAAGGTAAATAAGAGGGTTTAACGCTCCAAAAAGGCGGGGTGTTACAGTTGGCATCAGAGCCAAAGGTTTAAGTGAATTAGGTTTTAGGAATCTAGTCTTAAACCTAGATTAAGTATTTAAGTTGCGAAAACATTCGATATTTAGTGGCTTCTAGGCTCATTAAAGATAAGGAGTAATAGTTGTATTTTGACATGAATTAGATGCCTTTATATAGATAGATACCCAAATTGAAATGTTTAATATATATCTAGTAATAGTTAAGTATAACCGTCTTTTAAATATTCTTGGGAAATTTAAGGCATAGAGAAATGGAAGGAAAGGGTGGCGGTGGATCCAAGCAACATCCATGAAAGAACCAAGATGTGCCTGTTACCAAAGGGGAACTAAGTAACGAAATCATAAGGATTATGTCAGAACACATGCCCACTATTCTGGCTCAAAGTCAAGAAAATTTTAGGAAGGCAGAAGAAGCTAGAAAAGGCTGCGAAGAGGCCTGAGAAAAAGAAAAAGGCAAATGAAGATCTTTGAGATGAGGAGAAAAGCAATGGAAGATAAGAGAGCTGCAGAGGAGCAGGAAAGGAAAAGAAAGGCCGAACAAGATAGGAAAAATGCGAAGAAGATCTGAGAGATTAAGAAATTAAGAAAGCCTAGAGAGACGGATGTATCTACAAGTCCTTCTTAAACGCAAACCGACTAATTTCATGGAGATAGCGACCATGTGATTGTCACCAACTGGTTAAAGGAGATAGAGGACATCTTTGAAATTAGTGAATGCTCACGTGGACCAAGGGTGAAGTATGCATCCCATTTGCTTAAAGGAGAAGCGCGACATTGGTGGAATATGATCAAGATCGCTCGTGGTAATGAAGCTGTGAGTGCTATGACATAGGAACAATTTGAAGAGTTGGTCATGGAAAATTGTTGTCCCCAAGGATTGATAGATAAACTTGAGGAGGAATTCCTGAAACTACAACAGAATGATATGACATTCCCGAAATACACGGCAAAGTTTAATGAAAAGGCAAGATTTGCAAAATACCTGGTAGCCACTGAGGAAAGAAGAATCAAACGATACATATGGGGTTTACGAGCAGGGATTAGAGGTCCAGTTCAACAAGCAAGACCCTCAACTTTTCAAGAAGCCGTGGAACTTGCCTTGATGGTTGAGAAAGAGAATAGTCGTCAACTAGAAGAAGGAGAACAAAGAAGAAAGAGAGAATCGGGACGATGACATGAAAAAGATCAAAATAACTGGTGAGAAAATGGAGAATGCAAGTGAGTATAAACCATGTGCGATATGCAAAAAGACACACAGGGGAAATGTTGGCATGAGGATTGTCGTAATTATGGGAAACCGGGACATGCAATAAAGGAATGTAAAGCTGATTGGGTTTGTTTTAGATGTAAGAAATCAGGACACAAGATTGATGATTGTCCTGAATGGAAGCCTCTTGATTCCCAAGATAAAATGGGATATAGCGGAAACCGAGTGGAGTACAAAGATACTCAACCACTGAAGACAAAAGGAAGAGTATTTCAACTGACTGCTGAGAATGCTCGGGACACTCCGCATAAGAAATAAGATAATGAAGAAGCATGTGACGTCTAGTAGTACCTTTTCAATTATTTTAGGATTATGCATTTTGATGTGTTCGAATTTTTAAGTTTGGTTTATTTTTGATGAAACATTCACTTCTATGCTTGTTGCAAACATTTTTGATAATATTTGAACTTTTAGTTACATAGTAAAGCTTAGAATATTGAATAAAGATGATGTTATGACAAGGTACCCATAATAAAGCTTAGAATATTTGAACTTTAGGTAAATTTTGAGGACAAATTTTTTTTTAGTAGGGAAGAGTTGTAAAACCCGAAATTTTGTTATAATGAAAATTTATGGTTTTTATTTTATTAGTATTTTTTCTTTAACTTTTAGGACTAAATATAAATTAGATATATCCTTAAGGGTGATTTTTGTATTATCATAGAGTAGATTTAGTAAATTATGTTATGTGACTTTTAGAATTTCAAAAGGAAATGTGATTGAAGTAATAGTAGATATGGGTTACTAGATATGGGTTACTGGACTCTTAGGATTTGACGGAAATTTCACGAGATTTTTGGGCCCAAGTCAGTTTTACATATACGTATCAATCACAACATACAAACACACACGCAAACCCTAGAAGCAAAGTAAAAGACGACATAAGTGTTGATCAAGTATTCAAATCTAAGGTTCGGGTCTGAGTTACGATAGCCAGGTAAGGTACCATCCTAATTCGATTATGATTTTATTGTGAAAATACACGATAGTATAGGTTGGTTTAGTTTAGGTACCAAAAACAAAACACATGTAGGAGGTTTTATGTGCATTTGATTTGTATAAAATGTTAACTTGGTACTGCTTTCATGGTTTGGTTCCACGATATTCGAGAAACTTGTTTCTTGGATTAAGGTTATGTTAAAAACTATTAAGATTGGTTTCATGCATAAGGTCTTTTATATGATGGTGGAATAAGAAACAGTTCAACATATGCAATAAGATATTGACTTGAGATTTAGTTGTTAATATGTTGGTACGTTATTAAACAAGTCTTTTGAACCAACTAATTACTTGTATCTTATATTGTGTAAATGATAAAATCCTAAATGGCTGGTGGTATACTAAGTATATATTGGCAACAGTTGCAAATGAAGGTGAATGTCTGTGTTGGGTGTTAGCCGAAAGAAAAGTGGAAGAATGTAAACATGATGTTGCTTTTGTTTCTAAAATAAAACTCAATACCCACATTGCCACTTCTGTTTTCTTTTTCCTTATAAGACATTTTTTTTCATATAAGCATTGAAGTATTAAGTGTTCAAATAAAATGAGTAATTTTAACGTTGTGTTCTTAAGAAAAAAAAATGAAGAAAGTGAAAGAAAGATAAAGTAAAGTAAGTGAGAGGAAGTAAAATCACTTTCATCCTAAAAGTGGGGTGAAAGTTTTATAACTAAAATATCTTCACTTTCACTCACTTTACTTCCTAAGAAAAACTGGAGAGCACAACTTTTATCACTTTCACTTTCCTTCCTCCCTTTTACTCAATTTGAGAACACAGCGTAAATCTATGGAAAATGGGATTTTGGTGATTATCTTTAGTTTGAAAATTTACATGCGTATGGGCATGACAACAAGTGTATAGCTAGCATGCTAAGAGCACCCGGTGTGGGGTTCGTTTTCGCCTTCGTCGTCCACCTCAGCGCCTCGCCGTCCTTCGTTGTGACACCGGGGATGCTCGCCGAGCTTCGTTGTTGAGTTCCAAATCGTGGAGACGACGAGATAGTTTCCTGACAAGGTGGGACCCAAGAGATGTTTATTGTGTATGTGTGTGTAATATATGTGTGTGTGTAAATATGTGTGAATCTGAGGTGTGTGTGTGTGTAGTGTGTGTGAAGCTTTTGGGAAGAAGAAGGAAGAAGAAGAAGGGAATCTGAGGTGTGTGTGTGTGTGTATTGGTGTAGTGTGTTTTTTTTTTTGAATTTATAACTTTTTTTTTAAGTATAAATTGTATTTTTATTTTTAATAAAATGAATTTAGTTTATTTGGAAATTGAATAAAAAAAATAAAGTGGTAGTGGTGGGTCCCAAATAAAGAGGTTGAGGTTTGTTATGAGTGAGGGGAGGAGGTTTGTTGTGGTTAGTTGTGGAAAAATGGGATGCTGATGTGGCGCTGTGGTGGCACGACGACGAGCCTTAAGCTCGTTTTGACACCTAGTGCTCTAATAGTAAATTTAGTTTTACTTCATGAAGTAACAAAGGACTTGTAGAGAACTCGACCAAATCAACTAGGACTCATAAATAACTTGTATAAAATCTTAGCGAGATGTTATCGTATGTGTAGGAGACGTGTTTAGCGAAAGTGAACCTTTATTCCGAGCATTTACCAGGTGAGTTTTCATGTGCTTTTTAAATTGGGTTGCACTTTTATTCGAAGTACTATCATGCGACTTGTTTAAATGATCGTTGTTTGCTAAGTGTTTGATAATATTTGAAAGTTGAGTAAATTGTTATATTTAAAATGTTGAGATATATAAATGTTAAATTTTGAATTGTGAAATATGAATTGTTGGAACCGTTGAACCGAACGAGTATGAATATGAATTGTTGGAACCGTTGAACCGAACGAGTATGAATATGTATTGTTGGAACCGTTGAACCGAACGGGTATATGTTGAATCGTTGGAACCGTTGAATAGAACGGAAATATAAATAGTTGGTATATGTTATAACGTGATAAAAATTTAATTGTTGGTTTATATTGAGTTGTTGGTATTTGAATTGATTAAGAATATGCTATACTGAATAACACTTATATGAGATTTGAACAAATTACATGATCGTTTTATAAGTTTGATTTTATATGAATTGTTTTGTACGTGAAAATCATGAATTCTCACTAGGCCTTTGGCTGACCCAAAACTCTTTTAAATTTTTTAACCTAGATGAGCTGCTTTTAGGAATCAAGAGATTAATTGAGACCGAGTAAGAGTAGACGCTTCCGCTAATATAAGGTAAATAAGAGGGTTTAACGCTCTAAAAAGGCGGGGTGTTACAAATAGTTTTAAGATTATTTAGTGCTTGAGATTTTCTGTAATGTTGTTGAAGTTTAGAAGTTACATATGCAATTTGCGTTTAGATTTTTATCTTGTTCAATCAATTATTAGGAGCACGTTATTTAAAGATGCTAATGAAAAGAAAAACATGGTTACAAAAAGATCTTGATTCATAATCGAACACGATAACTGACTTTTTATACTTATAGTGATGATACATAACAAGACACGAAAACTGGTCTTTTATACTTATAATGATCCACCGTGAAAATCATTAAGTTTTCATGATCAATCGTAGGGAAAATATGCTATCATGATACAGAAAACACAAACTTGATACTACTGATTCATACAAAGATACCATGAACTACTATGTACTAATTATACAGTCATATGCAACTGCCTGTATGTTGCACATGTAGGTATATGTTGGGATTTTAGAATCTAGTTACCAAGTAACGCAACGAGTACGCAGCGGAATTAGGATCTAGTAATTGCAATTAGGTTAACATGTATTAATAAACAATAATTGAATAAAAGATAAATAAAGAAACTAACCTTTCGTGGCAATTGAACGCAAGTGTAACGGACAATATAACCAATACGAAACTAATCATCTAAAATAGATGCCTCTATAAGTATCACACACAAAACCCGATAACCGTATACGTTCGATAAAGAAAGCTAGTCGAGAACGTAATAAAAAACCAATCAGCACTTGAAACAACTTGAATATTGCATGAACCAGAAAAACACTCAAGACTACTCTTGCTTCCTGCCCAAGCTACTTCAGTTCGAGAACTCCAAAACAGTTGGGAAACTGTTTTCTACTAATACCCGATATCGGACAATAAGGGTCCGATATCCTTTGCTTCTTTGTCCGAGAAAAAGACCTCGACCAGAACTATAAACCCAAGCCTTTGTTTCTGCTGTTAGTCGACCAGGAGCTCAGAAACAAAGAATTACCAATTTAACTAAACACTTGACTCAAACAAGTTTAGTATTAATCTAAACTAAAACCTAAGTCAACTTGAGAGCAAATCAACTAGGTGTTAGAGTTGGAAAACTTCAATTGGTTTAGGGTATTATAAAGGTATATTCATGCGTCAAGTTGAGTTGAGGTTGTGTTTGCTTTTATAGCAACACAAACCGACTACAAGTCTTGGGTCTTGTATTGGTTGACAAGTAACAAGCCCAAGCACCCTCCTCTATTCTTTCTTGTCCGATTTAATGGATCCTAGGCCCAAGGCAGCTCCAAACTATTTGACCCAAGTACATGTAACAGTTCATGGATCGTATAGCATATCGGGTCAAGTTGCATGCATGTATACGGGTATATATTCAAGTATAAATACGTTCGACACGTATACTCGTGTTTATTGTGTGTGCCCCCATACGCTCACACACTCTTAGCCATTTATGTGTGTTTACAACTCCCACAAACCAACAGCTCCCACTTGGGAGTTGGTGTGTCTAATGTCACACAAAACTAATGACGAAAATGCTTAGCAAACGCTCTCACTCACTTTTTAACTAAAAGTGTCTGAGAGAATAGTTTCGTAAAAGTTTCTCAGTAGCATGGTCATTCAATGTCTTGCTTTAATCATCATTTGTTATAGATACCGTTAAACCATGGATATGGATCTTAAATCATTCCATATAGTTTAACCATTTAGAATCTCGTTATAGAATTTAATTAGATATACCAAATGTAATCAAGTATCATCTTGCATTACCCTTTGGGTTCGGCCGAACAACTATCTTATTAATTCTTGAGAGGTGCCATGGTATCTTTATGCACATATCAAGTAGAGTAACAAATCCTTTGTTGAATACAAGTGTTGCGGATGCTGCTTCACATCACTCCGAAATATAGCCTTTATAACTACCTTATTCAGATAGCGTTTTGCGTATACTTACAAAAATGATATCCACACATAACAGAACTTGCTTGGATCTCAAGTCTAAGGACGATTTTAACAAAACATTTTCAATATTTTACTTATGACAAGGATCCAAAAGTAAATGTTTGAAAGTTGGGGTATCCAATATGCATCTCTAGTGAATACACATGAGTTTGCCGGGAACAATCCAAATCCTCATTAGAATATAACCAACACTCACATTTGCCTTACATTACAATATTCCCATATTGTTAACCGACAATGGACATATTTAGAATAATAAAATCATTCAAGGATTAAACATGCAAATATAGGTTAACAATTATTATATGAATGAATAACAAATACCAAGTATCTTTAATCATCATAAAGTAAAAATTGTCTTTCAATCCCAATTATCCAAATACTAAAACAGATATGCATGAAACTCATTTAGTAAGTTGAAGCCTAATGTTTCCAACATTCTCAACCTTTCTTTACAAGAAAAACTAAATAGTCATCTGAGTAAACTTTCCGAATACTTATTTCAAATTTCACTTATAGTGAGGAATTTAAAATATAAGATGAGTGTCTTATCTCATATGCTCATACTATTGCAAGAGTTATAGTATGGAGATGTCGCCCTACCTTGCATGAGGTATTAGAAATCAACGACATACTGACAATCATCTTTACAGTTTCTAAAAGTGTAAAGTATTCTCATTCTTTAATTTGTAATGCAAGAATGCTCTATGATGAGCATAACTAGTTAGCAGATTTATCATAAAAAGATAAAACCCTACTACAACTAGTATAAATAATCCTCTAGCATCATTTGTACTTATACAACACTATGCTTTATAATTTGTAAACATCTATATTAACAATAATCTAAACTCTCTCAATTAGATATTGCTGTTGTCAGCTCATTTTGTCTTTGTACAAAAGCAACAACTAGTCTTATACACAATATAATATATACATGATATCCTTAGTTAAAACAACATAAGGTTTCCATCAATGTATTAAATTATTCCATGTGAAATATACCATTTAAGACTTGCTTGAATGATATATTGCATTTGTGTTTGACTTAATTTTCCAGCATTTATTTATTCCATATAAACATATATTTCAAGATTGTTTGTTTTATTACCTAAATTCCAAGTGAAGTTTCACATCACTAAGATCACATCACTAACTTCAGGATGGACCTATGTCTATAAGTGATTAAAAATAGGACTTTTGACAAAAAAAACTATATTAAGGGGGAAATAATCCTTAAGGTTCCCGTGAATCTACGAAAACCTGATTAGGTCCGCTCTTGAGTGACTCCCATTCAATATCGTCTTCACAAACTCAAATGCCTAATGATACAATGTTTATCAACTAATGCACCGAGATAAGTACTGTTTCTTTAGACATTTTGGGAATATCACGCAAACACAATAGAATAATGATATATTATGCAATAAAAATGCTCCACGGCATGATTTATTTATAAACATAACACATCCAACTTAGTGACCACTTATGATTCTATTGCAACCAGGGACGGAACTTAAACATAGGGACTGCTATAATCTTTAAGAATTCCATCTTTTGCCTCGATGCACTAAATAAAGTTATCGTTGGTATCGTAATTTCGTGCTCTTTCCAATGGAGTGCTCGGGTAATTTCCGTTTTTCTTTGTTTTCAAACCCTTATACCTGCAAGACATAATAACACAAACCAAACATATTTTGAATATAATTTCACATATTTTATGGTTATTAGTCCGATAAAGCGTGTTTTTCCGGTATAAAATGATGTGTGTTTAGGCACACATCAGGGGCCGAAATACATTAATTTAATTATGAGGGGGCCAAACCTTTAGTTGTTTTTTATTTACATTATTTTTGCATGTAAAATACACACAATTATATATAGTGGTCTTAAATTTAGAAAACCCCTTCTTGCCCCTTAAAAGATCCGTCCCTGATTGCTACGCATGTGAAGAAACGGTTGAGGATGTTGTGGGATGAATCTTATTGAACAAAGTCGGAAAGCAACCGTTCTTACAATGATCGATGTCAAGTATATTTGCTTTTGGGTGTACCATGTGTGTTCGAGGTAGTATCATTGGTCTCTTTGTGGAGCTTAGCTATCGTATAAGCTTCAAAAAGAGCAAAAATAGCCAGTGACATCTTTTACGATGAATTAAGTTACGTATGGTTTGGTTTTTTGACATTTTATGACGTTGAGACCACGTTATTCATGATGAAATATTTCGTTTCGACCACTTTGTTACTTTTGGACCACGTGATTCCTGATGTATAAGTATTAACTTTTTTTATTAATATGGTAGTGTTTCAATTTTAACCATTTTAACTTGGGTCTATTTTTGTGTTTTAGTGAGTCCTACTCAACTTCGGCCACTTAACATCTATCGTATAGGGTTTCGCTAATTACATACTTCAAAATTATGGTTGAAAAGAATACTATAATTACATATTTTGTAACAGCATAGATAAAAGAAATCCAGAATTTAGTAAAATGAAACAATCAACACTTGATTGTGACGAGATGATTCAATTCTTAAAGTCAGTTGTAACAAAACATTATTCATTTAACAATAACTATCGGTGTCACTTTATATTAAAATTATCATTATATTTTCTTTTAAACCGATATCTATTTGAAACTTGACTACAACCAAACAATGCCTGAGTCTCGCAAAAGAAAATTGGGTCTATTCCATATATATTCAGCTAAAACACTGTAATGACATATATACTCAAAACATGATTTAAATACATTGTATATCATGCTTTCAAAACATGTATTTTGAGTATATATGATATTTCGATGTTTAGATTAAGTATATATGGAATTGTCTAAAAAAAAAGTATATATATTGTAATAGTCTTGCATGGTAACGAATGAAGGATGTCGTGTTTAACATTTTGCCTAGTGGACAAAAAAAGAGGTACAATAAACAAGAAAATGATGAAAGACAACTATATGTTTTCTCTTGCATACAAACGTGTTCTTAGACGCCTATTACACCCGCCTAAACAATAAAGTTGTGTTAGATATTAAATTTTGACACTCAGGATGCAACAAACTAGCAATATGCAATAGATCGAATCTGCGCAGTTTTTAGACCTTATCACAAACTTTTTTTTACAATAAATCACATGTGCATACGCATAGTAAGAAGTTTGTTTATAAATTTGATATATGCCTAACGTATGTATATTTTAAGTAGTTTTAGATACTTGAATGAAAGAAAATACGGTGATTAGGTTGTGGTTGTTGTGTTCTTCAATACGAGGATTTATAGATGACTCTAATGTCATCACATACGTCTGTTTTTCCAAGCAGATTTATCGTATTTTTTGATAGATATTTTCTTATATAAATGATCATCAGTTCATCACGAATAATACTTTTAGATACCACCGCACGTACAATTATAAACATATTCTTTAAGATAAGGATCCTCTCATGTTTATTTGAGAGGTAATGTTGTGTTTTAAGTAGTTGTACATAATTATTATTGCAAAACATTTGTTTTATTTTAATTCAAATATACAATCACTTAAAACACAACATTACCTCTCATGTTTAAATGAACATGAGAGGATCCTTATCCTATTCTTTACGTCTTTAGTCATGAACTTTGGTTAATTTTGAACCATTTTCATAACACAAGTCTAAGAGAATAATAACAGTATATTTTCGTATTACATATAAAGATCAAAAAATAAATAAATGACGAGTTACAATATATAAGAGTTTTCCAAAAACCTGATAAAACAAGGGCTCTAACAACACTTGATCTTAATCGGTTTCTAGCTCTTATGACGGCAAGGAGAAGAATCATAAACCGCGATACTTGAGGGAGTTGAGGGGTGAACTTTTTTGAACAAAGTTGGGAAGCAACCAATAGTCGAAGAAACATGATCATCGTCGTCGATTATGCTATCCTTGTTGTATGTGTTTTTATAGTTGTTTTCTTCATCTTTTCTTGATGGTGTTTCCTCATAACATAAGCTTCAGCAAGGGCAGAAGTTGCCAGGCATTTTTAAGAAATGAAAGGTGGTGTGAGGGTATTTATAAGAAATTTTTGACTTGGAGATTACGTTGAGTCGTTGAGGATTTCAAATTTGACCACTTTTCTTCTTATTATAACTTTTTCTAGAAATTTAATTGCATTCAGTGAATTAATGAGAATAGTAGGCGAATAAGTTGGCTAACGAGTGAAAATTAGATTTTCTTAGTAAGGTTAATCTCTTAATTAATTTTAGAAATGGGTTAATCAAATTGGCCTCGTTAACATGTAATAGCAAAACTAGTAGAAGTGCGTTTTGCACTAAATTATACTGCTAAGAAGTTTGGTCGATAAGGAGGGCCAAGCACTCTCTAGCCCCCTACTGGCTCCCGAGTCACTCTCGTGACTATCAAAGTCTCAGATTAGTAGAAGTTTGTTTTGGACTAAATAATACTGCTAAGAAGTTAGGTCGATTAGGAGTAGTATATACATGAATTTTGATTGTCATTAGCTCAAAAAATTATTAAAATCTTGAGGCTTAGGTGATTACAATAAACTTATTCTTAAGAGCTTCTCCAATGACAACTTTTCGAATAGTTTTTTACCGGTTAAAAAAGTCATCCAAAAACTCTTTGTAGACAAAGATTTTTATTTATTTATTTACTTTTTATTATTATTTTTTTTTTTCAATGACTCGAAGATCCTTAAACTTTTTTCTAATTTAACAATCTTTTCATCTTCATTTTAGTACCATTCTTGTACCTTTAATAACTTTTTTGCATTGGAGCAAAAATCTTTGAAAAATAACTATTGTAAAAAGGTTTCATTGAGGCTCGTTAGGCAACCATATATTTTGGTGATTTGGACCGACTAGAAAAGTCAAACTTGATCTCTCATTAACTCATCAATTCATTTGATTTTTTTCTTGGGTTCATACTAAACAACATTGTTTTTTGACATCATCAAACACATATCTTAAGTCTTAACAAAGTTGACATAAAAGTTTTGAATCTGATAGTTTCAATATTTTTCAGTGCTTGAGACTTGAAAGTTCGTATACCCTTGTTGTAATTTGTAAGTTTTAAAATTACTAGGAGCACGTTATTTAACGGGAGAAAAAAATATCGTTACAAAAAGATCGATTCATAATAAACACAAAACTGGCTTTTTATACTTATAAAGGAGAAAAAGAAAAAGAAAAAGAAAGAAAAAAAAGTTATAGACACGAAAACTAGCTTTCCATGCTTATAATGATGATACATAATTGGACACGAAACTGGCTTTTTATACTTATATTGATGATACATAATCGGACATGAAAACTGGCTTTTTATACTTATAATGATCGACGATAAAATTGTAGGGAAATTATGCTATCGTGATACAAAAAATACAAACTCCATGCTACTGATTCATACAAAGATACCATGAACTACTATGCATGTAATTATACAGTCATGGTCAACGGCCTATATGTTGCACATGCAGGTATTTTGCTGATATATAGGTTTTGTTTTCCATATTAATATAAAAAATTAAAATTTTGAACCTGCTAAATCATGTACCATTTTTTTTAATTCAATACACATTCAAGATTGGGCGAGTGTTCAGTGACTTAACGCAAATAAAAATTCGTGACGTACGAGTTTTTTACAAAAGAAATTGCTATTTTAGTTAGCATTATCAATTTACGAAACTTTCTGATATAAATGATTATCACGAATAATACTTTTTGGTACCACCACGCATTATAGACATATTCTTTACGTATTTAGTCATCTACTTTGGTTTCGAACCATTTTCAGAACACTGTATCTAAGAAAATAATGACAATGTCTTTTCGTATTATATATAAAGATCAAAAAATAAATAAATAACGTGTTACAATATATAAGACTTTTCCATCATTGTTTACATTAAAACCCGATAAAACAATGACTCTAGTAACACTTGATCTTCATCGGTTTTTAGCTCTTGTGACGACGAGGAGAAGAATGATCAGAAACCGCGATAGTTGATGAAGTTGAGGGGTGAACCTTTTTGAACAAAGTTGGGAAGCAACCAATAGTCGAAGATACATGATCATCGTTGTTGAGTACGCTAGTCGTTGTCTTCTTCATCTTTTCTTGATGGTGTTTCCTCATGACATAAGCTTCAGCAAGAGCAGAAGTTGCCATAGACATTTTTTTTAAGAAATGAGATACGAAAGAAATAAAGATATGAAATATGAAAGGTGGTGTTAAGGGTATTTATAGGAAAGTCTTGACTTGGAGGTCACGTACGTTGTCACGTCGAGAATTTCAAACTTGACCACTTTTCTTCTCAATAGCTTTATCTTGAAATATAATTTCATTCAATGAATTGACGAGAATAGTCATGCATGGAACGAGGACACAAAGTGATTGTTGGACCTGGTTCATTTACAAAAAATCGAGGCTTTTTTAGAAAATTAACATCATGTCGTAAAAATTCATGAGTGTTTCAAGACCTTCTGAAACCCACCCTGATTCCATTCCTAAGAATAGTAGGCGAGTGAGTTCGCTAATGAGCGAAGAATAATAGCATATCTTAGTATGGTTAATTAATCTCTTAATTAAATCCCTTTTTGAAAGTCAACAATATATTACTAGTATAACATTGTAAAAGGCATCCCACTTCTCCAATCTGGGCGATTAACGCGGATGAAACCCGAATAAAACCACCCACGAAGGCTAACATACACATTCTCTTAATTAACTTTAAATATAGGTTAGTCGCGTTGGCCTGATTAACATGCAATTTTTATATAAATATCTCATAGTAAAACTAGTAGAAACGCGTTTTGGACTAGATTAAACTGCTAAGAAGGATGGTCGATTAGGAGGGCCAAGCACTCTCGAGTCCCCAGCTAGGTCCCGAGTTACTCTCGTGACCATCAAAGTCTCAAATTATAGAACTGCATTTTGGACTAAATTAAATTGCAAGAAAGTTAGGCAGGATAGGAATCATCTATATATACCTTAATTATTGCTGTATCTAAAATTGCTAGCGTCTTTACTTTTACGCATAAGATATGAACCCATACACATGAATGTTGACTATCATTAGCTTAAAATATTATTTAATCGATTATGATCTTTTGGGTTTAGTTCATTTTAAACCCTTCAATAATTATTTATAGATTTACGTAAACCAAGGGTACGACACCTAAAAGGTTTGGAGTTTGGAGTTTAAAGTTCACCAGGTACATATTTCAGGAAAAATGTTCGATTCGGTAATGAAAATACTTTGGTTAAACAACGTGCATCTGAGTTAAAAACTCGTCATTTCCTAGTAACCTGAACCGAGAAAACTTCTATCGAGAATACTTAGAGATTAAGATAATACATGTGACTGTGGGCATGCAACCCGGCCCATAAGGCAACCATATATTTTTGTGATCTGGTCATCTGGACCGAGCCACATCTCGTGTTGGACGAGAAAAGTCATACTTGATATCTCAATTGATTTTCTCTTGGGCTAAAAGCAACAGTACTATTTGACATTCATCAAAATTCAAACATGTATGGTATCTTAAAAAAGTTAACATAAAAAGTATTGAATCTAATAGCTTCAACATTTTTCAGTGATTGAGACTTGAAATTTCATATACCCTTGTTGTCATTTATAAGTTACACACTTGTGAGATGTGCCAACATATTTCTTCATAAGATTGGTCCATTTGTTTTCAGTGTGATGATTGGAATATGACATGGTTATGCAGTGATAGGAATGGGACAATATTATGCAGTAAGATAGAGACTTGTACACGAAATATTTGGAGGGAAAGAAACAAGAATATAACTGTTTTATTGATGATTATATGTCTGATAATACAAAGGCTATTTATAAGTTGTGAACATGCATGTCCAAGGGATGTGATGGTTCAGAATTGAACCAATAGGGACACACCCTTTCATGATAAAATGCCACAACGAAATTCTAACAACTATAACTGTTTGTAACTGTCAAATATGACAGTTGGCTATCCTAAGTGTTCAACCTTATTGGTTGAAACTGATGTCTGATACATACATGATTATAATACATAGTATAAACTGTCTTAGTGTAACTTAGAGATAAGAGCATTTGGACTTATAATTTCCAATACACTCCCCTAAGTTCAAATGCTTGAAATCTTCTGTTTCTGATGTGGTTAGATGATAGTGAAATCATCATGGTTGTCTTTGTCTTCCATCTTCCCTTCCTTTTTACTTGCTTGTCCTCCATGATAATTCTTTGAAATGAAAAGGTTGGCTCTTGTCTTTGAGATCTTCAAGTTTTATCCCAAAATGTTCAATCTTTTTGTCCCATTGAGTGTTCAATGTAGTGGGTAGAGTCACAAGATCTTCACGACCATCATGGCATTTTCCTTTGCCTTTAATGACAGGTTCATCAGCTTCATAATGTGACACCCTTCTGTGTTATAGTAACAATTAAAAACACTCAAATATTGATTGTAACAATTTTTTTTTATCTCAAGACCATTTTTCCTTTGTAAGCCAAAGATTTCAGCAATATATGGGAAGTCATTTGAAAATTCAACATTGAGGTATCCCCCAAATGTTTCAACAAGTTTCTAGAAATCCATTAAATGGATCTCCTTCCCATGTATTGTGGGTGGTAAGGGCCCTAGTATTTCCTTTTTAATATGGATAGTGAAAAACCACTTATAAAGTTTCATGAACTTTTCTCTGAATTTATCCCATTCCTGACTAACTATTTTATCATTTTTAATTAGATCTAGGAATGAAATATAATCATTAAAAGAGTTTATAGAAGTTGGAAGATGTACACCTTTCACAATAACATAATCACTGTCTTGTGATTTGTTGTCTGCAGCAGTTGACTTTGATGGACACATGTAGTCCATATGTCCCTTTTCTTCACAGATATTGCATGTGTGTGAGAGGGGTGCTGCAGTTTGTTGGTGTATCTTCTTGTCTTTGTTATGAAAGTCTTCATCAAGCATTCTGAAGTAACTTTTCATGTATGTATTCTGCCTATGGTTCATCTTGTTGTGATCAAAATCACAATCTGAAGGCTTGAGGAACATTGGAATAAGCTTACACCTATTTCCATTAAAAGTAAGTTTCAAGCCTTGAGCCTCCAACTGCCTTGTGGAGAGAATGTTTAGGGATACATCAGGGGTGTAGTACACACCAGGGATGATGTAGATTTCTGACCCAAACTTGATTTGTATCTCTCCAATGCCATGCACAAACATGAATTTCTTTTGGTCTTCAATTTCTCAATTGAGAATTTCTCTTTTAATTTTGAGAATAATCTCATGTTAGAGCAGACATGTTTGTTTAATTTGTTGCTCACATACCAGATTTGGTCCCATCCTTGTTCATCAGTTCCCTCCACCATGAAGTTTGTGGATAAATGGATGAACTCAGGATATGTTATCTGAATTTGTGATGATTCCATGGCTTTCATCTTCTGTGAGGCTATCTCCTTTTGGACAATTCCTTGCTATGTGTCCTTTCAGCCTACACTTGAAACAGATGTAATCCTTGTGTCTTTCAAGAGTCTCCTTCTTCTATGTTAACTTGTTGTTATACACATGGATCTCCTCCAGTTTCCTTTTAAGCATGTCCTTGCAGTCCTTGACAATTGTTTAATACAATTGCCAATTGTTGCTTCATTTCTTCTTTTAATCTGTCTTTGTATGAGTTCCTGATGAGATCTGTTGTTACTGAACTTCCCAGGTCTTGTGCTCTGATGCCAAATGTGAGATGTGCCAATAGATTTCTTCATAGGATTGGTCCATTTGTTTTCAATGTGATGATTGGAATATGACATGGTTATGCAGTGATAGGAATGGGACAATATTATGCAGTAAGATAGAGACTTGTACACGAAATATTTGGAGGGAAAGAAACAAGAATATAACTGTTTTATTGATGATTATATGTATGATAATACAAAGGCTATTTATAAGTTGTGAACAGACATGTCCAAAGGATGTGATGGTTCAGAATTGAACCAATAGGGACACACCCTTTCATGATAAACTGCCACTACGAAATTCTAACAACTATAACTGTTTGTAACTATCAAATATGATAGGTTGGCTATCCTAAGTGTTCAACCTTATTGGTTGAAACTGATGTCTGATACATACATGATTATAATACATATTATAAACTGTCTTAGTGTAACTTAGAGATAAGAGCATTTGGACTTATAATTTCCAATAACACTTACTAGGAGCACGTAACTTGAAGACTCTATCGAGAGATAAAAATATCGTTACAAAAAGATCGATTCATAATAAACACGAAAACTGAGTTTTTATACGTATAAAGTTATAATGATGATACATAATCGAACACGAAAAGTTACATTTTATACTTATAATGATGATACATAATCGGACACGAAAACTTGCTTTTTATACTTATATTGATGATATCAGACACAAAAACTGTCTTTTTATACTTATAATCATTGATCGTGAAAATTGTTAAGTTTCACGATTTATCGTAGGGAAATTATGCTATCATGATACAATAAACACAAACTTGATGCTACTGATTCGTACAAGAATACCGTGAACTACTATGTACTTATTATACAGTCATGTGCAACTGCCTATATGTTGCGCATGTAGGTATTTTATGGCAGATAGTTATGTAGTTTAAAACTTAACAAACGTTAGGGCCAAATCCCATTAGTCCATTTGTGGAATCGAATGAAATTTGGATGCCTTCTTGTTGAATATTTCCAATAATTGAAAGTCCTGATGAAGTTGGAGTGAAGGAGAAACAAAATGTTCCCACATCATCCATCGGTATCAAAAAGTTGCTAGTCGGGAGAGTTAAGATTGGTCCTACTGTAAAGTAGAATGAAATAGTTGGGACTTGAACTTGGACAAACCCGTTTAGGTTGTAGCATGTGTCAAATATGGAAACCGGTCGTGCACGAGGTAGATTTGTTGTTTGTGCGATGAAGGCATCACGAAATGTGGCATAAGCTACTTTTGGGGGCCTCGTGACGGCTGTCCTAGTATCCATCACCACTCCTTCATGTGCCATGTCGCTTAGTTTGAAAATGGGTTCAGGTATGCTCACTTGAACCCCTTCCACACCAAGACCCGAGAGCCCCACATAGTAAAATCATCCTTAAGATCAAAACACGGAAATTTACCTTTATCTTCTTTAAATTCTAGCATGTTACGACCCACGAACTCACTGTTGAAAGATACCCCATTAATGGACCTTGAAAGCTTCATAAGTTCTTCCGATAATCAGTCTAATTCAATCTTAATTGGCTGTAACGCTGAAATCATATATTCCTTGGTGACTTGCTTCACTCCATCATCCAAAACTATAAAAAAATTTCCTAGTCAAAAGTATGACCTGTCTATTAAGTTTTTATCTACGTAGCGGAAAAAAAATTCTATAATTTTTTTTGTTGTTCATGGATTATTCACCTTCTTCTAAACTAAACATCTTTCCCTCTCTCTATAAAAACAACAAACCTCAAGTGCCCATTCATCTCATCATATTAGGTTTCTTTTTCGTTCGATCAGGTCTGCATATTCATTTTATTCGGTTTCGGTCTGCATCATTTTTGTGTGGGTTAAGTGTGAGTCAATGTATTGTATTTAATTGGTTTGTGTTTTGTTGTCTTTGTGTGTGTTTATTCTTGTGGGGCTCCTGTTTTTCTTAGTTCGGGTTTCAGCTATGTTAATCTACTTGATTGTAGAGTTGGGATGCCGTTATGTTGTACTACGTAATAGTTTACTCGTAGTCGTAATTATAATATATATCTACTTGCCTTTAAAAAATAGTATATTAAAAACCATGAGGAAGAAAAAAAAAAATTAAGGTTGTTGACAGTAATGAGTAGAGAGAAACACACAATTCACACAGTGAAAGTGATTCTCCTTATTACTCCAAAATGAAAGATACAGAGGTTTTATACAATATGAAAATAGGGAAAAAGGAAATAACAAAAAAGTTACAAAACAGACCCTACACTATCCAAATGTTACATCTGAGTCCTACAACTTTTAACCAACTCCTCTTTTACACTCCCCCTCAATTTGAGAGGTGGAAGGACTGCAAGCTCCCAACTTGGACATTAATTTAGAGTGCTGATTAGCTGGAAGAACCTTAGTAAACACATCAGCCAGCTGGTCTTTGGTAGAAACATGAGAAGGTAGGACTTCATCATTCTTGACTTGATCCCTCACATAATGGCAATCCACTTCTATATGCTTTGTTCTGGCATGGAAGACTGGATTGGCATCTATATATACTTTGACCTTAAATATTTTTGTTTGTGTTATATAATAATGGCAATCCACTTCAACAATCCACTTCTACAAGAACAAGATCTTTGAGCCCCAAATCTTTCAACAATGTCACCAACCAAGTAACTTCACAACATGTTAGTGCCATGGCTCTGTATTCAGCCTCAGCTGATGATCTAGACACCACTTGTTGCTTCTTAGATTTCCATGAAATAGGTGATTGACCCAACAAAATACAATAGCTAGTGGTGGACCTCCTTATCATAGGACAACTAGCCCAATCACTGTCACAATAGGCAGTCAAATGAACAGCTGAATCATTAGCTAGCAATATGCCTTGACCTGGTGAATTCAACAAGTATCTCATCAAGTGTTTTACTACTTGCATATGCACTAATGTAGGATTTTGCATAAACTGGCTCAACAACTGCACAGTGTAGCAAATGTCAGGTCTTGTTATTCTGAGGTATATGAGTTTGCCTATGTATCTTCTGTATACTTCAGGATCAGGTAAAGGAGTTCCCATGTCTGCTTGCAACTTGATATGAGAATCCATAGGCAACTTATATGGTCTTGCATTAGTCAAACCATCTTCTTGAAGTAAGTCAGTAGTGTACTTCCTTTGAGAGATGAAAATGCCTTGTTCACTTTTGCATACCTCCAGACCTAAGAAGTAGTTCATCTGACCCAAATCCTTCATGTGAAAGTGAGTACTTAATTGTGTTTTAAGAGCTTGAATCTGAGTGTTGCTAGAACTAGTGATTAAAAAATCATCAACATAAACAAGAACTGGTGTAAAGGATTCAACATTTGTCTTGATGAACAATGAATAATCAACTTTAGATTGAGTATAACCAAAGGACACCAATGCTGAAGAGAGTATGGCAAACCACTGTCTAGGTGCTTGTTTGAGGCCATACAAGGACTTCTTGAGTTTGCATACTAAACTTGAATCAGGATGAACATCTTGCATACTCTCCCCCTTTCCAATATACCCTTGAGGCATTTGCATATACACTTCTTCAAAGAGATCACCATGTAGAAAGGCATTAGATACATCCATTTGACAAATCTCCCAACCTTTCATGGCTACCACTGCAAGTAAAGCTCTAACAGTCACCATTTTTGCCACTGGAGCAAAAATTTCTTCATAGTCAACACCTTTTTTTGCCTATTCCCATTCACTACAAGTCTAGCTTTCTTCTTGTCAAGTGTACCATCAGCTTTGAGTTTGATTTTGTAGATCCAGTGACAAGCAATAGCTTTCTTCCCTTTAGGTAGAACAGTCACTTCCCATGCATCATTCTCCGCCAATGCTCTTAGCTCCAAATTCATTGCATTGCACCAATCTTCTTCTTTAACTGCTTCTTTGAAGTAAGTAGGTGCTGACTGAGCCACTAAAGCACATAGAAAAGCATGAAATTGAGACTGTAAAGGAGTAACTGACACTTGATTAGCCTCTGGTTGATGAATTGGTTTCACATAAACTTTTAGCCAGCTTGGAGCACTTGACACTCTAGTGGATCTTCTGATGCCTGCATCTTGAACACTAGTGGTTGGAACAAAAGATGGGGCAGTTTGAGATTCAGAAGATGTTTCTGCAACTTGTGTAGACTGTTTCATTACTAATGCAATATCAGCAGAATCATGAACAGGGGAGGCAACATCAGCAGTAACAATGGGCTCATGAACAGGTTGTGTTGTGGATACAAAATCTTCATACCACAATGGTAAAGAAATGGGTGCAGGCACAGGTTGAAGAACTTGCAACATACTTGTTTTAGAATAGGGAAATATATGCTCATAGAAGACAACATCTCTTGACACAAACCTTGAATGATTCAGCAAATTCAAAAGTTTGTATCGCTTTTGATGTTGTGGATAGCCCTGAAACAAACAAGGTACACCTCTGGAGTCAAATTTATCAGCAATTCTAGAAGGATTACTAGCCATTGCTAAACAACTAAACACCCTTAGATGACTATGCTCAGGTTTAGACTGCAATAAAACTTCATAAGGTGTCTTAAATTTCAACACAGTAGTGGGAAATCTCTTAATGAGATATGTTGCAGTGATAACACAATCACCCCAATAATGTACAGGCAAATGAGCATGTAATCTTAGGGCTCTAGCTATCTCTAATATGTTTCTATGCTTTCTTTCTACCCTCCCATTTTGCTGAGGTCTATCAACACATGAAGTTTGATGCTCTATTCCTAGTGAGTCCATAAAAGGGCCTATAGAACCTTTGAGAAATTCTAAGGCATTGTCTGATCTCACCACTTTTATATCTTTTTCAAACTGCTTATTCACAAAAGTAACAAGTGACTTGAAAGTGGCAAAGGCATCTGACTTTCTGGCTAGTAAATATGTCCAAATAGCTCTACTACAATCATCAACTATAGTGAGAAAATACTTATGATTCCCTATAGTTGGAAATTTATAGGGTCCCCAAATGTCTATATGAATAAGCTGAAATGGAACTTTGGAATGAGATTTACTAGCAGAGTATGGAAGTTTAGTGAATTTTGCCATTGGGCAAGTCAAACAAGAATTTTCATTAGAATGAGAGACACTTTCAAGAACAGAATTAATATGTTTGAAAGTAGAATCAGAAATGTATCCAAGTCTATGATGCCACAAATTGTAAGAGTTATTGAAAACACTAAAGGCATAGTTTGTAGGCACATAACAGTTTGAGAAAAATGAAAATAGACTACAATCTTCAAGAGCAGACACAACCATTGAAGAAAGTTGAGCATGAATTTAATCCAGAGGGAGATTGAGTAGATTATAGAGGCCAGCTTGCTTTTTATCCAAGCCCAACACCTTCCTGGTTATCAAATCCTGGATAACACAAAATGTCTCATAAAATGTAACAAAGCAATGAGAATCTTTTGTTAGTTTAGAGACTGACAAAAGCTTGAATTTGAAGGAAGGTAATATGAGAACATTGTTCAAATTTTGAAGGAAGTCCATTTTGTAAAGCAACATTGCCTACTTTTGAAATGACTGAAGTATGTCCATTTGGCAGATTAATGACCTGTTTACACTTAAGAGCCTCAACATCATTCAAATCAGTGCTATCTGGTGACATATGATCACTTACCCTGTACAATTATCCATCCTTCTATAACCCCATTAACAAAAGAAAAATAGTAGAGTGTACCTCTCCAAAAGGATGTTCCAAAGTGCATTGGTCTCATAGGTGGTTTGATTGAAATAGGAATACTCTTCATTAGTTGTTCAACTGCTTTAAAGTAAAGACCACATGACCACCGTTCAACCAATGCAAGCTGTCTTTTTACATTCCCTGAACCACCTTCCGAGGAGCTTTACCTTTTCTGACGTATTTGCTTATACTTGTAATGCCATGTGGGGTAACCAACTTTCTCCCAACATTTTTGTGACAATCCGTACTTTCAGGTCATTTCTCGACACCGTTCATGTCTCATTATTTCAACATTTATAGTAAACTTGGTTTACTTGTTTCAAATTCGCGTAACCTTGGAGGTTTAGCGGCGAATTCATGATCATGACATCACGTACATTTCATATGGACTATGATTAGTCTACATTTCATTGACATCATGTGCATCTCATTAGTACATTCACGACATTTCATTTCACGTTCAACGCGTAATTTTTATATTTAATAATCTTTATCGCGTGAGTTTTATTTTAACATTTAATCCGTTACTTTCAAAAATGATCCCGATGTATTTTTAAACTTACATTTAGCCTATAAAAACTATATTTTTAGTTTTCCTAGTGTTTCAAATTTATTTGGTATATTAATCGTTAAAATTTAATTATTACGTCGTTCTTCTTAAAAACTACTCGATAATTTTTATATCACTCAATTTTCACAAGGAAAGTATTTTTACAATTTTATCACCTCAATACAATCTATTTTGATTTACTAAAAACTTACTTGCACCAAAAATTCCCATTTGCCTCATAAATGATTATTACTTACACATTTCTTTACAAGTCTTACAAATATATTCATGCAAGTAACAATTAAAAAAAAAAAAAAATATATATTGAGGGACAACCCTCCCCTAAAACCGGCCTATGGGGGAGGGAAGTCATAAATGTGATATGGTCTTGATTGTTTATGTTTATACATTACATAAAAGTCTTGTTTGTACACTTTCTCATTCATTCTCTTCATTTTTCTCAAGTGTTAGTAAAAATTGTTTCTCTCCTTTGTTTTCTCTCCAACAAAACCGGCCACATAAGGGTTCTCCAAGAGATCACAAGTTTTGCAAGTCCAAGTGTTTACAATCTAGTATATATCCTTTATATGGTTTTGAAATAAAAACCAAGGATATTTAAGTTTAATCCTTTGTTACCTACACCTCTTCACTTGCACTAGTAAGCATATTCTTGTCATTTTTATGTTTCCTCTTCATTTTCATATGTTTCTTTACATTTTTGGAGCTTATATGCAAGTCATGTGATTTATACCATTTATTTCTTGATTTTGAGGTTATATATATATTTATAGTCATCCTATAATTAATCCCAAGTTATTCTTTGGTTTTGATGGTGATTAGGAACCCATGACACCCTAAGAAGGTGTATGGTAGGATTAGATTAGTTGTGGAGTTGATTTGAAGGGATTAGAATAGGTTTTGTCCGTGAAAAACTATATTTTGTATTCTGTCCTTAATCCGAATTTCTGGAAAAACCCACTGATGGTACGACATTTTGGCCTTGATAATTAGAAAATATACTTAAAAGCGAATCCGTGGCGCTTGAACGGAATAAAAAGCGGACTTATAACTTGAAGCCGTGGTGAATTTTTAAAGTTTGCGGCGAAACGTATAGTTTCTGAAAATTTCAACACCTGTTTTTTAGTTATTTCGAGTCAAAAACGAGTCTTAAGCTTCACAAATTATTTCGACTTCTCAAAAATATATTAGTTTACTTCGATCACGAAGCTAAGGGCGTATAATACGTAGAAAACGGATTTGAAACGACAAAGATATGCACTTTTTCATAAACTTGCCGGAACTAATTTTCTGCACACAATTAGCCAAAACCACCATCTTTAACCCTTATTATCTTTGTGTCCGAGACCTTTTGAACGAAAACTCCTGAACTGAAACTTTTAGATATCGATACAAACTTTCCAAAACAGTCGAGTCCGTTCTCTAACGATCGACGTATTACACCATTTTACATTAGTTTTCCAAAGCCATTTTCGTTAATTTCATGATTTTTCCGAAGGCGACATTGTTTTGCTGAAAAAAGTGGTAATTTCACCAAAATCATTTAAAACCATTATAGGATGACATTTTGGCGTAAAACATGTACGATCATTTTTGATTGGTCGAGACGTCAAAAGAGTATTTTTCGACGGCGAGTATCATTTTCAAAAACAAGTAAATGGTATAAATTACATACGTAGTGCATGCATAACATTACATTGCAACTCATATCATATCATTGGTACTAGGTGTAGGATAGCACGCATCACATTATACCTCGAGTGTACTTACTCTTGTCATCTCGCGTCCCGGTTACCAAGTGAGTTTCATAGCCCCTACTTTTGCTTGCTTTCTTAACTGTTTTGGGGAGAGTACATGCTCAAACCATTTTCATTTACTTGCACAAGTACTTTAAACCCTTACATATTACTGTGAATTCATAGCCCCACTTTTACTCATTTAACTGTTTTACAATCTCTTGGGGGAGATACATGCTTCATTTTAAATTGAACATAAATGCTTTGAACTGTATGCTATATCCGATGATTTATTGTCACTAAGTATTTGCCATATTCGAGGTCCCTACATCATGAACCATTAGTCACTTTGGTGGCCTTGAGTATAGTGAATAGGCCTATTGGAATTAACACTCCCTCTCCTATTGACCCATTTAGGGGAAATCGAGCGCACTATAGTTGAATCATTAAGGTAAATTGGCAAATTACTATTAGGCGGCGATGAAACGATGATTACCAATTTTTATTGGTGCGATGTTTACGCTTTGGTGTCATGAACCTAGTGAAATAAATACGATGTTGTTTTAACGATGAGTGTGAAGCCATTTAACTCATACTGATTTATTATTTTGTTCGAAGCGAATTACATAAACTCTATATACACTTTGGCAGTGGGTTGTGAACACACAGGTTGCAAGTTTTGTATGAATGAGGGACTTGGGAACGGAGTGGATTCACAATGCCTTTGCTGCATAAACGATTTCGATACATTGAGCCATGCATTATTTTGTGAATTCATTTGACGATTTCGCTTTGAACATAAACTATATACATTTTGGCAGTGGGTTGTGAACACCAAGGTTGCTTGAAGTTTTGTATGGGACTTGGGCGAGTGGATTTACAATGCCTTTGCTACATAAACGACTTTGGAAGTCTTTACATTTCAACGATTTACAATGCCTTTCTTGCATAAACGATTCAAGCGGCTTTTCATTTCAAAACAAACTCTATGAACTCACTCGACCTTTGTGTTGACACTTTTAGCATGTTTTATCTCAGGTATCTAAGGCATTCACTTCATGGCATGCATTTGGGCGCATCATGGAGTATTCGCGATGACGGCAGCGTCTCACTTGGGTTTTATATACTTTAAAACATCGTTTGAATTGTAACAAACTTATTTCCGCACAAGTTGATTTTCATTTGGGACCTATCTTTGTAAACTCTGATTGTTTTATTAAATCAAACGATGTATTTTCCAAACGACACTTTAGGTCGTTCAATATAACTGTGATTGTGATGCTATGACAGTCAATCCCCAGGAATTCCATTCCGCTGCAAAACAGGTAATTTGGGGGTGTGACAATTTTTCTGGTGGATGCAACTTGTATCCACATATGTTACACTTTTCTTTGACCTCACCTTTGCTATAGAGAGCAGTGGATTCAACAATTGACTGTCATGATCCAAACACCCCCCTTTGAGACTCTTCTTGTTGAAGCAAAGCACAAGCAGTATCAACACTTGGCAAAAGAGAGTTTAACAATAACTAACTCCTTTGATGAGAAAATTTGTCATCCAAACCATTCAAGAACTGAAACAATCTTTGCTCTTCTTTCTGAGTACTCAAAGCATTTAGAAAAACAACAATTTATGGGGTAATATTGACTATTCTTAGCAATTCATTCATTGAATCCAATTCTTCCCAAAAAACTTCATACTTTTATAGTACTCACTCCTGAGATCTTCCTGATTGCATAGTCTCATAAGTCTCTCTGTTCAACTTGTACTTATGTGACCCATTACTGAGAGCAAATCTTTTCTCAAGTTGAATCCAAATTGCATAAGCAGTTCCAATGAACATAATGGATTTTGCAATTGATTCAGACACTGAGTTCATTAACAAACTAATCACCAAATTATTACATGTATCCCACTATTCTTGTAAATTCACATCATCTTGTGATCTTGGAAATATTGCTGTTCCTCTGATGAAACCTAACTTTCTTTTGGTAGAAAGAGCAATTTCAAAAATGACCTTCTCCAAGAACGATAGTTTTGTGCTCCTAACAATTTCTCATTCACCACAAGAGTCAGGCCCATCAGAAGGATGCAAATACAGTGGATTTTGAAACAAAAGAGATTGACTGTTTTGGCTAGTTGCATCAGTTGAAGAAGATGATGCTGCCATTGTTAACACGTTGCGGAAGCTTCAACAATCTTTAAAGAACCATTACAACAACCAGATGACTCAACAAATTCAGTCTGTACAAAGACACCTGAACTGAATCAATTTACTAACGATCACAAAATGTAGATGAAATTTGATAGTTATTGATGAAAGAATTGTGAAGAGAATAATAGAAATGATGGGGAAATGATGATTTGATAATGATCGGGAAAAGTTAGTTACGGTGGTTTATGGTGATCGGAAAAATTAGTTACGACGGTTGTGACGGTTATAACAGATCAGAACTCATTTACTGAGCTCTGATACCATATTGACAGTAATGAGTAGAGAGAAACACACAATTCACACAGTGAAAATGATTCTCCTTATTACTCCAAAATGAAAGATACAGAGGTTGTGGAGTCCCAAACCTTGGATCTAAAACACTTAGCTTGTAAACGTGCAGTCGCCTTTGGTGGTTCCAAAACAACAATGAGAAACTTTGTTGTAGATACACACAAGTATGCGGAATCTACTTGAATGCACTTAGAAGATTAATGTAGACACAAATATAACACCAACAGCTTCAATATTATTGATTAATAATACGAGTACTCTCCTAGTAGTAGGGTTTACAACCTTGAAGCTTTTCTTAAGACGTCTAGAGTATTGGTATATGCTTGACCTAGCTAGGATCTCCTTTTATACACTAAGGAGATCCCTTACAGAGATAACTATGCATTAAGTATATCATATCTTCTATTGGTATAGAAGATATGCTGTTACAAACCTTACACGACATACTTAATATAGAACAGTACAAACTCAAACACTATCAGTACTAACTTTTGCACTATCAGTACTAACTAGTTAATACTTTTCTAACATCATTATCAGTACTAACTTTAATACTATAAGTATTAACTCCCAAAAGTGAATTTCTCAACAATCCTCCTCTAAACTTGTGATTGGGTTTCTGAATCACAAGTTTCTTCAGTCCTAGAGGATTCTTCCAAACTCACTTTCCTCTGCTAGGTCTTCCAGCTTGGTCAAAAATCTTTATCAGCAATTCCTTGGCCATTTCAACTGCATTTCCCATCCTTAGCCATGCATCCAGCATTTGTAGAAGGGTTCTGATTGTACAATAGATTGCACTACCATACTTCGATGATGATCAAAGGTATAAGGGGTGTATGTTCCAGCCAAGACTTGTCTTTCACCTGAGAATAAGAAATACGAAGACACTACGTTAAGTGATTACGCAGGGGTAGGACCCTGCGAACCACCTCCGGTGTGAGAGTAAGTATGAGTTATGGTTCTATAAGTGTGTGTAAGTAAAGAGATGAGTGTGAAATGAGCATACCATAATCCATTGCCCGTCCAACCTATTTATAGTGGAATAAATAGGGTTAGGGGCACTTCTGCGTTAATGTCGGAGATCATGGGGGCGTTCCATGTTTGTGGGTAACCACTAGGGCTTAGTGACCCACGTTCTCAAACTTGGCGGGGAAGCCAGGAAATAGAGGGAGATCGTGGGTTTGACCAAGTCAGAAGGTTCTTCTATCCGTTACTCCTTCGTCAACCATACCCCGAAGGGCTTAGGGCTTCGAATGGCGAATTCCTTGGAGGTAACCTTAGTGATAACGAATGGTTTGACGCCTATGAATATTCTGGAGACCTAACTTGGGCCTTCGAATAGAAGGGCTTCGACACATCTCGGAGGAGTGTCCTTCGATCTGTTCGGAGGGTACATCATCAAGCCCCCCAGTCGAAAGTGATACATATGAGCGAAGAGGCATTGCTTTCGAATTCATCCTGCGAAAAAATTTCCTCTCACTGCTAAACTTATCACTTAAGAGATAACTATGCGCCTAACTAGCGTATTTAATGCCAACTAAACTCCTAAACTGCCCGCTACAGGAATCACAATTTCCCACTTTACCCGGAGACCAAAAGACTTCTTTTAAAATTTAAAAACTTTTCAAATCGGAAAAGATTAAATATTAGGGATACGTGTGTGGTTCTAAAGACAGTAAAAAAGAGTATTTAAGGGGAGGTTGTTGAAACCCTAAAACACTTTTACTCTCTCCGTCTTCTTTTTCACGCAGTAAACCCTTTGAGCGCACACCATCTTCGAAAACAAAGGTAAATATTCCTCTTTACTTGTAGTTTAAAATAGAAGTATGGATTCCAAGTTTATCATTAAACAGCAAAAATGTATGCTTACTGCGCAAGACTTACACCCGATCCCACCAGAGTATAAAATCATGTTACCCAAGTCTAATCAGGGTATCTTTGATGCTCCAAAAGGTTTCGTAGGACTATACACTCATGCATTTAGCCATTCCAAACTTAGGATTCCACTACACCCGCTTATTTTAGAGCTAATGCAATATTACAATGTGCATATCTCTAGGTTCAACCCATTTGGTTTAGCCAAACTGACCACATTCATAGTAATGTGTAAAGCAAATGGCTATGAACCAACTCTAAAGATGTTAAGGGGTTTTTTGAACTTGTATCCTGGGGGTAACTGGTTAACCTTAGCTAAAAGGCCTGAAGGGGATGTGCCAAATCTGTTTGGGAGGGTGTACACCAATATAACAGCTTGGAAAGGCAGCTGTTGAGTAAGGAGTACATGTTTGATGCAAAACGATACAATGACCCCTTGCCATATGAGGTGCGGAGGGATCCATGCTATCAGCTTTTGGCCAAATATCCTGTTGATGTGCAAGTGTTCCCCGAGCCAATCTTATACATGGCTGGGATTGCCCAGAGCTGGGAGGGGTCTCCCAACAAGCCTGTTATCATGTACCATGGACAAAGTATGTTTCTACTTCTATTTAAGTAGGACCAATGTAGCACTGATATTTATTTTTTCTTGTTTTGTTTTTGCAGAAATGTCATTCAGGAACTTTATGTACCAAGATTTGGATGAAGACTTGAGTTTCATGCCCGCTGAGAAGGCCGAAGAGTCCTATGGTGTTGGATGACTTTCCACATCCGTCAACAACAATGAGGTAGACACGCCGCAACCAGAGCCTGTTGCCACAACACCCCCACAAGCAGCGTTGGAGGGTCCCTCCCAATTGGTTGAGAACGTGGCAGACTCGGATGATCCTGCAGAGGAGGATGTCCAGGTTGCAGGCTCCACTGGGATAGCCGATAGATTGAAGAGCAGGAAAGGTACAGCTGGCAAAGCAGTTAAGTCTACCAACAAGAGAAAAAATCCCCTTCCAGCCTCCGAATCCAGGGCAGTGAGACAGAAGAGTGCTGAGGGCAAGAAGTTTGTGAAGTCTGCCTTCGAGCTGCCCGATGAGACTGTGGAGATGCTTGGTAAGCAATGTCCCCTTTGTAAATTGTATGAATCTATAACTATGATAAGTAGCTAAACTCGTGTGCATTGTAATGGTCACAGGCCTCCCTGATACGAAGGAGCTTCCGAATGCTTTGTCCTGCCACTGTATCGTGGATCATGTTACCCCCTCCAAGTGGAAAGGATTGCTGGACAACATGTCCATTGAAGGGGTCTGTGATCTTCACGACAAGAGTGTTGCTAGGCAGGCAGTGCTGGACAACCATTTGAATGGTCGAACCAAGGAACTACTCAGGGTAGTTACCAAGGCAAGACAAGAGATGGATGTCATGCTTATGAGGGAGAAGCACAGGGACCGAGAGTATGTCGAGCTGGAGGCTAAGTGCGACGAGATTGAGAGGGATGTTGAGAAGAATCCACTCGTCCAAGACCTTCATGAAAAGATAGCCCAATTAACAGTTGAATGTAGCAAGCTCAAATTAGAAGAGGCTAAGGTTATCAGCTTAACAGGTCAAAATGCTGTGCTCGAAGCGAAGTGTGCCGGTTTGGAGAGTGAGAGGGCTAGGCTTGGAGAGGTGGAAGTGAAGTTAAGGGAGGAGGTTGATGGCTTGCAGATGAGGTACAAGATGATGCAAAAGGACCGTGCGGAGGTCGTGTCTAAGGTGGTGCCATATATAGCCATGGAACTCTACCACAGTGATGAGTTGGGAGCACAAATGTGGAAGGTCATCAAATCAGCTATCATCCATGGACGATGCTTGGATTTGGAGGAGGCTGCTAAAACAGGTAAGCCCGTAGACCTCTCTAAAATTGAATGCTACCGTCCTACATCGAAAGCTGAATACGATGAGGCAGGAAATGCGTTTGCAACCGCAGAGTACTCCTTCCTAGCTGAAGCTACCAAAGACCCTATGGCACCTCTGGAAGACCTCCTCTCAAAGAAGCCTCGCAAGATGAAGCCTGCGACTCCTACCAAGAAAACAGTTTCCACCAAGCCTGCCTCAGCTCAACCATCTCCAACTCCATCTCCCCAGAAGCAAGAGTGAAGGCAGCCATGTTGGCAGTGATTTAGTTTCAAGGGTGGCATGTACCCTTTCTAAGACAATTTTATGTTACTTTATAATGCTTGTCTGGTTCCTCAAACAATTTGAATATTTGTGATGTATGGCCTAGGCCAAAGACAACTTAAATGGGGCTTAGGCTCCTTATGCAGGTATGTTGGAATCACTCCTAAACCATAATCAAGTGTTAGTAATTAATATGTAATAGGTAGATTAATTATGGCCTTTATGTTTGTTATTAGCCTTAAGCTTATGTAGAAGGCCCATGAGCTTAGGCCCAAGCCCATAGGAGAAAGGAAGGGACTAGGAGTGTTGCCCTAGCTTCCCTCCTATAAATACTATGTAATAACCCTCACTTGAGGGTTGGTTGTTCAAGTTTTCTTTCACTCACTCTCTACGCATAACCGTTTACTTTATATCGTGTGTGTGTTTTTGGATACTTGTTCAATCGCCTTTATCTCTTTCTTGTAAGCTTGTGTTGTAAAACTAGTGACCTAACAGTGGTATCAATCGCCAAATAGTTGGGTTAACACTTTCGTTTTTGAAGTATTTTGTTTTAGGTCTTACGCGTAAAAGTGGTTAACACTTTCGATCGCTTAAAAACTCGTTTTTTACATTTTTTAATCCAAGATTCTTGTACTTTTAACGTTTTAAGGTGTTAAAATACTTGTTTTTGGCAAAAAGTTTCAATCTTTACGTGTGGATCTAAGTTTTTAAGCTTGTTTTTGTTCGTGGGTGAAGTTCTACGCGTAACCCGTTCAGCTATTTTGGTTCATCAAGGTTCACACTTTTGTGTTATTTTGGTACTATTAAAGCTATTCCATAACAAAAATCTGGTTTAGAAACAAATTTGGGCATCTTCATTTTTACGAGTAAGTCTACGCGTAAGAAAACCCTAATTTTACGCGTAACTTTTTCCTTGGTTTGATCTTCGTTTTCGTGGTTTACTCCGTGTTTTCTTGCTTGGATAAGCCTGAAAATACGTCGACTTTGGATATCTTTTGCACTGTGAAGTGTAAAAGATCACTTGGGATAAAACCCTAAAATTACGCATAAGCATAAAGCTTACGCGTAGAAATCCTACTCATAAGATTCATCTTACGCCTAAGCCTAGTCTTACGCCTAAGATAATCCTACGCCTAACTTTCTACGCCTAACTTTGTGTCTACGCATAACTTTAGCGTCTTTTCCCTACTTACGCGTAAGCTAAATCTACGCGTAACTCTTGATTGTTACGCGTAACTTTAGTGTTTTTACGCATAAGTGCTACTTGGCTATTGTGATTTCTACGCCTAAGGATACTTCATCAACAAAGGTTCATTCGACTACAAAGATCCATTTTTACCAACACAAGTTTATCAACATGTCACAACCACCATACTCTAACTATTTCCCTTACACTTATTCTCAACGTCAACAACAATTAAGTCCACAACATCAACAATGGAATCAACAACAAGCAATTTATCAACAACAATTTAATCAACAACATACTCCACAACTTGCTGCAATTCCACAACCTCAAATGGTTCAACCACCACCAAGTCTTCAAGTTCAACCCTACACAAACGAATTCAATCAACATCCATCAAGGAACACTATGAAGGAACCCACTTGGTTTGCAAAGATGTGTGAAGCTTTAAGCAGCCAACAATCAATTCATGAGGCTGGATCACTTGATAGACCTCCAATGCTCACTCCAGGAAACTACGATCAATGGGTGAAAAGGTTCTTTAGGTTTTGTGATCTGAAGAAGCCACATGGAAAGTTCTTAAAGAAGGTTATCTTGGAAGGTCCATTTGAGATGCCTACTGTCATTGTACCCGGAGATCCAAATGCTATTCCACCAAGAGATGAACAAACAAACATTGCTACTGTTGCAGACTTGAATCCTCAAGAACTTCTACACTATGAAGCTGATGAACTTGCAATGCAATACATCCTCTTAGGATTACCTAACCCAATTCTTCGAAGTGTTGATGCTCAAAAGACTGCAAAGGAAATGTGGGATCATATTCATCTTCTTATGGAAGGATCTGTACTCAATCAGGAGGATTTGGAATCCAAAATTTACTTGGCTTATGAACACTTCATGATTGAACCTGGAGAGACACTAGAGTCTTATCATCATCGTTTTCAGACATCATCAATGATTTGGATAAACACAACATCATCATGCCAAGAATTGCAGTGAATACTAAGTTCCTGAGTAGTCTTGGTCCTGAATGGGAGAAGTATGTCATTTTCCTCCGTCAAGCGAAGAATTTGCATCATTCTACATATGGATTGTTGTACGATTACTTGAAGCCTCATGAAAAGGAAGTTGATAGGGAAAGGATTCTCCGTGCTCAAATTGCTCCACCGACACATCCGAAAAATCAACAACTTGCCTTATATGCTCAAAACAGTTATTCTCCTCAACCAGCAACTCAACCAACTGCTACAATCACACCACATGATCCTTCACAGCCTCAATCTCAACAAACTCAATTGGTTCCATACAACAACAACAATGCTCAAGCCCTTGTCAGTGAAGCTAATGAGGAATCTGATCCGTTTGAAGCACTGCAACAAGGATTTGCTATGATTGCTAATGCCTTTAGCCGTTATACCAACAAATCCAACAACCGTATTCGTTCCTCATCTAATACAAGGAATCAAGCTGTTGTGAACAATGGACGAGTTGAAGTTCAGAATCGTGGTTATGGTCGTCAGATGGGCGGTGGTCAAGGGTTTAATGTTGTGGGTAGGAATAACAATCGAGCTCCAGTGGTGGAACAGGGAAATGCTCAGAATGGGTTGAATGGTCTTCGATGCTACAACTGCAATGAGAAGGGACACTGGCTAATGCATGCCCAAAGCCAAGGACTAGGGGCAGTGCTTATTTCAAAGAGGCTCTTCTTTTGGCTCTTAAGGATGAAGCTGGTGGAACTCTCACAGACAAAGAACAGAGCTTTATGGCAAATGCAGACTCAAATGATGATATGGAGGACTTGCAGGCCAATGCAACTGTTATGTTGATGGCTAATATGCATGAGTTACACATGAGTGACACAGGCCCAGTGTATGACACTGATGGCTTGTCTCAGGTACCCGAACAAACCATATTTATCTCTGATCTCATATCTCCGCCAACATCTGAATCCGGCAAGGCTCAGAATGTTCAAAATGCGCCGTCCACATCTCATTCCGACGATTTTCAACTAGACCCCGTAGTTATATTTGACGATCAAGATGACCAAACGGTCTTCCTTGATAATCAAATTGACTCCGTGGTTATACTTGAGGATCTCAGTAATGATCATGTTGAGACTCACGTTGAACACGCCGAACTTTTGCCTCATCCAGATTTTGCTCGTTTAATACAAGACCAACAGACCATAGTGGAAAAATGTCATGCCATTAATCAGGACTTGAAAAGCAAAAATGCACTGTTAACCAAGGATTTTGAATGTTTACAAAAGCAACTCAACTTTTTCAAAACTCAAGAAAACGTGAAAACGGTTTTGAAGCAGCCTTTGCCAAATCTCATCAAAGCGAAAAATATTTAGAAAGACAGATGCGTGATCTAGCCGCTTCGAAGAATGCTTTGTTGTCTGAAATAGAACAACTGAAACATGAACATAAAAAGCAAATTAACGCTCTCACCTTGGAAAATCAAAAAGCTAAGGCTGAGTTGTTAACTTGTCAAAAACAGTTCTCTGCATACAAAAAGCATTCAACGAAACGAATAGATGATCATCTTGAAGAAATCATCGGCTTGCAAAACAAACTTAAAGAGTTTAAAACTGTTGTTTACAAACATGGCGAGTCGGTCACAGCCATTGAAAAGTTTACTTTAAAACCCAATCCAAATGGATATGGACCGAATCTTGCTGATTACAAACCTAAGCTTTCAACCAAAGCATTCAAACCAAATCCTGAAGTTTCTAGTGCAGAATATAAAATTGATAATTCTGTTATGAGTGTTGTTGAATATCATCGTCAAGAGGAATTAGATGCAGAAGACGAGAGTCGATCAAAATTAGAAAAAGTTGTTTACAACAAACCTTTTAACTATTCAAAAGCGGTCACTTTCGTCACACCAACGGATTCTTCTAACACACCAAGGATTATCATAAAAACGTCTGAGTCTTCGAATGATAATCCCAAACCAGATTATGCACAAACTTATGGTCCTTTACCTTCCATCAGTGAAGTAAACTCAAAACCTGAAAATCGCAAAATTCTCAGATATTTTGACATTTTCATGGCTGACCTCAAAACTTTACAACATGAGATAGAATATCATTCTGAAATCAAAGTTCAACACTTTCAATCGCCTCTAGCGCGAGAACAAAGAGACATTTTTCAGAAAAATCTTTTACCAAATGTTAAAAATTTGAAAAGTTGTGCATTGTCTTGGGAAAGGGACTTTCATAAGGAACTTGGATTAATGAAGGTCGTTTTCGAGAAAACAGAAACATCTATTTCTAACACTAAACGTAAAAAGAAACTGTTGAGAAAAGATGTTGATCGACTCTTGGAAGATGTCATCTGTGCTGATGTCCATAATGTTGTGTTATTGAATTCTTTGTCATATGCATTTGATTATATCTCTGCTGATACTGTTGATTCTGTGGTAAATGTTGAGAACACTGATAATGTGCTTCAGATCGAGTCCTTAAAAGTTGAAAACAAACGATTGTCAAACGAACTTTCAAATGCAATACGTCGTCTTAATTGGTGTCAAAAAGATATTCACGATCAACAACTTGCTTTTCAACACAAAATTCCCAGTTGCGTGCAAAATCTTCTGATCCTAAAATTGAGCAACTGGATGATCAAAACGTGTCTTTTAAGTGTCAAATCTCAAAATATGAACAAGAACTTGTAAAAGTTAAAAAGGAATATGGTGTCATATTTGATTTACTCAAAAAGACTCGTGATGAAGCATCAAATGAACTTGATCATTATCTTGCACACACTAAAGAAGTTATGCATTTTGCTGGAAATGTTCGGTCTAAAAATCAAGATCTGATTCACACTATCTTCAAGTTAAGAGAAATGTTAGGAAAGTATGAACAACTTCCGCCTACCGTGATTAAGAGAATAGCCCCAGTAACACTTAGTAATCATGAACCTAGAATCACTGCTGCCAAATCACAAGTTGCTAACGTGCTTCCTTCTACTGAAACAGGACTAGTTGCGTCTTTTCCAAACGTCCGCACTTCACAGCCTAGGAGCACTACATCGAAGAATAGGAAGTTGCGACCTAAGAAAAGATCAATAAGGAATGCTAAAGTAGAAGAACACCCTAGGACTATGAATAAGACTCACGTTGCTTCCACCATAGATATTGCATCTGGAAAATGTAATAGAAATAGTGATGTAACGAATGCTAAACCATTAAGCACTTTTGATATTCAGTCTGATGCACCTTGTGTTATTTGTCGTAAAAGTATGAATTCTGATTGTCATGATAAATGTGTTGCTAAAGCTATCATCTCTCGTTTAAGGAATCCTAAGAACCGGAATACCTCTAGGCCCACTAATCTTTCTAAGTCTGTGCTTGGTAGACCGCCTTTTTTAGATTCTAAGAAACGCTTTGCTGTCCTTGTAGCTCCAGTTTCACCTCCTAGGAATGTAGTACCACCTAGTGCATTCACTAAGACTAAAGCAAATACTAGTTGGAGATGGCAGAAATGGATATATAACACACTAGGATTTAAGTGGATACCTAAAGCTATTGATGTGTGTATATCTACTATAACTGCTACGGAACCCTCTAACATTTTGGGTTCCACATCTACTTCTATTCCATCTGTGTCGTCTGTGTGTAATGCAGGTGATACAGATCATTCTCTGGATTGTTGATAGCGGATGTTCCCGACACATGACAGGCAACCTTAAACTGTTATCAAACTTTATTGCAAAGTTCATTGGCACTGTCAGATTCGGGAATGATCACTTCGCAGCTATCATGGGCTACGAAGACTATATCAATGGGAACATCGAAATTAGCAGGGTTTATTATGTGGAAGGCCTCGGTCACAATCTGTTTTCAGTAGGTCAGTTCTGTGATGGAGATTTGGAGGTTGCTTTCAGGGAGAAAACTTGTTTCATTCGTGATCTACAAGGAAACGACCTTATGTCTGGCTCGCGTAATTCAAGTCTTTACACTATCTCTATGCAAGACATGGTTGCTTCTTCTCCCATCTGCTTACTTTCAAAGGCAACATCAACAAAATCCTGGCTATGGCACCGTCGTCTCTCACATCTAAACTTTCAAACCATCACCAACCTTGCTCGACACAAACTAGTTGAAGGACTCCCACGGTTTCGGTATTCCAAAGATCACCTTTGCTCAGCTTGTGAACAAGGCAAAAGCACTCGTGCTCATTTTCCTTCAAAGGTGGAACACAGCTCTCAGCATGTGCTTCATCTTCTTCACATGGATTTGTGTGGCCCGATGCGCGTGCAAAGGATCAATGGCAAACGCTACATCTTAGTAATTGTTGATGACTATTCACGCTGGACTTGGGTCTACTTTCTTCGAAGCAAAGATCAAGCTCCACAGATGATCATTACCTTTCTCACGAAAATACAAGTTCAGCTACGCAACACCGTTCGACTAATCAGAACAGATAGAGGCACTGAATTTGTTAATCAAACTCTTCGTGAATTTTATGAGAAAGTGGGAATTCAGCATCAGACATCTATTGCACGTACACCAGAACAAAACGGAGTTGTTGAAAGACGAAACCGAACGTTAGTGGAAGCTGCAAGAACAATGTTAATCAATGCTAAACTCAAAACCGTTCTATGATTACAAAACGCCACAACAAAACACCTTTTGAGCTTGTCCACAACAGAAAACCGAATCTCAAACACTTTCATGTATTTGGATCTCTTTGCTATCCGAATAATGATCGTGATGACTTTGGAAAGCTCAAAGCCAAAGCTGACATTGGAATCTTTATAGGATATTGTGATAATTCTAAAGGTTTCCGAATCTGGAATCGTCAAACAAAGGAGGTTATGGAAACGATTCATGCTCATTTTGATGAACTTACGGAAATGGCTTTTGAGTATAACAGCTTAGAACCCGGTCACAACCGCTTAAACTTCCCCAAACCCCATCATCAGCTGAACAAAGCCCCCAGCTCACTCGTCAACAAATGGAAAGGTTATTTGCTCCGCTGTTCAGTGACGATATTGATGAACGTGCTCCAGGTGTATCCGCTGTTTCCGCTGCTCAACCTGATAATACTCTTATACCTGATACACCCGCTACAACAACTACTGTTGAAGAAGCACCACCAGTTGACTCCAACACAACAGTTGAACAAACCGCTTCCAACAATGATGAACCGGCTGATGATGTTCTGAATGAAGTACCCCCACCTGCAGATTTTGATCCAAATGCGTTCTTCAACCCGTTTGCTAATGAGACTGCTGCACCAGATGTCGCGGAATCTTCAACAAGCCATTTGAATCCTCAAAATCTGCACAATGTATACCAACATCAACCCTCCACACATAGATGGACAAAAGACCATCCTCTGGAAAATATTATTGGCAACCCGAATCAACCAGTCGTTACGAGACAACGTCTTCACACAGATGGTGAACATTGCATTTATGCACTCACTGTCTGCCAATCTGAACCTAAAAACATCAAAGACGCAATGACAAAAGACAACTGGATTGAATCCATGCAAGAAGAACTCAACCAATTCAAACGTCTTGAAGTATGGGAACTGGTTGAAAGACCAACAGGGGTCTACGTCATTGGTCTCAAATGGATTTGGAAAAACAAATTGGATGCTGAAGGAAACGTTATCAGAAATAAGTCACGTCTGGTGGCTAAGGGTTATCGTCAGGAAGAGGGTATTGACTTTGAAGAATCTTTTGCTCCGGTTGCTCGTCTTGAGGCTGTTCGGATATTTCTCGCGTTCGCGGCTCATATGAATATAACGGTCTTTCAGATGGACGTCAAAACTGCTTTTCTGAATGGGCAACTTAAAGAAACGGTTTATGTCAGCCAACCAGAAGGATTCGTTGATCCCGCGTTCCCGAATCATGTCTACAAACTGAACAAAGCTCTGTATGGTCTCAAACAAGCTCCTCGGGCATGGTACGATAAGCTATCATCTTTCCTAATTGCCAATAATTTCACCAAAGGTTCGGTTGACCCTACTCTTTTCATACAATATCACGGGGAACATATCTTAATTGTTCAAATTTATGTGGATGACATCATTTTTGGGTCAACTCATAAAAAGTACTCAATCGCTTTTGCAAAACTAATGAAGAAACATTTTGAAATGTCCATGATGGGTGAACTTACGTTCTTTCTAGGACTACAAGTTCATCAATCACCCCGTGGTATTTTCTTGAGTCAGTCCAAATATGCCCTTGAATTGTTAAACAAATTTGGAATGAATACCTGTGACACTTATGCCACACCAATGGCTCATACCAAGAAGCTAGACGCTGATTTACATGGGAAATTGGTTGACCCTACCAAATACCGTAGTATTATTGGGTCTCTCATGTATCTAACAGCTAGCAGACCTGATATTGTCTTTGCCGTATATCTTTGCTCCCGTTATCAGTCGCGACCAACTGAAACCCACCTCTCTGAGGCTAAAAGAATCCTCCGATACATCAAGGGAACCATTAATTTGGGGATCTGGTATCCGAAGGATTCTGGTTTTGAACTAATCGCTTTTTCAGACGCTGACCACGCAGGATGCTTAGATTCACGGAAAAGCACTTCCGGAGCTTTACAATTTCTTGGTGATAAACTGGTGTCTTGGCAATCGAAGAAGCAGGATTGTACATCGCTGTCCTCAACCGAAGCAGAATATGTAGCCATGTCGGCGTGTTGTGCTCAAGTCATTTGGATGAGAACACAACTCAAAGACTATGGTTACGTATTTGACAGAATCCCGATGTACTGCGACAATCGGAGTGCCATTGCGATCTCGTGCAACTCAGTTCAGCACTCGAAATCAAAGCACATCGATCTTCGATATCATTTCATCAAGGATCACGTGGAACAGGGTACTGTTGAATTATATTTTGTGGGTACAGAATACCAATTGGCAGATCTTCTCACCAAAGCCTTGCCTCCCGCTAGGTTTAATGAGTTGGTCCACCGGATTGGTATGAGGTGTTTGACTCAAGAAGAATTGGATGACCTCCTAAAACAGTCTTAAAAACCTGTCAAACACCAAAACCTCTTTTGTAAATATTTTTCAAAAACAAAATACAAAAATATAAAATCAGAAAATCTCAAAAACATTCTTCTATCTAAATTCTTTCAAACATCGCAAGTACAAATCTTCAGTCAACACTTTGTTCTATCAAATCTTTCACTATTTTTTCCGAACAAGTGTTGAGGGGGAGAAAGTAAATATTTTTCGGTTTCATAAAACCTTGTACTTCCATGTTTTCAAAACTATGTTGTTTCTTCTAAAATGGTGGATACGTTTCTTGTCATATACTCTCCTCGGACTCAAATGTTTTTAACCATTTCATTATTTCAAAAGTCGAGGGGGAGTATCGTGAAGTTTCTTGCCTTACAAATGTTTTGTCTTACCTAAACGGAAGTTAAAGGATCTTGGTTGGAACCTCTTTAAGGTTGAGGGACTGAATGTGTCAACTTGGAAAATTAATTCATTTACTCCTAAACCACCAGGATCAAACGGCCCAAATCAAATCTTCTAAATCCGTTCAAGTTTTTCATAATCTATAAGTTCTAAACTGTTTTTAATCAAGATGATAAACAAGGATTTCTAAAATTCTTTCAAATCCAACGGTTAAAACTCTTTAAACTGATTTTGGAAAATTGTTCACTCGAACGAATTGGGTGTTTATGCACAAAAGTGTTTGGATTGAAATGAGTTGTGTTAAAACCTTTCTTAGTGTCTATTAAACTTGTTTCAATCGTCCAAAACCATCCTGAATCTTAAATTTCATTAATTTGAATTCTAGGGTTCTTGCGCTCATCTAGGGTTTTTTCTTTTCTGTGATATGTTATTAGGTAGTCAAGAAAGTGTTAGAATAAGTTTATATGCATGTTTTTGAACCTTTAAATTAGCCCAGAAACATCTAAACTGTATGAACTTAAGTTTTAGTTTTTTTTAGGGTTCATCTCCCATAAATCTTTTGATTCTGTGGTGGAAATGTATTAAATCTTGTTCCATTGCACTCATATGACATCTAGGACACTCCAGAAACATTCTTGTTTGATTTGTGTAGCTATATCCCTTACACGTAGATTAAGGGTTTAGGGTTTAAGTAATTTTACTCCTAAGTCTTTCTGTGTGTATCTGATATGTTCTTATGCTTGTTTTGTGATCTAAAAGATGTTTGGAGTTAACTGCAATCAAGTTTTCATGTTTATATTTAACAGGTTAATTATTCGTAATGTCAGAATCTTTAGATGTTCAAACCGTTACGCTTAAGGAATACTTTATGCGTAAAGGTCACGCCTAAGAGTAATCTTGCGCGTAGCTCTTACACATAAGGGGTCTACAGTGGATTACGTGTATCTTGGAAAGATATTCGTAAACAAGGCTTGTTACGCATAAGCTTTGCTCTTACGAGTAAACTGTACGCGTAACATCTAGCTTTTCCCTACGCGTAAGCTTAAAGCCTTTGAACTTGTCTTACGCGTAAGAAACTCTTACGCCTAAGCTTGGTCTTACGCTTTAGCTTACTCTTACGCATAAGCTCCTTTCTTACGCATAAGGATCCTTGTTACTCATAACCCATTGTTCACTACTTTTTGGCCCGTTACGCATATGTTACTTGTTAAATGTTACGCATAGGTCAAAAATATCTGATGTTTCATATAAGCTTACAAAAGTTAATATGTTGTGTGTTAAGTGAATTATTGCTCTTTGAAATTTCAAAATTAACATGTTCACGTAACTTATCACATCAACTTCATACATTTGGACTAATGTGACTTAGGACTTGTAACTAACATAAACATGTTACCATCATACAAGTAATTAGATAATAAATCAGACTAATACAAAAAAATTGTGTTTCCATATGTCTGTCTCTTTGTCTAATGACTTTCAGATCATGAAATGGCTGCAAATCAAGCAAACATCAATGCCCCAGCTGAGCTCTCGATGGCAAACACATTCCAAGATGGATACGATAAAACAATTGGCAAGAACTATCTCCATGTCATCTTCAACTACTTCATATGCTCATAATCATCTTGCAGATTTGTTGTGGACATCCTTCTGCTACATCCATTCAAATTCATATTCACAAAGTCATCCTAATGATGAGTATGATTCAATAGATGAGGTAATACAATTTCGAAAGACATTAAAGCAGAAATGGATGGAATTCCATGCTTCAACCTTTCCGGTTAATCAACCCGGTGGGGCAGGAGGGTCAAGCAGTAGTCCTCCACTTATGGAAGATCCATTGTAAACATTTCTTACCCCATCCGATCCGGTTAATCAACCCGGTAAGGATCATGGTGTTAGTGTCTCTACAACTGTTGAAATGAAGCAACCACAACAACAACTTATACAACCGCAAGAAGAAAAGCATGGTGAAGATGTGGAAATATATGACGAAGGAGATTACGATCATGATAAGGATGAAAGATTCACTGATGATAATTTGGTGGCTGAAGAGGAAATGATTCGAAAAGAGGCAAAAGAAGCTGCTAGAGCTGAGGAGGAAAAGTTAAAGAAGGAATCAGACAACTACATAGTTGACAATCCTATACACAAACCTCAACAGTCTTCTGTAACACCTCTTGACACTTCCACCAAACCCAAATCATCCTCTCAATCATCACCTCCATCAACATAAGAAACACCTATGTCAACAACAAAATCTGTTAAGAAGGCAACTCCATCCAATGATTCGATAAATGGTTAAGCAGGTTATCACCACTACACAACAAGGGATTCAGGAACCACACCACCAATGGAGAAAACCGTTGATCACTTTACATACACTGGTGGTGAGGATCACGACATACCTGAGCCCTAACCAGAACCTCAACCGAAATTTAAATCAAGTACATTACTGCACTCCTTGTTTTCATACGCTTCAAATCAAAGAGCGTATTGAAGTTCTTCACCTCGGGGTCGAATCTTACCTAAATTCTACACTTCATCGGAATCAATCAAGAACCTCAGTACAAAATCGTTCATAAACACAAGTTTGGGTTTGTCTACCAAAGTGAATATCATCATACTTGCTTCATGGCTTTCGATGAAATTCACTAAGTTCTAAGACGCCACCCTGGAGATGGTTCGATATGGATTGTCATATCGATTGAAGGACATTGAGTTGGGTATAATTCAGACGAAGAGATGGAATTCAAAGGATCGCAAGGATGTTCGTTGATTAATCACTAGGATTGATGAATGTTTGATTCATCGGGATCAGATGCAACGGTTGGAGAGCTATGTGGGAGGATGACCAAACTTTCCGATTCTGACTTTCTAACGTCCTCAGAAAGTAGCTGATCGTCTGTAATCATTGGGTATTCTCTTGATTGTGATTTTGCTTGTTTGATTATCTGTCAATGGCTTGTGCACACATAACAGTGTACAACCCGTACTTGTAAATAAAGGACCCTGTGGTACGCTTTAGTGCCACAATCCTTATAAAAGGAGCGAAAGCTTCTTACTTTTGAGTAAAACCTATCAAACCTTTCATTTTTCAAGGTTTTGCTCAAAAGAACAAGTACTTTCCCTTTTGTTTTTCAAAACCTCAACCGTTTATATCACTTATTGAGGGGGAGTACTTGAATTAAAACTTTGTTCAAAAATTGTTCACAGTGGTCATTCTTCCCGCAACACTCGAAATGGTCATATTTATTCTCAACTTTTCAAAAATAACATCATATATGCCATTTTTGAGGGGGAGAAAATAAGTGATAAGAAATATGTTGCGTCAATGCAAATGAATCTTTGTGCTATAGACTTAACCCAAGAATTGACGAGATCTTAACTGTTAGTAACTCGAAAAGACTTGTCCGGGACGGGTAATAATTTCAAGCTAGTTCGCTAGTGATGTAAACGTGTCTCGCAAAGGACTAGTCTGAGTAGAATGTACCATTCGAGAAACTCTTGGTAGACATGAACTCTGACGGGTTTGACAACCTTTCGAGGATTGTCTACACCTTCAAGGTAGTTATTAGAGCTAGTTTTCACCTAAAAGCTGACAATGCAACTCTTTAACTATGCCACGTAACCGTGTCTCGCGGGGGAATGTCTATCTTGAGTTGATCAATTCAAAATGTGCGCGCTCTTTCCTCACTATACAAATTCCAATAAGAACTCTTAAGCACATGTGGAGGGGGAGTATTTATGCAAAATATTCATCTCTCAATAGTGGTACTAAAATGTTTTCATTCACAAACACTTTGAGAGATTTTTCACAACAGTGGTTTTATGGCAACATAGGTTAGTCATGGAGTTATAAGGTGACTAAGGTTAGGAATAACCGTCCTATGATCCGCCAGAGCTGGAGGGATCTACCCCAGGACACCACAAATAGTTAGTATTTAGAAGTCCTTAGGTATGATTGTAAGAAGGAGAAAATGAGAATCGGAGAAAGAAGGAGTTGAAGAATTAAAAAGAAATGCAAAGAAAAGGGTGAAAAGAAATAGCCCTCCAGATTATTCAACTTAGGGCAGACACCGGGTTCAATTCATATGCTACTAGTTGTTTCTTAGTGACGCTGGTATTGAAGATTAAAAGTCGTCATGGACCCAGTGACGCATGCACTAAACCTTCTTAACCACTCAAGTTTCTCTCAACAGAAGCTTGTTTCATTCTCACAGGGAACCCAACGTAAACTATCGGCTTTCTCTTAGAGATTGCTGGTATTGAAGAAGGAGACCCTCTCCCTAGTCTCCGCTCAGGAAAACCAAAATGCACTTTTGAGTCTAGAGCCACGAGATTCATCAAAAGATCTCTTAGGTACACTTGACATTTCATCACTTGATATTCAACAATAAGAATTTCAGTGGTACATTATCGAGTCCTTCACAGATCTTAGCAATCTGTCGAGAACATTTATGAGAGGTTCACATTTGTGATCCTCGGTGATTGAATGGAAACTCCTGCCAGGGTCAACATCAAACAGCGCTGACAGCAGGTCGCTTCGGCAACTCCCCGTGGATTGCGCTTAGTGGTCTCAAACGGTCTACAGTTGTGAGGTGATGCTTCGGTGTACCTCAGCGACTCATCTGAATCGTAGGTGTACTTCGGTACATCGTGTTATCTCACTTGTGGGACTCCAATTCAGGAACGGCCTTTGTAAGAATTAGAGTTGTGTTTTCACACTATGCTGTTAACACTCTCGAAGTTCAAACTTGTAAGTGTCGGAATCCGCTTATTACTAACCGTTTTAATGTTTTCTTCTTATGGAAGCTCTGGTGCGGAATGATCGTGCAGATTCTTCTCATGCTCACGCCAACATCATCACTAATGGAAGTTCTATCCAAAAGCAACACAACAGTCAGAATGATTCTTCGTCAAATCAAAGAATCTACAAAGTTAAAGACTTAAAGAACTTCATCAGTACTGAATTCAAACGTCAAAAGAGCATGTGAGCATGTTGGAGAAAGACGTGGAGACACTGAAGCAGCGAAGCAGACCTGAGGCAGACTTGATGCAGACAACAACATACTATCACTTTCATCACAAAGAACAAAGATCAAAGAACAAAGTTAAAGATGACGTCAAAGCATAACTGTTCAAAGTAAACTATCTCTCTACACTGGGGAGATGGTTCGAATCAAGGCAATTCTTCTCACAAGAAAGAAGAATGTCAGAAGACGTCAAAGCTACTATTACATCAACGCCTTCACCGTTTTTCATCACCAACACTTGAGGGGGAGATTGTTGGAATCACTCCTAAACCATAATCAAGTGTTAGTAATTAATATGTAATAGGTAGATTAATTATGGCCTTTATGTTTGTTATTAGCCTTAAGCTTATGTAGAAGGCCCATGAGCTTAGGCCCAAGCCCATAGGAGAAAGGAAGGGACTAGGAGTGTTGCCCTAGCTTCCCTCCTATAAATACTATGTAATAACCCTCACTTGAGGGTTGGTTGTTCAAGTTTTTCCTTCACTCACTCTCTACGCATAACCGTTTACTTTATATCATGTGTGTGTGTTTGGATACTTGTTCAATCGCCTTTATCTCTTTCTTGTAAGCTTGTGTTGTAAAACTAGTGACCTAACAAGGTACAAGGGCTCTAGCCCTTATTTTGAATGACAGAGTGTGGGGGAGTACCTCTACACACTTAGCTATTATTTCTTTTTTGTTTTGTGAATTTCTCTTACGCCATTTTTCCGATGCTTAACTTTCACATCCTAAGGTTAAACAACCTCATTGCGTGTAAATTTCAACACCAAGAATATAATGACCAAATTTGATCATTGACAGAGGGTCGCGACCCACTCTGTCTCTAATCCTTTAAGTAGTATGACTTTGTTTATATTTTCACAAGTGCCAAAAACTACTAGGAGAGTTAATGTGAATGTTTTGATAGGCTTAAGTGATGAGGCGTTCGTTGCGCCATATGCCTTTTTATTCGACATTGAAACTCATAAACGACTTGGTTGAACAAATCTTTGTGTTTAAGAAACGAAGCAAGAGATTTTTGGGAAATGTCTTATTTATCATTAAATTGGTAGAGAGGATTACATCATTCTTGAAATGAAAACTAAGACAACTACCAATAATGTTTGCTTTCCCTTGAGAAGCTTCTAATTACAAGAATGAAAAAGTAAAAGTACTTCTTAAACATAGAACTTTCGAAGGTTTGTACCATTCCATGTCCTGTCGATGGGTTCTCCGAGAAGAGTGGCCAATTTGTAGGCTCCGTTGCCGTAGGCCTCAGCTACCATGTAAGGTCCTTCCCAAGTTGGTCCTAGCTTTCCCTGGTATTCTGCTTTTCTTGCACTGTTGAGGCGTAGCACATATTCCCCAGGCTTGAAGGTGGAAGGCCTGACCCTTTTGTTATAGTAGCCTTCGATCTTATGCTTGTGTATGGCTTCTCGGATGGAGGCTATTTCTCTTCTTTCTTCTAGTAGATCAAGGTTCTCCCTGATCCTTTCATCATTTTGGGAGGCATCATACGTTGCCACACGTTCCGTGTGTACACTTAATTCCGAAGGGATGACGGCTTTTGTTCCGTATGTTAGGCTGAAGGGGGTTTCACTATTACTTGACATAGGGTGTGTCCGATGAGCCCATAGTACTTGAGCGAGTTCATCCACCCATCCATGGTGAGTTCTTCCCAGCCTTTTCTCGATCCCTTTGACGATATCTCTGTTTGTAACCTCCACCATACCGTTACCTTGTGGATGGTAGACGGATGTCCAAGACTGCTTTACGTTGAGCCCTTGACAAAAATCGTAGAAGACTCCTTCAGCAAACTGCTTTCCATTGTCGGATATGATGACGTGGGGCACGCCAAATCTGCATACGATATGCTCCCACACAAACTTTTCGATCTATCTCCTCGTAACGGAGGCTAAAGGCTTAGCCTCTACCCGCTTAGTAAAGTAATCGATTGCCACCAGCAAGAATTTGACTCCTCCAGGAGCCATGGGCATGGGTCTTATGATATCAATTCCCCACTAAGAGAAGGGCCATGCGGATGTCACACTTGTCATGTCCAGCTTCGGTAGCTTGGAAACATTTGAATGTATCTAGAAAGCTTCACATTTGAGAATGATTTTTGCCGCATCCCTGTGCATCGTAGGCCAGTAATAGCCCAACTTCATTATCTTCGAGACAACTGAGCGGGGCCCTGCATGGAGGCTGCAAGATCCTTCGTGGACTTCAGCGATAATGCTCATAGCCTGTTTGGGTCCCACACATCTTAGCCAAGGTGATAGAAATGACCTTCTATATAGGGTTTCCCCTATTAGCCGGTACTGTGGGGACTTAACCCGTATTTTCCTTGCTAGTTTAGGGTCTTCGGGGAGAAGACCGCTTATCAAATACTCCCTGATGGGAGTCATTCATGTCTCTCCTTCTTCATGAACCACGTCCGTAACTTCCTTTGTTTTTTCCAAGTACTGTTTGATGACGGGCTGCCTTGCTTCATAGGAGCCTGTCACTTGGTTAGCTACCAATTGAGAATCTATGAAAACGGCAAGAGCTTTGACCTCCATATCTTTAGCTAATCAGAGGCCTGCTAATAGGGCTTCGTACTCTGCTTCATTATTTGTGGCTTCAAACTCGAAACCAAGAGCATATGTATGCTCCTTCCCGTCAGGGCTGACCAGCATTAGACCTGCTCCAGAACCATCGGAGCTGGATGCTTCGTCTTTATAAAGTTTCCAGTCATCCTGTACTTGAGTGAGTTTAGCTTTGGGCTCTTCTTTTTTTGTGTTTGGCTCGGAAGGCGTCTCTGCCAAGAAGTCTGCGAGAATTTGCCCTTTAATAGAGTTTCGACCCTTGAACTCTATTTCATGCTCCCCAAGTTCAATAGCCCATTTAGCTACCCTTCCAAACTTTCCAGGCTTTGACAAGATCTGTTTGAGTGGCTTGTTGGTTAAGACTGTGATCGGATGAGACTGGAAATATTGCCGGAGCCTCCTTGCTGGGTAGATTAGAGCTAGTATTAACTTATCCAATGTTGGATAGTTGATCTCCGCCCCCTGTAAGACCCTGCTGACAAAGTAAATGGGGATCTTTCGCTTGTCTCATTCTGCCATAAGGACTGCACTAATACTCTCCATTGAGGATGCTAAGTACGTGAACAACAGCTCACCTTTGATTGGGGTTGTAAGTGTTGGAAGGATTTCGATGAATTCCTTCATCTTCTGAAAAGCAGCTTCTTATCAACGCATCCTTTGAGTATTTTGAAGAACGGTAGGGATCTGTCAGCCCCCTTCGACAAAAATCGACTTAAAGCTGCTAGCTTCCCATTCAAACTTTGCACATCTTTTAAACATTTAGGAGCTTGGAGATCTGTAATTTCCTTGACCTTGGAGGGATTAGCCTTTATCCCCTGCTTAGTGATCAAATGCCCTAGAAACTGCCCCTCTTTGACACCGAAGGAGCATTTTTTAGGGTTCAACTTCATGTTAATCGCCCGAAGCTGGTCAAAGGTTTCTTGCACATCGAGGAGTAGGTCCTCCTCCGTCTTGCTTTTAATAACCATGTCGTCAACGTATGCTTTGAGATTTTTGCCTATCTGTTTGTTGAAGGCTTTGTCCACGAGACGTTGGTATGTTGCCCCTGCATTCTTCAATCCAAAGGGCATCTTATAGTAGACACCTTTACTTGTGTAGAAGGCTGTCTTTTCCTCGTCCTCCTTTGCCATCTGGATCTGATGATACCCTTTATAGGCATCTAGGAAGCATTTTAGCCGGAAGCCTGCCTAGGATTCTACCTTCCTGTCAATTTCTGGTGGGGGTAGCAATCCTTTGGGCATGCTTTGTTGATGTCAGTGAAGTCAACGCACATGAGCCACCCTCCGTTTCTCTTTTTAACCATTAATGGGTTGGCCACCCAGGTTTGGTATTTAACTTCCCTAGGATGCAGTTCATCAACTTCTTTGCACTACAGTTTCTTTCGGGGGCTAGGCACCTTCTTTTCTGTTTTATTGGCTCAATATGTTTGTATTCATTGAGTTTATGCTCCGTGCGAGGGTGTCCTATCGCCATGTTTCTTGGGACCCCTGTCATGTGAATATTTCAAGCAGAAATATCAAGGTTAGTCGCAATAGTTCTGTGAGCTTCGCTAAATTCACCGGAGTTGCTTTCCTATTACCACCATTTGTTCGGGTAGCTAGGGTTAGTAAAACAAACTCGCTCTTCTGCATCTGTGCAGCTGAGAATTGCTATCGGAGTCTCCTCCGACTCTTCTTTGATCCTCTTGACACCATATACACCCTTATCCGCCCCATAATTAGAATGAACAGTTCCTACTCCGAAGGGGGTTTGGAACATAGTAGCAGCATGTATGGTGGAAACAACAATGCCCATCTTTTGCATAGCTGCTCTCCCTATTAACAAATTATAAGGAGAATATGACCTGACTATCACGAAGGTGAGTGTCTCCGTGCGGGATAAGTGGCCTTCGCCTATGGTGATTTCCAACGGTACTTCTACCAGGGGCCATGAGTGCTCGCCGGAGAACCCTACCAGAGGTGTTTTTGAGTCCACTCTTCGTGAGCGTATGGATGACTTGAGCTTTAGGAAACAAGGCTCATAAATGATCTCGCAGGAGCTTCCACAATCCATATACGCTCGATTTACTTCCCTGTTTGAGACCCCTACCTTGATGACCACGGGGTCAGTCGAAGGTGTCTGCCCCAGGATGGAAGGGAAAGTTACCTCTCCTACGCTTCCCAGCTCCCCATTTGCTTCTTTCCGTTTCAAGGTTGGATCATGCATGTGCACCATTAGCATCGGAGCCTCTGTAAGGGTAGCCTCCTTTTTGTTCCCCTTCCATTCACCCAGTTGGGTATCGGAGAACTTGTCTTTTCCCTTCTTGATGCCTTTAACCATGTGTGCTAATTGTCTGGATCGTACCGCATCTTCGATCTGCTTCTTCAGCTCTCTGTAGCTTTTTGTGTCGTGCCCATGGTCTTCGTGTAAGTGGCAATACTTCGACATGTCCCTGGCTTTGCTTCGCGCTGACATCCGAGGTGGGGGGTCAAAGGACTCTGCGGCTTTCTGCAGAATCTCGGAGATTTGACCAAGTTCGCCAAGAGTCCATGATTCGAGCCTTTGTTGTATGGAGTGAAGCGGTCTCTGTTCTTCTTCTTATTCTTGGATCCTTCCCAAGAGGACCCTCTGGAGAACTTGTCAGAAGCTTCCTTTTGCTCTATCGGAGCTCCGTTTGCTGCAACTTCTTTAGACTCAATCCAAGTGTAAGTCTTCTCCATCAATGCCTTGTAAGTGGTAGGAAGATCGATGGACAGGAATTCCACCAAGCTTCGAGCCCGAAGGCCATGTACAAAACCAGAGATCCTCTGATCCTCATGCAAACCCAGAATTTGCAAAGTTTCATCGGTATACCTTGTAACGAAGGCCGTTGTGCTTTCGTTGTCTCTTGATGGTATGCACGGCTAGATGGGTCTTGGTGTACTTCTTTTTTTTGCTAAAGTGTGATCGGAACTTAGCCTTAAGGTCGTCTAGACTTACAATGCTCCCCAACTTCTGTCCATTCCACCATCTTCTTACGGAGTCTCTGAGTGTGTAGGTGAACATGTGGCACGCTACAGGCATGACCCACTTCTGCATCTTGATAGCGCCTTCGAACAAGTGTAGGAAGTTATCAGGGTCGCCTTTCCCATCGTAGGTACCTATGTGAGTGGGCATCTTCACACCTTCAGGTAGAGGGTAGTCTTCGATCCACTTCACAAAAGGAATGCAAGCTCTAGAGGCTTCGGCATAGTAAGGGTTATATAGAGGTGGATAAACAGGTGTAAGGTTATACGGGTTAGGAAATGGTTGTGTGTATGCAGGGTACACTGTAGAAGGTTGATACGAAGGGTTTCCACCTATCTACTGTGTAGGAACATGTCCATAGGGTATTTGCTGGTAATTCTGGTTGGGGAGAGAACCATTCGGAGGGTAGGTGTTATAGGTTTGAGCAGGCAGGTAGGGGTTCATTCCCAGAGGGGGTAAGTGATTCATACCTGAGTATGGAGGAGGGCCTCCGACACTCGAGACATATGATGGGGGTATCGGAGCCCCCATCCCTTCTCTTCCTAAGTGGGCAGCTAGGAGAGGAGGTAGGTTTACCCCTCAATTCCCTACTGGGTTGCTTCCTTCGTTAGAGTTCTCGCTCCTACTTTCACCTTGCATTCTTTCCCTTCTTCCCGGATCTACCCCGAGACCTTCTTCAAAACCCACAGTCCTTCCATTTGGCCTTCTTATGGAAGGAGAACAATTTCGTAGGGCCGAACGCCCCCTGCTAATCGGTCGAGGTCTCTCATCTACCTCAATCTCTTCATCATATTCTTCACTAGAATATTCCAGTTCCCTTCACATTTCAGTGTTGCGAACTTGCCTCTTATGAGCCCTCAGTAAAGACTCTAAGGCTTCGAAGTTTGCTTCAAAGAAGGTAGGGCTAATTTCTAGAATAGGGTTAGCGGAAGTTGAGGCGTGGTGTACGGGATTGGTTTCCAAACGAGATCGTGTGGTGAAGGTGGAGGCTGTTATGGGGGCGAGATTATCGGTATTAGTTATGTTGAGGGGGACCAGGGTAGAGAAACCTGGTGGAGGTGTATCTTCCCTTCCTGGTTCCATGCCGGAAAGGTAGCATAATCGGTTAAGGTTTTAAGAATTGGTGATTACGGGACTAATAGTAGTGGTCCCACGGATGGCGCCACTGATTGTACAATAGATTGCACTACCAGGCTTCGATGATGATCAAAGGTATGAGGGGTGTATGTTCTAGCCAAGACTTCTCTTTCACCTGAGAATAAAAAATACGAAGACACTACGTTAAGTGATTACGCAGGGGTAGGACCCTGCGAACCACCTCCGGCGTGATAGTAAGGATGAGTTATGGTTGTATAAGTGTGTGTAAGTAAAGAGATGAGTGTGAAATGAGCATACCATAATCCATTGCCCGTCCAACCTATTTATAGTGGAAGAAATAGGGTTAGGGGCACTTCTACGTGAATGTCGGAGATCATGGGGGCGTCCCATGTTTGTGGGTAACCGCTAGGGCTTAGTGACCCACGTTCTCAAACTTGGCGGGGAAGCCAGGAAAGAGAGGGAGATCATGGGTTTGACCAAGTCAGAAGGTTCTTCTATCCGTTACTCCTTCATCAACCATACCCCGAAGGGCTTAGGGCTTCGAATGGCGAATTCCCCGGAGGTAACCTTCGTGATAACAAATGGTTTGACGCCTATGAATATTCTGGAGACGTAACTTGGGCCTTCGAATAGAAGGGCTTCGACACATCTCGGAGGAGTGTCCTTCGAGCAGTTCAGAGGGTACATCATCAGGTTCCAAGTGCAAGTGGATAGGTTCTTTCAACTAACATATAAATATCTGTTCCATTGCATGTAATAACCAAGTGCAATCCACAGGAATCAAGCAAGGTCCAACTGAGAGCTTCATCTCCAGGTTGAAACTTCCACTGTTCTCCTTTTGGATCAGGTTCAAATATGTTATGGAGTTCATAGAGTAGCTCCAGATCCTTATCATTATCTGGATCTCTGTTCTTGAACCTGTTTTTGACTAACTCCCATAGCTTAAGCAAATCATCTCTATCAATGGAAGAAAATAGATCCACTAAGTACAAATAAGCACTGGTCCTTCCACCAGCTCTGTGAATCCTCCAATTCCTCTTTCCATCTTCAGTGTAGATATCCCAGTTGAGAATTGGGTATCTGGTATTGATGGGCTATGAGTACAATGCTTCTTCTGGAGCTTCAATTAACATCATCCTATTGAGCTCTTCTTCAGTGAGTCCACCTTCATCTTCATCAGAGGCTATCAATCTTTTAGGTGCAGATGAGGAAGCTCCTACTTCAGATGGTCTTTTGTAGCTTCCAATAGGCTGTGACCTTTCAACAATATCATCAGCTTGCATAGGTCTGAAGTCTAGAAATCTTCTTTGAATTGTGTCAGCAAGTCTTTGAAGAGTCTTCCAAGACAATTGATTGAGCTGCTTCAATGTTCTTCTGTCTTCTCCTTGATACCTGATGTACTTGCAGAGATACATCTTTTGCTGACTCTTATTTGGAGGCCTTGAGGCCTTTTCAATCTCTCTTTGCTGTCTGAATTGACTCTGTCTTTTAGCCAAGATCTCTTTAAATAACTGAGCTGCTTCATTAACACGTGTACTCTGATCTTGTTGCAGCTTCTGTTGTACCTCCTTGGTTGCTTCTACTTTGGCTCTCATGTCATCCCATGTTTGCCAGTCTTCATCCATTTTTGCCAGCCTTTTCTTTTCTTTCTCTGCAGCTTCTTTCTGCAACTCTTCCTCATCACATTGTGCTGCAAGCTTTCTTGCTGCCTCTTCTTTCAACCTTTCAATTTCTTTCTTCTTCTTTGGTACTTCCACCAAGATGCCCTTGCCTTTGTCTTTAGGATCAATTATTAGAGCTGAGGTTGGTGATGCTGGAATACCTCCTTCTTGGATAACCACTCCCTTTTCTTTAGGCTTGGGTGCTGCTGACTTGGTCTTCTTCCTTAAATACAACTCAGGAGGCTTCTTGTAAGTGGGAGAGATGGGAAGAGTTTTCTTCAAGCTTTGAAGTCCCAATACATCATGTTTTTCTCTTTCCTCTTCATCACTGTCTTCATTAGCAGTGGTAGTGATGGTAGTGGCCTCTGCAGTTGGTGCTTGTTGTAGATCAGCAGCTATCTGAACGATTGGACTTAATATTGATTGAAGAATTCGTGAGTACTAACTATAGTACTAACTACAACACTAACAGTACTAACTGGGATAGTATTGATAGTGCATGTAGGAGTACTGAGTACTTCTTCTGCATCAATGGTGACCTGAACTTCTTCTTTATCAGATAAAGGGCTCTGAAAGGCTGCACCACCTTGCCATTGACCAAATTCACTTCTACCTTGAATATCAGAACTCCTCCCCCTTTTGGTAGAATCCTCTGTTGAGGTACTAGAGACTCTTAACTTGGCCTTTCTTGGGTGAGATGCAGTGACTGGAGATTTTTCTGCAGTAGGCTTGGAGAGAATCTTGACCTGATGCTCTAACTTTTTCATCTTTAGGAGCATCCTGGTATGAACTTTTGCAGCAGCTTTCTTTTGTTCATCCAAAGCAATCTCCAGGGTATCCACCTTTCTGCATAAAAACTTGTACAATTCTGTTATATCCTTAAGTGATAAGCTGCCCCTCACCAATCTAGCTGTGTTACCTGTTGAGAGAGGTGGGTCATTGGGCAATTGAGATGCACTCCCAGGCCTAGCCTGAGTAGATACACCCCCTTTTTAGCCGTTGCCTGGGTCCACCCTGTGAGGAGTGCTCACTAGGTGTTGGCATGGGTTAGATCTTATTTATGTTACCACTATCCTCACCAGCTGCTAAGCTTGGTTGAGTAGTGGTAGCCCTTACCATTCTATCTCCTGCATCAACTAAGATAGGCTCATATGGTACAAAGTTAGGAGAAGAATGGGGCTGAGCTGTCCCACTCTCCTGTCTAGAGTGCCTACTGGTTGATGAAAGTTTTTGATTGGGAGAGTTTTCACCATCTGTGGGTGTGTGTTGGGAGCCACATGTGCTTGATGGTCCTTCACACTCTGCAATAAGCATGTTTTGAAATAATGGCACTACAACCCCACATATTTGTATGTGAGGTACGCAATAAGCATGTGAGGCTGCAAGTTTTGTCTCTGAAGATCCAAAAATATTTGTATAAACCTGGGATACATCAGAAACTTAGTTTTGCTAACTACATTTTTAAGCATACCTTTAAAAATATAATTTGAAAAATTGAACACTACTGTAAGGCAGATCAAGGCTGTGGCTATGTTTGTGGGAAAAGCATCCAGCCAGTCCTTTTGTGACTCAAGCAATGTAAGAGGGTATGAATCAGAAACCTCCATTGTGGGGAAAACTGACTTTTGTGAAAGTTGAAAGTATTGTCATGTCTATACCCCATCAATGAGAGTTTTTCAATTATTTCAGTGGCTGGCAAAGTGCTAATACCTTCAGCATCTCTAAGATGAAGATGTTCTCTTAGAGAAGCTTCAGTAATAACAATTGGTGTGCCATCCACCGTACCAATTAACTGTTGTACCCCTTCCTCAGTTGTTGAGGCAATAGCAGTTTGCCAAAACTTCCTGATAGGGGTACATAAGATTGTAGGGTTTAAGAGTAAAGCAAACCTGATGCTGCTTCTGTTTAGAAAAGCTACTATCTTAGTGAATTCTTTATTACCTTCTGGCAAGTCCAACCACGCCACCATGTTGTGCTTATCGACAAAATCAAGAGGAGCCATGAGCAATAAGAATGAAGGTTAGTAAGGTGGGATTTAATCGCAAAAGCCTTTAGTAAATTGTGGTGAAAGCAATCGAAAAGTTATGCAATATATAGAGAGTTGGAGAATTATAGTTGAACCGCCTTGTAAATATTTATGGTAATAAGTGAAGAGAAACCAATTAGGGAACCCTTATATAAAGAAATAGACGGTAACAACTCAAGTTGCAAAAGTAATCATTGCATAACAGACTTTTGGAATAAGTACTAATGGCTAGTTCATCAGTACTAACTATGCTTATCAGTACTAACTTATAACCATCAAGATAACTTTACCCATCAGTATTATCTCATTGTTTGGAAATTATAATACTGAAACCCCAATTATGAAGGGATTAAGTGTGGTGACATACACTTAATCAAGGTCGACCTTACATGGCCTCTGGTTTGGTGAAAACCAATGGTTTCAGCATAGCAGCTGCGTGATGGATAGTCACATTAAAGGGCCTTCCCGATAGGGTTTCTAGCTCGTATGGCGGTGTTGCCTCCAACACAAGTGTTGGATTCATGGTTGCTCATTGTTCTCTTCACCAGATGCCCTTGGGCTAATCACACAATCTGTAAACAGATAGAATGGCAAAGAGTGGGTTAGTGCAGAATGACCTGACCAACTGAAACCATTAATTCATGTTCATTAATACCACAAGATGCCACATAATGCTTTGGCATCACAAAGTCCATATTTACAACAAGTTACATCATGTGGTTGCATCAGAATGAGCATAAGGGAGAGAACCACACTTGCTGTAACAATCAGTCACCAAATTCCATCCATACTACTTGTGGTAAACCTGAAAAGTTAGTCCAAAACCAAGAAAATACAATCCAAGAGATTTTCTTGCCAATGCGTATTAAGTTAACACAATCAGTATTAACTAGATAACAATCAGTACTAACCACCAGTTGACAAAACTTTACAAAAATGGAGAGAGGTAAGACATATTATGGATGAAGCATCCCAATACTTGTGACCAAGTACTGAAACCTTCCTAATTCAAAAGATTTTGTTAAAAGATCTGCAACATTAAACTCAGTATCAATCCTATCAACCTGAATGAGTTTCTTTTCATTGCAGTCCCTTATAAAGTGATGTCTTATCTCAACATGTTTAGTTTTAGAATGAGCAACTGGATTTTTTATAATACATATAGTACTGTTGTTATCTATGTAAATGACAATGCCCATGAAATTATACCCATAATCAAGCATCTTATTCTGGATCCAGAGGACTTGACCACAGCAACTTGCAGCAGCTACATACTCAGCCTCAGTTGTAGAGTTTTCCACAATGCTCTTCTTCTTGCATTGCCATGAAATCAACCTGTCACCAAGAAATTTACATCCTCATGTGGTTGACTTCCTATCAATACTTTCCCCAGCATAATCACTGTCAGAGTAAGCTACCAGATCAAAGGGAGAGTACTTAGGATGCCAAAGGCCTAGATGAGCATGGCCTTTCATATATCTAAAGATTCTTTTAACAGCATGCATGTAAGAGAGCTTTGGAGAGACTTGAAATCTTGCACAGGCACACACTGCAAACATAATATCTGGTCTGGAGGCAGTCAAATACATCAATGATCCAATCATTGACCTGTAGAGATGCTGATCAACTTCTTCACCATCAGCATCTGGAAGTAGTGGCTTGTTGTGCTCCATAGGAGTGCTTGAAATCTTTGTATTTTCATAGCCAAACTTTACCAAAATCTCCTTGACATACTTATCCTGACTGATAAATATGCCATCTGTCTTCTGCTTGACCTGTAGCCCAAGAAAGAAGGTGAGTTCTCCCATGGAACTCATCTGAAACCTATCATGCATCAATTTTTCAAACTCTCGGCATAGATCCTGCTTGGTTGAGCCAAAAATAATGTCATCTACATATATCTGAACCAACAGGATATCATTCTTCACATTCTTGAAGAATAGAGTCCGATCAATCTTCCCTCTTCTGAAGCCATTGCCCAAAAGATACTTGGCTAATGTTTCATACCAAGCTCTTGGGGTCTGATGCAGACCATAGAGTGCCTTTTATACCTAGTAAACTTTGTCAGGAAAGGTTGGATCTTCAAAGCCAGGAGGTTGACAGACATATACCTCCTCTTCAATCTTCCTACAAAGGAAAGCACTCTTCACATCCATCTGGTATACTGTGAAGTCTTTATATGATGCATTGGCCAGGAATAGTCGAATAGCTTCAATCCTTGCCACTGGAGCAAAGACCTCTTCATAGTCAATCCCTTCCTGTTGTGTATACCCTTGAGCCACCAGTCTAGCCTTCTTCCTTATTACCACACCCCATTCATCTTTCTTGTTTTTAAAGACCCATTTAGTGCCAATAGCTCTCTTGCCATTAGGAAGATGCACAAGAACCCATACATTCTGAAGTTTGAACTGGAGAAGCTCTTCTTTCATTGCTTCTACCCATGCTTCATCTTCAAGAGCTTTATAAACTTTCTTTGGTTCTGCCTGTGAAACAAAGCAAGCAAAGAGACATGTCTGAGAGGCACCATGAAATCTTCTTCATATATGGCACTGAAGAATCCAGTCTCACTATGCTGAACTTTAGATCTTGTAGTTCTTTCAGCATTAACATCCCTAATAACATTTTCCAAGGGATGATCCTGATTGATTCTTCTGTGTGATGTAGCAGGAACAGCATAAGATGAAGCTATATTTGTAAAATCAATCTCAACAGCTTCACCATAGGGATCAGGAACCTCTGTATTGACTGATGGAATAGAATGAGGACCATTAGTACTACGTTCTAGCTCATCAGCAACATGTAGCTTATCAGTATTAATCACATTAGTACTGATCACTTGAGGTTCTATCACTGTGTCATCTGTATTAGTTACACCTCCTTCAACATTAGAATTATTTATCTTTTGAGGCTGATCATCATCTTTGTTTGCCTCCCTTGAAGAAGTGCTTCCAACTGAGTTTTCCTTCCATATAGGCAATAAGATGCAGTCATCATCATCATCATCATCAGAATCTGCATTAGGACCTTGCTTTTCTCCTGCAATAATGTTAGAATCCACATAAACAGGCACATAGTTCATAGATTCTGTTAGCATATCAATATCAAAAATCCATTTTGGTCCTTGCCCCTCTACACTAGGTTTGTCCTCAAGAAACTCTATGTGCGGATTCTCCTCTATCCTTCTGGTTCTAGAATTATAAACCCTAAAGGCTTTACTATTCAATGAGTAGCCAACCAGATATCCACTATCAGATTTTCCATCAAACTTACCTAAATAGTCAATGGTATTGAGAATAGAGACATGACACCCAAAAGGTTTAAGAAAGTCTAGGGTAGGCTTTCTACCAAAAAACAGCTCATATGGAGTCTTGCCATGAGGCTTTACTATCAAAGACTGCTTCGAACATAACAAGCAGTATTATCTGCCTCAGCCCAAAATATTGTGGGTAACTTGGAATCTGCTAACATAGTCCTAGCAGCCTCAATTAATGTCCTATTTCTCCTTTTAGCAACCCCATTTTGCTGAGGAGTCCTAGCCACACTATATTCTCTTTTAATACCCTTAAGTTGACAGAAATTATTCATCACTTGGTTTTTAAACTCTGTCCCATTATCACACCTAATGATTTTAACTTTCTTATCAGCTAGGTTCTCTACTGCAGTTATGTATGACTTAAGGATCTCACTGGTCTCATCCTTAGTATTCATGAAGAAAACCCAAGTAAATCTGCTAAAATTATCAGTCACAACCAAACAATACTTCTTAAAATTTAGGATGCTAACAGAGGTGGGGCCAAATAAGTCCATGTGCATCATATGAAGTGGTTGGGTGATAGAGTTAAAAACCTTGGGCTTACAAGAGGCTCTATGCTGCTTCCCTTTGAGGCATGCAATGCAGGTCTGTTTATTTTCAAATCTTTTTGAAGGTAAACCTTTAACAAGGTTATTTTTAGCTAAAAGATTTATTACCTTAAAGTTCACATGACCTAGCCTTCTATACCATAACATAGATTCATCTAAAGAAGCTATAGCAACTAAACATGTGAGGTTTTCTTTGGGCACTATGTTTTTCATACTTACACTGTACAGATTGCTTTTCCTAGGGAACTTAAGAAGCACCTCATCTTCACTAGGCAACTTAAAATTAGGAGATAAAACAAAGCAATCAGTATCTGTGAAAAGAACAAAATTCTTCTTGTCACACATTTGTGACACACTAAATAGATTGTATTTGAGTTCTTTCACATAGTACACATCTTCAAAGTCCAAATTACCAGTCTTGATTGTGCCTTTACCAGTAATTCTTCCACCAATTCCTCCTCCAAAAGAAACATATCCTCCATTCAAATCAGTGAAGTCTGAAAGATAGGATAGATTTCCAGTCATGTTCCTGGAACACCCACTGTCTGAATAGCCAAGATCATCATTATTGTTGGAATGTCCTTGCACACAAGATAAAGGAAATTAGTTCCTTTTGTGGACCCAAGCCATTACTGACTTGGATCTTCCTCGTGCATCAATGTAATCATATTTCTTGAGAGTAACTGATGCACTGTTGGGTTGAGTAGTCTTTCTAACCCAACAAGCTGAGGGCTTAACTGCATTTCCCTTGATTCCCTTAGCAGCACTCACTTTAGAACCAGCAGATTTCATTTTAGGCTTAAAAGTATTAACTTTTGGCCTATCAGTATTAAGTTTTGGCTCATAGGTATTAACCTTTTTCTTGTAAAACTTGATTTGTTCATCATAAGATTTAAAGGTTTGTGTTATTCTGGCAAGAAAGGGCCTTGGTGAAGTAGATGGTGATTTAGAAAAGTTTATTTTGGGTCTTTCACCAAATACTCTGGGTCTTGGTCTAGCAGTATTAACTGGCTTTGTAGTATTCAAAGATTTTATGCCAGTTTTAAGAAGAACTGCTCTTAGGGTCATGATGGGTTGAGGTCTCATGGGGTGTCTGCATTGAGCCTGCAGATGAGAAAAACTTCCACACACAAAGCAAGATTTATTATACATGACAAATTCATCTCCTAGTTGCTCAGATTTTAGCTAGTTCCAGGTTCTTTTGTTACCTCTAGGAGTAGATGACCTGTTTCTATACATCTCAGCATATTTTACTGGTTTCCTAACAGGTTTGTCAGTTGGTTCTACAGGTTTAGTTGCCTGTTCTTGCTTTGGTTTTCCAGACTCTACACTTGTCTTTTTATTTTCAAACAAATATACCTCAGGTAAGGAAGTGTCACTGGAACTTTTAAAGGTCTCATCAGTCTTTTCAGCCTTGGAACCAATTGGTTTACGGACAAATGTGGGTGCCTTAAACTCTTCTAAGCCAGTGTGTTCAAGGTCTATGCCAGGGGGTGAGGGAATACCTCTGAATGGTGGTGGTGTTGTCTTATAACCTATACCAGATTTGGCTTTGCCAATTAGTGCTTGATAAGGATTTAAAAGGTACACTTTTGAGGGGTCGTTTAAGCCCTTAATTGATTACTTTTGTATCCGTTACTACTTAATTTCGTTCCATTTCACTTTTTAGGTCTCTTAAAGGCAAATTGCTGGAATGACACTTATTCGGATGAAAAGGCGCGAATATATGAAGAAAATGGCCAAAGTCAAGAATTGAGGCACTCAAGGTGCTGGAACTGAAGGGGACGGCGTCACAGCTTAATAGCGACGTCGTCGCGACATACCTTGAGACGACTCAGAGAGCAAACTACTATTTTACAAGTGACGGCATCAGGTTTAAAAGAGTAGGGCGTCACAACTCAGACGGCCTAGATTTGGATCCCGACGGTGTCAGAGGTTGAAGCCGACGGCGTCACAAGCATAAGGTGACGTCGTCATAGAGTTGACGTGGCCAAGACGAAAACTTAATGGTGGTGACCCGACGGCGTCACAATTAAAGAGTGACGTCGTCGCATATTGTAACTCTATATATAGAATTCAGATTTTCTGTATTTTAGAGAGGTAGTTTTGTGGAGTAAAACCTAAACCGAACATAGGCTGTCTTGTGCAGTATCTTAGGGTTCCATACCCTATTTTACAACAAGATAAGTGATTTACTTCATTAATTCAATTATGTTTTCAATTGTTTGTGTGTATGCTTGCATGTTTTCCATGTCCGGCTAATTTACTTGTGTGTTTGCTTAGATCTATGAAACCTAAGTATTGAATATTGATTGGTTGTCTCTTATCTTAATTGTGATTGACCTAGTATTGTGATAGGTCATTCGCTGTGTTTTTAATGCTTGAGTAATCTTTGTGAACATTAGTTTATAATCACTTAGAGTTATTGTAGTCTAAACATCCAAAGATAACCTTAGAGTTAGTTTATGAATCCTAGAGATTTCGTAGGCAATAACCTTAAGGTAGTCTCGAAGAGTTAGGGAAAAACGCATACCCTACGACCATAGAAGACACAACGGGTTAACAATAAGGACGTGACAATTTAACCATCAATAGGAGATAACTAGGGAGTAATATCATCTAAGTAAACACATCTTTAAATCATCATAAGAGCACACAACAATAGACATAGACTACACTCACCTTAGCTTAGTTTAGATAATTAGATAATAGTAGAGTAATCGGTAGAAATACTGATTGTACAATAATTCATACGACCAGGCCTTCGATGGTGATCGAAGGGTATGAGGGGTGATATGCTTGCGCCAAACTTGTAACCAATCTGCAATAAGAAATAGTAGACACTTCGTTAAGTGATTGCGTAGGGGTTGGGCCCTGCGAACCACCTCCGGCGTGAGAGTAAGTATGTGATATGTGTTGTAAATAATATGGAGTATGTGAAATACTGTGTTGAGTGAACATACCGTAAAATGACTCGTCCAACCTATTTATAGGTGAAGAAAATAGATTCGAGAGTGTTAGCACACGTTTAGGAGATCATGAGGGGCCCCCGATTTATGGTAACCACTAGGCTTCATCCCCACTATCTCGCCTTGGTGGGAAGCTAAGGAAATTGTGGGAACGTGGGGAAGACTAAGTCAAGGTTCTCCTTGTCTTGGCGCTTCAGAGAAGACACCTAGAAGGGCATAGGCCTTCGGCTGGCGAATTCCCAACTAGTAACCATGTCAATGATGAATGGTTTTATGCCACCAATGACTTCAGAAGAAAGACTTGGGTCTTCGTAATGCAAGTTCGACGAGGCGAAGGGGGTCCTTCGAATCGGAGGGTACGTCATCAAGCACCCCAAATGAAAGTGATATGTACGAACAAGAAATATTGCTTACGACTCAAAAATAGAAACGAAACCTCCCCTTCGTCACAAAAAACGAACGAAGATGAAAAGTCTTGCACCCATTGACCGTAATTAATGCTTACATTTATCCTAACCACCCCCTTTTCCTCGGTAAAATAAAACGTCCTTTCAAAATTTAAAAAAGGTTTTGAAATCCGGTGGTAAGGGGATAAGTCAGGACACGTGTAGGGCCAAGATCTATCCTATGTGAGGGTATATAAAGTTAAAAAAAGTAAAACCCTAACATAATTTAATCTCACGCCCAAGTTTTCACCCACTAAAATCTTTTCCGATCAAGCTTTCGACCAAACAAGGTAAATTATTCCTTCGTATCTATTTTCAAATACTTTATTGTGGATTTTAGAAGGATCAATGTCCACAAATAAGAAATTCGTAATCAAGCAACAAGGTTGCACCTTGATAAGGGAGGAGCTCAAAGTGTTCCTCACCGATTACCCAATTCCAAAAGAGCATAAAATCATGTTACCTAGTAGGAATCAAGGGATTTTTAATGCTCCTGAAAACTATGTAGGCTTATATACCCATGCATTCACCACCTCCAACCTTAGGATATCCTTGCACCCTTTGATCTTAGAATTCCTCCAGTACTATGAGGTACACATATCTAGGTTTAACCCTTTTGGCCTAGCCAAGCTTACGACATACATTGTGATGTGTAAAGCTTATGGGTTTGAACCATCATTAACTGTGCTTAAGGGTTTTATGAATTTATACCCTGGAGGAGATTGGTTGACCTTGGCTAAGAGGGGTGAAAGGGATGTGCCCATTCTCATAGATAGGCCGTTTACGAACATCAGGAACTGGAAAGGCAAATTCTTTTACATCCAAAACACCATTATCCCTCCGACTTTCCCTGCATTGTTAAACCCAAAGTTCCAATATGATGAAAAAAGGTTCAACGATCCCTTGCCCTATACTGTGAGAAGGAATCCTTTGTATCAGCGTTTGGTTCTTCATCCAGCTGATTGCCAAACATTCCCCGAGCCAATTCTTTTCATGGCGGCCTTGAAAGATGGGAGGAATCTCCTTTGGTACCTGAGATTATTTGTGATGGAGAAAGTATGTATTTTTTTGATTAAAATAAGAAATAAAAACTTATCTTTCTGATATTTATCTTATTTGTTCCTTCGTGCAGAAATGTCATTCAGAAATTTTGTGGTAGCTGGTGGTGCAAAGGAGGTTAGCTTCATTCCAAAGAATCTCCAAGAGACGAGCTATGGTGTGGGTTCTCCATCAGTATCGATAAATGACAATGATGTGGAAGCCCAGCTTGTGGAGAATGTTGCTGACTCTGATGAACCAGTCTCCGAAGGACATTTGGCCATCGTAGGACCCTCCGGCATTGGTGAGAGGGTCCGAAGCAGGAAAGGTACCAGTGCAAAAGCTGTGAAGTCTGCTTCAAAGAGGAAGCTTATCCTACCTACTCCTCTCTCTCGAACTACCCGGCAAAAGAGTACCCAGGGTAAGGCTATGGTATTTCCAGCCATCGAAGGGCCCAGCGGCGATGATATCCATGGTAATGTCTCTTGCCTTTAACAAGTTTACATATGCTGCAGGACTTCCTGATACGAAGGAACTTTCCTCTCCCTTAGCTTGTCATCTACTTGTGGACCGTGTAATCCCACCCAGGAAGGGGTGATGGACAACAGGTCCATGGAAAGGCTCTGCGACCTTCATGACAAGAGTTATGTCCGACAATGCATGCTAGACAACCAACTCAATACTAGGACAAGGAGGCTGCTTCCGTGCGTCACCAAACCTCGAGAAGAAATGGATGTTATGCTGACAAGGGAGAAGGCTAGGGATCAGAAGTATGCAGACCTGGAGAATAAATGTGAAGATGCCTTGGAGGATTTTGACAAGAACCCCATGGTGCAAGATCTCAGAGCTGATAATGAAAAACTCAAAGGTCAACTCGCAGGGAGCGAGGCTGAACGCAGCAGGCTAACTATCGAAGGCTCAAAGGTCATAGGCTATAAAGAGCAGATATATGTTCTTTCATCCAAGTGTGTAGGCCTCGAAGGAGAGAGAGCGAAGCTGTTGGACCAAGAGATCAAGCTCAGAGAAAAGGTAGATGGGTTAAACCTTCGTCTGAAGATGCTGAAGAAGGACATGGTGGACTTGATAACCAAGGTTATCCCCTACATTGCCATGGAACTTTACCATAGTGATGATGTGGGGAATGCAATTGGGAACCTGGTGAATGCTGCCATATATCATGGCAAGTGTACCACTTTGGAGGAGATAGCTGCGACAAAGTAACCGACTGGCTGGAGAAAGTTCCATACTACGGGCAACTCATGAAAAGAGTATGATGATGCGGTAATGAATTAGGCTGCCTTGGAGTTCCCTTTCCTTGCCGAGTGATGAAGGACCCAGCGCCTCGTAGAGGACCTGATGGCTGAGAAGCCAAGGAAAGTCCAGCCTCTCTCTCCTTCGAAGAAGACTCCGTCACCAAAGGCTCCATCCCCAGGTTCAGCTGATCCCACTCATTCCAAGGTTTGATGAAGGCAACCATGTGGTTGTAATTTGATCCCCAGGGTGGTATGTACCCTGTTTTAAAAAAAATTGTTTGTGTTCCTTTCCAGGCTTTGTGCCTGATGA
>OU343221.1:74002440-74052213 GCA_910596185.1 Chrysanthemum makinoi
GATCAAGACCTTGATGACCACAGGGTCATTTGAAAGAACCTTCCCTGTGATTGAAGGAAAAGTGACATCTCCTATTCCGCATAGTGCTTCCTCCACTTCTTTCCTCTTTGAACCAGAGTCACCCTTATACACCATGAGGATAGGTGCTTCGGCAGGCGTGGTGTCTTTCCCCAACTGTGTGTCGGAGACCTTTTCTTTACCTTTCTTTATACCTTTCCCCAAATGTCCCAATTGGCCGGACTTCACGGCCTCTTCTATCTGTTTCTTGAGCTCTCTACAATTGTTGGTGTTGTGTCCATAATCTTCATGGAAGTAGCAGTATTTGGAAGTATCTTCGGGCCTTCCTTTGTTTACCAAGCGAGGAGGAGGATCAAAGGTCTTCGCAGCCTTTTCCGTAGCAAGTATCTTTCTTGGAGATTTGGACAGATTAGCTAAGAGCCCATGGTTGATGTTTTTAAGGTACGGTGTAAACCTGTCCCTTCCTTTGTGTCTGTTCTTTGACTCTTCCCACGAAGGATGCTTCGGGGCTTTGCTGTGACTTTCTTTATTTTTGATCGGAGCCCCTGTTGGAATCACTCCTAAACCTTTATTCAAGTGTTAGTTACTCATATGTAATAGGTAGCTTATTATGGCCTTTATGTTTGTTTAAGGTCTAGATTATGTAGAAGGCCCATAAGCTTAGGCCCATGTCCATTAAGGAAAAGGGAAGGAGTGGGAGTGTTGCCCTAGCTCCTTGCCTATAAATACTCTTGTATAACCCTCACTTGAGGGTTGGTTGTTCAATTTACTCTTTCACATACTCCACGCCTAAACTCTTCTTTATTCCTACGCGTATGTGTGTGTGGTTTATTGTTCAATCGCCTTTATCTCCTTCTATTAAGCTTGTGTTGTAAATCTAGTGACCTAACAGTGGTATCAATCGCCAACTAGTTGGGTGAATCGTTATTGCTTTTGAAGAAAGTTTTTGATCTTACGCGTAAAGTTAACGAGTTCTTTGGTTCGCTTCAAAACACGTTTTTTTACACTTTTAATCCAAGATTCTTGTACTTTCAATGTTATAAGGTGTTAAATTTCCTGTTTTTGGCAAAAAGTTTTGAACTTTATACGTGGATCATTGTTTTTCAACTAGTTTTTTGAACGAGGGTGTAAACTTACGCGTAACCGTTCGGTGTCGTTTACCGACATCAACCAGCTCTCACAACTTACACTCATCAGCAAACCATTCGGCGTCGTTTACCGCAGTGAACTTCAAAGAAATTGCTTGATGGTGTGCAGAGATCTTCACAAGTTTGGAGATCACACTTTGAAGATGGTTAGGGACGGATTGGATTACCGGTTGAAGGATCCAGAGTCTCCTCATATCTCTTCATCATCATATTCGTCTTCTCATTCTTCACCACCACCATCAAAGAAATCAACCAAATCAACATCCAAATCAGTAAAGAAGCCACCTCGATCTTGGATTTCTCATACTCATAAAAGAATTATGAATGCGGTCAAACAGGTTAGAAAGAAAGACATGCTTTACAAAAAGCTAAATTTTATTGTTGACCAGTTAACATACCTTCATGATGAGAATGACAAGATGCAATTTGAAAGGGAGTATGTACAGAAGCTTATGAAGGATGATCTTCAAGGGAGCATGGACGAGATGATAAAAGGATACACTCACAAGTTCTTAATGGAGGTCGTTCAAACCGACAAAAGAGATGTATACCGCATAACTTTATCCGAATCTCTTACATTTAGCCAAGAAAGCCATGAAATCAACTCCAATGAATTTGAGCATCAATCCAGTTGAAACTACAATCTTCTTAGATGATGAATTGGTGAACCGGCTAGTAGCCCAAATGTCGAAACGCTCTGCAACATTTGCCTCCCACGAAGCTAAGTTGTTTGAAGCATTGCCGGAATACCAACTCAAGTCATCATTCAGAGAAGAGGCTATAAGGCCTAAACGTTCAAGAGATGATGAAGACAAAGATCGGGATAAGGATAAAGAGCACAAACGCACAAAGAAGTCTGGTGAATCATCTTCCATTCATTACGCAATGCAGCCTCCACCCCAAAGGACTCCAGCTCAACAAAGATCTCCTCCCCGCTCTTCTGCAGATAAACCTCAGATTAGAGACACCACCCTGCACTCGAAAACCGGTGATCATTTTAAGTATACGGGTGGTGACGATGAAGAATACCATGAGCCCCAACAACAACCCGCCTCTCGAAAAAGTTCGAAACCGTAATCCTCGTCTAGGTCTAAACAAAAGAAGAAGAAGGCGCCCAAAGTTGACTTCGTATCATGGCTAGATGAAGATAATACAGAGGAATTTGAATGGTTCTCTACTCTTGTTAATTCCACTCCCTACCCTGAAGAAGGTCAAGATCTGGTAGACGATAATACATTGGAGCATGCAAAGATACTGCAAGAAAAATTCCGAGTAAAGAAGATGACGAAATCTGAATTGCGGCGAATCAAGAATGAAGCTTTTCAACTGTGGAAAGATAGCTCAAAAAGTGCCATCGAGGTCGAATATCACCTTGACAACATTGCTCGAGCTATGTCTAATAACATGGATTGGCTCAACCCGGAAGCAAACATCGACTTTACGGCGGAAAACCCTCCATATTACAATCCGACGGTCTAAACCACTACCAACGATCGCCAACCGATCAGCCTAGGATTTCATTCAGATATTTCTTCAACAAAGACTTGGAATTTCTTCTTCACGGTGGCAATGGTTCAAGGAAATACGCTACATCCCTGACACTTCCATTCCCAGCAGCCGAATACTCAAATTGCATAGCTATCGAGGAAAGAGCTAATCACTTGTTCTCCAACAAAGTGGAAGCATACGACCGAGATGCAATGTATGGGATTCATCATTGGCCGTAACGCCGAAGAATCTACTACGTAAGTGCCAGTACGAAGTCTCAACATGCGGTGTTCAAGATTACTAAACACATCGTTGCCATCAAACACGTTGATCTTTCGTCCAAATGGGACTACACGTATCTCAAGAATATTGTGGTCAAGAGACAAGACGAAAGGGATTATGCATTCTCTGAAGCGGACTTTGAGAATTTGTCTATCAACGACATCGAAGACATGTACCTTGCCAAAGTACGGGGTCGTATGAGACAATTCTCCACTGAAGTACAACGTGAATTCATCAAGTCAATGCTCATCTTCATCAGACGCATAGTTATCAAAGAACGTGTAGAAGATCTCGAGTTGGCGGTTGAATCTTATCGCATCTGTCAACTTCACTCCATCGTAGCTTGATCTTCCCGACATCAACCAGCTCTCACAACTTACACTCATCAGCAAACCATTCGGCGTCGTTTACCGCAGTGAACTTCAAAGAAATTGCTTGATGGCGTGCGGAGATCTTCACAAGTTTGGAGATCAGACTTTGAAGATGGTTAGGGACGGATTGGCTTACCGGTTGAAGGATATACACCAAAAGATCGGGTCTCCTAAGCGATGGAATTCTCAGGATTGAAGGGATGTGAAGAGGATCATCACGATGATTGATGAACGGTTGTATCAAAGTGATCAGTTCAGAAGATTGGAAAGCTATGTTGGTGGTCGACCCAGGATTAACATCGCCGGCTTTCAACGCCCGATTCACATTCCTGGCGACATCTCTGGACTACCTGGTACCCCTTGAACTGCTTCTTTCATTATAAATTTGGATGTATGATTTATTATGTCAATGGCTTGTGCACATATTACAGTGTACAACCCGTACTTGTAAATAAAGGACCCTGTGGTACGCTTCAGTGCCATAATCCTTATAAAAGGAGCGAAAGCTTCTTACTTTTGAGTAAAACCTATCAAACCTTTCACTTTTCAAGGTTTTGCTCAAAAGAATAAGTACTTTCCCTTATGATTTTCAAAACCTCAACCGTTTATATCACTTGTTGAAGGGGAGTACTTGACTTAAAACTTTGTTCACAAATTGTTCACAGTGGTCATTCTTCCCGCAACACTCGAAATGGTCATATTTATTCTCAACTTTTCAAAAATAACATTTTATATGCCATTTTTGAGGGGGAGAAAATACGTGATAAGAAATATGTTGTGTTTTGCTATATGAACTCTCGTGTGAAAAGACTTTAACCCAAGAATTGACGAGATCTTAACAAGAACTCGAAAAGACTTGTCCGGGACGGTAATAATTTCAAGCTAGTTCGCTAGTGATGTAAACGTGTCTCGCAAAGGACTTGTCCGAGTAGAATGTACCATTCGAGAAACTCTTGGTAGACATGAACCTTGATGGGTTTGACAACCTTTCGGGGTTGTCCACACCTTCAAGATAGTTATTAGAGTTAGTTGTCACCTAAAAGCTGATAATGCAACTCTTAAACTATGCCACGTAACCGTGTCTCGCGGGGGAATGTCTATCTTGAGTTGATCAATTCAAAAGTGCGCGCTTTTCCTCACTCGTGCATTTATAAACTCTAAAGCACATGTGGAGGGGAATATTTACGCTAAAACATAAAACTCTCATAGTGGTTCAAACATGTTTTCATCTACAAACCCTTTGAGAGATTTTCTTGAAAATGGTTTTATGGCAATGGAGTTATAAGGTGATTAAGGTTAGGAATAACTGTCCTATGATCCGCCAGAGCCGGAGGGATCTACCCAAGACACTACCAATAGTTAGAATTTAGAAGTCCTTAGGTATGATTGTAAAAGGAGAGAATGAGAATCGGAGAAAGAAGGAGTTGAAGAATTAAAAAGAAATGCAAAGAAAAGGGTGAAAATAAATAGCCCTCCAGATTATTCAACTTAGGCGCACGGGTTCAATTCATATGCTATTGGTTGTCACTAGATGACATCGGTATTGAAGATTAAAAGTCGTCATGGACCCAGTGACGCATGCACTAAACCTTCTTAACCCTCAAGTTTCTCTCAACAGAAGCTTGTTTCATTCTCACAGGGAACCCTACGTAAACTATCGGCTTTCTCTTAGAGATTGCCGGTATTGAAGAAGGAGACCCTCTCCCTAGTCTCCGATCAGGAAACCAAAACGCACTATTGAGTCTAGAGCCACGAGATTCATCAAAATATCTCTTAGGTACACTTGACATTTCATCACTTGACGTTCAACAATAAGAATTTCAGTGGTACATTATCTAGTCCTTCACAGATCTTAGCAATCTGTCGAGAACATTTATGAGAGGTTCACATTTGTGATCCTCAGTGATTGAATGGAAACTCCTGCCAGGGTCAACATCAAACGACCACGACAGGTCGCTTCGACAACTCCCCGTGGATTGCGCTTAGTGGTCTCAAACGGTCTACAATCGTGAGGTGATGCTTCGGTGTACCTCAGCGACTCATCTGAATCGTAGGTGTACTTTGGTACATCATGTTATCTCACTTGTGGGACTCCAATTCAGAAACGGCCTTTGTAAGAATTAGAGTTGTGTTTTCACACTATGCTGTTAACACTCTCGAAGTTCAAACTTCTTATGGAAGCTCTGGAGCGGAATGATCGTGCAGATTCTTCTCATGCTCACGCCAACATCATCACTAATGGAAGTTCTATCCAAAAGCAACACAACAATCAGAATGATTCTTCATCAAATCAAAGAATCTATAAAGTTAAAGACTTAAAGAACTTCATCAGATCAATTCCAACGCCAAAAGAGCATGTGAGCATGTTGAAGAATGACGGAGACACCGGAGCAACGAAGCGACACTGAGGCGACTTGATGCGATAACAACATACTATCACTTTCATCACAAAGAAAAATGATCAAAGAACAAAGTTAAAGATGACGTCAAAGCATAACTGCTCAAAGAAAACTATCTCGCTACACCGGGAGATGGTTCAATCAAGGCAATTATTCTCACAAGAAAGAAGAATGTCAGAAGACATCAAAGCTACTATTACATCAACGCCTTCACTGTTTTTCATCACCAACACTTGAGGGGGAGATTGTTGGAATCACTCCTAAACCCTTATTCAAGTGTTAGTTACTCATATGTAATAGGTAGCTTATTATGGCCTTTATGTTTGTTTAAGGTCTAGCTTATGTAGAAGGCCCATAAGCTTAGGCCCATGTCCATTAAGGAAAAGGGAAGGAGTGGGAGTGTTGCCCTAGCTCCTTTCCTATAAATACTCTTGTATAACCCTCACATGAGGGTTGGTTGTTCAATTTACTATTTCACATACTCCACGCCTAACTCTTCTTTATTCCTACGCGTATGTGTGTGTGGTTTATTGTTCAATCGCCTTTATCTCCTTCTATTAAGCTTGTGTTGTAAATCTAGTGACCTAACAGCCCCATTGGTAGACACTTCTTTGGCTTCGATCCAGGTGTAAGCCTTCTCCACCAAACCCTTATAGGTTGCAGGAAGGTCAGTGGAGAGGAATTCAACCAAACTTCTGTTTCGTAGGCCATGCACAAAACCTGAGATGCGTTGGTCTTCATGCAAGCCTATTATCTGTAAGGTGTCATCGGTGTATCTGGTGATGAAAGCCCTGGTGCTCTCGTTTTCCTTTTGCTTGATGTTGTGCACTGTTAGGTGCGTTCTTGTGAACTTTTTCTATTGGCTGAAATGTGACCTGAATTTGGCCTTGAGATCATCCAAATTCACAATGCTACATGGTTTTTGCCCGTTCCACCATATACGAGCAGAGTCTCGTAGGGTATATGTAAACATGTGGCAAGCAACGGGCATTACCCACTTTTGTATTCTGATAGCCCCTTCGAACAGGTGTAAGAAGTTATCCAGGTCCCCTTTCCCATCATACGTACCAATATGCGCGGGCATTTTCAACCCATCAGGCAAAGGGTAGTCTTCTATCCATCTTACGAAGGGTGTTGTGGAGCCCATGGGCTCCGAATAAAGGCAGTTATAAGGTGGTATGTAGGTAGGGGCAGCATTGTATGGGTTGTGATTTAGAGGTATTCCAACAGGGTTTTGGTTAACATATTGAGGGTAAGCAGTAGGGATATAAGGCGGGTGACTTCTGACAGGGTACGAAGGATATACCATAGGTTGCCCGTAGGGCATGCTTCCGTATGGTTGAGTAAAACTGGTGTTGCAAGCCTGCCCATTAGGTGGGGGATAGACCCCTTGAGAGTAAGAGTGAGCCTGCAAAGGAGGGTACATACCATGAGGAGGAAGATTTCCTCCCCCATTCATTTGAGATGGATTGCCTTCTACGCCGGATGCGTGAGAAGGCTGCAACAGAACCCCTGCCTCAGTTCTTCCCAGATGAGCCACCGAAAGTGGAGGCAAGTTAACCTCCGTAGTATCCCTTCGGTGACTCCTTCCATTGGAGCCTTCTATCGTTTCTTCCCTTCTTGGCGGAGCCCTCTCCGGAACGTCTTCAAAACCAACCGACCTTCCACTCGGCCTTCGATTGCTCGGAGACCCTATCCTTAGCACTGAGCGTGTAGCCCCAGGAGCCAAGGGCCTAGTCTCAATTTCCAACTCTTCGTCATACTCATCGCTTGAGTATTCTAACTCCCTACGCATCTCCACATTCCGAGCTTGCCTCCTTCGAGCCCTCAGTAAAGATTCTAATGCTTCGATGTTAGCTTCGACAAACGCTGGACTGATTACCGGTTCAGGGTTATCCGAGGTTGAAGCATGATTGTTGGGAGTGATTTCAGGGTGAGATCGTGTGGTAAAGGTGGATGCGGTTATATTGGGAAGGTTGTTAGGATCATTGACTGGGATTGGTGTCAAGGTCGAGAAACCCGGAGGGGGTGTATCCTCTCTTCCTTGATTCATGCCGTAAAACTAGTGAGAGTGATTGAATGGGTGTAAGTTTGGAATAACGAGACCAATAGTAGCGGGTCCCACGGATGGCGCCACTGATTGTACAATAATTCGTACGACCAGGCCTTCGATGGTGATCGAAGGGTATGAGGGGTGATATGCTTGCGCCAAACTTGTAGCCAATCTGCAATAAGAAATAGTAGACACTTCGTTAAGTGATTGCGCAGGGGTTGGGCCCTGCGAACCACCTCCGTCGTGAGAGTAAGTATGTGATATGTGTTGTAAATAATATGGAGTATGTGAAATACTGTGTTGAGTGAACATACCATTGAAATGACTCGTCCAACCTATTTATAGGTGAAGAAAATAGCTTGGAGAGTGTTAGCATACGTTTAGGAGATCATGGAAGGCGTCCCCTGATTTGTGGTAACCGCTAGGGCTTCATCCCCACTATCTCGGCCTTGGCGGGGAAGCTAAGGAAATAGTAGGAACGTGGGGGAAGACTAAGTCAAGGTTCTCCTTTGTCTTGGCGCCTTCAAGAGAAGACACCAAAGGGCATAGGCCTTCGGCTGGCGAATTCCCAACTGGTAACCATGTCAATGATGAATGGTTTTACGCCACCAATGACTTCAGAAGAAAGACTTTGGTCTTCGTAATGCAAGTTCGACTGAGGCCGAAGGGGGGTCCTTCGACCTGATCGGAGGGTACGTCATCAAATACCAACCCCCCAAATCCAATACCACGAGATTCGCACCTTTCCATTTTCTAAAAAACTAAAAAAAAGATAAAAAATAATCTTCCTCAACCCCAACCTTAGCATAGTAATTTCTCACTAGCATTCCTATTCCCCTAGAGAATGATATCAATTCCCGAGGCTTACCCTAATACTACACTACAATGATTAGGTTCACTGCCTAGGGTGTTGAAAAACTTGCTCGACGAAAAGTAAGTTCCTTTGACCTCAACGCGCTTGTAATGCGCAGTATCAAGTTTTGGCGCCGGGGAATAGAATAACTAGTTAGATTTTCACCTCGTTTAGGTTTCCTTTCTTGATTCCTATCAATTAAGCTTTTTTCCCATTTTTAGCTTCCTCGTAGTCTATCCCCTTCTTCGTGACCTTTGTTCGTAACCCCGTCACGTTTCATCATGAAAGGTGATAATCAACCACCACTCATCAACCCACCACCAAATGACCCGCCAAGAGGCCGTACTATTGGTGAATACTCAATACCAAGCCACCTAGGCTATAGAAACACCATTGAGCTTCCTGACCAAGCCCAAACTACGGCCCTTCGATCCGACACCATCCGGTTGGTGCCAAACGGATGTGCATTCCATGGACTTCGTTCCGAAGATCCTAATCAGCATCTTAAGGATTTCCTTAAAATCGTCGATTCCATCGACCTCGATGCTACTACTCTGGAGACCACACGCTTGCGTCTCTTCCAATTCTCTCTACGGGACCAAGCTAGTAATTGGCTTGAGTGACTTCCCGCCGACTCCATCTCAAGTTGGGATGATCTCACCTCTTATTTCCTTGCCCAATTTTTCCCACTGGGGAGAACTACTAAGCTTAGACTCGACATATTAACGTTCCAACAACTTCAAGGAGAGTCTCTTTACGAGGCATGGACCCAATTCAAAGACCTGCTCCATAGAGTCCCTCATCATGGCATTGATCTTTGGCTTCAAATCCAAATCTTCTATGATCATACCGACTTCGTCACAAGGCAATCCATTGATCGGGCCGCCGGTGGAAGGCTTAACAACTCCAACGCAGAAGAATCATGGGGTATTATTGAAGAGCTTGCCAATCAAAGCTACAAAAATTGGAGTGAATCCCATGAAACACCCGTCAAGGTGATCAATGCCATATTGATTCCTCAAGAGTCTTCCATCACTGAAGAGAAAATGAGTGCTCTTGAGAGAAGGATCGATTATCTAATTGAGAAGCAAAGGAGAGCTCCCAAACGAATCCCTCGAGAAATGGTTCATTCCGTTAACTCCACCATTCACCCAACACCTTTCTCTGAATCCCCAAGTCGTGAGCAAAATCTCAATTCCGAACGGTGCTTCCGTTCTACTTCTCCAATACCACTCTCACCGAGCTTTATGGGAACAAATGAGGGAGTACATGGCAGCCATACGAAAAGATTAGCAAAATTTGAAGAGGAGGTTTATAGGCAAAGGGAGGAGATGCAGGCAAAGATAACGGAGATGATGAACTTGGTAAAAGAGTATACTAAGACAAAAGTTCCCGAAAAGGTGCTAGTGAGAAGCAATGATTACCCTCCCCCCACTTCGTTTGTTAACGCCATTTCCATTATGTCTGATGAAGATGGAACAGTTGAGGAAAAGGAAACTGAGAAAAGCAAGAAGGAGGAGGCTGAAACCAATGATGAGCCCGAGACCATTGATTACTACCTTAAGCACGAGATTAATATAAAAACCATTATTTACCAAGTGAACAACTTTATGTACAATGAGGTTCTTAGAAAATCCCTAGAAGGAGAAATAACAGAAAAAGAGTATGACACCATGCCTATGGGACCTATGTATGAATTGGTTAAAAAAAAACCAGTAACTAAAAAACAAGAAACCACGGGGAACTTTGTGATACCATGTAGCATAGGTGACATTGATAATATAAATGCCTTAGCTGATCAAGGATCTGATGTGAACATAATGCCGCTATCAGTCTATAATAAGTTGACTAAGGAGAAGCCGGCCAAGACCAATCTTAGACTTTCCTTAGCAAATCACACATATGTCTACCCCATAGGAATAGCGGAGGATATCTTAATAGAGGTGGCCAATATTGTCTATCCGGTAGACTTCGTGATTATAGACATTGAGGAAGATAGAAATATGCCACTCATCCTGGGAACACCTTTTCTGGCCACTGCCAAAGCAACCATCAAATGCGGTGAGGGCATCATGATACTCAAAAGCGGCAAGGGATACGCTAGGATACCTATTGTTCCAAGGTATCCTTTAAAGATTATGGAGAAGATTACGGGTGAGAATCCACAAGTCCCTAACAATATGGTTAGGAAGAAAATTAACGATTGGGAAAAAGGGCTTAGAGATTTCATGGTTCAAGGACTACATACAACATTGTGGAGGCGCGATAAAAAGTTAGGAAAAAATCCTACCTCAATACCACAAACACAAAGGAACCCTAAGGAATTTTTAAAGGGGGAGAAAGTGCTTTTGTACAAGTCAAGAATAAAAGCATTAAGAGGTAGAAACAAGCCAAGATGGTTTGGGCCTTATACGGTGAAAGAAACTAATCTAAAGAATAGAACCGTTATCATAATAGACGACGTTGGGAATGAATCCACGGTAAGCATACAACGTCTACAACCTTTTGATAAAGGATTAGTAAAGGAAGAAGGCGACGGTAATGAAGTCACGTAGGGGCACGACTTCGAGTCTAGCTACAAGACTCATAAATAAAGAAAAGCGCTTTATGGGAGGCAACCCATGCTTAATTGTTTGCTTGTTTGTGTGTCCTATATCTTTTTATTGGTTGTTTATTCTCATGTTTGAATTTGTAAAAATGCTTTATTTTGTCTTTAACCTCGTCTTAATTACATATAAAGGTATTTTACAAAAGGGATAAGTGTAGGGAGGATTACACATGTTTTCAAAAAGAATGTAAACATGAGAATTACGATTATTAAAAAGATATACATGTGTGTTTGTTCGAGTCAAATACTTGTATCGAGTCATAATGGAGGTTTTGCAGGACATTTTTCCAGATTCTAAAGATATAAATTTTCCAGAATTTTTTCCAGAAAATCGCAGACCAGTTTCTGTCAGGGTCACAACCTGACGGCGTCAGGAGGAGTAGAAACAGCTTACTACTTTTCCTCGTTTTCTGAGCTACTTATAAATTTTTGGAATTTTCCAGGTTTTAATTTTCCAGAAAATCTGTAAACATCCATTCCACAGGCATTATATCCTAGTTTATTAGAGTCATATATATATTGTTACTCCCAATTTTACGCGAAGGTTTCGTTTTTTTTCTTCAAGTGTGCAGGTTTTATTTATCAAGAAGAAGATACACAAGATTGGATGGAGCTTTTCACGCGTACATTCTTCTTGAAGAAAGATTTAACCACTACTTCACACGGATCCTACCGAGCTAATCAGGGGAGTATTAGTTTCTTTCGTTTTTAATTACCTTCCATTATTATAACTTTGATACTTTCGGGGAACATTGGGGACAATGTTCAGTTTAAGTGTAGGGAGGGAAAATAAAATGGGAACTTTAAAACTATGCTTATCCTTGACTATTTGCCTTGTCTAATTTTATTTGTGTATAAACCATGAGAAATATCGGTTAGGGTAATTTTGGCACCAAATTTAAAATTTTTCATGACATGTAGGAGTGGGTCATTAGTCTTAATAAAGCGTCTCATGGATAGGAAGTTATATGACTAGCACAAAACCCTTTACCACTTAAATTCCACCCAAAATATGAGGATCGCCCTTAGATTTGTAGGAATTAAAGCATTCCACTTTAATGCTTCGAGTGTGTACCGATAGTATAATATATTCTAGAACTTGTTTTGTGATGCATTCCGAGATCGCTAGTGAGACTACACTTGTGTAGTTAGGAATAACTAAATGATGAGAGGCATTAGGATAACCCTTGTTTGATACATGTATTATAATTACTTCTTCCACATCGGTTGAGTAATTACCCCACACCCTTGCATTGTACTCATCTTTAGTACACGATAACCCTAGTTAACCCCTCAGAGCCTATACTTTTCGCGGTTCTCGTGATGTTTCGGTTTTTCAGAATATCAATGAAGAGCATTGTTTACAATCCACCCCCAAATGTACACCCAAATCGCCTTAGCCTACCTTGTATGCACTCACTTTTAGTGCATTATTGTTATTATACTAAACCCTTAGTTCAATTATCTAGTTGCTTGCATAAGTTGCTAAGTCGAGTCATATCCTTTGTACACAGTTTTGGGACGATTGGGACTCATAGGAAAAGTTAAACTTTGTTGGGATATGAAAGTGCTGAAGAATGACAAAGTACTGGAAAAGTCAAAGTACTGCTAAAGAAGAAGTCAAAGTACTGATGTTGAAGTCAAAGTACTGCAAGGCTAAAAGAACTGTTATATTCGTTTATGGAAAGCTTTGTAATTCTAGAATATTCTTTATTAGATTACTTGTCGTACAAGGATACAAATTGTAAACCGACTAGGGTTATCCTTGAGCCTATAAAAGGATCCCTAGATTGGCATTAGATGTACACGTATCATTAGAGTTTTAGAGAGTTCGACATTAATTAGAGTTATTAATATAATCGTTGAAAGTTAAAAGTTATATTCTTCTTAGCTTTGTTAAGTAAATTCCACATACTTGATAAAGATTACTCAGTGTTTCATTGTTAATAACTTAGGATTTATTCGAGGTTATTAAACCTTAACAAGCTATTTAAGTTAGTTTGGTTAGAGTACATCGATCCAACAGGTGGTAGCAGAGCTTGTGTGGAAACTCTAACTAAGTAGAAACCCTAAAAACTAGTTAACAAAAACCTAAAGATGTCGACTGAAGCTGTTCCACCACCATCAATCACCTCACTTAGGATACCTATCATCAAGAAGGGAGAGTACGACCTATGGAGCATGAAGATGAGGCAGTACATTGCAATTACAGACCATGCACTGTGGAATGTAATTGTCAATGGTAATGAAGTCGTTCCATAACCTATTGATATACCTGGACAACCCAAAGCACCTAAAGCAGTCTTACCAGCAGCTACATTAAGGAATCAAGAGAAGGCACTCAACATTCTCTTGTCTGCCATTCCAGATGGTCATCTACTCAAGTTCCATGATGCTAAAGATGCAAAGCAACTCTGGCTCGCTCTCAAAACAAGGTTTGGAGGTAATGATGCTTCCAAGAAGATGCAATCTGTTGAAGCAGCAATTTGAAACATTCACTGTAGGAGAAAGAGAAGGCCTTGATGTCTGCTTATGACAGATTCCAAAACCTTCTCAGATGCTGGAGCTATACAAAGCAGGTCTCATTGAAGATGCTAATCATAAGTTCTTAAGGAGTTTGCCATCGACATGGCATGTGATAGCTACAATGATCAGAGGACAACCTGGTTTGGATGTTATGGACTTTGATGATCTCTACAATCATCTGAAGGTGTATGAGCATGAGATGAATGGCCAAACAAATTCCAAATCTCACAGTATTGCCTTTTTGTCATCTGAAAAGAGGGGCAGTACTTCCACCAAAAGTACTGCTTCTCCTATTCAAAGTACTGCTGCTCAAAGTACTGTTGCCTTCACTACCCATACCAACACATACCCTCCACTCAGATGAAGTTGTATGCTCTTTCTTTGCACAGCAAGCTTCTCTACCTGTCACTTATGAAGAAGATCTCTCACAGATTGAAGAGGATGCTCTTGAAGAAATTGATATCAGGTGGCAAGTTGCTATGATCACTGCAAGGATCAAGAAGTATATGAAGAAAACAGAAAAAAGCATTGACTTCAAACCAAAACAGGGTATTACTTTTGACAAATCCAAAATTGAATGCTTCAACTGTCAAAAGACTGGACACTTTGCAAGGGAATGCAGATTTGCTAAATATCAAGCAAACAGGATGACAGAGAAACCAAAGCTAGAGCTTAAAGAAATTCCTATTACTGAAACAAAAGATTTGGTTGCTCAAGAAAGTTTATCAGAGGTTGAATGGAGTACAGAGTTTGATGATGAACCAGTAACCTACTGTATGGTAGCTGTGGAGGAGTCAGTGGAAGAGTTTGATTGGAGCACAGTCTTTGATGAGGAACCTGAACATGCTGCTTTGGAATCCAGAGATGGTCTAGGAAGCTTTGATTGGAGCATGGAGAGTGAAGATGATCATGTTCTACTTGCAATGGTGGCTACTTCACCAAGTTCACCCCTATCTCTGAGGTATGTTCCAATTGTCATGACTTTTATCAAAAAGTACTGAATAGTTATGTGGCTGAAAGAGATAATTGTATAAGGGCTAGGTCTGAGGTAGCAGGTTATCAAATAACCTTAGAATCTATGGAAGCCAAAATAATAACACATGAAAATAATGAAATGGCTTGGGCAGAAAAGTATGAACAACAGGACTATCAGTTAAAACTAAGTGAATGGAAGTTAAATTGTAAGATCTCTGAAATCGAGAAACTAACTAAGGAGAGAGATGAATTGCTAGAAAAGTTCAATGCTTGGGGACAATCAGGTCTTTCTCATGTCACTTATCTTGAAAAACAGAGAAGAGCTTACATTAAAACTGGCCTAGGTTTTGGTATGGATTTTAATAACATAGAAAACCCACCTAGTGATCGATGAATGTGACTTTCAGGATATAACCACTAGTGATGATGAACTCATTAATTATGTAGACACATCTAGTAATGAGGAATTAGTTAGTGAACCACCTCCTGAGTTTAAGAAAGATAATGCCTATCATGCTGTCCCTCATCCCACTGGTAGTCATCAACCTCTTAGGCATGATGTTTCTCGTTTTGGAGTAGATAGCTTAGAGTTTAGGAAGAAACTTAAAGGTCAATCTAGGTCTGAAATCTCAAAAGAAACTGTTGAAACACCTAAGGTAGATGATGTTCAAAGCCAAGCAGTACTTTCACCCCAAAGTACTGCTACACCTCAAAGTACTGCTACACCCTCAGCAGTACCTTTAAGAACACCTTTTCAACATACTGCTAAACCTTTTTGGGATAAGTTTGGTCAAAACAGTTTTCATCATTCACCTAGAAGACAGGATAGGTTTGGTCATACACATAGAAGAAGAAACTTTGGAATCACAGATCAAAAACTATGTTTTGTTTGTTTTAGTCCTAACCATCTGATTAAGGACTGTGACTTACATTCAGAGTACTTAAGTAAGTTCCCAAAGAACATAAATGCCAACCAAAAACCAAGGGAGACTAGACCAGCTTGGAATCATTCACATAGGGTTAACCATAGAAACTTCTCACCAGACTATAGGTACCCTCACTAGAGAAGACCCCTTTCAAAACCTCCAGTACCTTCAAATACTTTCCAAGGTACTGCTAAGCCAAGACCAGTACTTTCTCAAAGTACTGCTCAGTTTTCACCAAACACCTCTTGGAATAGGAACCCTAGGAGATCTAATTACAATCAATCGAGAAGGCGTTACAACTCCAAGAAAGTAGTTAGATCTAGAGACTCTTCACCAGAAGTTAAAACTCAATGGGTTAAGAAAGAAAGTACTGATGATGAACAAACAGTACTTTCAACAAGTACCGAAACAGTGATTTTTGATAAAGATGATTTTGTTGAAAATAAAAAGGAGGTTTTTGTTGAAAAAGAAAGTTTTGCTGAAAATCCACCACAAGTTTTGAAATAAAAGATAATGCTTGATTTTGTCTACAAAAACTGTGAAGATTGCATACTCAAGGAATTTGAGTATGTTACTCCACAAGGGGAACACAAGTCAGTAATGGCTTGGGTTCCTAAAAGACACTAACTATTTTATCTTTGTGCAGGGCAACCCAGAAGAGGAGCTTAAAGATCATCTTATTGTGGATAGTGGTTGCTCTGGAAGCATGACAGGAGACAAGGACATTCTGTCAGATTTTAGGTCATATTGTGGAGGAAGAGTTGCATTTAGGAATGATGCTAGTGGAGGAAGAATTAGTGGAAAAGGAACCATCAAGACAGGAAGCATAGATTTTGAGAATGTTAGATATGTGAAGGAGCTCAAGTTCAACCTTTTGTCAGTCTCTCAAATCTGTGACAAAAAGCATCCTGTGTTGTTCACTGACACAGAATGTCTCATACTTTCGCCTGATTTCAAACTTGATGATGATAACTTGGTGATACTCAAAGTACCAAGAACCAATGATGTGTACAGTTTGGATATGAAGAGTCTTCACTCTTCTGAAAGAGCTACATGTTTAGTAGCAAAGGCATCCCTTGAAGAAGCACATCAGTGGCATAGAAGATTGGGCCATGTGAATTACAAGAATATCAACAAACTGGTCAAAGGAAATTTAGTTAGAGGTTTACCTTCAAAGACTTACAAGAATGATCACTCTTGTTTGGCATGTAAGAAGGGTAAACAACATAAAGCTTCTTGCAAGAAGCTTGAGGAAAGGACTGTTAGAGAACCATTGGAGCTGTTATATATGGATCTATTTGGTCCTGTATCTGTTACAAGTTTGAACAAGAAGAAGTACTGCTTAGTAGTACAGATGATTGCAGATAGATTCAGTTGGGTATTTTTCTTGGGATTTAAGGATGATACTTTTGATGCTATTCATGATCTTATTATAGCACTTGAAAACCAACTGAGACTGAAAGTTAGAGGTATTAGATGTGACAATGGAACTGAATTCAAGAACAAGCTTATGGATGAATTTTGTGCTAACAAAGGAATCAAGAGGGAGTTCAATATTGCCAGAACACCACAGCAGAATGGTGTTGCAGAGAGAAAGAATAGGACTTTGATTGAAGCAGCCAGAACAATGCTTGCAGACTCACACTTACCTATTCAATTATGGGCTGAAGCTGTAAGTACTGCTTGCTATGTACTTAACAGAGTATCAGTCACCAAACCACAGATGAAGACACCTTATGAGTTGCTGATGGGAAACAAACCTAATATTCGTTTTATGAAGCCTTTTGGATGCCCTCTTACTATTCTTAATACAATTGATCATTTGGGTAAGTTTTATGGCAAGTCAGAAGAAGGTTATTTATTGGGATATTGCACCAACAGCAAGGGCTTTAGAGTGTACAACAGAGTCACCAAGAAAGTTCAAGATTTTCTTCATGTTGAGTTTTTAGAAGATCAAGAAAATCAAAAGGGTAAAGGTCCTGATTGGATGTTTGATCTTGAAGTTTTGACTCCTTCAATGAATTATGTTCCTGTTAGAGAAGAGAATCAACATGTACACAATGGAGAAGAGGTATAGTATGTTGTTCATGGAGTCCATATTAGGCCATATGCTGTTCATGATGAAGAACCTAAAACTGTTGAGACAGAGAAAAGTACTGATGAACCAAAATCCTCATTGTCTGCTGAGGATCAATCTATTCAAGATGAACTTAATCAGATGCTTCTTCAAGATGTCTTTGCACATTCTTATACTGATGATCAAAGAAGAACTTATGAAGAAGCAAAGAAAAAGAACAAAACTGCAGAGTACTCTTACAGTACTTTTGACAGTACTTTTGACCAAAGTACTGCTGCACCAGTTACAAGCACTTTGGATGATTTGGATGATCCTACTATGCCTGGCTTAGAAGATACTGATGATGAGTTTAAAGATGAAGGTATTTTCTCAGATTCCAATGAAGATGCTGATTTCACTAATTTGGATGACACTTATGGAGTTCCACAGTCTCCAAACTTAAGAATTCATAAGAATCGTCCTACTGATCAAATCATTGGTCCTACTACTTCTGGAGTGATGACAAGACACAAAGCTAAGAGTTTTACTAAACCTCATAATGCTTTACTTAGCTTTGTCTGTAAACAAAATAGGCTGAATCATAAGGACCATCAAACCTGCCTGTTTACTTGCTTTATCTCTCAAGAGGAACCCAAGAATATTGCTCAAGCATTGACTAAAGAGAGTTGGGTTGAAGCTATGCAAGAAGAACTGCTACAATTCAGACTTCAAGAAGTTTGGGTATTATGTGATCTTCCTGATGGTAAGAAGGTCATTAGTACAAGATGGGTGTTCAGAGTCAAGAGAGATGAAAGAGGGAATGTTATCAAAAAAACAAAGCAAGGTTAGTTGCACAAGGCTACAGATAAGAAGAAGGAGTTGATTATGATGAAGTGTTTGCTCTTGTAGCAAGGATTGAAGCAATTCAGATTTTCCTTGCTTTGACATCATATATGGGATTCCAAGTTTATCAAATGGATGTCAAGAGTGCCTTTTTATATGGCAAGATTACAGAGGAAGTATATGTCAAACAACCTCCTGGTTTTGAAGATCCTAAACATCCAAACAAAGTCTACAAAGTTGTCAAAGCTCTTTATGGCTTACATCAAGCACCTAGAGCTTGGTATGAAAGGCTCTCTACCTTTTTATTGCAACATGGTTATAGGAGAGGAGCTATAGATAAGACTTTGTTTACCAAGAGAGATAAGAAGGATATCATGCTAGTTCAAGTGTATGTAGATGATATCATCTTTGGAGCTACCAAACAATCTATGGTCAAGGAGTTTGAGAAGCTGATGCAGAATGAATTTCAAATGAGTTCAATGGGTGAGTTAACTTTATTTTTGGGACTTCAAGATAAGCAGTCAAAGGAAGGAATTTTCATAAGTCAAGACAAGTATGTAGCTGACATACTTAAGAAGTTCAATTTTGATGAAATGAATCCTGTTACTACACCTATTAAATCTATCAACTCATTGGGCAAGGATGAAGATGGACAACCAGTTGAAGTCAAGTTATACAGATCAATGATTGGCTGCCTTATGTATCTTACTGCATCTAGGCCTGATATTATGTTTGCTGTGTGTTTATGTGCAAGATATCAAGTCTCACCAAAGATCTCTCATATGAATGCAGTGAAGAGAATTTTTAGTTATTTGAAACAACAACCTAAGTTAGGGTTGTGGTATCCAAAGGATTCACCTTTTCACTTGGAAGCTTTTTCAGATAGTGATTATGCAGGTGACAACTATGACAGAAGATCAACCACAGGTAGATGCCAATATCTTGGAAGAAGATTAGTTTCATGGCAGTGTAAGAAGCAAACAATTGCAGCAACATCATCAACTGAAGCAGAATATGTGGCTGCTGCAAGCTGTTGTGGACAAGTTTTGTGGATGCAGAATTAACTCTTGGATTATGGGTTCAATTTCAAGAATACTCCTATCAATATTGATAATGAGAGTACCATTTGCATTGTGAAGAATCCAGTTTATCATTCCAAGACCAAACATATTCAGATTAGGCACCACTTCATCAGAGATTGTTATGAGCATAGGCTCATTAATGTTGTTAAGGTGCATACGGATGATAATGTAGTTGATTTACTCACCAAAGGATTTGATGTTTCAAGATTTACTCACTTGGTGGTGAGTATTGGCATGATTAATTACTGAGCTACGTTTAAGGGGAGGACTATTATGTGTAAGTATAGTCCTATGCATTGTTTGAGGGGAGGATATTAATGTTTATTTGCTGTATTTTCTATTGTAAAGAGGAGACTGGAAAAGTACTGCTTTTTTATTTTATGAAAGTACTGCTTGGAAAGTACTGCACACGTGGAAAGTACTGTTTGTCTTATCGAAGTACTGTTCCAACGGTAATATTGAGGGGTAACTACTACTAACGGTAACTTTGTTATTAATGGCTGTGATTTTTTAAATCTCACCTATAAATAACTACTCTCCGAATTTCCCTCTCATATTACTACCTTATAATCTTTTCCATAATTGTCTCTCTATCACCCATATTATTCGTCATATCACTTTCTGTGTACACTTATCATCAATGGCAAATCGTAATACCGTTTCTAAAAATAACATGGTGGCGAATTTGGACAAGACTGAAGCCAATGAGATCTTTCATGATATCATTGATTTTCTTACTGGGTCACCGATTAGTTATGCGCTTTTAGTGGAACCAGATATTATTGAGCCCTCGATTCAACAATTTTGGGCGACTGCTAGGGTTCATATGGAGAATGATGATTCGTATATTCAAGCTACAGTTGCTGGGAGAACTGTAAAGGTTACTGAAGCCTCAATTCGTGAAGATTTAGTGTTTGATGATGAAGAAGGGGCTGTTCGTTTTGATAAGCAACTGATTTGGGATACGTTTAGGGACATTGGTTATGAAGGGTCCTTAATTGAACAAACATTCAGGAAACCCTTATTTTGTCCTCACTGGAAGTTTTTAGTACATGTATTGCTTCATTGTATTAGTGCTAAAAGTACATCATGGGAGCAATTTGGGTCTAACATAGCATCTGCTATAGTGGGTTTGGCTACAGATCGTATTTTCAACTTTTCAAGGCTAATCCTAGATGGAATGCTTTCCCACATCTTTCATGGTTCAAAATGGTTGATGTATCCAAGGTTTATTCAAGTGTTCCTAAATAAACAACTTTCAGATGTACCAAAGCCTACAAGTCTTTTACCTGTTGTGGTACAACAAGCCAAGATTTTTACTTTCATGGCTAGGAAGAGTGATTTATTCACTGGAAGGGACACTCCATTAACTACTTCTATGATGGAAGTTGTTCAAGCTGTCAGAGCTGATGCTGCAGAGGATGATGACAGAGAAGGTACTGCCTCTACCCAAGGTACTGCATCACAAGGTACTGCTTCGCAAAGTACTGAAGTTCAAGATGATGTTGCAGTTTCACCTTCACCATCTCCACAAATATCTGTTCCTGATTCTCAACCAGAAGAACATTCACCAATTAGAGGAGATGATCCAGCTACTATACCCCCTGAAGGTTTGATATTGGATAATTATGTTCTGACAAGGGAGTTAGTCAGCTTGAAGAAAACAACTGAGGCTCAAGCTAAACAGATTAAGAAGTTGAAGTTCAAGTTTAGAAGACTCAAGAATTTTGTCTGGCCTTTGGTTCAACATCATCGTCTATGGGTCAAGTCTCAAAGAAAGCAAGGCAAGCCTGTTAGGCAATTTCAGAAGAAAACCAAAGGCAAAAAGGTTCAACCACAATCATCTTCATTCCAATTAGGGAGGAATTTGGAAGATAAGAATTTGAATGAAGAATCTGAATCTGAATCTGAACCTCAAGGTACAAATATTCAAACTCAAGATACTGAAGAACAGGTTATTGAAAGTACTGAGGAAGAAATCAAAGTTCAAAGTACTGAGGAGCAAGTTATTGAAGTTCAAGTTCAAAGTACTGATGATCAAGGTACTGCTGATCAAAGTACTGCTTTTCATGGAACTTACAGACAAGGGTTAATTTCACCAAGGTTGATAGATTTTGAAGAGGAAGCTAGTCCTTCAACTGTCATACCAGAAAAGGAAGCTGATACACCAAAACCTATACATACTGCAAGTGATGATGAAACTATTGCTGAGATTTTGCATGATTTATCAAGGCCAAGGGGTGTTAGCATTCCAGGAGTGCAAGAAGAAGAACAACCAAGAGCTTCTCAACCTGTTATTGATCCAAAAGATAAAGGAAAAGGTATATTGGAAGAAACAAAGAAGAAAAAGAAACCTACTTTAGCACAGATAAGGGCTGCTCAAGTTGCTATGAATGAGGAAGCAGCTAGAAAGTTTCAAGCTAAATTGAATGCTAAAGATAGAGAAGCTAAGGAAATTGAAGAAGCTCAGAATAGAGAAGCATCTAAGAAATTGCAAGAGGAATTGAATGCTAAAGCTGATGAAATATTAGAGTCACCTATTCCTATTTCTTCTTTACCAAGAAGACCAAATCTTGCTAAGGAAAGGAATGCAATGATGGCTTATCTGAAAGGAAGAGGATATATTGGATTGAATAAGTTGAAGTATGTTAAGATGAAAGAGTTGTATGATGCAGTCAGAAAAGATTATCATAAACAAGTTGATAATATTAAAGATTTTAAAGATGATGATGCTTACAAAGAAGAAGAAAGAAAAGGAAGCTTAAAAAGAAAAGAATAACTGGATTTAAAGATCAACAGTCATCAAAGAAAGTTGAGTTAAGGTCTGATACTAATGATGAGCTAAGGAATTACTTAAGAGTAATAGATTTTGAGTATTCTAAGGATGATGCTGAATTGAAGATGAACAAATCTCCAATAACTACTTTTGAAGTTGTAGAGTCAAAAGAAGAAAATTATCTGATGTTTCACAAAGAAGATGAAAGTTTCAAGGTGTTCAATATGCTATGGGATTTATTGCATATAATTGATAGAGTGGATTTATTTCATTTATATCATGTGGTGAAAGAATATTTTGAACACAATCAATCAGAAGGATTTGGTTTAGTCTTACTTGGAGATCTCATAACTGTTTGGGAAACTGAAGAAACAAGTACTGATGAGATCTGGAAAAACCAAGAAGATTGGGAGATTACTTGCTGGAGATTCTTTGAAGAATCTGGAGTACATGTTCTAGAGCTAGAAGATGGGAAAATGATTCACATGTTAGCTGATAGAAGATATCCTCTTACATCAGATCTTATGAGGAGGATGCTGGAGCATGGAATGGAAGTTGAAGAAGATAATGAAATAGCACGTCTGGTCATCAAACTGTTTATTAGATGGACTACAATTGCTGATGATGATGAATAACTGGTATGAATCTTAATTGATTAAATTTTTGATATATCAGTACTTTATTCAAAGTACTGCTGATCAAACAGTACTTTAATCAAAGTACTGCTTGAAGTTTTAAACCAGTTACTGATTTTGAAATGAAAACTTTTGTTAAGTATTAGAAATTTTGAAACAAAGGTTAAAAGAAATAAATGGTTTTTGAGATGGTAACACCAATAGGTTATCAATCCACCATGGTTACAAAAGGATTGGCTAATCCATGAGCAAACGGCTCTGGTAAAGATATTTCAAATCCGTTTTATAGTTGACAACTTGCTAATAAGTTGTATGGTAATCAACTCACCATATCAGTAATGTGAAGAGTTGGATAGCCCACAAGAAAATGGCTTGTGGTAAAGGCTGTGGAAAAACCATTATATGGTAATTAGTTCACCATGATGAAAGAACTAGCTAGTCCAAAAAGGTACAGCTTTTGGTAAAGACAAATCAAATCTGTTGATAGCTGATGATTTGCTAAAAAATCATATGGTTAACAATGTACCATGATCTTATACATCAAAACATTTGGCTACTCCAGAGTTAATGGCTTTGGTAAAGAGAACTCAAATCCATTAAATTTTCAATGATTCACCTCTCACAGGAGTTTACACATCTGGAAGTGATGAGAATAGACTGGAACTTAACTGAATTAAATGTACAAATTGTCTTATGTTGCTGAAAAGATGGAGTTTGCTGAATGTTGCTGAAAGGAAATTACTAATCAAGGGTGCTGTAAAGAATAAATTCTAAAGAATACTTTGATAAATGATGATATAAGCACAGAGTCTACAAAGACACAATCTTTCCTTTAAGATGGAGTTGTTAAAGATAAATTCACAAAGGAACTTGAAGTCAAGCAAGTAGAATTCAAGTTAGGGGAGGATTGTTGGGATATGAAAGTGCTGAAGAATGACAAAGTACTGGAAAAGTCAAAGTACTGCTAAAGAAGAAGTCAAAGTACTGTTGTTGAAGTCAAAGTACTGCAAGGCTAAAAGAACTGTTATATTCGTTTATGGAAAGCTTTGTAATTCTAGAATATTCTTTATTAGATTACTTGTCGTACAAGGATACAAATTGTAAACCGACTAGGGTTATCCTTGAGCCTATAAAAGGATCCCTAGATTGGCATTAGATGTACGCGTATCATTAGAGTTTTAGAGAGTTCGACATTAATTAGAGTTATTAATATAATCGTTGAAAGTTAAAAGTTATATTCTTCTCAGCTTTGTTAAGTAAATTCCGCATACTTGATAAAGATTACTCAATGTTTCATTGTTAATAACTTAGGATTTATCCGAGGTTATTAAACCTTAACAAGTTATTTATGTTAGTTTGGTTAGAGTACATCGATCCAACAAACTTTATGAAGTGACGGGAAGGAACGTTAAATTCAAATTCTCTTTATTTGCGTAACAATGTACTCCGAGTGTTTTGATCTTTTCAATTCGGGTCAAATTAGTGTTAGAGTAATAAAAACTCAAGTGTAGGGATGTGCCTATAAATCCTTATTATTTTGATGTTATCGTAGAGTAAGCTACCAGATCAAAGGGAGAGTCCTTAGGATACCAAAGGCCTAGGTGAGCATGGCCTTTCAGATATCTAAAGATTCTTCTAACAGCATGCTTGTGAGAGACCTTGGAGAGACTTGAAATATTGCACAGGCACACACTGCAAACATAATATATGGTCTGGAGGCAGTCAAATACATCAATGATCCAATCATTGACCTATAGAGATGCTGATCAACTTCTTCACCATCAGCATCTGGAAGTAGTGGCTTGTTGTGCTCCATAGGAGTGCTTGAAATCTATGTATTTTCATAGCCAAACTTCACCAAAATCTCCTTGACATACTTATCCTGACAGATAAATATGCCATATGTCTTCTGCTTGACCTGTAGCCTAAGAAAGAAGGTGAGTTCTCCCATGGAACTCATCTGAAACCTATCATGCATCAATTTTTCAAACTCTCTGCATATATCCTGCTTGGTTGAGCCAAAAATAATGTCATCTACATATATCTGAACCAACAGGATATCATTCTTCACATTCTTGATGAATAGAGTCTGATCAATCTTCCCTCTTCTTAAGCCATTGCCCAAAAGATACTTGGCTAATGTTTCATACCAAGCTCTTGGGGTCTGATGCAGACCACAGAGTGCCTTTTATACCTTGTAAACTTTGTCAGGAAAGGTTGGATCTTCAAAGCCAGGAGGTTGACAGACATATACCTCCTCTTCAATCTTCCCATAGAGTAAAGCACTCTTCACATCCATCTGGTATACTGTGAAGTCTTTATATAGTGCATAGGCCAGGAATAGTCGAATAGCTTCAATCCTTGCCACTGGAGCAAAGACCTCTTCATAGTCAATCCCTTCTTGTTGTGTATACCCTTGAGTCACCAGTCTAGCCTTCTTCCTTATTATCACACCCCTTACATCTTTCTTGTTTCTGAAGACCCATTTAGTGCCAATAGGTCTCTTCCCATCAGGAAGATCCACAAGAACCCATACATTCTAAAGTTTGAACTGGAGAAGCTCTTCTTGCATTGCTTCTACCCATGCTTCATCTTCAAGAGCTTTGTAGACTTTCTTTGGTTCTGCCTGTGAAACAAAGCAAGCAAAGAGACATGTCTGAGAGGCACCATGAAATCTTCTTCATATATGGCACTGAAGAATCCAGTCTCACTATGCTGAACTTTAGATCTTGTAGTTCTTTCACCATTAACATCCCCAATAACATTTTCCAAGGGATGATCCTGATTGATTCTTCTGTGTGATGTAGCAGGAACAGCATAAGATGAAGCTATATTTGTAAAATCAATCTCAACAGCTTCACCATAGGGATCAGGAACCTCTGTATTGACTGATGGAATAGAATGAGGACCATTAGTACTACGTTCTGGCTCATCAGTACTAACATGTGGCTTATCAGTATTAACCACATTAGTACTGATCACTTGAGGTTCTATCACTGTGTCATCTGTATTAGTTACACCTTCTTCAGCATTAGAACTATTTTTCTTTTGAGGCTGATCATCATCTTTGTTTGCCTCCCCTGAAGAAGTGCTTCCAACTGAGTTTTCCTTCCATATGGGCAATAAGATGCAGTCATCATCATCATCAGAATCTGCATCAGGACCTTGCTTTTCTCCTGCAATAATGTTAGAATCCACAGAAACAGGCACATAATTCATAGATTCTGTTAGCATATCAATATCAAAAAGCCATTTTGGTCCTTGCCCCTCTACACTAGGTTTGTCCTCAAGAAACTCTATGTGCAGATTCTCCTCTATCCTTCTGGTTCTAGAATTATAAACCCTAAAGGCTTTACTATTCAATGAGTAGCTAACCAGATATCCACTATCATATTTTCCATCAAACTTACCTAAATGGTCAATGGTATTGAGAATAGAGACATGACACCCAAAAGGTTTAAGAAAGTCTAGGGTAGGCTTTCTACCCAAAAACAGCTCATAGGGAGTCTTGCCATGAGGCTTTACCATCAGTACCCTGTTTTGAACATAACAAGCAGTAATAACTGCCTCAGCCCAAAATGTTGTGGGTAACTTGGAATCTGCTAACATAGTCCTAGCAGCCTCAATTAATGTCCTGTTTCTCCTTTCAGCAACCTCATTTTGCTGAGGAGTCCTAGCCACCCTATATTCTCTTTTAATACCCTTAAGTTGACAGAAATCATTCATCACTTAGTTTTTAAACTCTGTCCCATTATCACACCTAATGATTTTAACTTTCTTACCAGCTAGGTTCTCTACTGCAGTTATGTATGACTTAAGGATCTCACTGGTCTCATCCTTAGTATTCATGAAGAAAACCCAAGTAAATCTGCTAAAATCATCAGTCACAACCAAACAATACTTCTTAAAATTTAGGCTACTAACAGAGGTGGGGCCAAATAAGTCCATGTGCAGCATATGAAGTGGTTGGGTGATAGAGTTAAAAACCTTGTGCTTACAAGAGGCTCTATGCTGCTTCCCTTTGAGGCATGCAATGCAGGTCTGTTTATTTTTAAATCTTTTTGAAGGTAAACCTCTTACAAGGTTATTTTTAGCTAAAAGATTTATTACCTTAAAGTTCACATGACCTAGCCTTCTATGCTATAACATAGATTCATCCAAAGAAGCTATAGCAACTAAACATGTGAGCTTTTCTTTGGGCACTATGTTTTTCATACTTACACTGTACAGATTGCTTTTCCTAGGGAACTTAAGAAGCACCTCATCTTCACTGGGCAACTTAAAATTAGGAGATAAAACCAAGCAATCAGTATCTGTGAAAAGAACAAAATTCTTCTTGTCACACATTTGTGACACACTAAATAGATTGTATTTGAGTTCTTTCACAGAGTACACATCTTCAAAGTCCAAATTACCAGTCTTGATTGTGCCTTTCCCAGTAATTCTTCCACCAATTCCTCCTCCAAAAGAAACATATCCTCCATTCAAATCAGTGAAGTCTAAAAGATAGGATAGATTTCCAGTCATGTTCCTGGAACATCCACTGTCTGAATAGCCAAGATCATCATTATTGTTGGAATGTCCCTGCACACAAGATAAAGGAAATTAGTTCCTTTTAGGGACCCAAGCCATTAATGACTTGGATCTGCCTCGTGTATCAATGTAATCATATTTCTTGAGAGTAACTGATGCACTGTTGGGTTGAGTAGTCTTTCTAACCCAACAAGCTGAGGGCTTAACTGCATTTCCCTTGATTCCCTTAACAGCACTCACTTTAGAACCAGCAGATTTCATTTTAGGCTTAAAAGTATTAACTTTTGGCCTATCAGTATTAAGTTTTGGCTCATAGGTATTAACCTTTTTCTTGTAAAACTTGATTTGTTCATCATAAGATTTAAAGGTTTGTGCTGTTCTAGCATGAAAGGGCCTTGGTGACGTAGATGGTGATTTAGAAAAGTTTGTTTTGGGTCTTTCACCAAATACTCTGGGTTGTGGTCTAGCAGTATTAACTGGCTTTGTAGTATTCAAAGATTTTATGCCAGTTTTAATAAGAACTGCTCTTGGGGTCATGATGGGTTGAGGTCTCATGGGGTGTCTGCATTGAGCCTGAAGATGAGAAAAACTTCCACACACAAAGCAAGATTTATTATACATGACAAATTCATCTCCTAGTTGCTCAGATTTTAGCTGGTTCCAGTTTCTTTTGTTACCTCTAGGACTAGATGACCTGTTTCTATACATCTCAACATATTTTACTGGTTTCCTAACAGGTTTGTCAGTTGGTTCTACAGGTTTAGTTGCCTGTTCTTGCTTTGGTTTTCCAGACTCTACACTTGTCTTTTTATTTTCAAACAAATATACCTCATGTAAGGAAGTGTCACTGGCACTTTCAAAGGTCTCATCAGTCTTTTCAGCCTTGGAACCAATGGGTTTACGGACAAATGTGGGTGCCTTAAACTCTTCTAAGCCAGTGTGTTCAAGGTCTATGCCAAGGGGTGAGGGAATACCTCTGAATAGTGGTGGTGCTGTCTTATAACCCATACCAGATTTGGCTTTGCCAATTAGTGCTTGATAAGGATTTAAAAGGTACACTTTTGAAGGGTCATTTAAGCCCTTAATTTCCGTTACTACTTAATTTCGTTCCTTTTCACTTTTTAGGTCTCTTGAAGGCAAATTCTGGAATGACACTTATTCGGACGAAAAGGCGCGAATATATGATAAAATGGCCAAAGTCAAGAATCGAGACACTCAAGCTACTGGAACTGAAGGGGACGGGTCCACGCTTAATATTTACCGCGGCGTCGTCGCGACACACCTTGAGACGACTCATAGAGCAAATTACTATTTTACAAGTGACGGCATCAGGTTTAAAAGAGTAGGGCGTCACAACTCAGACGGCCTAGATTTGGATCCCGACTGCGTCAGAGGTTGAAGCCGTCACAGAGTTGACGTGGCAAAGACGAAAACTTAATGGCGGCGACCCGACGGCGTCACAATTAAAGAGTGACGCCGTCGCATATTGTAACTCTATATAGAATTCTGGATTTTCAGTATTTTAGAGAGGTAGTTTGTGGAGTAAAACCTAAACCGAACATAGGCTGTCGTGGGCAGTATCTTAGGGTTCCATACCCTATTTTACAACAAGATAAGTGATTTACTTCATTAATTCAATTATGTCTTCAATTGTTTGTGTGTATGCTTGCATGTTTTCCATGTCCGGCTAATTTACTTGTGTGTTTGCAAAGATCTATGAAACCTAGGTATTGAATATTGATTGGTTGTCTCTTATCTTAATTGTGATTGACCTAGTATTGCGATAGGTCATTCGTTGTGTTTTTAATGCTTGAGTAATCTTTTTGAACATTAGTTTATAATCACTTAGAGTTATTGTAGTCTAAACATCCAAAGATAACCTTAGAGTTAGTTTATGAATCCTAGAGATTTCGTAGGCAATAACCTTAAGGTAGTATCGAAAAGTTAGGGAAAAACGCATACCCTACGACCTTAGAAGACACAACGCGTTAAGAATAAGGACGTGATAATTCAACCATCAATAGGAGATAACTAGGGAGTAATAGCATCTAAGTAAACACATCTTTAAATCATCATAAGAGCATACAACAATAGACATAGACTACACTCACCTTAGCTTAGTTTAGATAATTAGATAATAGTAGAGTAATCGGTAGAAATACCAACCCCCAAATCCAATACCCCGAGATGTTGTGACGACAAGGCGAAGAATGATCAGAAACCACGATAATTGATGAAGTTGCGGGGTGAACAACCAAAGTTGATGACTAAAGACGTAAAGAATATGTCTAGCTGTGCGTGGTGGTATCAAAAAGTATTATTCGTGATGATTATTTGTATCAGAAAGTTTCATAAATTGATAGTTTTAACTTACAGAGCAATTTTTATTTTTATTTTTTTTCCTTTCAAAAACTCATATGTCACGAATTTTAGAACACTGATCTTTTATCAAAACCCGATAAAGCAATGGTTCTAGCAACACTTGATCTTTCATCGGTTATTAGCTCTTGTGACGACAAGGAGAAGAATGATCAGAAACCACGATAATTGATGAAGTTGCGGGGTGAACCTTTTTAACAAAGTTGGGAAGCAACCTATTGTCGAACAAACACGACCTTTTAATGTTGCGTTCTTCATTTTTTCTTGATGGTGTTTCCTCATGACATAAGCTTCAGCAAGGGCAGAAGTGGCCATAGACATTATTTTTAAGAAATGAATTAAGAAAGAAATAAAGATATGTTGAGGGTATTTATAAAAAGTTTTGACTTGGAGACCAAGTTGAGGCTTCAAATTTGACCACTTTTCTTCTCGTTAGATTTATCTAGAAATTCAATTGCATTCAATGAATTAATGAGAACAGTAGGCGAGTGAAAAGTGAGAAAAATAAGAATGATTTTTTGTCACACATTAGAAGGAGAATTTTAAGAGGATATATATCTAATTTTGTATGTGCATATGAGTTTTAGTTAATTCTCATCTTTTTTATTTTAATTACTCTTCTCATTTGATCCCAAGTCGGTGAATGAGTTGCCTACCACGTCTGTTTATCCCGTTGAAAAATACTTCTAATCGTGATCCAAAACTTTTTGGCATATCAAAAAACCATTCAAATCACCAATTACAAGTTACATTTTTAGCATCTGCCAAGTCTTAGAAGTTTTAGAAAATAGCTGGCAGAGCTCTAAATAAAAGTTTGAGATAAAGATGTTACATGTTAAGGTTTCATAAAACAAATAATCTTGGAATACTTCATTATACACGTGATCTCCCTATCTTTCTTTCAAACTTGCACCATATTTGCTTTTATTAATCCCACATTGCTTGCGGAAACAACATTATTTAGTTTAGGGAAAATGACAAAAAAATGCATCGAACTTGACACCTATTGTGATTATGTGTAGCCAACTATTTTTTTTTCATTGTAACACAAAACTTTTGAATTTTTGTCATTGTATGTACGATTTCCAACGGTCGTCAAACACGTGGACTGCCAACTCATCGGGGTGTTACACGTGGACTGCAAACTCATTTACCCACTATTACTTTCTAGGGATAATAACAAAAAAATGTATCGAACTTGACCACTTTTGTCATTGTAACACAAACCTTTGAATTTTTGTTAATGTATGTATCCAGTCAATCTAAACATGGCATCGTTAGTCCTTTATACTAACGGCCGTTAGCACATAACTTAAAAAAAATTTTACGCTTTCATCCCTTTGTATATGTTTTCGCCGTTTTCTTTACGTTTTCATCCGTTTTTATACATTTTTAGTTCATTTTCTTATGTTTTTATACGTTTTCGTCCGTTTTTATACGTTTTCGCCAATTTGTTTTACGTTTTTGTACGTTTTCATCCGTTTTTATAGCTACTCACGTCCGTTTATTTTATTAATGCAACGTTAGTCCGTTTTGACACGTTTTCGTCTGATTTTACACGTTTTCGTCCGTTTTGACACGTTTTCATTTGATTTTATATGTTTTCGTCTGTTTTTACATGTTTTTGTTTGATTTTACACGGATGAAAGTATATAAAACGATGAAAAACGCGAAAATCGCTAAAAAGTATAAAACCGGACGAAAACGTATACAAAGGTAAGAAAATGGACGAAAATATATAAAACGAATGAAAACGAAGAAAACAAATGAAAACTTATAAAAGGGATGAAACAAGAAAACGAAATTTTAAGTTATGTGCTAACGGACGTTAGTATAAAGGACTAACGATGCCAAGTTTAGATTGACTGGATACATACATTAACAAAATTCAAAAAGGTTTGTGTTACAAATGACGTGGTCAAGTTCGATACATTTTGTTGTTATCCCTAAAAAAGTAATAGTGGGTAAATGAGTTGGTGTCCACGTAATACCTCATGAGTTGGCAAATTCACTGTTGTGACACGTTGGAAATCGTACATACAATGACTAAAATTCAAAAGTTTTGTGTTACAATGGAAAAAAAATAGTTAGCTACACACAATCACAATAGGTGTCAAGTTCGATGCATTTTTTTGTCATTTTCCCTTTAGTTTGTAACTATCTGCTCAAACTTCAATTCTGCCGGACTTGGTAATGTAAGTCAGTGACCTGAATGGGGGCATCAAAGATGGTTGTTAAATTTTGGGGTATTAATCTGTGACAAACATGTCATTCTATCAATTGCTAATGGCTTTCAAGTTATGATTCAGTGCAGGATTATTACAGGGGTTAATCATGGACAAAGAATAAAAGATTTAAAGTTCCAAGATGCTCGTTTCTGCTGAAGCTATTCTCATTTTTGCTGATGAGTCATTTATAGCCGTTAGAGGGGTCTTTGTGTAACTTAATCTCCTATTTAATAAGTCCCTTAATCTAGGGTTATCAACACTCGTGTGTGCAGTCATTTCTCACACATTCTTCTCTTCTCTTTGATCATTTCACTGATCTTGTCTCTTCTTTGTATTTGTATGATTATTGTCTCATTGACATTAATCTAACCTTGTAACATTTTGGATACTATTGTTGATATAATCTAAGCCGACTATTGAGGCTTAGGTTTGAATAAAAGTTCTTTTGTTTACTTGTTGTTGTTGATACTTTCGTACATGGTATCAGAGATTCAGGCTCATAATCATTATTGATTCCACATCCAAGGGTTTCTTTGTGGAAACTTAGGGACATCTCTTCAGCAACAACTTGGTGGTTTGTGGTTATTGCTATTGGCATAATCACTGATTATTTCTTATTGTGATTTGTTCTTTCCGCTGCATATTGCTCTGTAAGTCTAAGTCTAATCTCTTCTTCAAACAAACAGTACTTAAGTCTTTGTGGGTGCAAACGGGTAAACTAACATCTTGATCTGCCACCTCTGAGTGGTATGAATACCTGCTCTGATTTACCCCAGTTCACAGGCTTGGTGCTTGTTGTTTCTTAATTACAAAGTTTTATTTATTTCTTTATCTGTCTATCTGCTCTTGTCTTTATTTCTGTCTGTGCCTTGTCTATCTTATCATATCTGTCTGTCTTATTTTGTGCACTATGGCTATTGGTGATGATAATATTGGTGGTGGTGGCTCTTCCACTGAGAAAAGCTTAACCTTTGGTGATGCTTTGTATTTACACCCCAATAACACAAATGGTACACCCATTATTACTATCAAACTCACTGGAACTGAAAATTACAAAATATGGAATATGGCCATGACCTTTTCCTTAAGGAACCATAATAAGTTAGGGTTTATTGATGGTACTTGCATAAGAGATGATTCAAACCCTAGTCTTGCTAATCAATGGGATACTTGTAACTCTGTTGTGGTTACTTGGATTCTTAACTCTCTCAGCCCTGAACTATTTGCTGGTGCTATATATGCTAAAACTGCTTATGAAATGTGGAATGATCTTAAAGATACTTATGATAAGGTTGATGGTTCGGCTATCTTTAATTTGCATAAAAATATAAACTCTCTTAGTCAAAGTGGGTCCTCTCTTGCCGATTACTATAACAACCTTAACTCTTTATGGAAACAATTTGATTGTATGATTAGCTCGCCTCCTTGCACTTGTGAGGCTGCAAAACATTTTGAAAACACAATCACTAATTAAGTTAATGCAATTTCTTATGGGTCTTGATGACTCCTATGTTCCCATCAGAAGCAATATTTTAACCAGGATCCTTTGCCCAATGTCAAAACTGCTTTCTCTGTTGTCTCTGGAGAAGAATCTCACAGAAATGTTTCATCTGGGAATAGCTCTGCTAAACCCAATGCTACAGCTTTTGCTGCAAAAACTTCTGATGGTGGAAAAATTTTTGATAACAAAAAAGGATTTAACAACAACAATTTTAAAAATTCTGGTTTTAATGTTGGTAACAGCTCAAACAACAGAGGACCAAACATGAATCTCAAATGTACTAACTGCAAAAAACCTCGGTCACACCGTTGATAGATGTTATGATATGGTTGGTTATCCAGCTGGATATGTTAAAAGGAATTTTAATTCCAAACCCTTCAGCAGTAACAATGTTTCTGCTGACACTTCCATTAATAATGGAGCTAGCAACTCTCCTGTCTCTTTGTCTAATGAAATGCTCTCCGACTTATGAGTCTCCTTAATGACAACAATGTGTCTTCTGCTAATGCCAACGTAGCAGGTAAAAATTTTTCAGGAACCTTCTTTAATGGCAGTGTCAAGTTTAACATAAACTTTGATAAATTATTTTATAACAACACTAAAACCTTATCTGGAAACATAAGTCTTGGTTGGATTGTTGACTCGTGCAAATCAGACATGACTGTTTCTGCAAAAAATTTAATTAATGTTGTTGACATTTCAAATCTTGGTCTAACCGTTGGTCATCCCAATGGTACTCAGGCCTTAATTACTAAAATTGGTGATTTAAAGGTCAATAATGACCTAACTCTTTTTGATGTTCTAGTTGTTCCTGAGTACAATGTCATCATTGCTTTGTTCATAAGATTGCTAGAGACAATAAAATGTTTGTTGGCTTTAATGAATCTAATTTCTATATACAGGATTTACATCAAAAAAGGATTGTGGGATTGGTAAACAATGCAATGGGTTATATATGTTTGATATTGATTCCACATGTAAGATTGCTTCTAATAACGTGATTTCTGTTTGTCATGTTTCTAGAAATCTCGGCATCAAAGACTTGGTCATCCCTCCACCAAGTCCTACATATACTCAAGTCCACACTTAATCTTGATGGAACCTCTGAATCTGACCATCTTTGTGATACTTGCAATAAAGCTAAACAAACCAGGGAACCATTTACTTTAAGTGAACATAAATCAACTAAAATTGGTCAACTAGTTCATCTAGATGTATGGGGACCATATAAAGTCACTAGCAGAGATGGTTACAAATTTTTTTTGACCATTGTTGATGACTATTCTAGGGCAGTCTGGGTTTATATGCTTAAGGAAAAGGATGATGTTTATGTTTTCATTGTTAACTTTACTCATATGCTATCAAATCAATTTGAACACAATGTTAAGATATTCAGAAGTGACAATGGGACAAAATTTGTCAATAACAAACTTCAACACTTCTTTCATGAAAAGGGAATTTTACATCAAACCTCTTGTGTTTACACACCTCAACAAATGGTATTGCAGAAAGGAAACATAGGCATCTCCTTAATGTGGCTAGATCCCTATGTTTTGGAGGAATTACCTCTATATCTTTGGCCCTAATGTGTTCTAACTGCTGCTTATGTCATAACAGGTTACCTCTTCTGTGTTGTCTGGCAAGTCTTCCTTCTTCCTTGTGTATGGGCATGACCCTTCACTCTCTCTCCTTAGAGTCTTTGGCTGCTTATGCTATGCCACCATTCTCAACATCTCGGATAAATTTGGTAGTAGGTCTGAAAAAAGTGTCTTTATTGGCTATTCAAATGAGAAAAAGGTTACAAACTCTTGAGCTTAGAAACAAAAAATATTTTTATTCCAGAGATGTCAAATTTTATGAAACTGTTTTTCCCTTCAGAATGAAAAATTCTTTGTCAAAACCTTTTGTTGAAACTTATGTGACTAAAGATTTAAATCACAAAAATTTCTTTGACTCACAAATAAGTCCCAATGATGAAGGGAGAGTGACATCCTATAATGATAGCACTGTGGTAAGTCATCCTACTAGGATTGATGAACCGGTTGCAACATCTATAGATGATAATACACACCCTGAGGGCACCATATCACATGAATCACATCCTGCTGATGCATCTTCTGATTCTGCTGATACATCACCTGATTCTGCTGAACAAGAAAGAGGCTTGCCAACCACTACTGTTAGAAGGTCAACCAGAGTTTCTAAGTTGCCCAGTAATCTTAATGACTTTATTGTAGAAGGGAAAGTCAAATATGGTGTTGAAAAGGTTGTTAATTATTCTAATTTAAACAAAGATAATTACTGCTTTGCTTCTAGTCTTAATAAAAGTATTGAACCTACCTGCTATGAAGAAGCTATCCTTGACAGTAATTGGGTTGATGCTATGAACTCTGAAATTGAAGCCTTAAATGAAAATCATGCTTGGGATATAACTGATCTCCCACCTAATAGAACTCCCATTGGTTACAAATGGATCTTTAAAATCAAATATAAAGCCAATGGTGAAGTCGATAGATACAAGGCTAGATTAGTTGTTAAAGGTTATAATCAAAGGGAAGGAATAGACTATGATGAAACCTTTTCTCCTGTAGAAAATGTCTACTGTTAGATGTCTTATTGCCTTAGCTGTGAAAACAAATGGCCTCTTTTCCAACTTGATGTTAACAATGCTTTCTTGTATGGAGATCTTGATGAAGATATCTATATGATCATCCCTAAGGGGTTCTGTAATGAGAACAATAAAAATAAAGTTTGCAAACTTGTCAAGTCCCTATATGGCCTAAAACAAGCTCCCAGGAAATGGAATGAAAAACTTGTCAGTGTTTTAAAGGAAAATAATTTTGTTCAATCTGTCAATGATCATTCCTTATTCACCAAAATAGAGAATAACAAGTTTATTGCTCTGCTTGTTTATGTGGATGATATAGTCCTCACTGGAAACTGTATTGATGAGATAAACCTATTCAAAGAGTTTCTAAAATCAAAATTTCATATCAAAGACTTGGGGAACTTAAAATACTTTCTTGGTATTGAGGTTTTAAAAACTGGGAATGACATTTGTCTCTCCTAAAGAAAATACTGTCTTGAACTCCTCAAAGAATTTGGTCTTCTTGGGTGCAAACCTGTGTCTACTCCAACCCAACTCTCTTCCCATTCCCACCTTGATGATCCCCTTCTCTAACAACATCACTAAGGAAACCTCTATCTCTCCCAAGAACCTGATCTCATACTCAGTTCATTATGGCACAAAATATCTCTCCAAATCTCATCTAGAATGCCCATATCTAGAAGGAGCTCCGAAAAAAGTACACCAACTCAAAACTCAAAATGATATTAGTGATGCAGTGATTGGGCCAAATGCAAGAAAAACCAGAAAATTGTCACAGGTTATTGTGTTTCTTTAATGATTGTTTGATCTCATTAAAAAGTAAAAACAAAACACTCTTTCAAAATCTTCCACGGAAGCAGAGTATAGATCTATGTCTACTGCTTCCTGTGAAATCATTTGGATTCAAAAAATCTTAAAGGATCTAAAAGTTGATATCAATCTTCCTGTTAATCTTTTTTGTGATAACAAATCTGCTTTACAACTTGCTGTCAATCCTGTTTTCCATGAAAGATCAAAACACTTTGAAATTGATGTCCACTTCATCAGGGAAAAAATTGCAAGAGGTGTTATAAGTGCCAAAAAGATTGGCTCTTCAAACCAAACTGCAGACATACTTACTAAAAACCTCTTTGTTTATCAGCATAAATTCTTGTGTGAAAAATTGATATTGTTTGATATGTTTGCTCATCAGATTAAGGGGGAATGTTAAAATTTGGGCTATTAATCTGTGACAAACATGTCATTCTATCAATTGCTAATGGCTTTCAAGTTATGATCAAAGGTGGATTATTACAGGGTTAATCATGGACAAAGAATAAAAGATTTAAAGTTCCAAGATGCTCGTTTCTGCTGAAGCTATTCTCATTTCTGTTGATGTGTCATTTATAGCCGTTAGAGGGGTCTTTGTGTAACTTAATCTCCTATTTAATAAGTCCCTTAATCTAGGGTTATCAACACCGGTGTGCAGTCATTTCTCACACATTCTTCTCTTCTCTTTGATCATTTCACTGATCTTGTCTCTTCTTTGTATTTGTATGATTATTGTCTCATTGACATTAATCTAACCTTGTAACATTTTGGATACTATTGTTGATATAATCTAAGCCGACTATTGAGGCTTAGGTTTGAATAAAAGTTCTTTTGTTTACTTGTTGTTGTTGATACTTTCGTACAATGGTTCGAAGGCCTCTTGAAAGAGTACTCGCCGTAGTTTCATGCCGTGATGTATAGATAGGATGCATTATTGCTCAATCTTCATGTGAAAGCGCACATGCCTACATTGCTACACTGATCAAAAACGGTGTGGTTGGCATGTCTATCCAAAGATAGAGTACGGTTCTGACTTATCCAGAGCATCAACCACGCCCCGTGTTATTGGCATAAATGTCCATGGTAAAGATGGTTCGAAGGCCTCTTGAAAGAGTACTCGCCGTAGTTTCATGCCGTGATGTATAGATAGGATGCATCATTGCTCAATCTTCATGTGAAAGCGCACATGCCTACATTGCTACACTGATCGAAAACGGTGTGGTTGGCATGTCTATCCAAAGATAGAGTACGGTTCTGACTTATCCAGAGCATCAACCGCGCCCCATTTTATTGGCATAAATGTCCATGGTTAGTGTGCTCTTTCAATCCCGACTCCAATCTTTTTAATTCAAACATGTACAATTCTTTGTTTTATGATGGACTTTTGGTTCATTATGTTTTGGTTCGGAAATGGTCATCCAAACGCTTACAACTTTTTGGCAGGGAAAAGCTTCTTTTTCTTCCAAAGAATGAAAGAGCCCAAGTCACGCTCTAAAGGTTCGTGGTGATGTTTAGATGATGCATCACACGTGTTAGTGTTTGAATGGTGTCTATTAACTGTGCGCGGGTGGTACAAACTATTTCTCTTGATGGGCTGATTCATTTGTGATTTTATTAGTTATATAGCAGTATAGCACTACAAGTGCACCCGCACTACGGTATTATATCGGGAAAAGATGGCCGGTGTGGTGGAGCTGCATACATCTATGGTATGTGAAAAAGAGCTAGAGCTCTATAAACTAAAGCTTGTACACATAAAAAAAAAGTTATACATCTATGTATTAAAAAATCACCATTTTTAATACATAACTTAAACTTTGATCTGTAATGTTGCTTATTTTATTCATCTTAAGTTTTTCAAAAGCAATTAATTTCTTGTTGTAAACACATTACTTTTTTAGTCTATTTTCATAAGGTAATTGATACTCACACCACATTTTTTGATTATTGCACCACAATCTGTGCATTGTAGTTTGTAGCGTACAAACTGCAATGCACAGATTGTGGTGCAATAATCAAAAAATGTGGTGTGAGTATCACCTCCCTTTTCATAAAGTCGTGCACAAATTTTTTATGTATCCCACATTGCTTGGGGAATAGAAATTAATTAGTTTATAAGCAATTGGTTAACCTTATTGTTACTGGACTTGGTAATGCGAGTCTGTGACCCGAATGTGGGCACTAAAGATGGTTCGAAGTGTAGTTGGAAGGGGACTTGACGTGGTTCACAATGTTGCCTCATATACAGCATGCATCACATTCTGTTTGAAGCGTGCAAATAGAGCATGCATCACAGTAGTTTCTGTTTAAAGAGTGCTGGCTGGCAAATCTTCGTAGACTCCCAGCCGATCGGGTGGTGTGCCCGCTGACTTAACCAGAGCACAGAGCACAACAATTGACTCTCGGCTCAAACTTCAGTGATCGGTTCCTGTCCTCCAACACCGACTCCAATCTTTTTAAACTCAAACACGTTTATCTTTTTCTTTTGTGATACATTCATCAGTGAGACAACAATGTTTGAGGTTCATATATGTAACAAAAGCACATATGCAGCTTTACATAGTTTGGTTTTATCTTCCCTTCTGTACAAGAATATGCATTCAGACAACGTTAAGTTGTGTTTATGATTAGGCTGATAACCAAATGTTACATAATGAAACGCTAGGCAGTATATTAAACCTTAATTATGCATGGTTCTGCACGAACGGACTCGTATGTACTATTAGGATGAAATAAGAAAAGATAAAACCTCAACTCGGGGCACCGTTTCCGGCCTAATGACCCTCATCCTACCACGTTTGCTTTTCCCAGTCAAAATTTACTTCCAATCATGATCCAAACTTTTTGGCATATAATTAAACAATTCAAATCACTAATTACTAATTTACTATACAAGTTGCATTTTAGTATCTACCAAGTTTTAAAAGGTAGAGTTCTAAATTAAAGATTGAGATAAAGGTACATGTTAAGCTTTCATACAACAGCTAATTGTGGAATACTTCATTATACACATGATCCATTTCTCTTTTTTCAAACGTGCACCAGATTTGCTTTTATTAATCCCACATTGCTCGGGGGAACAATATTATTCAGTTTATAACTAATTGATCAAACTTCAATTTTGCCGGACTTAGTAATGTAAGTCTGTGACCCGAATGGGGGCAACAAAGATGGTTCCGAAGGGCTCTTGAAAGAGTACTCGCCATAGTTTTATATGGTGGTGTATAGATAGGATGCATCATTGCTCAATCTTCATGTGAGCGCACATGCTACACCGAGAATGGTGTGGTTGGCATTGTTCCCATCCAATCAAGATGGATAGTGTACGATTCTGACTTAACCAGAGCAGAACCGTCCCGTGTTGTATTGGCTTAAACTTACATGGTTAGTGTGCTCTTTCAACCCCGACTCCAATCTTTTTAAATTTTTAGTTCAAAAATGTACAATTCTTTGTCTTATGATGGGCATTCGGTTCATTATGTTTTGGTTCTAAAATGGATTTTTTTTTCTTCCAAAGAATGATAAAAGGCTAAGTCAGGTTCGTGGTGATGTTTAGAAGATGCATCACACGTGTCAGTCGCGCAAACTATTTATCTTGGCGGGCTGATTCATACTTCAATGGCTAGCTCATGTCCAATTTCAGGTTAAACTCGGTTTGGTTTGGTTCATTTAGAGCTGATGATGGTCTTATTATACAATTTGGGTCTAATGTTTCAATTGTTTTAAATAAGTTAGTGCCCGTTACGTATTGATTTGCATTTCGTTAGGTTTCATGAACAAATTTGTCTTTCGTTCTGTTTGATTTCGTTCAAAGCCAGGACAAACAAAAGGTTACTATATCCTGATGATATGTTTACATGTCTAAATGGTGTCACAAAATATTTCGAGTCAAAACAAAATATTTCATAGAAGATACAAACATAATTTAAGATTAGTTTACTTTATTGCTTAAAGTTTCAAAGAAGATGTCAATTTACTAATTGGTGTACGCATCATGTTTACTTTTTATCCCTTTTATCCCACATTGGTTGGAATAAAAATATCTTCAATGTATATAAGCACTATCCAAATTTCAACCTCTGCTGGATTTAGTCACGTGAATCTGTGACCCAAGTGGGGGCATTAAAGTCGGTTCGAAGGGGGTCTCTTATAATAAAGGATCAGCCACGGAAGTGTAGAAGCCGTTGATACCATCGGGGAAGGCATTAATCCTCCCCTAAAGGATGGTCATAAGTAAACTTATGAGCTGGCTTTCAGAGCAGCCAACGGTTGTCCCTCTTCATTAGTTGTGTTCCTTAAGTTATACCCAACTCTTACTTTTTTTTTTACCCTCAAAACATACAACCAGGAGGAATGAGTTTACAAACCTTGTCATGGATATGGATCGTTTCAAACCTTGCCAATCCAATGTAGTAATTCAAGATTGCAAATTACCTTAGGTTTAAAGATATAATTTCAACAAACACTTTAAATCAAAGGGACACTCGAGTTAACCTTAAGTCTGAACCCAAAAATAAATTTAAATAATCATATCAATTTTGAACCCGGCTTGGTTCTTTCATTATTTGTTGCTTTGGCCTAGAAAAATAGTTCTGCAAACTTGTTGCAAGAAGACTCAACACGACCATATTGTCAAATTTATATCAAGTTAAGCAAAGACACGAGTGAATCAGATGAATTCATAATAAAAGATTATAACTTTGGCTTATTGGGTTTACTAGACAAAAATACAAAAGTAGCAACTCATTTCACTGGCTTCTAATTTTACATATGTGACATAAACACAATTAGGAAACATTCGTGTTTGACTGAGGAAGCATCCCGCCCACGAAACATTCACGTTTAACTTATGACAGTTTACATCTCGCGCAGCACACGCCCACATCTCGCCTTACATTCGCCCAGCACACGCACAAATCTCGCCCAACACACACCCTCCTCTCGCCTAGCATTCGCCTAGCTTCGCGTTTAACTTGATAAAACTTTTAAACTCGCCTAGAACTCGCATAGCACTCGCGTAGCATTCATCATACGCCCAGGACTCGCCTGAAATTCGTTGGGAGACACATGTATAGTTAAAAAGGCATCTATTTGGATAATATTTAATAGTTCATTTTTGCAAAAAATATGTGCGAAGTTCAGATTCGTAAAGTCATACTATAAACGGGTCATTTAAGAGATTTTCTCACAAATAAGAACGTATAATTTCAAAAATAATTGCTCGTTGGAAAATTTAGTTATACGAGTATCCGTCGTTGCAACGCACGGATAACCGGCTAGTACAATAAGATGTAACATCATCAAAATATCTGAAAGACAAAATCGTCAATATACCTAGTTAGAAATTTAAGTGATATTCTCTTAGTATATGTCTAGTTGACCTAAAAAATTGGCTGATATTCTATGACTGTTATGTTTAGTTAATATAACGATTTTGAGGAAAATTATTTTACATACTAAACTTTTTTCTATATCAATGAACAAATATTAGTAATTCATTTTTTGGTGAGAAAAAAAAAAGGAGATTAATGGATATTTAAATAAAAAATTCATTTACACGTATTTTTTTATAATTTAAATACCCCATGAATCGTTTATCATTAAACAAACAAATTATAACATTACGACGATCATTTAATTATATGTCTATAGACGGGCACTTTAATATACTTTCGACAAACTTTTTTTTGTCGTTTTTTTCACGTTTTAATTTCGTTATTGAAATTCACATGTGATTTAACACTAATGGTTCGAACACTAAACATATGTACTAAAAATTGACATAAGTACATTTGTCTATAAATAAAAACCTTTTGCCGGTTTTTGCAATGAAGAACACACATTCATAGTTTTTCAACCATATATCATACACTGTATTCGAATTATATATTATAACAGTTCATTCGTGAAACTTCTATAATCACATATAATAACAACACATGGTGTTTAATTGATGAATTAAGTTGAGTAATCTATAATTTGAAATATAATGTGTTATATATGGTTGGAAAGCTACTAATGTCTAATTTCTAAGAAGAAAAAAAATGTGAAACTTTTAAAATATTGTAAAAAAAATTATGTTCATTTTATTATATGTTTAGATATACAAATTAGTGTTTAACCACATGTAATTTCTCATGCAATTAGTGGTTGTATGCAGGATAATTTGTTTTTGAGTTTTGATGTTTAATCCAGGTGTTAGGCGAAGACTAAAACATACATTTGACGCCTTGTCATCCTTCGTGCACATGTAACGTGACAAAACAGTCAAACTTTGCACTATAGTTGTTTTGTTGCTATGTTTTATAAACCCATGTGGGCACTGTCCCACATTCTAAATGTATTATTGTAAAATTTATGTTTCATGTTAATCAACTTTCGAGTTAATACGAAATATCTCATAGAAGATACAAGCATAATCTAAAATTAGTTAACTTTATTGCTTAAAGTTTCAAAGAAGATGTCAATTTACTAATTGGTGGGTGCATCAGGCTTACCTTTTATCCCACATCGGTTGAAGCGAAAAGATCTCCAGTATATATATAAGCACTAGTAAATTTCAATGGCTGCTGGATTCAGTCATGTGAATCTATGACCCAAGTGGGGGCATTAAAGTGAGTTCGAAGGGGTCCTATAGACAAAGGTCCTATGACCCAAGTGAAATGTGAGCAAACACCAATTGGTATGAAATGCCAAGTCCGTGGGCACCTAACAATGCATAGACAATTCAGCATACAATAGACAAAACTACAACGAATGTCTCCATTTTGTATTAAAATATACAAAAGTACAACTCATTTCACCGGCTTCTTACATTGTGTTCCTACTAATCATCCTACTTACAAGATCCTGACTAGGAGGATAAGTGGGGATATCAAGTACAAAGATATAGCAATACTCTTTTACATATGTGACGTACTGTTACACGGGCAAAACAATAAGTTATAAGTCCCTGATCACTGGTATCTTTACCCTACAGATATGTTGGTGTTCCGGGAAAGACACAACACCTGTTTATAATTAACAACCCAGCTACACTCCAAACTGGAAGTTATCGGGCTGCAGTTCCTATTGAATCCCGAAGCTCCTCTAGCAATTCCCTTTGCTCCATGGAAACACAAAGACTGCATACATACATAATTAGCTATGAAGTTTTATGTAAAGTTATGTAATGTCTTAAACACCATTAACTATGAAGTTCTGTGCAAGTCTTTTCCTGTCATCTAAATAATCAACAAATCATAAATAATCAATAACTTTTATTTAATGTATACCAAAACAGTTTTGGAATACGTGTCTAATATGTGTATGAGTATTTATTATGTGTTTTTCTCGTCTTTCAAAACCTTATACGTAGTATATGATATTATCGCACATCGCTTGAGGAAAAGAGCCTGTAACTCTTTATAATCAACTGGTCAAACTTTTGCAACCGCTGGACTTGGTAACGCAAGTCTATGACCCAAGTGGGGGCATTAAGATGAGTTAGAAGGGCTTTTGAAGGAGGACCAACCTATGGATGTTTATAGCCTTTACATCGAGAGAGGCGAAGTCGGGCTCTAAAAGTTTGTGGAGTCAGTCTTTGTGCGGTTGAGGATACACGGATAAATAAAATTGACCCGGGCCTGTGTGCAAGCAAGTAATCGTGTATTGTTGAGCGCAACACGTGTTGGTGAGCCCATCAGGAAATCCACCTTTGATTAACTTCGGAGTGTGGTATGTGCTGACTTAACCAGAGCAGCACAGCTAACCGGCACAATCTAGACTGTTTAATGCGCGAACTGTAACTCTCGTTGTGTTGGCTTGAACATCCAGGGTTTGTCTCCTTCTTCAACCCCGACTCCCATTCTTTTAAACTTCGGTTTTGTTTGATTCGAAACCAATATTTGTTCTAATTACGCTTTTGTTTTACACTGGTTCAATCATAAGTACATATTTTTGCTTTGTTGTGTTTGATTAGGTTCAAAGATTGACCATATAGAACAGTTATTGATAAAAGTCTACATACGTGAATGTTGTCACAAAGATATCGTTTATCTTTAATGATTAATGGATCCGACAAAACAATGCAGCAAACTGCTTGATCCTCATTAAACGTAAAATGTCTCTTGTGAAATGTATGTCTGATTTCATAGCAACGAATTTGGGAAACTAGAGAGATGGTCAAAGCACCAAAACAGAAACAATTTTCACAAATAAGAAATGCAAAGTTTGAAGATATCGATTCAAATTTGTTTTACTGTTATTATGGAATTGACGCAATATTCCCCAAACTATGGGAAGGGACTTAGCCATTAGTGTGAAGCTGAAGCAACAAGAACTGTTGATTCCAACTTTAGAAGGAAATACAAAATGTGTATATAAAAAACACTCGTTATAAAAGATTATAGTCGGGCTAAGAAGGGGTCAAATCATGATCGAGAGAACGGCGACATCACTGCTACCAAGTTGTTTTATCCAAAGAACCGAGAAGCAGGACCAAAGGCAGTATTCATCCCGGAGGCAGAACCAATGATCATTCATGAATATTTCGTTCATGGATTATTAGACACCATGTATACAAAAGAAGGAGGTCTTAAAGAATTTCAAGATTTCCCGACACGAATTCAAAGAGTCATAAGAACATACGATGATAATTTCGCAAAGAAACGATCATTGTTTCTCAGTATTCATTCAAGTTATCCAGTTTTCAGCAATGAACATCAATTGTTAGTACCAGCAATCACAATAGCAGAACTAGGAGTCAGCAACGGCAAGTATCCAAATTGAACGATGTCAATTTTAACTTAAAAATCGCACACTTTTATTTCTGAGGCAAGGCCTCTATTTATACAAGAGGGAGGTAGGTGTACTAGTTACAACCTACGTCATTGCTTACGTAATTTACATAATAATGCAGCTAGGCGTTCAGATGAAAATCCATACGAAAACCCGTATAAATACCCAGGAGAAAGTTCTTATACAAACTATAATTTTGCACAAAAACGAAAAAAATCTTATTTGGATGAAGATTTTCAAAGACAATATGAATATAAACCTCCAACACCCACAGAAAGATATTTATATCAACAAGGAATGATCAGAAACAAGAAGGAAAAATGGAAACAAATACCCAGTAGATATATACCAAAAATACCAATCACTTATTAGAGTGTCCTAAAGGTTAGGATATGTATATTTTTATACATACACCACCATACTAGAAGGCTTTTTTAATAACTTATTTTGTATTCACCGATACCATACGACTACTAACTTAATTGACAATATCCGATGGTTTGTCATATATTTAACTTTAACGTAAGTTAACCTACTAGTGTATTTATTGGGTATTTGAATGTGTATGATATAGTGTTATAGTTATATCAAACTTTGCACTATAGTTGTTTTGTTGCTATGTTTCATAAACCCATGTGGGGATTGTGGGTAGGGCCGTAAACGAACTGAACATTCAGTGAACATTTCGTTAACCGTTCGGTAAAAAGTTCGTTTATGTTCGTTTATTTATTAAATGAACGAACATGAACAATATTTTACGTTCGTTTAGTTAAATGAACGAACATAAACAAAAGTCCCGTCCGTTCATTTATGTTCGTGAACGCTCGATTATGCGTTCGTTAACGTTCGTTTATGTTCATTTATTTATTTATGTTTATATATCATATACCTTTGAATTGTCTAATTTTAAAATTAGTTTGTTTAAACAAAACAACACTTATAAAACAATATTAGATGCATGGTTTAATAAAGTTTACGTTTGTTTGTCTATGTTAATTTATGTTCGATCGTTTATGTCCGTTTAACGTTCGTTTAGTGTCTTAATGAACGAACATGAACAACTCATTTTCTTAATAAACGAACATGAATAAGAAAATTCATCCGTTTAAACGTTCGTGTTCGTTTATTTGTCCGGTTAAAATTAAATGAACGAACATGAACAAGGCTCTGTTCGTGTTCGTCCGGTTCGTTTACAGCCCTAATTGTGGGCACCGTCTCACATTACCCAAGTTAAAGAGCTTATTAGTCTTTATAATCATTGGTCAAACACATTGAAACTGTCGGGTTAGGTGATGCAAGCCCGTGACACAAGTGGGGGCATTAAGATGAGTTTGGAGGGTTTGATCAAATGATACTAGTCATGATGATGGATGTTGAAGTTAAGCAAGGGGATGTACAAATTGTATATTGCTCTATGTATGTTGGTAAGGAACTAAGGATCCACGAAATAATAAATGGTTGCTCGGTTGAGCTAACCCACATTCGTGCGCTAGTGGTAACTCGTTATCACGAGCCACTAAAGTATCCCTATTATCATGCCGATTAGGCGGATGATAAATGGAACTCACTTAACCAGAACTGACATAATACATCAAGCGACACAATATAACTCTTGCTCGGTTCTTGGCTAAAATCTTGAAGGTATACTCCATCAACCCTACTCTTGTCTTTTGGAATCGGCTAGGTTTGGTCCCCGTATCAATTTACAACCTCGTATCAATTTACATATTTTTTAAATGTTACACCATGTTACTTAACTTTATATTATTCATATAACCCCCTCATTGCAGGGGATATGATAAAACTCTTATAGCGACATGCAATTGTTAGGTTGGGTATAATGGTCACTTTCCGACCGCCTCTACCTCAGCGTAACATCATATTTGACATTTACAGGCGTTGTGATCACCAAACCAAACACATAAAAATACTCCACTTAATAGAAACATACCCCGCGATATACCCACACACACTCACAAACCAAAATTGGTGCATTTCGTTAGGCGTTTTGCACAACCGAACCAGCACAAAAATCATACGTTGACGTGTGGTGATGTTTGGCCGTCATAGGGTTGGTGCGAGGTGGACTTGCTCCACAAGTGGTGAATAACCACTATAACACCTGGTCTTATAAAAATCGGGTTTCAATCTTTTAATTTGTTTCTTCTTAGAAAGCAATATACGCATTCAAATATTTCAATATTAGTGCGGATGTAAATTTGTTCGAAACATGTTTTGGGGAGAATGTGTATTTTTTTTAAAGGCCTCACCCGAAATCTAGTTTGATTTCATTACTCTATAAAAATGAAACTCGTTACCGGGTAAAATATATTGTCCGGTGTTTAAACTTTCAAACCCAAATCATTAAACCAGCACAAGCCCAGTTTTTGTCATAAGAAATATTTAGTTCTTTATCAAAATTATACTTTTTAAACATGAGCTATGAGGTAAAGTTTCTATTAATACATAAGCTAGCTCCTCATGTAATCCACTTTGCTCTATACGTAGAAAGACATGCGGTAAATCAAATAAGGAGTTTATCACATTCTAAGTGAATTACGAAATCATGTTTCATGTCGTAACATTAATCGCTCCATATATAACTAAAATAATTGGTGTATACGTGATGTTTACTTTTTATCCCACATCGTTGAGAGTAAAAATATCTCCAATGTATATAAGCCCTAGCCAAATTTCCAAGTCAGCTGGATTCAGTTACGTGAATCTGTGACCCAAGTGGGAGCATTAAAGTGGGTTCGAAGGCGGGTCACTTATAATAAAGGAACACACCCGGAAGTGAGAGGCGTTGATTGACAGGATGTCATGAGTGAACTCATGAGCTGACTTTCAGAGCAGCCAACGGTACTTGTCCCTCCTCGTGTTCCTGTGTCATAAGTTAAACCCTACTCATACTTTTTTTTTTTTACCCTCAATACATACCAGGAGGACTGAATTTACAAAACACAGCTTGAATTGTCATGAATCGTTTCAAACCTTGCCAATCCAACGTAGCAATACAAGATTTCAAATCACCTTAGGTAAGCAAAAACACGAATGAATCAGATGAATTCTTAATAAAAGATTATCACTTTGGCATATTGGGTTACTAGACAGAAATACAAAAAGTAGCAACTCATTTCACTGGCTTCTAATTTTACATATGTTACACGGCCAAAACAATAAGATATACGTCCCTGTTCACTGGTATCTTCCGGGAAAGACACAGCATCCGTTTTAATTAACCACCCAGCTAAATTCGGAATTGGAAGCTATCAGGCTGCAGTTCTTACTGAATCCGCATGCTCCTCTAGCAATTCCCTTTGCTCCATCGAAGCACAAGAATGCATACATACATAATTAAATAAGACTGAGCAATACCTTGTAAATGCGACATTTATCTCTTCAGCTAGAGATGGCAAAATGAATGAGTTGAAAAACGAGGCAACAACACTGGTTCAGATTTAAATGGGTAAAATAAGATTCTTCAGGAATAGATATTAATTGCTGTGATTACACACTGATTATCAGGTAGTAGATGTAGATCCATAATCAAAGAATGATGTAACATAAGTACGGGTTAGGTCGGGTTGACACGTCCATCTATGAATAAAATGATTAAGGTTGTATACTTTAAAAAACAGAATTTGGACTACTTTTGACCCGTTTAAACTACTAAACCCATTCTCGTTCTAGCGAGACCTTTTGATTTGACCCGCTTGAGATAAAACGAAATCCAAATTAACCGCTTAAACGAATATATCTGTTACATAACTCAAATGGTATCTGAATGGCTGTCTCAATGTCACCATCAAAAAATGAAGTGAGCTCGAAGTTCATCTTGAATCGGTGGTCCGTAACCCTGTTGTCGTACAGAACAAATTATAAACGTAAATATGT
>OU343221.1:74052313-74606175 GCA_910596185.1 Chrysanthemum makinoi
TCTAGGACTTCATTGTATTTGTGTTTTAAGCGGTTTTAAGTCTGTTACGGTTAGCCATTCACAAGTGGCTAGCTTGTGTGATTAGACTTGACTAGTTTAGCATAGATCAGCGCCAAAATCTCCACATGGACGTATATGATTACTTTGATCAATCCAATGGTTGGATTGAGGTGGAAAAGATTCAGAGACAAAGACTGAGTCTCAAAAGATGATTATAAAGGGCAGAAGAAGGAATGTGAAGACTTATCTAGTGTAATTTAATTAAGCTTATGTCGTTTTAATATTTTCAAGCTTTCCTGTGTATGTTTAAACCTTCAAGTTCTTGTTTAAGTGTTTTAAAGTATAAGTGAATCTTTATCAATCATAATTTTCAAGTTTCCTTTTCATTCACAGTTTATGTGAAATCTCAACTTCAAAAGAATCTCAATTTATGCAAATGTTGTTATTTGTTGTTATTAAGGACCTAATAGATCACATAAGCTCCTAAATAGCTTATAAAAGCTATTAGAAACTTTAAAAGTTTTAGAATTAAAAAGAAAAAATCATAAAAATAATAAAAAATAGTGAGAAAATAAAAATCAATGAAGAAGGTACAAGAAGACCTGCTGAAGAAAACGATTTTGGATTGCTTATTGGTTTAGTGCTTGGGAAGCTATAGGATCTGCTCGGACCTTGGGTATCATTTTTCATTTGGAATCCATTTGTAAGCTCTTTTGATCCAATTTGGCATTCTACCGTTTAAGTGTTTATGTTTAAAACCTGCTTCATGTTCATTAGTGTTAGTTAAATATATTAAGCAATAAAACCAGCTGATTGTTCTTTTAAATTTATAGTTATCAAAAATCTCATTTTAACAGTCAAAAGATCATAGTTGTTATACCTCAGTTTTATGATGTTAATGATGTTGATTAGTGTTCCTTTAGTCCTAGTAAGTGATTATATTAGGTCTGCAATCAATTACATGGTCCAAATATGTGTTTTGCCTTGAAACATCAAACATCTCAATAAGGACCTGCTTTGGGAAGCTTGTTTAACTAAGTTAAAGAGTTTTTGTGTTATTGCTCATTGTTGTGCTGTGTCTCATTGGTCCATAATAACTCAAAGAAACAGAAAAAAACCGGTTTTGATCATTAAAAAAGTCAAATTATCATATCTGCCTTGTTCACCTGTTGGATTTTTAAGTTCTGTGATCATGGTTTTGTGTTAATAAGTTGTTATACTTGCTCAATTTAGTCTTAATACACCTTAATACATCAATATCAGTGCTTAGGATCAATTACAATCTCATAAAAGTCAACTTAGTATAGTAAAAAAAAGTCAAAATTTTCCTTTGGTTTTGAATAAAATAGATTATTTTATATAGGATTATATATTAAGTTTCAATATTTGAGTTTCTAGGATATTAAAATAGAGTTGCTTATCTTTAACCTAGTATTTTTTATATTTTCTAAACAGCTTATTTATTAGCTTATTACTTAGCTTATTTAAGACCCCTTGTCAAAAGAGTGCCTCGTACGCTAGGGTACCCCATTTCACAAGCTCTTAGAGAGCTTATTCATGACCTCTAGCTTATGTGTTTTAGCTTTTTGAGAAGCTCATCTAGCTGACTCAAGGCTCCAAGTTTTATTTTTCCATTTGTAGCTTATTTGATAAGCCTGCAATAGCTTTTTATATTTGTCCATTTCATCTAGTCCATCACATCTGTTTTCCACTTTTAATAAGCTTCTCAAAAGCTCCAAAGGAACAAAATGTAAGTACTTTAGCTATTTGAAAAGCCAATAAGCTCAGCTTATTGGATTCACCTTTTGTTTGGACTTCCAATCTATCCTGTGGGCCCCACAAGGCCCTGAAGTGGCTAGTCAATTGCTGCTACCTGCTTAGTACAAGTGCTTATTTGAATTTGTAGTGCTTATTTCATAAGCAATTGTGTTTATTCAATGTTCATTTTAGCTTATAATCATTAGTTTAGTTTATTTCAAGTGGCCTTTGCTCATTTTCAAAGCCAATACTGGCTAAAATCTTGTGCTTAAATCCATTTTCTAGCCATCAGCAGATAATAATAAAAACTGAGCTTATTAGTCATTTTCATAAAAGTGGTAGTTGTAAAATTGCTTATTTTCTTGTGCTTAATAAGTTGCAAAAGAAAATCAAAAAATAAAATGTTTTAAAAGGTGGGGGAGGTGCTAACCCGACCTCCCACCTTTGGAAGCAGTGTACCGGATACCACTTGGGTCTTTGATGGTTATCTCGTGCACAATTTAATATATAACCTCTTTGTCCGTTTAGCTTATTTTGTTAATTTAGCTTATTTCGAGCTTATTTAAACTAGCTTTTGCAACTTTTGTATTTTTCATAAATTTGTATTAGTATAAAGTATTTTGTAAAAAGTTTGATTTTTCTTAATAGTTTTAGTATTTTTAAACATTTAATTAGTGTAAAAACTTATTTAATTCATAATAAAAATATAAAAGTCTAAAAAATATAAATCTTTTTTCTAAAATTTTCTTTTGTCATATACTACATAAGAAAATTGTTTTTACACTTGTAGGACTTTTATTTCATAAATTTTACGCTTTTGTTTATACTTGACTACAGAATTTTATAAATAACGACATTTTCATTTTAAGTTACGTTTTTAGGTAATTTAAGTTTACATTTTAGTTAAAATAGTTTATTTAAGTTATTTTGTTTTATAAAATCACAAAAACATCATTGTAAAATAGTGATAGCGTTTATTTAATATATTTTAACTTTTTAATTTCTTTTAATTTGCATTTAAGTCATTGTAATTTATAGATCTCTTCTTTAGGTATAATTATTCATCAAAATCCTTACCATCACTATCCTTAGTGATTATTCGATACGTTCTGTAAAACACCAATTCATCCTCCGGGACTTAACGACCCGGGAATCCACTATATTCCTCCATCTAAATTGCATTAGTGTTTGAATGCTTTAAGTTTCTTACGGCTAGCCATTCACAAGTGGCTAGCTTGTGTGAGATAACTTGACGGTTTAGCACCAATCAAATTTTAGCCGGAGGTCGTAGTTGTTTTAAACATTTCCGCACCGTATTTGCACATATACCACCGCTTTGTAAACAGTCAGAAGTTAAATATAAATCAAAGTTCATTAACACTTTTCCTGTTAACAACGCCCAAAACAATATAAAACAACAAAACAATCGTAACGTTTCTAGCTTGTGTTTCTTTTAAGGTGATTCTTAAAGAAATACGATTTGGTTAAACGAGACGATACCAAAAATATTTTCCAAAAGTTTTTAAACCCCTTTTGCACAAATCTATACCTACGTCTTTTCAGTGTGTTGGGAATTATGTGAAGTTGGATTTCTGCCGTCATTACTGCCGAAGGTTTCTGGCAGAAGCGAATCTGGCCAAGAAGTGATCCTTCCGAAGAGTACAAGCATTGTCGTTATCACTGAAGGGTAAAGTCGACTAGGATCAACACGCTATCGTATTAAATGCTAACTCATTATTCTCTTTGAACGCCCGAGGTTAGCATGGGCTTTATTGTAATTGCTCAATATAGTCTGGTGTATTAGTCATTAAATGCATGCTTGCATGTTTAGTCGATTGGGTAGTAAGAGATTAGGGTTCCTTGGTTATAAAAGGAACCAAATGGTTTGTAATAGAAATTGATCTGAAAAACATAGAGTTTGATAAATAAGATCATAGAGGATCTAAGTGTTCTTAGTAATAACAACTTGTGTTTTACATTCAGCTTTAGAACAGTTGTAGAGATTTCTATTAGTTTGCTTATGATTACATAGGCAACACTAACGATCCACGAGTGCTAGATCTTTCAAGTGCGAGGTGTGCAGCGAAGTAAAATGTTTCAACAAGTGGTATATGAGCCTCGGAGAGTCTCTGTGATCACGAGAACCTTATTTTCCTCACCCATACAACCAAAACTTATTCACAATGCAGGCCATTGATGAATCGGATGTCACAAACCACCAACAACAACATCATCAAAACACCACTTCTATCAGCAACTTAGTCTCAAGTAATGGCAAGTTTCCTTATCTAAAGAAGGAAGAATATGATCACAATGGACCATAGAATCGAGGATCTCCAATATTGATTGGAATCTATGGAGATAGTGAAGAATGGTAGCAGTCTAAAGAAGACCATCCCAGATCTTGATGGTAAGTTTGCTCTCCCTCGGACTACTTTGAAGAGGTTTTGGGCGTGCAAAGAGAACACAAGGTAGAACCATCCTCCTCCAATCAATTCACGAAGATCACTAGGTGATTTTCACCACATGGTTGATGCAAAGGACATCTGGATGGCTCTTAAAGCTAGGTTTGGTGGTAATGAAGAGTCGGAAGAATGAGGAAGTCCATGCCGAGACAACACTTCCAAGAGTTCAATATCTCGAAGAAAGAGGGTATCCACAAGGGATCTGACGGGTTTCAAGATTCGAATTGGCTAAACCGGTGAATGCAAAACGACAATGATGATAGCTCAAAGTTCCTACTGATCTTTCCTCCATCTTGGTTGCATGTGAGTATAGCCAGCTAAAGGTGGTGGACATGCTCGCTTTGACGAGCTATACAACAAACTCGGATCTCTTGAACGATGTCGGATCTCTACGTCTGACCTCACCTCGGTCATTCAGCCTTTGTTGGGACACTCGAATATGATGATGCATGCTTCAAGTCCATCCTATTTACCATCATCATCCCGCTCGTACTCATTCTCAAACTAAAATGGAAGTATATTGGAGGATGTCCTACTCCTTGTTCTTTGATTATGACACTCAAGACTCAGTATATGAAGACTTTGATCAAGTGGACCCACGAGATGGAGGAGATAATTTGAAATGGCGAGGTAGCGTACTTTCAGTGGATATCAAGAGGTTTGAAGAAAGTGGGAAGTTTGGTTTCAAGGGGAGGATCCGCTTCGATTTGGCGGGAGCAAGGTCAAGTGCTTCTCTTGCCACCGATGGGTCATTTCTCTAGGGAATGCAAAGACGAGAAGAGTGGAGAAAGTACTAGCTACAATTCTCCAGCTGAGAGAGAATGAAGGGAACTAACACCAGGCGGGTCAGTCATGGATGAAGGTCAAAGCTGGTACACATGAACACGTAGAATGAGGAAGGCTGCTATCTGAGAGAATATTGGATTCTTTGGCGGCTAGGTGCACCTCGGAAGATAGGCATGATGAGTTTGCCTTCATGGGTCTTTCTCGGGTACACAAACTCAGCGTATATTTGGTTGTAGTGAAAGATACAATGAACTAAAAGAAGCTTATGATACTATGAAACCTAGATACAATGCATGCTATGTTGATAATGAAGCTCATAAACTTTCGTTAAAAACATTAGAAAGACAAAAGGTTTGGTTTCAAAATAATCGGATAGCTTATGAAGAAAAGATTAAGGTGCTTGAGTTGGATCTAAAATTGCTAACATTAACTTGAAACGCATAGAAAATGAAAAAGGCATATTATGCGACCGAATCTAGAGCTTAAAGAGAAACTTGCTGAGGAAATAGCTAGACATAAACAATGGTTGATATACAGTGACAATCTAGCTAAAGAAATCTATAGTAGTCGGTCATTGAACTCGGAATAGGTTTAGGTTTTCAAAAGTATGTAGGATTGGAAGCTAGGAATGATGGGCGTAAAATCTACACTGCGGGCTTAGAACATTTTAGAAAGGAAGGTGATTTGCATGCTGTCCACCGGACCTAATAGAGGTGAATTCATGCCCATGACACGAATGTCTATTCTGTTGACTTTGATGGATCACACCATATGTATGGCAAAAGTCAAAGACTTGCGACAACGATGCTTCATCTTGTGACTTTGTCTCTTTCTCGGCGGTGACAATTCATCGGATCAAGGATCTACTACATGTGATTCAAGTGATAAGTCGGACCTTCCCAAGCCCTCACCTGAGCCTACACCCAAGCGCCAAGACCACCTACAAGCCTTCTAGGATTGGCTGAAATCAACTTCCAAGCTGTGTTTCTCGAAGACTTGTCTTTACATCTTTGCATAATCATTACATTAAAAACAATTCCTTTAATGCTTCGGTTTAAGTACTTCGCACGTAATAGAACATCTGCTTTGTTGAATAAATCTTCCAAAAGGAAGACATGTTTTGTTTGTGGAAGTAAAATTCATTTGATTAAGGATTGTGATTTTTATGAGCAAAGATTGGGTGTTTGTCGAATCAGTGAGAAACCAAGTCACATGTGGACCAATGTTAACAATATTCCACCTATGTCCCTTGACAAGCTAGAAATCGACCCTTCTTGGAGAAAATCTCCTAATAGACTTTATGTGCGACCCACTAGCCCATACTTTAAACATGGTTATTGGCCTGCATATGTTGGCTCTATGATTAAAAGGAAACAATGTTGGGGCACTACTGTCAAATCTGTCAAAACTTCAGCAGGTTGTTCTTGGAATAATAAAAGACCTAACTATCAATGGAAACCCAAGAACAATGGTGGATCTTTCTCTTCCCTTAACTGCAAAGTTTAAGGGGAGGCATATGCCTCAGGGGAGGCATATGCCTCAGGGGAGGATTTTATAGTAAACTTTTTGTTTATGTTGTTTGCTTACTCCTGTTTATAGTTTTTGTATGGTATGTCTCTGTTTTGTCTCTGAGTTTGTTTTGCAGAATGCCTTGTTCTAGTGTGGTTCATTATATCTGGTTAAGTTAGCTAAAGCTTATTGCTTGTTTCTTAAATTTAAAGTTAGAAGCAAACAATTTGATTCCACTGAAGCCAAAATACTAAAGAAAAGAGTTTGGAGTCACTTTGTTCTTTCATTCATTCAAGAAACGACTTACAACTACGACTTTCATATGCATCTTTAAGATATAATGAGCTATACACTTACGCAAATCCTAATCTAGTACATATCATCTATTCAAACATCTTAGTGAATGTTGGATATGCATGATCGCTCACAACTTTCACACTAGATCTTTGGATATGTGTTCGTATGACTTGCATAACCATCCATTCCGTCTTTCTAGATGGCTGGATATGCATGACCAATCTGACGAAGATGCTAAGGATCAAAATGGAGAGGATGGGTGATGGCGTTGATGATGACGATGACCACACATGTTGATGGAGAAAAATAATATGTCCTTTGTGCTTCATCTATTCATTTCAACCAAAATGCAATCCATCCACCTCCTTAAGCCCTTCCTTTATACGATGTGTGTTGATGCACCAAAACCTGGTTCAGAAAGACCTTGGACCACCTCTCTATCCTTAGGGGTGGCGGACTGGCTCGTGGCCTTCGTAGAGGCTGTGGTTCTGGAGATTGGGAGTATGATGTTCTCTCCTTACAGGAGTCATCAGAATCTTCAACCGGAAGGGAAGGCTCTTTCACATCAGCAAGGGGAGGCTCTTTCACTCTCTTTGAAGTGGCTTCCTCATCTAATTCTTCATAAGGTGATGCATAAGAACTTAACGATGAGTTGTCTTCTCCACCGCCTGGATTGCTTGACAAATAACTTTTCTTCCACCGCTCAAAACTGCTTCTAGAGGTTGCATTGTCATCTGATGAAAGAATGATCCGGTTGGGCTGCTCATGGTTATTTGTGATTAATTTTGGGGCTTTGAAGAAGCTAGGGTTTATAATGATTTTTGGGGATCTTTGATGAAGAGTTATGTGTGCATTGGGATCATTTTATAGACAGGTTCGAGGGTAAATGGGAATTAATGCGAGTGGTTGGCACAATAATTCTAGAAACTTACCGAAGACTTTCTTGTATTGGTTTGGTTTCTACTGAAGTGTACAACTTCAGCAGATTGACCATCTGTTTACTGAAGCGTTACACTTTCTTGGGTCACGTTGAAATACACGTAAGCTACGGTCAACCAAAAGGTCTAATTCTTTTGACTATAACGAGCAACAACTACCACTCCACCACTCACATTATTCCACTTCAAAACTAAAACGATTCCCTCTCCTTCATCCAAAACACCTCATTACGAGAAACAAAACCCTAAAATCTCAATTCATCACATGGCACTTGAATTTAAGAAGGATCACAACAAAGTTGCTTTTACGGAAAAGCTAAAGATGATGAGTTGTATGAACCGATGGTGAAATTCTTGAAAAGGTCCAAGCTTTGCTTTGCTCTATCACATTCTCCGAATGCTATATATGAATCACTAGTCACTCGGTTTTGGGCATGCTTCAAATCGAAGTGAAACGATTGTGGCTACGATTGACGAAAGCGAGCCGTGGTTACGGAAGAGCTAATAAGGAGGAAGTTTAAGCTTGGAAGATCTTGATGGAGTATATCACTCTAATCGAGGCGGTGCTTACTGGTAGAGCGATTGGCTATCGAGGTGCGAGTGACATTTGGAAAAGCATCTTTGCCCAAAGTGGAGGTTCTTGGCTCACACGTTGCTTCAATGCATTAGCAACAAGTCAGGTGGATGGGATCAGTTCTCTTCCCAACTGGGATGTGGTATTGTGTGTCTTTCCCAAGGGGTAACTTATAATTGGTCTAAGTTTATTTTTGATAACTTGGTTGAGAATATTCAAAGGAAAAAGAATAAGTTTTTGATGTACCCTAGATTCTTACAAATTATCATAGACACCTCTACTCAAGTCGAAGCCTTTCATCCCATAGGTGCCTTCACTAAACTATTTGCCTCTATGAGAACTAACTTTGAGGGGCACATTATCCCTTGACAGAAGCTATGTTTCCTCAAGGCAATGTATTCTTGAAGATGAGAATGTTGCAAGCATCCCACCCTCTTCACATGTTGCTCTCATGGCAATCCATCAGTTAATTTTGATGAGGGCCCCTCCTTACTGGAAGCTTCTCATGTTGCTCTGAGCAGCCTCCACCAACACCATCTCTAGCACATTGTCCTAGTCCACCACCAGCACATGATCCTCTTGATAATTTTGAGTCTGATCTGAACAGGATGGACACACCTAGTCCTCCAAGGGAAACGGTTGATGAAGTACCTCCTCATGTTGAGCATAACCATGTTTCCACTGAAAGGTCAAATGAAGCTCCCATTACCACAGAGCAATGGCTGGTGGAGTGAGACCCCATTACTCTCTTTCGTATGCTCTTGTGAACAGGAATGCAACGGTGAGGTATCTAGAGCTGAAAGGAACTTGCGAAACCAAGTCTTCACTTGGTAATAAGATTAAAGATCTGGGGTAAAGTTAAGGACCTAGAAAACAGACTTGAAAAGGAAACCAAAAGGAAGTTTGTGGTTTCTTAGAGGAGGAAGAAGATGTACCTCATATGGATCTCTTGATATGTTAGGTGATGTGTCTCTTAATGATCCTTCGTCATAATGCAGAATCTTCAAAGGAGAAGGAACACGTTCTTTACAAGGAGAAAGAGATCTTACTTGAATAAAACAACTCGAGGTATCCAAGGAACGAGAGTCTGTCAAGGTGCATCTGCGATATGTCCACCTGCGACACCCTAAACATGTTTCTTCGAAGAAGACTTGGGGGTTTCCTCTGAAATTCTGTTATCAATATTGCGATGATAGGTGTGCTAAGAACTGTTGTTAAAGGGAAAGGTTTAATGGTAGAAGATGAGCTTGGTCGGACACGGTAAGTGAAGAGGAAAGGAGAGAACAAGACAGAATGCTAGCTGAGTATAAGGAGAGAAAGAAAGATGAGGAAATGGCTAAGCAGTTGGAAGATCGTCTACTTCTTCTTTGCCTCTGAAGACAACGAGAAATAGATGAAATGCGTTCTAAGGTTCGACTCTCATTGGGATGCTTATACTCAACAAGTCATAGCAAACCCTTCACTTGCTCAGAGTATCTTAGGAGCAGACTTCAACAGTGAAAGTTTTGTGGAATAGATGATGGCTCGTGGACAACAAAGGCAAGAAGCATTTGCTAAGAAATGCCACCATCATAGCTCAAAGGAATAAAGATAGACCTCTACTAAAATTTGCAATGAGGATTGTGGTGAAAAACCGAGCTCATCTGTATAACCTTGGGTTGTCAATGAAGCAAGTAAAGGCTTTCCCAGATCATGTTTTGATTCGCAAATATAATCAAATCATGAAGTATTCTTCTTCGCACACTCCGAGCTTGAAAAGGATTGCTTTGGTGTTTGAGTGCTCCTAAGACTAAGAGGACAAAAGAGAATGAGATTGTGGAAAATTTTGATGATATATCATGCTCTTCCAAAGTCTCTGCTGAAGCTACCATGGAGTTTACACACTCTGCTGAAGCAGATCAATCTGCTGAACCACATGGTGTTTCCACTGAAGAAATAGTCATGCTCTCTTCTACCCCAAGCTGTAGCATCTCTGAGGCGAAGAAGATATTTTGGATAATAACGATAACGAGGTTCCTTCTTTGAACCATCGATGGTTTCTCTGAACCTCATACAGAGATTGCTAGCTCTCTAACAAGACTCCATCTGTGGCATCTGTTGGCTCGAGATCTTTGAAATAGCAAGCTTAAAAACTAGGAAGGCTAGAAATTTGCTAGTAAGCATGAATGCCATTCGTGAAGATGCACCATCTTTAGGAATCTATAAGCCTGGAAGGAGGAAGAAGAGGATGGCCAAAATCACTAAGTTAGATCTTGAGGATGATGTGTCAACCTTTATTAAAGAAGGGTCTTCCTCTGATTTTCCAGATGGAAATCAAAATGTGTTGGTCAATTGGACTTTGACTAATAAAGAGCTAAATGCTATACATCGTTTGGACAAATCCTCAATGGAGTTCACCTTTTTGAAGGAGATACTCCATTTGGTTGACAGGGCAGACTTACTTACTCTGTACACTCTCGTCACCACCCATTACTGCACAAATGCACCACAAGGCTCTGGGATGTTCCTTTTGGGAGATCTTCATGTTCTGTTCAGCTCTCAATCTCCCAATGATAAAGGCCATTTCATTTGGGAGAACTCACATTTATGGAAAGTTGAATCTTGGAGATTCTATCCTCTTCCTCGTGTGCATGTAGTTGAGACGAAGGGTGGGATCACAGTCTGCATGTTGGCTGAAAGAACTTACCCATTGTCCAAAAGACTTATGGAGAGGATCTTGACTCGGAAGCTGGAAATTCCTCCAGATCAATTGGCAATGAAAGACCACAGAGCTTGAACAACTGATTAGCTTGATAAAATCACAACTCCTTCAAGCTCAAGCTGCGTCTTCATCTTCATAATGGTATCTTTTTTGGTCCTTTGCATTATTTGTTTTATTTTACTTAATAATGTTTCTATTCCTTGTATTAGTTGTTATTCTTAGTAAAAAAAAAAAAAACTTTTGAGTTTTGTCTTTGAAGGTTATTAACTCACCTGATATGCCTTGTGTGTATCAAAGAGTTGGCTAGTCCAAAGGGTACAGCTTTGGTAAAGACATGTCAAATCGTTGATAGCGTAATGGTTTGCTCAAAATCATAGGGTTTGCAACCACCCATGCTTAATTGCTGAGAGTTGTATGGTCTTCAATTCACCATGGTCTATTCCTTTTGGAATCCAAGAATTGGCTAGCCCACACGTATATGGATTGTGGTAAAGGCAACTATCTCCATATTTGGTTATCAATTCACCAATTCTAAGAATTGACTAGTCACGAGCAAGCGGCTACAGGTAAAGACACCTCAAATCCGTTTATATAGTTCTTTGATTTGCTCATAAATTAGATGGTTATCAATGTACCATAGTTCTGAACTTAAAATTTGGCTACTCGGTAGTAATGGCTATTGGTAAAGAGACATCAAATCCATTATTTTCAATGATTCACCTCTCTCGGATGTTAACACACGGATGTGATGAGAATAGTAGGCAACTGATAAGTATTGATGTACATTATGTCTTGTGTTGCTGCAAAGACCTGGAGTCTCAAAGGTTGATCATCATAGAGATGAGTTTGTTATTGGTTCTTTGCTACTGATGTGTGATAACAATCCTCTAGTACTGAAGTCTCAAAGATCTTTCAAGGTCGAAGCTGGAACTTAACCTTGTCAAATTCCAGTTTAGGGGAGGATTGTTGGGAATTATGTGAAGTAGGATTTCTGCCGTCATTACTTAGAAGGTTTCTGCGAAGTAGAAGCAGAATCTGCTAAAGAAGTGATTCTTCTGAAGAGTACAAGCATTGCCGTGTTACTTCTTTGAAGGGTAAAAGTGACTAGGATCAGCATAAACTACTTGTATTAAATGCTAACTCATTATTCTCTTTGAACGGCCCGAGGTTAGCATGGGCTTTATTGTACTGCTCAATATAGTTTAGTGTATTAGTCATTAAATGCATGCTTTCATGTTTAGTCGATTGGGTAGTAAGAGACTAGGGTTCCTTGGTTATAAAAGGAACCAAATGGTTTGTAATAGAAATTGATCTGAAAAACATAGAGTTTCAGTAAATAAAAAGATCCATAGAGGATCTAAGTGTTCTTAGTAATAACAACTTGTGTTTACATTCCGCTTTAGAACACGAGTTGTAGAGATTTTCTATTAGTTTGCTTATGATTACATAAGCAACACTAACGATCCACGAGTGCTAGATCTTTCAAGGTCTGAGAGTGTGCAACGAAGTAAAACGTTTCAACACTAGACCATATCAAACTCCAGATTATATGTCATGGAACTCTTTTCCATCATTTCCATACATGAATCAAATAAATGGTATGTTTAACCCAAACGGACCCATGAGATATTGGGGACCAAATGCTTGAGTTATTTGCTTCCTAGGTATGCTTGAAAGTTGGATTGGAACCTGATGAATGGATAAAAGATAGTAGATGCTCACGACATATGACGGGCAACAAAAGTCTCTTCTCATCATACCAAGAGTATGACGGAGGTAATGTCACCTTTGGTAGCAATCTCAAAAGCAAAATCATTGGCAAAGGTACGATCGCTCATAACTCCCTAACTATTGAAAATGTTGCTCATGTGGATAGGATAGGATTTAATCTACTTAGTATTAGCCAATTATGTGATAAAAAGTATCAAGTACTATTTGATGAAAATGGTAGTAAAATACTAAAAGATGGTATCACCATAGCTAAAGGAGTTAGGAAAAATAATATATACGTCATGAAAATAGATAAAACATCTAATGACAAACTTTGCCTAACAACGTTAGACAATAGCTCATCTCTTTGGCATAGACGCTTAGGTAACGCTAATATGAGACTTATACAAAACCTATCTTCAAAAGAGCTAGTTAGGAATTTACCAAAACTAAAATATGACCAACACTTTGGCGACGCTTGCAAAATTGGTAAACAAACCCATAGTAGTCACAAATCTAAAAATATGGTGTCCACATCTAAGTGTCTAGAATTATTGCATATGGACTTGTTTGGTCCATCCGCTATAAGAAGCTACGGAGGCAACTTATACACTTTGGTCATAGTAGATGATTACTCAAGGTTTACTTGGGCGTTATTTTTGAAAAACAAAAATGAAGCTTTTGATAAATTTGAAATTCTTAGCAAGAAAATTCAAAATCAACTAGGTGTTAAAATTGTGTCAATCCGAACGGATCATGGTCGTGAATTTGACAACGAAACTCAATTTGGAAACTTTTGTGATACAAATGGTATAACACATAACTTCTCCGCTCCACGAACACCTCAATCAAATGGAGTCATAGAACGTAAAAATAGAACAATTCAAGAAATGAGTAGAACAATGCTTAATGAACAAAACATTCCTCAAAAGTTTTGGTGTAACGCCGTTGACACTTCTACATATAATTTGAATAGAGTTTTAATACGTCCTTTCTTAAACAAAACACCATATGAGCTTTATAAAGGTAAAAAGCAAACTCTAGGATATTTTAGAGTCTTTGGTTGTAAATGCTTTATTCTTAATACTAAAGATTACCTCACCAAGTTTGACCCAAAGTCTTATGAAGGTGTATTTCTTGGTTATTCTCAACCTAGTAAAGCTTACATTGTCCTAAACAAAGAAACAATGATAGTCGAGGAATCGTTGAACATAACATTCGACGAAAGTCCACCTCCCTCTAAGACATCACCTTTGGTAGATGATGACTTAGTTGAAAGTCAAATAATAGAAGGTCAAGAAATAATTAATAATAACAAAGAAGATGAATCATTAAATAAAGAAATTTTAAACATCAAAGAATCTAAGAGTCATCCGTTAGACAAGGTCATAGGACAACTAAATCAAAGAACCTCAAGGTCACAAGCCCAAAGCCAAAGTAATTATTTTTGTTTTGTATCCACCATTGAACCAAAAAACATAAATGAAGCAATAAAAGATGAATCATGGGTAATTGCCATGCAAGAAGAGTTAAACAAATTCGTTAGAAATGATGTTTGGAAATTAGTTCCAAGACCTAAAGATCAAACTATAATCGGAACGAAATGGGTTTTTTGAAATAAAATGGATGAAAATGGTATAGTATCTAGAAACAAAGCTAGGCTTGTAGCACAAGGTTATAATCAACAAGAGGGGATTGATTATGATGAAACTTATGCACCGGTAGCTAGACTTGAGTCTATTAGAATATTACTTGCTTATGCATGTGCCTATGATTTTAAATTATTTCAAATGGATGTTAAAAGTGCTTTTCTTAATGGGTTTATTAACGAAGAAGTGTATGTTGCTCAACCTCCGGTTTTACCGACTTTGAGAAACCACATCATGTCTTCAAACTCAAGAAAGCATTGTATGGTCTTAAGCAAGCACCAAAAGCTTGGTACGACCGACTTAAGACTTTTCTTATTGATAACAAATACACTATGGGATTAGTAGATAATACTCTTTTTACCAAGAAAAGGGAATCACATATTATCATTGTTCAAATATACGTTGATGACATTATATTCGGATCAACTTGTCAAGAGCTATATGATGATTTCTCTAAAATCATGCACGACGAGTTTGAAATGAGTATGATGGGTGAGTTAAATTTCTTTCTAGGACTTCAAATTAAACAACTAGAAGATGGCATATTTTTTAACCAATCAAAATATATAAAAGATATGCTTAAGAAATTTGGTCTTGAAGATTCCAAACCAACTAAAACACCCATGTCTTCGGATACTAAACTCACCAAGGACGAAGAAGGTGAATCCGTAGATAACACTAAATATAGAGGAATGATTGGTAGCCTACTCTATCTTACGGCTAGTAGACCCGACATTATGTTTAGTGTTTGTCTATGTGCTCGCTTTCAAGAAAACCCAAAGGCATCACACTTAGAAGCCTTAAAAAGGATTTTTAGATACAATAAGGGAACAACGTGTTTAGGATTATGGTATCCCAAAGGAACGGGTGTAGAAACCATAGTGTATGCCGACTCGGATCATGCCGGTGACTATGTCGATAGAAAAAGTACAAGTGGTATTTGCACTTTTGTTGGACATTGTCTCACCTCATGGTTTGCAAAGAAGAAAATGGCTTTAGCTATCTCAACTCTGAAGCGATGCGTCTCAGCCGGAAAAGCATGTCAACAAGCTCTTTGGATGAAGCAAGCTCAAGTAGATTACGGAATTCATCTCAACGACATTGTGATACTTTGCGACAACAAAGGAGCCATCGATCTTAGCAAGAATCCCGTTCAACATTCTCGTACAAAGCATATTGAAATCCGTCATCACTTTCTTCGCGACAATGTTCAAAAAGGAAACATCTCAATCGAGAAAGTATCCTCCGAAGACAACATTGCCGACATCTTAACTAAGCCTCTTAAACGAGAACCTTTTAATCTTCTTAGACTTGGCTTAGGGTTAATGGAACCAAACATGTAGGATAAACATAGCCCAAAACATTAGAATAGTCAAAACAAAACAATTTTGTCTTGTATCTGGTACTGTAGCCACGGCACCAAATGACTACAAGGACGGAACCAAAATTTTGGTACCGTCTGGTCCGTGGTGTCTACAGAAGCAAAAACACTACCTACAAAACATCTTCTTCCTCAAAACCCACATTACCAAAATGTGTAAAACTTAAACCAAGCTCATTATTGACACCTTCCCTCTCACTAATCACTGAAGATAACATCATTGTAAGTATCCTAACTACATTTTATCTCTCAATTCTGAGTCTAGGATTCTTATTTATGCACAAAACTATCACAAATCATTACATGGGGTTTTATGTATGCTTTTATACTAAATATGAATTCAATTGGCAAATTACATAACTAGTCATTGAAATTAGGTACTACATTATCATATTGCATAAACAAATCATGCTTCCCACTAATCAATAGATAATAACTATAAGGCCTTATTCAAATAACCAAACACCCCATGTCAAAAATTTTGAAAAGCTTCTCACTTATAGGAAAACAATTTTTCATTGTTAAATACAAATAGAAACGTTAAACTTTCATCACTTGCATGCTCTTGAATACTAAAGGTATTGCGTAACTAATATGCATTCCCGGGTATATTCAAATGAAGCTACATTGAATTAGGAGCATTTGGGTTATCTCATGATATTTGCCAAACACACCACTAAAACCATTTTTATACATAAAATGAGTCGAGATAACCGCAACTCCAAATTGTTTTCATATAGGCACACACTAGAACCAAAACGCTAATGAGTAGTCTCATTTTTCCTTTTTAACATATTAATTCTTGTTCTTAGGAATAACCATGGTAGCCGCAAAATTCTATGATCACAAAGACACCCTTAACTATATTCCCAAACATCACAAAACCAAAGGACTTTCCAAGGAACAAGTAGAAATATTTAGGGGTCTAGAATCAAGGTATTTCCATGAGGGTGGAACCATTCACTCATCCTTCCTTGAAAACACTAATCTCCGTGAAGAACTAGCCGCCATTCAATTCGATTGTCTTCTTGACATCGATGAACCAATTTGTCCTAGGTTTGTGTTAGAATTCTATGCTAGTGTGACCGGCTTTAGTGATGAAGCCGATGATGAATTTTGTCTTAGGTTTAGAATCAATCAAAGCGACTACACCATCACCTTAGCCAACTTTGCTCAAGTGCTAGGAATTCCCAACCGAGGGACTTGTCTCTACTCGGATAAATGGTCACTCACGCTCTTGATGCTATCAATGACCGCACTCCTCCCTACCAAACCCGTTTGACCGATAAGGATGTTATCCGTGAACACCTATTTAATCCAAGGGGTGATACAACCCGAGTTACCCGAAAGGGAAAGGAGGTAAACCGAGATCCATATGGAATGGAGCTAAATGAACTTAAGCCCGAATTTAAGAAATGGGAGGAGCTACTTAGAGCCAACGTCATTAGCACCATAGGAAATAGGGATCACATTAACGCTTGCCTTTGTCACATGCTCTACAACTTGTCCACCCGTCAACCATTCAATTTAGCTTACTACATCGCTAGGAGAATGATTGATATTCCAACTCAAGGATCGGTTGCTCTTCCATACGGGATGCTCCTCACCCGTATCTATAGAAACTTTGCACCAATTCCACCAAGTCCAAAAGGGATGCATCTTCACTATGAGCTCATCCCTCACATCTTTGTACCTTTGAGTGATGTACGAGTTGCTAAGACAAAAGGCAAAAGAGCAAAACCTCCAACTCCATCATCATCATCATCAAATAGCTCCGAGGATGGTCTTCCAAGCTCTCGTCTTCCGCCTCATGAGTATTATGCGTCTCTTCCCGAGATAGAGATTGAATCAGCGGAATTCAAGCAAACTAAGGGAATGTTCATGTGCCTTAGTAGGATGATTAACAAGATCTACAAGAAGTTGGACAAATAAGGGTCCATTAAGGAGTGTTTGGAACAATACATTATCGTCAATGTTTGATACAATTTAGTTGTTTTTATTATGTAGGATGATAATATAACCTGAAACAATGGTGAATGCTAACAATCTTATGCAGGGGGATAGCACAAGTATGCTATCAAATTTTACCCATTTTCACTATAATGTGAAAATCAAAAAGCCTTGCTCAAAATACATGCTCCACTATGTTTATATATGTGTTATTTGCTTTTCCTAACTAGAAATGTTTAGTATCACATGTTTTGAGAAAAATTTCAGATTTCGGAAAGGTCCCCGACACCTAAAAACAAACTCTGTCTTGTTTTCTGCACTGCACGGACCAGACGGCACCAACGATTTGGTACCGTCTGTTATGAGAATTGGTACCGCCGTGCTTATGCAGGCGGACGAAGCACCCTTTTAAGGGTTCCGTCCGTGTAAATTTTGGTGTCGTGGATCCTTGGTAACTTTCGAATTTCGACTCTTTCATGATTCCAAATTACCATCCATTGCTTATAAGTCAATCCTAACTTGCTTATACTCTTATTAGAACTAGTATAATTCACTTAGGTGTATAAGAAATCCATTTCCCACCAAAATTCAAAAATTTGAAAAATCCACCCAATGAACCCTTTTGCATAAAGGAAGGAACCAAATTTTTGGTACCTTCAAATCCGTGGGAGATCTGAATATTAGGAAATTCCACTCATTAGAACACATTTATTGCAAATCTTTTCTTCTTCACTCCATCTCTCTTGAATGACTTGACTTGGGTGATATGACTAGCATTCAACCCACTTCCAAATCATTAGGAACCTCATCTCTTCAATGGTTTAACATCAAATCAAACACATTTCTCCATAATTTTTCACTTCTATAAATTGAGAGGTTTTACCATGATCATCCTCACACCTTCTTCATTCTTACCATTATCTAGCAAAGAAAAACCCAAGTCAAAAATGACAAAATCCTCTCCTAAACCTTGCAAGAAAACCGCTAGAATTAGTGTGAGGCCTTGTTGCTTCGTTAACCTTAGCTCCTCATCCGAGTCTTCTCCTCTCACAATCTCATCTCCCATCCGAGATGATACAAGCCTTACCTTGGCCACACCTACTCAATCACACATTGTGATCACCACTCCACCACCAACAAAAACACCAACTTCACCTCCACCGACACCCATCCAAACATCCAAAACACCCTCACCACCTTCACCAAGATCTCCAACTCTCATTCCTATGGAATTATTTTCCACTCCACCAACTTCACCAAATCCTTTCTTGGAGGACTTGGATGACTTGCCTCCTAGGCCAAATCATCCACCACCATTGCCATCCTTTGGCACAATTGAGCGGATTGCTCATGAGTCACCTCGGTCATCTTTTGACCCAAACGCCCCGTTAGGGCCTAAACCTCTTCTCTTCCACCCCATTCACAAAGACATTCATGGTCCTTTGTATGGGGATCATTCACTCCCACATCAATGTCCCTTCATCTAGAGGACATTGAGGAGTGCATGTGGGATGCCAATCCCACTAGAGAGGAGATTCAAGCGGAACTCCACAACCTCCACCACTTCAAAGGCATGGTGGATTCTCACTTGAGTGAGACAATGCAAATGCAAAATGCTTTGCTTGCATCCATCATGACCACCCCAAACATTTCCACCAACATCAACACATCTACCATTCCACCACCACAACCTCCCCAAACATACTACCCCCCTAGGCATGGTTGCTCAACTTGTGAGCAAACGGCCCAAACCGTTGATAGGACACGGGTTATGGTCCTTGATTTTCAAGAAGAAATGAGGTTCATCCTCAATCATATCCTGGCGCCTCAGCGCTCTTTCTCATCCACCATCTAATTAGGATGGTCATAGTTTAGCATTTCTAGTTCTTCTTTTCTTAGGATTATTTTCTTTTTCTTGTACTAAAACACATCATTGTGTTCTGATTTCATGATCTTTATTCATGAAAATTTTAACTAATGAATGGTGTTTTTATTTTAGTGTTGGTGCTTTTACATAGTGTTTGGAAATGCTTGTGAATGATCATTATTACTAACATTTTTTTTGTAGCTTTATTTTCACAATCCATGTATTTTCCCATTAAGCACCCAATTTAGGGGGAGCTTTGATCAAGGGGAAGATAATGGCTCGGGCTCATTACATTCCGCATCGCCTATACTTTTTGTTGAGACAAAAAGGGGGAGAAAATATAGAACTTGTTTACATTTGACTTTTCTGAAAAAGTCAACATCATGCATTAACTGGTGAATATTTTGACTTTCTAAAAAAGTCAAACATCATACACTTACATTATCATTTCTTTTTCAAGTTCTAAAACTAATATTTTTATAACTATTGCACAAACTTTGTATCTTTTATAAAAATAAAATTTATATTTTGTCCTCAACAAAAAGGGGGAGATTGTTAATACAAATATCGTCATTAAACGTTATTTATATTCTTGATCTTTACCTAAGTTTTGTTAACGACAAAAGTAAATTTATTTTATATAAAAGCTTAAAGCTTGTCAAGTTTAATAGAAATTAGAACAAGCTTTTTCAAACAATATATTCATCATTCATGCATTTACATTTATGATTAGTAACATCTTGATATGACTCTAATCATTATGTATGATAGTAGTTTTTAGAATGTGTTAGGTTCTTAAAACCAAACAGTACTTAAGTACTTGCATATTTCTAAATATAGAATTACAACATATGACATCATGTGATGCATCATGGAAATCATTGGAAGATTTCATTAGATATTTTGTGTGGATTTGTACTCTTCATAACTTGCACAATCTCTTGGATATAGTTGACTTTAGCAAAGATTTTGATATCTTGTTCGGACCCCCGGTACCAAAATGGTACACGCAGGCGAACCCTTTGAGGGTTCCGTGGTCCGTGGACGCTCCTGTCCATTTTGGCTATAAATAGCAAAGCCAAACCAAGTAGTTTTTCATCTCTTTCTATCATACTCTCTTACATATCTTCTCTCTAACCTTTCTAACTCAGTTTTATATCATATTAGTGATCTCTTTTGTAGCAAAGAAGATCAAGTTACATTCAAGCTTCAAACGAGAAGTTGGAAGTCTTGTTTGTTTAGTGTTGTATGATCTAGTGTTGATTCATACTTCATTGTTGTATTAAACCATCATAATCTTGTGAGTGTGAGTGGTTAGTATTTTAGTCCTCAAAATACATTGTGTGTGGGAGTAGTTGTACCCTTGGAAAGAACTTGACATCTAGCTTAGTGTCGGAAATAGTGTAAGCGAAGTGTAAAGGTTTTCTCCGCCGGTGAAAGGAGCTTGTTGACTAGTGAAGTTAAACTCTCGAGTGTGAGACTCGGGGAGTGGAGTAGGGCAAGGAAAAAGAGTCCTTGTAGACCGAACCACTATAAACAACTTGTTGTGGTTTGATCATTTCTTTCCTTAATTACTCTTTACATATTGCTTGCATATTTCATTAACATATCTAAGATCAATATCAATTGATCTTTTCAATAAGTTTCAAAACAAAGTTTTATTTGGTAAACTATTCAACCCCCCCTCTAGTTTTCTACAGGGTCCCTCCGAAAGAGGAGACATTATGAATTAGCCATCAGAAAACAAGGAAGGTCAAGTCGGATTTCGTTGTGAACTAGCTGACTTATTAGAGCAGCAAAGGCTAACCTTAATCTCTTGGTACTAAAACATATCGTGTCAACCCTAACTCCCACTTTTTTAATGGTTCAAAGTGATGTTGAAAGAGGACTTGGTTACGGAAGTCTGTCACCCGAGTGGGAAAGAGGTCCCTCCGAAAGAGGAGACGTTATGAATTAGCCATCAGAAAACAAGGAAGGTCAAGTCTGATTTCGTTGTGAACTAGCTGACTTATTAGAGCAGCAAAGGCTAACCTTAATCTCTTGGTACTAAAACATATCGTGTCAACCCTAACTCCCACTTTTTTAATGGTTCAAAGTGATGTTGAAAGAGGACTTGGTTACGGAAGTCTGTCACTCGCCTTAGCCATCAAAAAACAAGGAAGGTCAAGTCCGATTTCGTTGTGAACTAGCTGACTTATTAGAGCAGCAAAGGTCAAGTCCGAAAGAGGAGACATTATGAATTAGCCATCAGAAAACAAGGAAGGTCAAGTCCGATTTCGTTGTGAACTAGCTTACTTATTAGAGCAGCAAAGGTCAAGTCCGAAAGAGGAGACGTTATGAATTAGCCATCAGAAAACAAGGAAGGTCAAGTCCGATTTCGTTGTGAACTAGCTGACTTATTAGAGCAGCAAAGGTTAACCTTAATCTCTTGGTACTAAAACATATCGTGTCAATCCTATCTCCCACTTTTTTAATGGTTCAAAGTGATGTTGAAAGAGGACTTGGTTACGGAAGTCTGTCACCCGAGTGGGGGCATTAAAGTAGCCTTAGCCATCAGAAAACAAGGAAGGTCAAGTCCGATTTCGTTGTGAACTAGCTGACTTTTTAGAGCAGCAAAGGCTAACCTTAATCTCTTGGTACTAAAACATATCGTGTCAACCCTAACTCCCACTTTTTTAATGGTTCAAAGTGATGTTGAAAGAGGACTTGGTTACGGAAGTCTGTCACCCGAGTGGGGGCATTAAAGTAGCCTTAGCCATCAGAAAACAAGGAAGGTCAAGTCCGATTTCGTTGTGAACTAGCTGACTTATTAGAGCAGTAAAGGCTAACCTTAATCTCTTGGTACTAAAACATATAGTGTCAACCCTAACTCCCACTTTTTTAATGGTTCAAAGTGATGTTGAAAGAGGACTTGGTTACGGAAGTCTTTCACCCCGAGTGGGGGCATTAAAGTGGGCTTTCCAAAGGGGTCCCTCCGAAAGAGGAGATGTTATGAATTAGCCATCAGAAAACAAGGAAGGTCAAGTCCGATTTCGTTGTGAACTAGCTGACTTATTAGAGCAGCAAAGGCTAACCTTAATCTCTTGGTACTAAAACATATCGTGTCAACCCTAACTCCCACTTTTTTAATGGTTAAAAGTGATGTTGAAAGACGACTTGACGTGGTTTGCAATGTTGGCTGCCCATATAGAGAATGTATAACAGTAGTTTCTGTTTGAAGTGTGCTGCTGGAAATCGTCCTAGACTCCCAATGATATAGTGGATCGGGTGGTGTGCCACTGACTTAACCAGAGCAGCACATCAATTGACTAGTCGGCTCAAACTTCCGTCCTTCCTGTCCTCCTTCAACACCGAATCCAATCTTTTTAAACTCAAACACATTTATCGATCTTTTTGTTTCATGATATGACTGTTTTATGAGTTCTAAAAAGGGAACAATAAAGACGGTTTTGATTTTCATGAGTCAAGCAACAATCTTTTTGGTTCACGTGTATCCAGTTGATTAAAAGCAACTTAACATTTACATGTTACATATGCAAACGGTAGTCAGAATATTAAACCCTAATAGTTCTACACAAACTAGGATATAATAGTAGGACGAGCTAAACCTGATAAAACCTCAACATGGTGCAGTGTTTCGGGCCTAATGACCCTCATTCTACCACGTCTGTTTATCCCGTCGAAAAATACTGATCTAATCGTGATCCAAAACTTTTTGGCATATCATAAAACCATTCAAATCACCAATTGTAAGTCACATTTTAGCACGGCCAAGTTTTAAAAGTTTTAGAAAAAAGGTAAAGTAAATGATTGAGATAAAAAGATGTTAAGCTTTCATAAAACAAATAATCTTGGAATACTTCATTATACACGTGATATCCCTATCTTTCTTTCAAACTTGCACCATATTTGCTTTTATTAATCCCACATTGCTTGGGGAAACAACATTATTTAGTTTATAACTATCTGATCAAACTTCAATTCTGCCGGACTTGGTAATGTAAGTCTGTGACCTGAATGGGGGCAACAAAGATGGTTCGAAGGGCTCTTGAAAGAGTACTCGCCATAGTTTCATGCCATATGGTGATGTATAGATAGGATGCATCATTGCTCAATCTTCATGTGAAAGCGCACTTGCCTACATTGCTACAATGAAAACGGTGTGGTTGGCATGTCTGTCCAAAGATAGAGTACGGTTCTGACTTATCCAGAGCATCAACCGCACCGCGTTGTATTGGCATAAACGTCCATGGTTAGTGTGCTCTTTCAATCCCGACTCCAATCTTTTTAATTCAAACATGTACAATTATGGTTCTGACTTATCCAGAGCATCAACCGCGCACCGTGTTGTATTGGCATAAACGTCCATGGTTAGTGTGCTCTTTCAATCCATGGTTATTTGCTTTTATTAATCCCACATTGCTTGGGGAAACAACATTATTTAGTTTATAACTATCTGATCAAACTTCAATTCTGCCGGACTTGGTAATGTAAGTCTGTGACCTGAATGGGGGCAACAAAGATGGTTCGAAGGGCTCTTGAAAGAGTACTCGCCATAGTTTCATGCCATATGGTGATGTATAGATAGGATGCATCATTGCTCAATCTTCATGTGAAAGCGCACTTGCCTACATTGCTACAATGAAAACGGTGTGGTTGGCATGTCTGTCCAAAGATAGAGTACGGTTCTGACTTATCCAGAGCATCAACCGCACCGTGTTGTATTGGCATAAACGTCCATGGTTAGTGTGCTCTTTCAATCCCGACTCCAATCTTTTTAATTCAAACATGTACAATTATGGTTCTGACTTATCCAGAGCATCAACCGCGCACCGTGTTGTATTGGCATAAACGTCCATGGTTAGTGTGCTCTTTCAATCCCGACTCCAATCTTTTTAATTCAAACATGTACAATTCTTTGTTTTATGATGGGCTTTTGGTTCATTATGTCCATGGTTAGTGTGCTCTTTCAATCCCGACTCCAATCTTTATAATTCAAACATGTACAATTATGGTTCTGACTTATCCAGAGCATCAACCGCGCACCGTGTTGTATTGGCATAAACGTCCATGGTTAGTGTGCTCTTTCAATCCCGACTGCCAATCTTTTTAATTCAAACATGTACAATTCTTTGTTTTATGATGGGCTTTTGGTTCATTATGTTTTGGTTCGGAAATGGTCATCCAAACGCTTACAACTTTTTGGCAGGGAAAAGCTTCTTTTTCTTAAAAAGAATGAGAGAGCCCAAGTCACGCTCTAAAGGTTCGTGGTGATGTTTAGATGATGCATCACACGTGTTAGTGTTTGAATGGTGTCTATTAACTGTGCGCAAGCGGGTGGCACAAACTATTTCTCTTGATGGGCTGATTCGTTTGTGATGTTATTAGTTATATAGCAGTATAGCACTACAAGTGCACCCGCACTACGGTATTATATCGGGAAAAGATGGCCGGTGTGGTGGAGTTGCATACATCTATTGTTAGGGATCGAACCTGGTTACTAGAAAGCGGATTACCCGATCTCGAAGACGTGGTTGACAGAAAAGAAAGAATATGCACAAGTAAGTACCCTAATCGATTGTTTGATTAGTATTGAAAGAATGCGTACAAGACCCTCCCCCACCTCCTTTTATAGAGATGGGGGGGATGAAAACCGACTCTAACAAATCACCTATGTCGGTTGTGATAATAAGGAAAATACAGACGGGTTGGGCTTGGGACACAAACCGACCCAACGACCCTTATTGATATCCTAAGACTAGTTGACTAATAGGAAACTTAACGCTTAATCCCCTAGACACTCGTAAGCTAAGATAAAGACTAAATACATAACAATTTCCACCTTAGGCTTTATATTAGCCTACTCCGACACTCGGCAACTCCAATGTCTTTGAAGCTTCATCCAGTACCACCTTCGTCAAGGCATCTGCAGCATTGTGTTCAGATTACCCTTCAGCGCCGAGAATTTCAACCGTCTTTGCTTCCAGACCTCTGCGATAAAGTGATAAAGCACATTGATGTGCTTAGTCCTTTCATGAAAAACATGATTCCGCGATAAGTGAATCGCCCTGATTATCACATTAAGCGCCACATTGTTAAGCTCCACGCCTAACTCTTCCAAGAGTCCCCTTAGCCAAATAGCTTCCTTCACAGCCTCTGTAAGGGCCATATACTCCGCCTCAGTAGTTGAAAGAGCCACCACGTGTTGTAGCGTTGCCTTCCAGCTTACAACGCATCCACTGTACTAAAAAGCGCGTAACCAGTGATAGACCTACCTTTATCCGGATCCTTAGCGTAGTCTGAATCAACAAACACATTGCGTCCACATGGTTTCCACGATCATGTCCCATACAACAAACCCACGTTTGCGGTGCACTGCAAATATTTCAAAATCCACTTCACTTTGCTTCCCAATGCTTTTTACCGGATTAGCCAAATATCTGCTAACTACACTTACCGCATACGCTATGTTACGGCCTCGTGCACACCATCAAGTACATTAAGCTCCCAACCGCATTTGCATACGGCACCCTACTCATCCTTTCAACATCACAATCCCTAACCGGGCAATCCTTCAACGACAGCTTGAAGTGCCACCCAATGGCATTTTAATAGATTTCCCATTGTTTATTCTAAAATTATTTAAAATCTTAGAAACATACCGGTTGTGACACCCTCAGAAGATCTTGCGACTCAGATCCACGATGATCTCCATACCAAGAATCTTCTTTGCTTCCCCGAGCTCTTTCATGTCAAACTCCTTTTTAAGCAAAGACTTGATAGACCCAATCTCAGCCTTACTTTTACAAGCAATCAGCATATCGTCACATATAACAGGTAGATAGATATACTCACCACTGTGCATAAATAACTCCTGTAATACACGCAGCTGTCGTCGTAACTGCAGCTTAAACCGTTGCTTTCGATATATACTCATCAAACCTCCTATACCATTGCCTAGGTGGCTGCTTCAATCCATAAAGGGATTTCTTTAACAAACATACCTTGTTACCTTGTTTATAACCCGGTGGTTGTCTCATGTAGATCACTTCTTCAAGATTACCATGTAAAAATGCCGTCTTTACATCAAGCTGCTCCAACTCATAATCTCTACACGTGATCAATGCAAGTATAACCCGAATAGATGTGTGTCGAACTCTGGCGAAACAAAATACTTCATTATAGTCAATACCGCCTTTGTGGAATCCACGAGCCACCAACCTCGCCTTGTACCTAGGCTTTTGAACACCTTCAATCCCTTCCTTTATCTTGAACAGCCATTTGCAGCTTACCAGCTTTTGCCCAGCTGGATGATCTACTAACTCATAGGTCTTATTTTTCCTCAGAGAATCCATCTCTTCATCCATAGCAGCTTTCCACTTAGAACTTGTCTTCACAAGCAATGCCTCACGGTATGTTAATGGTTCATGAGTATCTTCTTCCTCTGCTGCAGCAAACGCGTAAGCAACCATATTACTTTCATCCTGAAACCTCAAAGGTTTTCGTTTTGTTACATCTTGCTCTCTATCCCGAACCAACTGATAATCTGTGAGATCCGGTGTTTGATCATGATCCTGATCCTCTGCATCTTCATCATTGCTATCTTCCTGATCATCTATCTGATCTTCTTGATCATTTTTCTGATCTTCCTCAAGCGTATGATTATTTAACCTTTGCAGTTCCACCTCAACCTGTAATTCCTCAACAGACTTATCAGTACCTACACCAGAATTCTTCAAGTGTTCTTTGTACATGACACTTTCATTGAAGACCACGTCCTTGCTAGTGACTATTTTAGGTGATTCATTATCAAGCCTATATAGCTGTACCCTTCAACCTTCAGGATACCCAAAAGAGCGCATTTTATTGCTCTCGGCGAGCTTACCTTGTTTAGCGTGTGAATATGCGACCGGACCGAAAAATTCTCAACATCCCATAATCACTGGATGTCGACCACATCTCCATAGGAGTCTTTTTCTCAATCGTTGTCGATGGTGACCTATTTATAAGATAAGCGGCCGTACATGTCGCTTCCGCCCAGAAGGTCTTGGGCAATCCAGACTGAATTAATAAACAGCGTACCTTATCCATGAGAGTTCTATTCATCGTTCGATAATCCATTCAACTGCGTCCCCGACTATCAAATGTCTAGCAATCCCATCTCAGTGCACACTGTGTTCAAACTCCGATTCTGAGACTCAAGACCATTATCCGTCCTAAGCTTCTTAACCGTCCTCAATCTGATTCTCTACTAACTTCTTCCACTCTTTGAACTTTCCAAATGCTTCGTGTTTGAACCTGAGAATATAAACCCATACCCCTCCGGAATAATCATCAACAATAGATAGAAATACCTCTTTACCTCCCAATGATTCCACGAGACGGACCCATAAGTCTGAATGAACATAGTCTATCACTCCACAGTAGTGTGCCTTCTACACGAAATGACTCGATGTGACTTTCCCAGAACACAATTCTCACAAAAATCGAGCTTACCTAGACTCTTCTTGCCAAACAACTCCTGCTTTTCCAGCAACTGTAGTCCCGCCTCATGATATGTCCCAGTCCATTTTGTGCCAAACCTGGGCAAGACTGTCTTTTCTTCAACACTAGCATAAGCTCACCGCCACTGCAGGGCCATCCAAAGAGTATCGCAATTTTCCTTCGGGTTCCAGATAAAACAACCCTGAACCATTAATCACCTTGATTTTGCCTGGACTGCAATTTTATGGTATATCCCTCTTTTCAAGAGTTCCCCGCGTATCAAGTTTCTTTTCAATTCAATATACGACATTGTGTAATACAAAACTTGACCCATCTTTCAGTTGTACCCTTACCTTGCCAATACCTCGATCTTGCACTCCCTTTGTCACCCAACAGTACCCTGCCACCATCGCATTCCAGAAAATCAAAAAATAAATCTAACCTTGGTGTCATATGGTATGAACCTCCTGAATCCATGATCCAATCTAGCAGAGCCTCTGCACTCATAACCATCATCACCTCAGGCGAGTCATAAATCGAACCACTAGAGCTTGGCTGATCATCTTTCTTGACGAAACCATTTGACTTCTTGCGATTATTCTTTGGACAGTTTCTCTTCAAGTGCTCCTCAGATTGGCAAATATAGCACTTGAGTCTTCCACCTCGAGACTTCGATCTTGACTTTCCCCTAGACTGATGCGAATTCCTGCGATCGAGATCTCCCCTCACGATTATAACCCTTCACCATCATTCCCCTTCGCCTTAGATCTTTCTTTGATTTCCTTTGAATTCAGTGTGGCCATCACATCCTCCAAAGTCAAAGATTCCCGTCCATAAAGCAAGGTATCCACAAAGTGTTAGTATGATCTTTGGTAAAGAAGTGAGTAATAATAAAGCAAGATCTTCATCCTCGAATTTTACCTCAATATTTGCTAAATCAACAACAATTTTGTTGAACTCATCTATATGCTCGGAAATCGTTCGTCTAGCCGGCATGTAGAATGTGTACAACTTCTTCTTCAGGTACAACTTGTTGGCCAAGGACTTTGTCATGTACAAAGTCTCGAGCTTGTCCAAAACCCACGCTTGCAGTCGTCTCCCGGTAACCTCTCGGAACCTTGTTACCTAAACACAAAATCATGGCACTGTGAGCTTTCTTGTTTAGCTCGGCTTTTGTGTAGCATCCATAGTCTGGGTAAAACCTCCAGGTGCTTCACATCCATGTTGGATTAATAAGCAAGCCGCATCTTAACTCTCCATAACCCGAAATCACCAGTTCCATCAAATTTCTCGATCTCAAACTTGGCTCCCGTCATTCTTTAATCCCTTTATTAACTTGCTAAACCTTGTGAAAAAATATCACAATCACAAAATAATAAAGTCCCTTGTGCAATATCTTAATTTAATACCCTTTTGTTTTCTTAATAATAAAAACAAAAGTTAAATCTTCCACCTTTTATTTTTAAAATAAAAGTATACCAACTGGGTATCACTTCCGTGGTATGTTTTCCTTTCTATGCTTTTTCTTTAAAGCAACCAATCATAAGAAAAGCAACCTTTGTTCTTTATTAAGAATCTTATTTTCTTGGAAAAACAAGACTTCTTCTTCTTTGTTAATCACGACAAGAAAAACCACACGGAAAAAATTCCGATCTTGAATAGACCCAAAACCAAGCGAACCCTCAAGTCTCCTACACCTTGTAAATCGGCATTTGCTCCTTCTTGTTGTCGTTGAATATGGTAGCCCAAACAATGAAGAATCTGCTCCTTCCAAAAAACCGAACAACAGAGACCCTTCAAGATCGATCCTAGATAACCAGAGAACTTTCGAACCAAATCTACGATACCACTTGTTAGGATTCGATCCTAACAACCGGTTACTAGAAAGCGGATTACCGATCTCGAAGACGTGGTTGTGACAGAAAGAAAGAATATGCACAAGTAAGTACCCTAATCGATTGTTTGATTAGTATTGAAAATCGTACAAGACCCTCCCCCTCCCTCCTTTTATAGAGATGAGGGGGGATGGCACTCTAACAAATCACCTATGTCGGTTGTGATAATAAGGAAAATCTGACGGGTTGGGCTTGGGACACAAACCGACCCAACGACCCTTATTGATATCCTAAGACTAGTTGACTAATAGGAAACTTAACGCTTAATCCCCTAGACACTCGTAAGCTAAGATAAAGACTAAATACATAACATCTATGGTATGTGAAAAAGAGCTAGAGCTCTATAAACTAAAGCTTGTACACATAAAAAAAAAGTTATACAACTATGTATTAAAAAATCAACATTTTTAATACATAACTTAAACTTTGATCTGTAATGTTGCTTATTTTATTCATCTTAAGTTTTTCAAAAGCAATTAATTTCTTGTTGTAAACACATTACTTTTTTAGTCTATTTTCATAAAGTCGTGCACAAATTTTTTATGTATCCCACATTGCTTGGGGAATAGAAATTAATTAGTTTATAAGCAATTGGTTAACCTTATTGTTACTGGACTTGGTAATGCGAGTCTGACCCGAATGTCGGCACAAAAGATGGTTCAAAGTGTAGTTGGAAGGGGACTTGACGTGGTTCACAATGTTGCCTCATATATACAGCATGCATCACATTCTGTTTGAAGCGTGCAAATAGAGCATGCATCACAGTAGTTTCTGTTTGAAGAGTGCTGGCTGGCAAATCTTCGTAGACTCCCAGCCGATCGGGTGGTTCACAATGTTGCCTCATATATACAGCATGCATCACATTCTGTTTGAAGCGTGCAAATAGAGCATGCATCACAGTAGTTTCTGTTTGAAGAGTGCTGGCTGGCAAATCTTCGTAGACTCCCAGCGATGGGTGGTGTGCCCGCTGACTTAACCAGAGCACAGAGCACAACAATTGACTCTCGGCTCAAACTTCAGTGATCGGTTCCTGTCCTCCAACACCGACTCCAATCTTTTTAAACTCAAACACGTTTATATCTTTTCTTTTGTGATACATTCATCAGTGAGACAACAATGTTTGAGGTTCATATATGTAACAAAAGCACATATGCAGCTTTACATAGTTTGGTTTTATCTTCCCTTCTGTACAAGAATATGCATTCAGACAACGTTAAGTTGTGTTTATGATTAGGCTGATAACCAAATGTTACATAATGAAACGCTAGGCAGTATATTAAACCTTAATTATGCATGGTTCTGCCGACGGACTCGTATGTACTATTAGGATGAAATAAGAAAAGATAAAACCTCAACTCGGGGCACCGTTTCCGGCCTAATGACCCTCATCCTACCACGTTTGCTTTTCCCAGTCAAAATTTACTTCCAATCATGATCCAAACTTTTTGGCATATAATTAAACAATTCAAATCACTAATTACTAATTTACTATACAAGTTGCATTTTAGTATCTACCAAGTTTTAAAAGGTAGAGTTCTAAATTAAAGATTGAGATAAAGGTACATGTTAAGCTTTCATACAACAGCTAATTGTGGAATACTTCATTATACACATGATCCATTTCTCTTTTTTCAAACGTGCACCAGATTTGCTTTTATTAATCCCACATTGCTCGGGGAAACAATATTATTTAGTTTATAACTAATTGATCAAACTTCAATTCTGCCGGACTTAGTAATGTAAGTCTGTGACCCGAATGGGTGTTGGAAGTTAACCATTGACATAGTTAACAAACGAAGACTTATAGGACATGTTTATATTAGTATGTAATTAGAAGGTAGTATTATGTAATTAGATCAAACATGAAAGGGTGCAAAGGTTGGCCAAACGACACAACCATCACCATTACAGGAAAAGTGGCAGTTACCAAAGATGGAACCAACACCACCGAAGCATCACAATGGTTCACTCATAACCATTCAATTAGTATAAATAGGCTTATGTATTGTAAGACAAAGTAACAGTAATAACGATTCTTTATTTATATATACAAAGATTATTACATATTTCATGCAATTTTAATCCTACTGGGACAATAATGGGGGCAACAAAGATGGTTCCGAAGGGCTCTTGAAAGAGTACTCGCCATAGTTTCATATTGTGGTGTATAGATAGGATGCATCATTGCTCAATCTTCATGTGAGCGCACATGCTACACCGTGAATATTGTTTCCATCCAATCAAGATGGATAGTGTACGATTCTGACTTAACCAGAACAGAACCGTCCCGTACAATTCTTTGTTTTATGATGGACATTCGGTTCATTATGTTTTGGTTCTAAAATGGATTTTTTTTCTTCCAAAGAATGACAAAGGCTAAGTCAAGTTCGTGGTGATGTTTAGAAGATGCATCACACGTGTCAGTCGCGCAAACTATTTCTCTTGGTGGGCTGATTCATACTTCAATGGCTAGCTCATGTCCACTTTCAAGTTTCAACACGGGTTCCCATCTCTTAAAAAAACTTGGTTTGGTTTGGTTTGATTTAGAGCTGATGATGGTCTTATTATACAATTTGGGTCTAATGTTTCAATTGTTTTAAATAAGTTAGTGCCACCACGTATTGATTTGCATTTGGTTAGGTTTCATGAACAAATTTGTGTTTCGTTCTGTTTGATTTAGTTCAAAGCCAGGACAACCAAAAGGTTACTATATCCTTATGATATGTCTATATCTAAATGGGGTCACAAAATATGTCTAAATGTAGTAATCCAAGATTGCAAATTACCTTAGGTTTAAAGATATAATTTCAACAAACACTTTAAATCAAAGGGACACTCGAGTTAACCTTAAGTCTGCACCCAAAAATAAATTTAAATAATCATATCAATTTTGAAGCCGGCTTGGTGTTCATTCATTATTTGTTGCTTTGGTCTAGAAAAAAAGTTCTGCAAACTTGTTGCAAGAAGACTTAACACGACCATACTGTCAAATTTATATCAAGTTAAGCAATGACACGAGTGAATCAGATGAATTCATAATAAAAGATTATAACTTTGGCTTATTGGGTTTACTAGACAAAAATACAAAAGTAGCAACTCATTTCACTGGCTTCTAATTTTACATATGTGACATAAACACAATTAGGAAACATTCGTGTTTGACTGAGGAATCATCCCGCCCATGAAACATTCACGTTTAACTTATGACAGTTTACATCTCGCCCAGCACACGCCCACATCTCGCCTTACATTCGCCCAGCACACGCACAAATCTCGCCCAACACACACCCTCATCTCGCCTAGCATTAGCCTAGCTTCGCATTTAACTTGATAAAACTTTTAAACTCGCCTAGAACTCGCACATCACTCGCGTAGCATTCATCATTCGCCCAGGACTCGCCTGAAATTCGTTTGGAGACACGTGTATGGTTAAAAAGGCATCTATTTGGATAATATTTAATAGTTCATTTCTGCAAAAAATATGTGCGAAGTTCAGATTCGTAAAGTCATACTATAAACGGGTGATTTAAGAGATTTTCTCACAAATAAGAATGTATAATTTCAAAAATAATGGCTCGTTGGGAAATTTAGTTATACGAGTATCCGCCGTTGCAACGCACAGATAACCGGCTAGTACAATAAGATGTAACATCATCAAAATATCTGAAAGACAAAATCGTACCTTGTTAGAAAGTTAAGTGATATTCTCTTACTATCATGTTTAGTTTACTATTATGTCTAGTTGACCTAAAAAATTGGCTGGTATTCTATGACTGTTATGTTTAGTTAATATAACGATTTTGAAGAAAATATCAATGAACAAATATTAGTCATTCATTTTTTGGTGAGAAAAAAATGAGATTAATGGATATTTAAATAAAAATTTCATTTACACGTATTTTTTTATAATTTAAATACCCCATGAATCGTTTATCATTAAACAAACAAATTATAACATTACGACGATCATTTAATTATGTGTCTATAGACGGGCATTTTAATATACTTTCGACAAACTTTTTTTGGTCGTTTTTTTCACGTTTTATTTTCATTATTGAAATTCACATGCATATCACATGTGATTTAACACTAATGGTTCGAACACTAAACATATGCACTAAAAATTGACATAAGTATATTTTTCTATAAATAAAAACCTTTTGCCGGTTTTTGCAATGAAGAACACACATTCATAGTTTTTCAACCATATATCACACACTGTATTCGAATTATATATTATAACAGTTCATTCGTGAAACTTCTATAATCACATATAATAACAACACATGGAGTAAAAATCACATGTGATTGAGATCACGTGTGGTTAAAATCACATGTGATTTTATGTGTTTAATCAAACTTTGATGAATTAACTTGAGTAATCTATAATTTGAAATATAATGTGTTACATATGGTTGGAAAGCTACTAATGTCTAATTTCTAAGAAGAAAAAAAATGTGAAACTTTTAAAATATTGTAAAAAAAATTATGTTCATTTTATTATATGTTTAGATATACAAATTAGTGTTTAACCACATTTAATTTCTCATGCAATTATCAACAACGAAAAAAAGGAGAAAAAAACGAAAAAACGTGAAAAAAGAGGGAAAAATTGTCAAAAGTATATTAATGTCCCCATCTATAGAAAGATAATTAAATGCTCGTTATTTTTTTTCGATTAACGATTAGCGATTTGAAAAATGTTGATTTTTGAAAAAAAAAAAAAATGGGTGAAAGTGAGTTTGTTATATAATTTAAAGAATAAGTGGCTAGGATGAAGTAAATGTTTGGTATGTTAATGAACTTAAATCAACGATTTTATGAAAATTAATCATTTTGTTTTGGCATACGAGCTGACAATAGCAGCTCAACATCTTATGCGCACATACTACCTCTTAATTACTAGTCTTGGCTTGGCTAAAAACTACCATGGTTCTCGTCATCCAGAAACCCCCACATCCTATCTTATAGATAGTCGGGTTATGTTTCACTAGTTGAGTTTTTGCCGCGTTCTTAATTTTCTATATATTGGTATTGTCTATTTGATACCTTGTTTGATACTTATAGATATCTATAAAAATAAGGGTTAATGGTCTAGAAAACATACAAACTTTCCACTTTTTACTATTGTGACAATAAACTTTTTTTTTTTCCTATTAAAACAAAACAACTTCTTAATGACTACTATTGTAACCAAATATGCCACGTGGCACAGTTAATTACCACAGTTAATTACCACTTAATGACTACTATTTGGTTACAATAGTAGTCATTAAAAAGTTGTTTTGTTTTAATAGGAAAAAAAAAGTTTATTGTCACAATAGTAAAAAGTGGAAAGTTTGTATGTTTTCTAGACCATTAACCCTAAAAATAAATAACAAATATTGTAAAAACTCATTCGTTATTCGGTTCCCTTCTTCAGTTCATTGTAAAAATTTATGATACCTTGTTGGATACAAAATAATATAAGAATCTACAAAAACTCATGTCTTCAATTTGTTGCAGAATCTACAATAAGGAGTTATACAAGCTATACAAGATTACTTCAACTAGTGGTTGTATGCAGGATAATTTGTTTTTGAGTTTTGATGTTTAATTAATCCAGGTGTTAGGCGAAGACTAAAACATACATTTGACGCCTTGTCATCCTTCGTGCACATGTAACATGACAAAACAGTCAAACTTTGCACTATAGTTGTTTTGTTGCTATGTTTTATAAACCCATGTGGGCACTGTCCCACATTCTAAATGTATTATTGTGAAATTTATGTTTCATGTTAATCAACTTTGCGAGTTAATACGAAATATCTCATAGAAGATACAAGCATAATCTAAGATTAGTTAACTTTATTGCTTAAAGTTTCAAAGAAGATGTCAATTTACTAATTGGTGGGTGCATCAGGCTTACCTTTTATCCCACATTCAGTCATGTGAATCTATGACCCAAGTGGGGGCATTAAAGTGAGTTCGAAGGGGTCCTATAGACAAAGGTCCTATGACCCAAGTGAAATGTGAGCAAACACCAATCGGTATGAAATGCCAAGTCCATGGGCACCTAACAATGCATAGACAATTTAAGTAAAATTAGCATACAATAGACAAAACTACAACGAATGTCTCCATTTTGTATTAAAATATACAAAAGTACAACTCATTTCACTGGCTTCTTACATTGTGTTCCTACTAATCATCCTACTTACAAGATCCTGACACGTTTCAGAACTGACGGTTTAGATGGAGAGAGATAATGAGTGAAATACACATATTAAATTTTTATGTAGGTAGGAGGATAAGTAGGGATATCAAGTACAAATATATAGCAATACTCTTTTACATATGTGACGTACTGTTACACGGGCAAAAGAATAAGGTATAAGTCCCTGATCACCGGTAATCTTTACCCTACAGATATGTTGGTGTTCCGGGAAAGACACAACACCTGTTTATAATTAACAACCCAGCTACACTCCAAACTGGAAGTTACCGGGCTGCAGTTCCTATTGAATCCGGAAGCTCCTCTAGCAATTCCCTTTGCTCCATGGAAACATAAAGACTGCATACATACATAATTAGCTATGAAGTTTTGTGCAAGTCTTTTCCTATGAAGTTTTATGTAAAGTTATGTAATGTCTTAAACACCATTAACTATGAAGTTTTTTGCAAGTCTTTTCCTCATCTAAATAATCAACAAATCATAAATAATCAATAACTCTTATTTAATGTATACCAAAACAGTTTTGGAATACGTGCCTAATATGTGTATGAGTATTTATTATGTGTTTTTCTCGTCTTTCAAAACCTTATATGATATTATCCCACATCGCTTGGGGAAAAGAGCCTGTAACTCTTTATAATGGACTGGTCAAACTTTTGCAATTGCTGGACTTGGTAACGCAAGTCTATGACCCAAGTGTTTGATTCGAAACTAATATTTGTTCTAATTAAGCTTTTGTTTTACACTGGTTCGATCATAAGTACATATTTTTGCTTTGTTGTGTTTGATTAGGTTCAAAGATTGAACCATATAGAACAGTTATTGATAAAAGTCTACATACGTGAATGTTGTCACAAAGATATCTTTTATCTTTAATGATTAATGGATCTGACAAAACAATGCAGCAAACTGCTTGATACTCATTAAACGTAAAATGTCTCTTTCAGCCTTTTTGTGAAATGTATGTCTGATGCCATAGCAACGAATTTGGGAAACTAGAGAGAGGGTCAAAGCACCAAAACAGAAACAACTTTTCACAAATAAGAAATGCAAAGTTTGAAGATCACGATTCAAATTAGTTTTTACTGTTATTATGGAGTTGATGCAATATTCCCCATACTATGGGAAGGGACTTAAGCCATTAGTGTGAAGCTGAAGCAATAAGAACTGTAGATTCAAACTTTAGAACGAATACGGAATGCGTACATAAAAAACACTCGAGTCATAAAAGATTATAGTCGGGCTGAGAAGGGGTCAATCATGATCGAGAGTCATAAAAGATTATAGTCGGGCTAAGAAGAGGTCAATCATGATCGAGAGAACGGCGACATCACTTAGGGTGTGTTTGAGGAGGGGCTTATTGGGGCTTGGGCTTTTAAAATAAGTAGGCTTATAAAATAAGCCCCGTTTGTCACGAGTCAAGGCTTGCCCCTAGCACTTGGCCATTCAAATAATCTTAATGCTCCCACTTGGGTTACAAGCTCAAGTTAACCCAGCAATCTAATTACATATTTACCCACAAAAATATCTAACATATACCGTAAAACTCATTTAATTGTGTCCTTTATAGTAATTTTGCAATAATAAGCCCATAAGATTCGTCCAAACATACCTTTATTAGAGTTTGCTTAGGACATGTTTATTTTATACATAGCCTCCACCACCAAGGTTGGCTCGGACCTTACTAGTCTCAACGGGGGTTACTCCCTGGAAGAGTGCGCACAATTTCTGTGCTAACACCGATTTACCGATTAACTACTCCATCCGCAACACAGACTCGAGTCAAGGCTTGCCCCTAGCACTTGGCCATTCAAATAATCTTAATGCTCCCACTTGGGTTACAAGCTCAAGTTAACCCAGCAATCTAATTACATATTTACCCACAAAAATATCTAACATATACCGTAAAACTCATTTAATTGTGTCCTTTATAGTAATTTTGCAATAATAAGCCCCAGCCAATTGCGTCAAACATACCTTTATTAGAGTTTGCTTAGGACATGTATATTTTATACATAGCCTCCACCACCAAGTTTGGCTCGGACCTTACTAGTCTCAACGGGGGTTACTCCCTCGAAGAGTGCGCACAATTTCTGTGCTAACACCGATTTACCGATTAACTACTCCATCCGCAACACATACTCGAGTCAAGGCTTGCCCCCTAGCACTTGGCCATTCAAATAATCTTAATGTTCCCACTTGGGTTACAAGCTCAAGTTAACCCAGCAATCTAGTTGGTCCAAATGGGTTTTATAAATAACACTTTTGTTCTTCTTCCTGTCGATATGGGACAGTTGAAGTTTTTGACATTTTAGTTAGGATTCCTCTTAAACATGACTTTTTTAAAGAGTGTTCCTTTTTTAAAGCGCTAATACAATATTTAACTTTAACGTAAGTTAACCTACTAGTGTATTTATTGGGTATGAATGTGTGTGATATAGTGTTATAGTTATATCAAACTTCGCACTATAGTTGTTTTGTTGTTATGTTTTACACATTTGCCAAGTTAAAGAGCTTATTAGTCTTTATAATCATTGGTAGAACACATTGAAACTGTCGGGTTTGGTGACGCGAGCCTATGACCCAAGTGGGGGCATTAAGATGAGTTTGGAGGCTTTGATCAAATGGATACTAGTCATGATGATGGATGTTGAAGTTAAGCAAAGGGATGTACAAATTGTATATTGCTCTATGTTGGTAAGGAACTAAGGATCCACGAACTAATAAATGGTTGTTCGGTTGAGCCAACCCACCGTCGTGCGCTAGTGGTAACTCGTTATCACGAACCACTAAAGTATCCCTATTATCATCCCGATTAGGCGGATGATAAATGAAACTAACTTAACCAGAACTGACACAATACATCAAGCGACACAATATAACTCTTGTCGGTTCTTGGCTAAAATCTTGAAGGTATACTCCATCAACGGACTCTTGTATTTTGGAATCGGCTAGGTTTGGTCCTCGTATCAATTTACAACCTCGTATTTTTTAAATGTCACACCATGTTACATTCACTTTATATTATTCATATAACCCATGCATTGCGGCCGGGTATAATGGTCACTTTAAGACCGCCTCTACCTCAGCGTCACACATGATTTTCAGCACAACACATTACCACGACATTTACAGGCGTAGTGATCACCTAACCAAACACATAAAACTACTCCACTTAATAGAAACATACCCCCACGATATACCCACACACACTCACAAACCAAAATTGGTGCATTTCGTTAGGTGGTTTGCACAACCGAACCAGCACAAAAATCATACGTTGGCGTGTGGCAGTGTTTGGCCGTCATAGGGTTGGTGCGCGGTGGACTTGCTGGACTTGCTCCACAAGTGGTGAATAACATAGTTTTAAAAAGCGCGCCTCGCTCAAGGCTCAAGCTCTAGGGATTTTTTCAGATCGAGGCTCACGACATGCATGAATCCCATAAAAATCGCAGCTCCTTGGGGCTTTTTGCGCCTTGGGGCTTTTTGCGCCTCGGAGATGTAACAGGTTTTGGGGCTGTTTTCTAAATATTAAGATAAGATACATGGGCCTTATAAGTTATATACATGAGCCTTTTAAGTTATATTTAATAACCCTAATTTGGAAAAGAATTAAAACACACAATCAAGTGGGTAACTATAGATTCTGATCATTTTACAAATATGTAATCTCTCTCACGTCATAAGTTTATATCTTAAACTGATTTTTATTGATTGTTTATTTTATTGATTTGTAAATAACGTCATAGGGTGAGTATTTGTATGATTTGCATTATGCGTTGAATATTAATATGTTGCTTGCTTGATATTTGGGTTAAATTGGAAACTTTGTTAGATGTAAGTCTGCAAGTGTAGGACACAAGCATATTTAGTCTGATATTGATTTTAATTTATATGTAGTTCATCGAGCCAAAGAGTTGATCCATTTGAGAAGTGACAACTGATTCATTTTAATCTTTATAATGGCTATATGTGTCATGTATTAAGTTTTTAATGTTACTTTGTGTTATTTAAGCTACATAAATGGTCACATATATTATAAAAAAAAACTTAATGTATTTAGTGCGCCTCGTATTTATGAATCCCACGACTTGGCATGCGCCTCGCCTCGAGGCTCTTTGGTCCCCTTCGCGCCTTAGTGCGCCTTGAGCCTTTCAAAACACTCGTGAATAACCACTATAACGCCCGACCTTAAAAAATTGGGTTTCAATCTTTTAATTTGTTTGTACTTAGAAAGCAATATGCGTATTCAAATATTTCAATATTAGTGCGGGTGTAAATTTGTTCAAAACATGTTTTGGGGAGAATGTGTAATGTTTTAAAGGCCTCACCCGAAATCTAGTTTGATTTCATTACGCAATAAAAATGAAACTCGTTACTGGGTAAAATATATTGTCCGGTGTTTAAACTTTCGAACCCAAATCATTAAACTAACACAAGCCCAGTTTTTGTCATAAGAAATATTTAGTTCTTTATCAAAATTATACTTTTTAAACATGAGCTATGAGGTAAAGTTTCTATTAATACATAAGCTAGCTCCTCATGTAATCCACTTTGCTCTATACGTAGAAAGACATGCGGTAAATCAAATAGGGAGTTTATCACATTCCAAGTGAATTATGAAATTTATGTTTCATGTTTCATGTCGTAACATTACTCGCTCCGTATATAACTAAAATAATTGGTGTATACGTGATGTTTACTTTCTATCCTTTTTATCCCACATCGTTGAGATTAAAAATATCTCCGGTGTATATAAACCCTAGCCAAATTTCAATGTCAGCTGGATTCAGTCACGAGAATCTGTGACCCAAGTGGGAGCATTAAAGTGGATTCGAAGGCGGGTCACTTATAATAAAGGAACACACACGGAAGTGAGAGGCATTGATTGACAGGATGTCGTGAGTGAACTCATGAGCTGACTTTCAGAGCAGGCCAACGGTTGTCCCTCCTCGTGTTCCTGTGTCATAAGTTAAACCCTACTCCTACTTTTTTTTTTTTACCCTACAAAACACAGCTTGAATTGTCATGAATCGTTTCAAACCTTGCCAATCCAACGTAGCAATACAAGATTTCAAATCACCTTAGGTAAGCAAAAACACGAATGAATCAGATGAATTCTTAATAAACGATTATCACTTTGGCATATTGGGTTACTAGACAGAAATACAAAAAGTAGCAACTCATTTCAAACCTTGCCAATCCAACGTAGCAATACAAGATTTCAAATCACCTTAGGTAAGCAAAAACACGAATGAATCAGATGAATTCTTAATAAACGATTATCACTTTGGCATATTGGGTTACTAGACAGAAATACAAAAAGTAGCAACTCATTTCACTGGCTTCTAATTTTACATATGTTACACGGCCAAAACAATAAGATATACGTCCCTGTTCACCTTAGGTAAGCAAAAACAAGAATGAATCAGATGAATTCTTAATAAACGATTATCACTTTGGCATATTGGGTTACTAGACAGAAATACAAAAAGTAGCAACTCATTTCACTGGCTTCTAATTTTACATATGTTACACGGCCAAAACAATAAGATATACGTCCCTGTTCACTGGTATCTTCCGGGAAAGACACAGCATCCGTTTTAATTAACCACCCAGCTAAATCAGGAATTGGAAAGCTATCGGGCTACTAGACAGAAATACAAAAAGTAGCAACTCATTTCACTGGCTTCTAATTTTACATATGTTACACGGCCAAAACAATAAGATATACGTCCCTGTTCACTGGTATCTTCCGGGAAAGACACAGCATCCGTTTTAATTAACCACCCAGCTAAATCCGGAATTGGAAAGCTATCGGGCTGCAGTTCTTACTGAATCCGCATGCTCCTCTAGCAATTCCCTTTGCTCCATCGAAGCACAAGAATGCATACATACATAATTAAATAAGAATGAGCAATACCTTGTAAATGCGACATTTATCTCTTCAGCTAGAGATGGCAAAATGAATGAGTTGAAAAACGAGGCAACAACACTGGTTCAGATTTAAATGGGTAAAATAAGATTCTTCAGGAATAGATATTAATTGCTGTGATTACGCACTGAATATCGGGTAGTAGATGTAGATCCATAATCAAAGAATGATGTAACATAAAGTACGGGTTAGGTCGGGTTGACACGTCCATCTATGAATAAAATGATTAAGGTTGTATACATTAAAAAACAGAATTTGGACTACTTTTGACCCGTTTAAACTACTAAACCCATTCTCGTTCTAGCGAAACCTTTTGATTTGACCAGCTTGAGATAAAACGAAATCCAAATTAACCGCTTAAACGAATATATCTGTTACAGAACTCAAATGGTATCTGAATGGCTGTCTCAATGTCACCATCAAAAAATGAAGTGAGCTCGAAGTTCATCTTCAATTGGTGATCCGTAGCCCTGTTGTCCTACAGAACAAATTGCAAACGTAAATATGTATTATCCAAATTAACCAAGATGTGAAAACAATTCTAACTAAGGTGGCAAAATAAGCAGGTTAGGTAACAAGTCATGACAAGTGAAATTTTTGGTATGGGTTAAGTTGAGCTGACCAGAAACACTTTATGTACCAGCTACGAACAAAACAGAACACAAATCAACCTATTCGTAAGTAAATAGGTTGAAATTGCCATCTATAAACATATCATAATGAGAGTGCCTTACAGATTAACAGTAAAAACAAAATCACGTTTTGGTTTATGTGAAACCTGTTGGTTTCTTTTTTCAATAGATATCACTTGAAATCGTGTTATCACTTTCGAATAGAAACTATTCGACCCTATGTCTCTGGGTTACACAAATATCTCTATGGAATAAGACCAAATGATGTTCTTGTTTTAGGCACAAATCAAGAACCTGTTTTCTTTGAAGTGTTTATGTTTTGTGTGTTTTTCCATGGAGATGTGGGACAGATTCCCTCTTTAGTCAATAGAATTATGAGAATTAATCGGTCAATTAATCTTCTCATAATGTTCCTCCATTATAGCCATAGTGGTTACTGTTGGTTTAATGGACATAAAATAATAGATGTGTGTTAGGATCGAACTCGAGACCACGGGATTGCACACTTTGCGTATGAGAATTAAAGTTAATAATTAAATATAAAATGTTATATTTATTTATTATTCACACGAAATATATATAACGGACGTTAAGTTAATTAAGTGTAATGGACTAACGAGTTAAATGTTAAATGGAAGGACTAAAATAAAATAGAGATTGGGAAGGTTCCGGAAACCCTTGGTGATGCCTCAACCGATCGGCCAAGGGGTTCTCCAAGCCCAACCCATTCTTAACTTGGTAACCAAGTTATCTTGTGTATAAATACAAAGCCTAGGGTCTCTGTATTCCATCTCTTGGACTCCTAAACTAAAACCTAAAATTGTTTGAGTGTGTTTTAGTGCTAATCGATCGTCCAACCCCTTTGGGTAGTCGATCCATATTTTTTTTCCAAATCAAATATTTTCGTGTTCTTAAAACTAGCATTACTTTAATTTGATTTAGTACGTGTATACAAGAACGTGGTACTAACATACTTTTGTTAGTATCTTGGATTGAATTACAAAATCGGTAAGGGGTAATTCATATAATCCTATAAACCCTAATTAGGGTTCATCATTTGCTAGTTTAAAGGAATTGATTCTTGTTGGGCTAGAATCGAAAAGGTACGCATACTATTTATGTTTTATTTAATTATTTATTTAGTATATGTTCTTTACGCTTCCGCATGTATCTTTGATGTTTATTGTTTATATTTATGAAGTGTCATGTTATATAATTCCAACAGTGGCATTACGAGCTTGGTTCAATGAGTAATTAATTACTAAACACGTAAAAAATGGATATTGTATGGTGTTTGATATGATTATTATAGGGTTTGGTTATTATTATGTAAACCCTAATTTTAGGGTTAGGGCTTTTGCCCTAATTAGTTTTTAAATTTTTTTTATGTCGACCTAAAAAATTTGTTTAGTCGATTTGTATATATATTTTTTTAATGTTTATAAAATTGTTTTGTTAATCGATATCTAAACCTAGAATTGTATTATATGTTACGTAAATTAATTCATGTATAATTGTTATGTGACATGGAATTGTATGCGATCTTGTGACAACGTGAATAATTGTTATGTTAAATCCAAGAAAACGTGCATGTTTGACATTGATTATTGTCGATATATATATATATATATTTAATTGTTAAGATTGGTTATACGAAAATTAATTGTTAAGTTTTATACACGTGTTTGTTATTTTGATAAATCTTGAATTGGGGAATACCTCAATAATATTAATGAATCAATTATGTGCAATTTGGTATATGTTTGACTACTTACGCAATCAATTCATCGATGTATGTGGCTCACTTCTGTTGTGCAAGTGAAAGCTCTAGTTAATATATACATTAATTAACCTAGATATTGATTATTAATAGGTTTTATCAAATAAGTTGCATGTGACTACTTGTTTATGCATATTAATTGTTAGTTATATGCGCATTGTTTTAGTTGTTTATTTTTTATGTTGTTACATGTTTGTTTATTATGTTTGACAAGTTTTAAACAAGGGGTAATTTCATGAATAGAAAAATAAATTGGACTAAACAATGGTGAAATTTGATTTTTTTTTCTTTTTTGAAGAGTTAAAATTTTCATAAGTTCAATTGAGTGATGAGTTTTGGTACAAATAGTGAGAACGGCGCATCCAGTTTTGGCAAACTATAAGAGGGGTATAAGGAGGGGAGCACATTAAATTGTGACCCGAAAGAAGGAGGTTAATTGCTTCGCGCTAACCAAATTCTCCGCTTCTTTGTGCGTCAAATTGGAGTTACCAAGTAGGCTATTTTATGTACAAAATCATCTTAAGGGCGAGTTAGCTTTAATTCCATGCGCCACTTTGTGGTAATTATCTGAAACCTTAAGTCTTTGGACTTATGCAAAAGTACATGAACGATAATTAAAGGTAAATTTCTTGATTGGCGAAACCAATACCTCAATCAAAACTTTGATAATTTAATCTTTGTGAATTGGTTAATAAAAAGTTTTTATTAAAAACTATCGATACGAAGTTGTATGCATGCTTCTTCGTACATATTTGATTTGAATCCATAAATCAAAACTAGTACACTTTTAAAATTAAGTTAGTGCCATCTAGTTAATGGAACACTCGAAGTTGCAATTTACGTCATGTGGGAACTTGGCGAGATTGTGATGGAAAGGTAAATCTTCATGTGAAGTCAGACCTTGCATGAACACATTTGCAGTTCTTTAAGTTAGACGACTTAAATTGAGTAGTAAGTGAGAACTGGACTCAAGGCACAAGATGGGATAAAACATGTTTACATTTGCAATAGCGTTGGAAAATGTAAATCCCATAATGATCTAGGAATTATAAAATGTTTGCCAATTATTGTTCAATAGATTACCTTATTTTGTACTTTCATTGCTGGGGTGAACCTTTTTTAACAAAGTTGGGAAGCAACCTATTGTCGAAGAAACATGATCATCGTCATGGAACACGCTATCATTTGTTGCACCACGACCTTTTAATGTTGTGTTCTTCATTTTTTTCTTGATGGTGTTTCCTCATGACATAAGCTTCAGCAAGGGCAGAAGTGGCCATAAACATTATTTTTAAGAAATGAGATAAGAAAGAAATAAAGATATGTTGAGGGTATTTATAAAAAGTTTTGACTTGGAGATCAAGTTGAGGCTTCAAATTTGACCACTTTTCTTCTCGTTAAATTTATCTAGATATTCAATTGCATTCAATGAATTAATGAGAACATTAGGCAAGTGAAAAGTTAGAAAAATAAGAAAGATTTTTTGTCACACATTAGAAGGAGAATTTTAAGAGGATATACATCTACTTTTGTATGTACATATGAGTTTTAGTTAATTTTCATCTTTCTTATTTTAATTGCCCTTCTCATTTGATCCCAAGTCGGTGAATGAGTTGCCTACCACATCTATTTATCCCGTTGAAAAATACTTCTAATCGTGATCCAAAACTGTTTGGCATATAAAAAACCATTCAAATCACCAATTACAAGTTACATTTTAGCATCTGCCAAGTCTTAGAAGTTTTAGAAAACAGGCAGAGCTCTAAATAAAAGTTTGAGATAAAGATGTTACATGTTAAGGTTTCATAAAACAAATAATCTTGGAATACTTCATTATACACGTGATCTCCCTATCTTTCTTTCAAACTTGCACCATATTTGCTTTTATTAATCCCACATTGCTTGCGGAAACAACATTATTTAGTTTATAACTATCTGCTCAAACTTCAATTCTGCCGGACTTGGTAATGTAAGTCAGTGACCTGAATGGGGGCATCAAAGATGGTTCGAAGGGCTCTTGAAAGAGTACTCGCCGTAGTTTCATGCCATATGGTGATGTATAGATAGGATGCATCATTGCTCAATCTTCATGTGAAAGCGCGCATGCCTACATTGCTACACTGATCGAAAACGGTGTGGTTGGCATGTCTATCCAAAGATAAAGTACGGTTCTGACTTATCCAGAGCATCAAACGCGCCCCGTGTTATTGGCATAAATGTCCATGGTTAGTGTGCTCTTTCAATCCCGACTCCAATCTTTTTAATTCAAACATGTACAATTCTTTGTTTTATGATGGACTTTTGGTTCATTATGTTTTTGTACGAAAGTATCAGCAACAATAGATTCACGACAATACTTTATTCAAACCTAAGCCTCAATAGTCGGCTTAAATTAAACCAGCAATAGTATCCAAAGTGTTAAAAGATTAGGTTAATGTCAATGAGACAATAACCAGACGAATACAAAGAAGAAACAAGATCAGTATAATGATATGAAAGAAGAGAAGTGTGAGACAATGACTGCACACACAGTTATGTCTAACCCTAGATTAAGGGACTTATTAAATAGAAGATAAAGATACATAAAGACCCCTCTAACGGCTATAAATGACACATCAGCAGAAATGAGAAATGCTTAAGCAGAAATGAACTTCTTGGAACTTTAAACCATTTATGCTTTGTCCATGATTAACCCCTGTAATAAGCCTGCACTGAACATAACTTGAAAACCATTAGCAATTGATAGAATGACATGTTTGCCACAGATTAATACCTTAAAATTTAACATTCCCCCTTAATCTGATGGGCAAACATATCAAACAATACCAATTTTTCACACAAGAATTTATGCTGATAAACAGGGAGGTTTTTAGTAAGTGTGTTTGCAGTTTGGTTTGAAGAGCCAATCTTTTTGGCACTTATAACACCTCTTGCAATTTTTTCCCTGATGAAGTGAACATCAATTTCAAAGTGTTTTGATCTTTCATGGAAAACAGGATTGACAGCAAGTTGTAAAGCAGATTTGTTATCACAAAAAATATTAACATGGAGATTGATATTAACTTTTAGATCTTTTAAGATTTTTTGAATCCAAATAATTTCACAAGCAGCAGTAGACATAGATCTATACTCTGCTTCTGTGGAAGATTTTGAAAGAGTGTTTTGTTTTTTACTTTTCCATGAGATCAAACAATCATTAAAGAAAACACAATAACCTGTGACAGATTTCCTGGTTTTCTTGCATTTAGCCCAGTCTGCATCACTATACCCTTCAAGATGATTTTCAGAGTTGCTGAAATTGTACCTTCGACCTTTTCCTGGAGCTCCTTTTAGATATCTCAAAACATTGAGGGCACATTGTAGATGAGATTTCAAGGGAGAATGCATATATTGTGCTAGACAATGAACTGAGTATGAGATGTCAGGTCTGGTATGGGTGAGATAGATAAGTTTCCCAAGTAACTTCTGATAACCAGTGATGTTGACAAGTAAGGGATCATCAGCAGTGGGAATGTATAGAAGAATAGAGTTGGGTTCCATAGGAGTGGACACAGGTTTGCACCCAAGAAGACCAAATTCTTTGAGGACTTCAAGACAGTATTTTCTTTGGGTGAGACATATGTCATTCCCAGTTTTTAAAACCTCAATGCCAAGAAAATATTTTTAAGTTTCCCAAGTCTTTGATATGAAATTTTGACTTTAGAAACTCTTTGAATAGGTTTATCTCATCAATACAGTTTCCAGTAAGGACAATATCATCCACATAAACGAGCAGAGCAATAAAATTGTTATTCTCTGTTTTGGTGAACAAAGAATGATCATTGACAGATTGAACAAAGTTATTTTCCTTTAAAACACTAACAAGTTTTTCATTCCATTTCCTGGGAGCTTTTTTGAGGCCATATAGAGACTTGACAAGTTTACAAACTTTATTCTTATTATTCTCATTACAGAACCCCTTAGGAATGGTCATATAGACATCCTCATCAAGGTCTCCATACAAAAAAGCATTGTTAACATCAAGTTGGAAAAGAGGCCATTTGTTTTTCACAGCTAAGGCAATAAGACATCTAACAGTAGACATTTTCACAACAGGGGAAAAAGTTTCATCATAGTCTATTCCTTCCCTTTGGTTGTAACCTTTAGCAACTAATCTAGCCTTGTATCTATCAACTTCACCATTGGCTTTATATTTGATTTTAAAGATCCATTTGTAACCAATGGGAGTTCTATTAGGTGGAAGATCAGTTATATCCCAAGCATGATTTTCATTTAAGGCCTCAATTTCAGAGTTCATAGAATCAACCCAATTACTATCAAGGATAGCTTCTTCATAACAAGTAGGTTCAATACTTTTATTAAGACTAGAAGCAAAGCAGTTATTATCTTTGTTAAGGTTAGAGTAATTAACAACCTTTTCAACACCATATTTGACTTTCCCTTCTACAATAAAGTCATTAAGATTACTGGGCAACTTAGAAACTCTGGTTGGCCTTCTAGCAGTAGTGGCTGGCAAGCCTCCTTCTTGTTCAGAGTTCTGATTTGAATCAAATGATGTATCAGCAGAATCACAAGATGCATCAGCAGGATGTGATTCATGTGATATGGTGCCCTCAGGGTGTGTATTATCATCTATAGACGTTGCAACAGGTTCATCATCCCTAGTAGGATGACTCAACACTGTGCCATCATCATAGGATGTCACTCTCCCTTCATCATTGGGACTTATTTGTGAGTCAAAGAAATTTTTGTGATTTAAATCTTTAGGCACATAAGTTTCAACAAAAGGTTTTCACAAAGTATTTTTCATTTTGAATGGAAAAACAGTTTCATAAAATTTGACATCTCTGGAATAAAAGATATTTTTTGTTTCTAAACTCAAAAGTTTATAACCTTTTTTCTCATTTGAATAACCAATAAAGACACTTTTCTCAGACCTACTACCAAATTTATCAGAGATGTTGAGAATGGTGGCATAGCATAAGCAGCCTAAGACTCTAAGGAGAGAGAGTGAAGGGTCATGCCCATACACAAGGGAGAAGGGAGACTTGCCAGACAAAACTGAAGAGGGTAACCTGTTTATGACATAGGCAGCAGTTAGAACACATTTAGGCCAAAGATATAGAGGTAATTCCCCCTGAAACATAAGGGATCTAGCCACATTAAGGAGATGCCTATGTTTCCTTTCTGCAATACCATTTTGTTGTGGTGTATAAACACAAGAGGTTTGATGTAAAATTCCTTTTTCATGAAAGAATTGTTGAAGTTTATTATTGACAAATTCTGTCCCATTATTACTTCTGAAAATCTTAACATTGTGTTCAAATTGATTTGATAGCATATGAGTAAAGTTAACAATGGAAACATAAACATCATCTTTTCCCTTAAGCATATAAACCCACACTGCCCTAGAATAGTCATCAACAATAGTTAAAAAAATATTTGTAACCATCTCTGCTAGTGACTTTATATGGTCCCCATACATCTAGATGAACAAGTTGACAAATTTTAGTTGATTTATGTTCACTTAGAGGGAATGGTTCCCTGGTTTGTTTAGCTTTGTTACAAGTATCACAAAGATGGTCGATTCGGATGAACTATCAAGTTTAAGAGTGGATTTAAGTATATGTAGGACTTGGTCAGAGGGATGACCAAGTCTTTGATGCCAGAGATTTCTAGAAACATGACAAACAAAATGCGTTATTAGAAGTAATTTTACATGTAGAATCAATATCAAACATATATAACCCATTGCATTGTTTACCAATCCCCACAATCCTTTTTGATGTAAATCCTGTATATAGCAATTAGATTCATTAAACCCAACAAACATCTTATTGTCTCTGGCAATCTTATGAACAGACACAGACGACATTATACTCGGGAACAACCGAACATCAAAAGAGTTAGGTCATTATTGACCTTTAAGTCACCAATTTTAGTAATTAGGGCCTGAGTACCATTGGGATGTCCAATAGTTAGACCAAGATTTGAAATGTCAACAACATTAATTAAAAATTTGGCAGATCTGATCATTTTTGATTTGCACGAGTCAACAATCCAACCAAGACTGATGTTTCTAGATAAGGTTTTTGTGTTGTTGTTAAAAAATTTGCTGAAGTTTATGTTAAACTTGACACTGCCATTAAAGAAAGTTCCTGAAAAAATTTTACCCGCCATGTTGGCATTAGCAGAAGACACATTGTTGTCATTAAGAAGACTCATAAGTCTGGAGAGCTATTCATTAGACAAAGAGACAGGAGAGTTGGTAGCGCTATTATCGATGATATGATTAGTATCAGTGGAAACATTGTTACTGCTGAAAGGTTTAGCATTAAAGTTCCTTTTAACATATCCAGCAGGATAACCAACAAGATCATAACATCTATCAACAGTGTGACCAGGTTTTTGCAGTTAGTACATTTGAGATTCATGTTTGGTCCTCTGTTATTGGGTACATTACCAGCATTAAAACCAACCCCTTTATTGAAATTGTTGTTGATTGATCCTTTTTTGTTATCAAAAAAATTTCCACTATAAAAAGTTTTTGCAGCAAAAGCAGTGGCATTGGGTTTAGCAGAACTATTCCCAGATGACACATTTCGTGAGATTCTTCTCCGAGACAACAGAGAAAGCAGTTTTGACATTAGGCAATGGATCTCTGGTTAGAATATTACTTCTGATAGGAACATAAGTGTTATCAAGACCCATAAGAAATTGCATTAATTTGATTAGCTGATTGTGTTTTTCAAAATGTTTTGCAGCTTCACAAGTCTGCAGGAGGCAAGCTAATCATACAATCAAATTGTTTCCATAAAGAGTTGAGGTTGTTGTAATAATCGCAAAGAAGACCCATTTTGACCAAGAGAGTTTATATTTTTATGCAAATTAAAAATAGCTGAACCATCAACCTTATCATAAGTATCTTTAAGATCATTCCACATTTCATAAGCAGTTTTAGCATAGATAGCACCAGAAATAGTTCAGGATGAGAGAGTTAAGAAGCCAAGTAACCACAACAGAGTTACAAGTATCCCATTGATTAGCAAGACTAGGGTTTGAGTCATCTCTTATGCAAGTACCATCAATAAACCCTAACTTATTATGATTCCTTAAGGCAAAGGTCATGACCATATTCCATATTTTATAATTTTTAGTTCCAGTGAGTTTGATAGAAATAATGGGAGTGCCATTGGTGTTATTGGGGTGTAAATATAAAGCATCACCAAAGGATAAGCTTTTCTCAGTGGAAGAACCACCACCACCACCATTATTATCATCACCAACAGCCATAATGTAAACAATAAGACGCACAAATAACACAGACAGAGATACAGCAAGAGCGGATAGACAGATAAAGAAAAAAAATAAGACTTTGTAATTAAGAAACAACAAGCACCAAGCCTGTGGACTGGGGTAAACCAGAGCATGTATTCATACCACTCAGAGGTGGCAGATCAAGATGTTAGTCTACCAGTTTGCACCCACAAAGACTTAAGTACTGTTTGTTTGAAGAAGAGATTAGACTTAGACTTACAGAGCAATATGCAGCGGAAAGAACAAATCACAATAGGAAATAACCAATGATTATGCCAATAGCAATAACCCCAAACCTCCAATTTGTTGCTGAAGAGATGTCCCCAAGTTTCTATGAAGAAACCCTTGGATGGTGAATCAATAATGATTATGAGCCTGAAGCTCTGATACCATGTACAAAAGTATCAGCAACAATAGATTCACAACAATACTTTATTCAAACCTAAGCCTCAATAGTCGGTTTAGATTAAACCAGCAATAGTATCCAAAGTGTTACAAGATTAGGTTAATGTCAATGAGACAATAACCAAACGAATACAAAGAAGAAACAAGATCAGTATAATGATCTGAAAGAAGAGAAGTGTGAGACAATGACTGCACACACGCATTATGTCTAACCCTAGATTAAGGGACTTATTAAATAGAAGATAAAGATACATAAAGACCCCTCTAACGGCTATAAATGACACATCAACAGAAATGAGAAATGCTTCAGCAGAAATGAACTTCTTGGAACTTTAAACCATTTATGCTTTGTCCATGATTAACCCCTGTAATAAGCCTACACTGAACATCACTTGAAAACCATTAGCAATTAATAGAATGACATGTTTGCCACAGATTAATACCCCAAAATTTAACATTTTGGTTCATCCCAACGCTTAACTTTTACACATAAAAAAAGAATGGAAAGCAAACATATCAAGTGTTTGACTAATGCTTCATTTGTGACATAAAAATCGGGGGAAAAGATTATGGTATGTGAAAAAGAGCTAGAGCTCTATAAACTAAAGCTTGTACACATAAAAAAAAAGTTATACATCTATGTATTAATAAATCAACATTTTTAATACATAACTTAAACTTTGATCTGTAATGTTGCTTATTTTATTCATCTTAAGTTTTTCAAAAGCAATTAATTTCTTGTTGTAAACAGATTACTTTTTTAGTCTATTTTCATAAAGTCGTGCACAAATTTTTTATGTATCCCACATTGCTTGGGGAATAGAAATTAATTAGTTTATAAGCAATTGGTTAACCTTATTGTTACTGGACTTGGTAATGCGAGTCTGTGACCCGAATGTGGGCACTAAAGATGGTTCGAAGTGTAGTTGGAAGGGGACGTGGTTCGCAATGTTGCCTCATATACAGCATGCATCACATTCTGTTTGAAGCGTGCAAATAGAGCATGCATCACAGTAGTTTCTGTTTAAAGAGTGATGGCTGGCAAATCTTCGTAGACTCCCAGCCGATCGGGTGGTGTGCCCGCTGACTTAACCAGAGCACAGAGCACAACAATTGACTCTCGGCTCAAACTTCAGTGATCGGTTCCTGTCCTCCAACACCGACTCCAATCTTTTTAAACTCAAACACGTTTATCTTTTTCTTTTGTGATACATTCATCAGTGAGACAACAATGTTTGAGGTTCATATATGTAACAAAAGCACATATGCAGCTTTACATAGTTTGGTTTTATCTTCCTTTCTGTACAAGAATATGCATTCAGACAACGTTACTTAATTATGCATGGTTCTGCACGAACGGACTCGTATGTAGATCCTGACCGTTCCGGCCTAATGACCCTCAGAGCCAGAACCGTCCAGAACCGTTAAGCTTTCAACAAATAATAATACATTATACACATGGTTGTCGTGCTTATAACTTTCAAACTTCCAACAAAGACAAGGGCTCTTTGAAAGAGTACCAATTTTTATATGGTGGTGTATAGATAGGATGCATCATTGCTTACTATGAATGGTGTGGTTGGCATTGTTCCCATCCAATCAAGATGGATAGTGTACAATGTTGTATTGGCTTAAACTTACATGGTTAGTGTGCTCTTTCAACCCCGACTCCAATCTTTTTAAATTTTTAGTTCAAAAATGTACAATTCTTTGTCTTATGATGGACATTCGGTTCATTATGTTTTGGTGCTAAAATGGATTTTTTTTTCTTCCAAAGAATGATAAAAAGGCTAAGTCAGGTTCGTGGTGATGTTTAGAAGATGCATCACACGTGTCAGTCGAGCAAACTATTTATCTTGGTGGGCTGATTCATACTTCAATGGCTAGCTCATGTCCAATTTCAGGTTAAACTCGGTTTGGTTTGGTTCATTTAGAGCTGATGATGGTCTTATTATACAATTTGGGTCTAATGTTTCAATTGTTTTAAATAAGTTAGTGCCCTTTACGTATTTATTTTCATTTGGTTAGGCTTCATGAACAAATTTGTGTTTTGTTCTGTTTGATTTAGTTCAAAGCCAGGACAACCAAAAGGTTACTATATCCTGATGATATGTCTACATGTCTAAATGGTGTCACAAAATATTTCGAGTCAAAACAAAATATTTCATAGAAGATACAAACATAATTTAAGATTAGTTTACTTTATTGCTTAAAGTTTCAAAGAAGATGTCAATTTACTAATTGGTGTACGCATCATGTTTACTTTTTATCCCTTTTATCCCAGATTGGTTGGAATAAAAATATTTTCAATGTATATAAGCACTATCCAAATTTCAACCTCTGCTGGATTTAGTCACGTGAATCTGTGACCCAAGTGGGGGTATTAAAGTCGGTTCGAAGGGGGTCTCTTATAATAAAGGATCAGCCACGGAAGTGTAGAAGCCGTTGATACCATCGGGGAAGGCATTAATCCTCCCCTAAAGGATGGTCATAAGTAAACTTATGAGCTGGCTTTCAGAGCCAGCCAACGGTTGTCCCTCTTCATTAGTTGTGTTCCATAAGTTAAACCCAACTCTTACTTTTTTTTTACCCTCAAAACATACAACCAGGAGGAATGAGTTTACAAACCTTGTCATGGATCGTTTCAAACCTTGCCAATCCAATGCAGTAATTCAAGATTGCAAATTACCTTAGGTTTAAAGATATAATTTCAACAAACACTTTAAATCAAAGGGACACTCGAGTTAACCTTAAGTCTGAACCCAAAAATAAATTTAAATAATCATATCAATTTTGAACCCGGCTTGGTTCTTTCATTATTTGTTGCTTTGGCCTAGAAAAATAGTTCTGCAAACTTGTTGCAAGAAGACTTAACACGACCATACTGTCAAAATCATATCAAGTTAAGCAAAAACACGAGTGAATCAGATGAATTCATAATAAAAGATTATAACTTTGGCTTATTGGGTTTACTAGACAAAAATACAGAAGCAGCAACTCATTTCACTGGCTTCTAATTTTACATATGTGACATACCGTAAAAAATTCATTCAGGAAACATTCGTGTTTGACTTAGGAAGCATCTCGCCCAAGAAACTTTCACGTTTAACTTATGATAGTTTACATCTCGCCCAGCACCAGCCCACATCTCGCCTTACATTTTCCCAGCACACGCACAAATCTCGCCCAACACACGCCCACATCTCGCCTAGCATTTGCCTAGCTTCGCGTTTAACTTGATAAAACTTTTAAACTCGCCTAGAACTCGCATAGCACTCGCGTAGCATTCATCATACGCCCAGGACTCGCCTGAAATTCGTTGGGAGACACATGTATAGTTAAAAAGGCATCTACTAATCGATCTAACGGATAATATTTAATAGTTCATTTTTGAAAAAAGTATGTGCGAAGTTCAAATTCGTAAAGTCGTACTATAAACGGGTGATTTAAGAAATTTTCTCAACATTTTTTCACAAATAAGAATGTATAATTTCAAAAATAATTGCTCGCTGGAAAATTTAGTTATACAGGTACCCGTCGTTGCAATGCACGATTAACCGGCCAGTACAATAAGATGTAACATCATCAAAATATCTGAAAGACAAAATCGTCAATATACCTAGTTAGAAAATTAAGTGATATTCTCTTACTATCGTGTTTAGTTTACTATTATGTCTAGTTGACCTAGGTCTTGTTTGGCAACACCTTTTTGGAAGTGTTTAAAAGTGTTAAGCGACAAGCAACAAGCGTTCCAGTCTTAATGCTTGTTTGGCAACGCTGTTGCTAGCATTTAGCAACACCTCAACTGCTTCTAATCTTAATGCTTCCTAAAGAAGCATTCCAATATACTGCTAGCATTTTATTTTTAATATTACCAATTTACCCTCGAAAATAACATTCATAAGTATATAACAGATTTATATATGCCCTTTTTTGTAATTTTACATTTAATAATTACAGCTACAGCTACGTTATCAAACACGTTTTTTAAACAAATACTGCTACTGCTTACTGCTACTACTACTGCTTACTTCTACGTGTCGCCAAACATAGCCTAATAAATTGAGTGATATTCAATGACTATTATGTTTAGTTAATATAACGATTTTTAGGAAAGTTATTTTACATACCATTTTTTTACATATCATTGAACAAATATTAGTCATTCATTTTTCGATGAGAAAAAAAGGGAGATTAATGGATATTTAAATTAAAAATTCAATTACACGTTATTTTTTATAATTTAAATATCTCATGAAACGTTTATCGTTAAACAAACAAATTATAACATTACGACGATCATCTAATTATATTTCTATAGACAAGCATTTTAATATACTTTTGACAAACTTTTTTTGGTCGTTTTTTTCACGTTTTATTTTCGTTATTGAAATTCACATGACATATCAATTTAACACTAATGACTCGAACACTAAACATATGAACTAAAATTGACATAAGTATTTGTCTATTAATAAAAACCTTTTCCCGGTTATTGCAATGAAGAACACACATTCATAGTTTTTCAACCATATATCACACAATGGATTCGAATTATATATTATAACACTTCATTCGTGAAACTTCTATAATCACACGTGATACATGTGACAACAACACATTTAGTAAAAGTCACATGTGATTGAGATCACGTGATGTTAAAATCACATCTGGTTAATCAAACTTTGATGAATTAACTTAACTAATCTACAATTTGAAATATAATGTGTTATATATGGTTGAAAAGCTATTAATGTTTAATTTCTAAGAAGAAAAAAAATGAAACTTTTAAAATATTGTAAAAAAATTATGTTCATTTTATTATATGTTTAGATATTCAAATTAGTGTTTAACGACATGTAATTTCTCATGCAATTATTGACAACGAAAAAAAAAGAAGAGAAAAGACAAAAAACGTGAAAAAATGGGAAAAAGTTGTCAAAAGTATATTAATGTCCCCGTCTATAAAAGGATAATTAAATGCTCGTCGGGTTGGTATAACTTTTTCCGATTAACGATTAGCAGTTTAAAAAGTGTTGATTTTTGAAAAAAAATAATGGGGCGAAAGTGAGTTTGTTATATAATTTAAAGAATAAGTAGCTAGGATTAAGTAAATGTTTGGTATGTAAATGAACTTAAATAGCAGTTCAACATCTTGTGCGCACGTACTACCTCTTAATTACTAGTCTTGGCTTGGCTAAAAACTACCATGGTTCTCGTCATCCAGAAACCCCCACGTCCTATCTTATAGATAGTCGGGTTATGTTACACTAGTGTTTTTGCCGCGTTCTTAGTTTTCTATTTATTTGTATTGTCTATTTGATACTTTGTTTGATACTTATAGATATCTATAAAAATAAATAACAAATCTATACTACTTTATAATGCATTTAGGCCTTCTAAAATTAGAAGGCTTAAAAATTCAGATTTTTTTACTTGTTTATTATGAAAATAGTTTTTCTAACCAAAAATTAAGATAAGGAGCTTCATCATGAGATGACATGTGTCACTTCTTAACAAACTCCAAGCCTAACTTCTAACAAACTCCAAACCTAACTCCTAACCACTAAAAATTAAGATAAAGAGCTCCAATTATAAAATGGCATGTGTCATTTCTCAACTAAAAATTCATCTTTATTTTTAAATTAAAATATCTTTTTATCTACTTATTTTTTTTATAATCTAATTTCACCATATTTTCTAAATTTTTATGCTCTTTAATTCAACATCTATTTTGATATATTTTTATGAGTTTTTAGTTTTTATGTTTTTAATGGGTTTATTTTATTTTAATTCAAATTTTTACAACTTTAACCTTTATTTCATTTATTTCAATCAATATAATCTTGATTCGTCAAAATCATATACTTTTGTGGTAGTGTTTGACGCGTAAGAGATTGCGAGGGTATATCTATATGCGGGAATAATAATGTCGCGGGAAAGCTACGGGGAAAGTTACGGGTAACCCAAACAAACACTTACAACTAACACATATACATTCGAAGTGTTGTGAAACGAATTCACTAAACGGGTAAGCAAACACATATAACTATACTTATCGCCGCCGCTGTACCCGGCTAGTATTGTAAAAACTCACTCGTTATTTGGTTCCCTTCTTCAGTTCATTTTACGAGTTCTTTGACTCGCTATGTTATCCTTCGTGCACATGTAACATGACAAAACAGTCAAACTTTGTACTACAGTTGTTTTGTTGCTATGTTTTATAAACCCATGCATGTGACACATATCTCTATATACTAAAGAGCGTACATGCTCCCCTCACAATGTTTGTTTGCTGATGAGGTGTCGTTACATGAGTAGTTGGCCATTTAATGCATCTACAGTGCGCATTAATTACATGTCATAGAAAATTCTGTCACCGCCTCTTTCTTCCCCCTCATATTCCACCCTTTGTAACCATCTTCCTCTAGAGCTAAAATCTCCACCGCCTATTCACCTCAAACCACAAACACCGGTCTTCTCTCTCAAAAAACACAAACACACACAGACCCGCAGATTCCCACCAAATACTGATTCCACGGGCGAATATTTATCATCATCAACAGTTAGAATGGCGGGCGAATGTTTAAAGGTATTTCTGATTTTCTGAATCTTAATTTTTTTCTATTAATTATGAAAATTTACGGTTTTTGGCAAGTAGTTAGAATCTGTCTTTCAGATTAAAAGTATGATTGATTTTAGGGTTTTTGCTGATTTATTGATATGGTTTGTGAGGTTAATTTGATTATTTGATATGATTTGTCGATTTATTGTTTATTTGGTGATTTATTAACTGTTGGATCATCAGAATAAGTTTTGCAAATCCGGGTATTCAATCCTCCGATGAAAGAGAGAAGGAGGGTGACCCGACACCATTGATGTAATTACACTTCCTTTTGATTATCATCTATTTAATTTTTTTATATCCTAATTTTTCTCAGATTTTTAATGAATTCAGAACTGGGATTAGATATTGAAAGAGATGGAAGAAGAAGGTGATGGCTGCTGATAAAGATAACAGCTTGAGGTTTCGGATTTTTATAGTGTGTTTTTAGAAACTTATTGCAACTCATTATTGGTAAGTTAATTTGCTTAACTATGTTGGTAAGTGAGATTGAGCTGTTATATAGCATACTGAAGTATATCGTCAAATTAACTACTTGATTTATCTTTTTAATACTTGCGGTAAAAGTTGAGATATCTATCTCTATTAACTGTTCTAACTATTTGATAACGGTTTGAAAAGCATACTGAATCACCCTCCATCTATTGCCGTTTTTGAAATACGGTTGCAATCAGTGTCTGCATGAGTCATCATAACGAAAGACGTAATTCTTTCGGGCTGCGATTCGGGTCTGGGTCTGATTCTGGGTCAGCTGCTGTACCATTGCTACAGAGCAATCAATGTCTTTATCACTAAAAAATTACGTCTTTCGTCTGCGTACGTGCACGTATACCGGATCACTTATCACCTTATATTTTTTTACCACTGAATCAATGTGAATTTTGATTCCTTTAGTGATGGAACTATACCATTGCATACTTTTAGCAGCCATGGCTATTTGAAACAAAGATTTAGTTATAAGAATTGACCTTATGTGCTCGGTCCTCTACAAATTATGCAACCTTTTTGCTCATAACCGTGTTCTGTACTTCTATGAATCAGTTCAGCAGATTAAGGCTCTTGGTATACTTTAAGCAATTCTAATATCTCACACATCATAAGATAAGTAATTTGAATAACGAGTCCTATAAGCTTCTAAAACAAATCGAGTTGGTATGATTGCGCCTTATGGCTTCGTTTGTTTGTGAGCCGTTTTACCTTTCGATTTCTAACGGTTTTAGTGACTTACATGCTAATCAAACAAAAAGCTTAAGTTTGAATATTGCCATGATGTATTTATTTGTTTGTGTTTTTATTCAGTTGTTATAATAATAATGATAAATTGATAATGTACAAATCTGTATTATTTGTTAGGGTGACAGGAGATGAACAAGATGCCTTGAAAGCAATAGCTGAAGCCAATACTGACTACGGTTGTACTACAACCTTGGGTACAACTGTATACGGTTACCAATGAACGAATTTAGTTCTCTGTTGGAAACAGGTTCTTTCCCTTTATTTTTAAGTGCTTTAAATAAGAGGTTTCATTTTATATACACGAACCACTGTAATTAATGCGGCCAAATTTTTTTACGTATTCATACATCATTTCTTTGTATTTATACAGGAACACCAATAGAATATATGTACCTTAGAAAGTGTAACCAGGTTTGCCACCATTGTCATCCTCTAATATTATCGGCGCTGGAAAATAATGAGGTACCTCTAATATTATCGTTGTAGTTCTTAGTGTTCATAAACTGTTTGCATTCTAACATATATGACATTTAACAGCATCTTATACATGCCAGGTGATATCTGCAAATACGCACGGGCAGGAGGATTTTCAGCCTTACAGGAATCATTTTCTCTTCAACGAGTTGTTCCACACAGTGTTTTGAAAGGCTCAAGGCGCACTAAGGCGTGAAGGGGACCAAAGAGCCTCGGTATACGGGCAAGGCGATTCACATTAAGTTTTTTATAATATATGTGACCATTTATGTAGCTTAGATAACACAAAGTAACATTAAATACTTAATACATGACACATATAGCCATTATAAAGATTAAAATGGATCACTTGTCAAATGGATCAACTCTTTGGCTCGATGAACTACATATAGATTAAAATCCATATCAGACTAAATATTCTTGTGTCCTACACTTGCAGACTTACATCTAACAAAGTTCACAGTTTAACCCAAATATCAAGCAAGCAACATATTAAACAATCAATAAAAATCTATAAACTTATGACGTGTGAGAGATTACATATTTGTAAAATGATCAGAATCTATAGTTACCACTTGATTGTGTGTTTTAGTTCTTTTCCAAATTAGGGTTATTAGATATAACTTAAAAGGCTCATGTATATAACTTATAAGGCCCATGTATCTTATCTTAATATTTAGAAAACGCCCCAAAACTTTACATCTCGAGGCTCAAAGCCCCAAGGCTTTCATGCATGTCGTGAGCCTCGATCCGAAAAAATCCCTAGAGCTTGAGCCTTGAGCGAGGCGCGCCTCAAGGCGCGCTTTTTAAAACTATGGTTCCACAACCTTTTTTCTGCATGTATCAGGAATCTAGAGGCTTAGTAGTCATGTAATTCTTGATCTATCTATGAGATATGGTCTTACTTATAACTGATGTTGTTTCTGAAATTTTTAGGGCTTGGAGTTCCTCAGCAGGCGGTGGCGAGGAGATGCCATGAAGGTAATTATAGATGCTTCTCCTTTGTGTCAAACAGTTGTCAATCAAATAATAAACACGAGGCGACATTAACTTTATGCATTTTTTTTTCTTAGGATGCAGCTTGCTAACGGACATATGGTGGCAAGTCAACTACATTTGCAATGTGGTTGCAGCCATGTTCGGCGTTTGGCGTTGTCCCTACATTCGCAGACCTGAGCCTCGATTTCTGTCGACGTCCGCCTAATTTTGGGCTTACATTCTTTGTCTGGCCTGTTTGGGGATCGCCCGTTTGCACTTCCTTTTTTTTATTTGCAATTTTGTTTTTGTAATGTGCGTTCTCCAAAAAGTTGTTCATTTTTCTAGGATGTTGGCTTCTTTCTTATTTACAGCTCTCGCACTGCGTTAGATCCTGCTTTATGAAATTGACATTAATATGTTGGATATGCATGGTCAAGTATCATTTTGTCAACAAAATGGTCGCATACGTAAGTATATTATCTTTTGAGTATGTTATTTTCGGGTACCTTTTTAGTCATGTTGAATTGCTATTGGAGTGGCCAGCTCTTATTTTCATATTAAATAACATTCACCTTGCAGGTTTTCGTACACAGATTCACCGACGATTATAATTGTTTAAGGTACAACTTCGCACGTTAGAGAATACTGTCAAATATGCTTATTATATCTCAAGCGGTGTCAAATATGCTGAATGCGATCGTGACAGTTAACATTGTTCTTGAGGTCATCGAAGGTCAACAGGTTTGATATCTTTGCGATAGGTAATCAGTTCCACGGTTTTAATTCTGTAACTATCAATTTATGCTACATAAAATCGTTTGTTGATGATGAAGATGAGGTTAATTTGGCTTCTTTTGGTGGTTTAAAAGTGAGGAGATACGAAGGAAGTCGATGATGGAGCTCGAGTTACCTACGCCGCCGTTCGAGTAAGCTGTACATCACTTTACCTCATAAGCTGTACATCATTGGTGGTAAATAGTAGAAGAAGACATACAGTCTTAAAATTTTTGGGTTTCTAAAATGACTGTATTTCAACTCCCAGGTTCGTCATTATGTTGTATGGAAAAAATAACAAAAAAAACGGTAAATAGTGCTTGTATGTGTTTGAAGTTGTTAGTTATGCATTTTTTTTAGAAGATGAGAATTGAGCATGTGACATATTGGAAAAATGAAGTCCTATTAGTTAACTAATTAAGTTGTGACATTTTAGTTGAATTCTGGAGTGGGAGGCTACACATTGTAGGGCAAATCATAATGGACTTCATGTGGTATGCAGAATGATTAGTATGCTCTGCACATTATCCAGTGTAATCTGTTTTCAAGATTATTGCAAAGATAGTTCGGGTTGTTATTTGTATGTCCAACGGTTTTACCCTTTTTTTCATTTCTTTAGGTGTTACTGTCCCGTTGCAAAATGTATATTATATCTAGCATGGACTCAGACTTGCAAAATATACCTGCAGTTTTGAGTGTACCGTGTCCATAATGGTCGTGCACAGTCGTCGCAGGTAAGCAATTATACACTTTCAATCATCGTTGAACATTTGTATCATGAATTTATATTTACATCTGTATTCTTAAGCATTATCCAACTTCTATCAGACCATTTATTAATTCTCTAATTCAGATACACCTTGGAAAACAGGAAGTACTCCCACCACGCTGCATAAAATAGGTAGTCGTGTATATCCAATCACCTGAGGTGATTCATTTACTTATTTTGGCTCATGTTTATGAAATCTTCAACTAGGAATGTACTAATACTTGGATTACCATTTTCATTTTAGGTTCTCCCACACAACCAGTTGTTGCTTCCAGCACTTTGCGTGAAAATAGTAGGCCTGCACTTTCAGTTACTGAGGGTAATTCCATTACTTATGTTCGATCGCTTTTAGTAAAACAGTTGCAACTAATACCTAGATAACCGTTGTCGTTTTAGGTTTTAGCCATTGAACGACATACGTCATTGTTTTATTAGATAATCTCATAACCAAACATTAAATTAAAGCTACAACCACCATTCCTTAAAAAGTTTAAACTATATTTTTATCATTTCTTGGTTTACAGGACCATAAAGTCAATCGCGTGTCCAGTGGTACTGGAACTGTGGCGCCGTTATTCAGTGGTTGATATGGTTGACTTGACCCAGGAACAATAGTGACCTCAGTTTGAGCTACAAAGATCTAAAGACAAGGACTTCGGAACTGCTCATCTGACGATCATAACATGGTAATATCAGGCCCACTGTCATCAAATGTATCACTATAAGAATTTTAGTATGAATGAACATCGTAATATAGGAAGTCACAACCAAATGAATCAAAGACTAATGATGAGATTTCTTACATAACAATAACAATTAACTCCTGTATTGTCATGAAACAGGTCAACATGATTATATTAGGTTGCGGCCACTGAGTTACAGGGGTACAGATGTTTTTCTATTGGCTTTCTCTCTTAAAAGCGAACCCAGCTATGAAAACATCTAAAAAAAGGTACTGGCGATTCTGATTTTAGTACACTCACGATTCTTATATAATTATTTTTATAAGGTGTGTTTGCATACGTATCTAATAAATACTCCGTAAACCATTAGGTGTCAAACAATATATCTATACACAATACTTTTTGATAAGACTGCTGCAACACTACTTGGAATCGACATAGACTCATAGAGTGCTCCCCGGGATCGTCTGATGTGAATGGTGCAACAAGGCCACCAGTTTCTCTTAGCCATCTCCAAAAGAAACGGTTTGTTGCTCCTTTATTTACCCATGATTTGGGGACTGAACGTGTTTCAAGGTTCAAGGTGAATACGGTTTTTTCTTTTTTTGGGATCACATTGTATTTAGCTCAATCTATATCTCCGGAATTAGCTTCTGACCCGTGCAACATAGCCATGACTGGCCGCGGCTAATAGAGCATCATTGTATGAAGAAGTAGCAATGACACAGAACATTATAGTAATTAACATTTAGTTGTTGCCTTGGTCTTACAATACTGCAATTGTTGTTTGGTACCGATTAATGATCTTTGTGCAACATATATAGTTGTTTCATGCAAATTATAGGTTTCTGTATAAGTAGGTTCCATTTAGTCATGAACCTTTGATATCCTACCTGCATGTGGTCATTCTATCATCCTTGCCTATGTATATAAAGCAAGTCTATATAGAAGCTGCAACAATGATCAGCTATCTTTATGCCATTTGGTTTCAATGTTGAAAATACTAACAGATTATATGTTTTTTTTTGTAGTCCTACAACTAATAGATTGTGTTCGTAGACCTTGAATTCAATATATAGTTCTCTTATGGTGATGTATCAAAAAAACGAAAGCCAAAAAGCCTGCAGCAACGCGCGGGTTTACATACTCGTTCTAACTGTATTGTGAAATTTATGTTTCATGTTTGATGCCGTAACATTAATCGCTCCATATATGACTCAACTTTGCGAGTTAATACGAAATATTTCATAGAAGATGCAAACATAATTTAAGATTTGTTAACTTTATTGCTTAAAGTTTCAAAGAAGATGTCAATTTACTAAGGAAAATGATTTGCATGACTAAACTTTATGCTTAAAGATATGTCTAACTCTAAGATGATGACACATGACAAAATTAATGGTGAAGATTATGAAAGAGAAAATATACATTCCACATGTCACATGATGAATTGTTTAGGAATAAATTTAGTCATGTGAGTTTGGCCTTCCTATCATTACTCATTTACTAATTGGTTGGTGCATCAAGCTTACTTTTTATCCCATTTATCCCACATCAGTTGTAGTGAAAAGATCTCTGGTATATATAAGCACTAGTAAAATTGAATGGCTGCTGGATTCAGTCACGTGAATCTATGACCCAAGTGGGGGCATTAAAGTGGGTTCGAAGGGGGTCCTATAGAGAGAGGAACACCTATGAAAGTTGTCGTTCTTACACAATTCCACAAAAAAATGTAGGTTGGCGGGAATACCCCGATCCCGGGTGCTTTTTGGCACTAGACATTGTCCACCCTACAAGGAATAGCTCCGGCAACTCTCGTGGCTAGTCGGGCACCAACTGGAGTCAGCACGAGCCAAGACTCGGACCCTTGAGCTCTTATTTCACAAACTCTCCAGTGTGCCTATAGGTTTTACGGATGTGGGTACCTATCTGAAGCAAATGCCAAATATGAGACTTAAACTAGGGTCAATTGACTCAAGCAAAAGTGCTCCAACCATTACACTAATGTTCCGGTGGTCGTTCTTACACAATTAACTATGAAGTTTTGTGCAATTATTTTCCTATGAAGTTTTGTGCTTTCATGTCATCTAAATAATCAACAAATCATAAATAATCAATAACTCTTATTCAATGTATACCAAAACAGTTTTGGAATACGTGCCCAATATGTGTGCATGAGTATTTATTCTGTGTTTTTCTCGTCTTTCAAAACCTTATATGATATTATCCCACATCCCTTGGGGAAAAGATCCTGTAAGTCTTTATAATGAACTGGTCAAACATTTGCAACCGCTGGACTTGGTAACGCATGTCTATGACCCAAGTGGGGGCATTAAGATGGGTTCGAAGGGGTTTTGAACGAGGACCAACAGATGGATGTTTATATCCTTACAATGAGAGAGGCGAAATCGGGCTCTAAAAGTTCGTGGCGTCAGTCTTTCTGCGGTTCGAAGGATACACGGATAAATAAAATTGACCCGGGCCCGTGTGCAAGCAAGTAACCTGTGTATTGTTGAGCGCATCACGTGTTGGTGAGCCCATCAGGAAATCCACCTTTGATTAACTTCAGAGTGTGGTATGTGCTGACTTAACCAGAGCAGCACACCTAACCGGCACAATCTTGACTATTTAATGCCCGGACTGTAACTCTCGTTTATTTGGCTTGAATATCCATGGTTTGTCTCCTCCTTCAACCCCGACTCCTATTCTTTTAAACTTCGGTTTCGTTTGATTCGAAACTAATATTTGTTCTAATTAAGCTTCTGTTTCACACTGGTTCTATCGTAAGTACATATTTTTGCTTTGTTGTGTTTAATTAGGTTCAAAGATTGAACCATATAGAACAGTTATGGATAAAAGTCTACATATGTGATATCATTTATCCTTAATGATTAATGGGTCCGACAAAACAATGCAGCAAACTGCTTGATACTCATTGACGACGTATATGGTCCTTCGGTCCAACGACCGAAAGACTTGAAGTTCCACCGAAAGGGTTGGCAATCCTTCCGGACGGACTCAGTTCCCAACCGGTAGGCGCTCCGACAGGCTACCATCCGAAGGGCGAGTCGACCTGACAGTACTTTTGGCACCTAGCCTGGACGCAATTCGTCTCATTCTCCTGAATGGCAGAAAGTACACCAGATACAGTGTCAGGGACAGTGTCAGCCCTGACGACACCAGCGGTCCCATGAAGTACAACGGTCTCAGGGACCAGATAGTGACATCAGGTAGTATAAATACGCATACAGTAGTTGGAAATAAGGTATCACTTTTCATACACACATTTCATACTATACCCTTCGGTAAAACACATACTTATTCTTACGCCGGAGTCGGGTCCTGGGATAACACCCGGGGCAAGACTAACGCGTTGTTCATCTTAGCAGGTATCTAGAAGGCTTATCTCTAAGGCTGGAAGATAACTGCAACAACCCACAAAAAAATACTTCGACATTGGCGCCATCCGTGGGACCCGCATTCAATCTACTAGAGTTGTAGGATGACGGGTTCGACACCTCCGATAACTTCCGGGGGAAGGAAGTTCCACCCCAATTACGAGAGAGCAATTGGAAGGGTATGTAACTGCGCTCAAGTCTATGATAAAAGAACACTGTTAATACAAATATCGTCATTAAACGTTATTTATATTTTTGATCTTTACCTAAGTTTTGTTAACGACAAAAGTAAATTTAATTTGTATAAAAGCTTAAAGCTTGTCAAGTTTAATAGATATTAAAACAAGCTTTTTCAAACAATATATTCATCATTCAAGCATTTACATTTATGATTAGTAACATCTTGATATGACTCTAATCATTATGTATTATAGTAGTTTTTAGAATGTGTTAGGTTCTTAAAACCAAACACTACTTATGTACTTGCATATTTCTAAAAATAGAAATACAACATATGACATCATGTAATGCATCATGGAAATCATTGGAAGATTTCATTAGATATTTTGTGTGGATTTGTACTCTTCATATCTTACACAATCTCACTTAGATAGAGTTGACTTTAGCAAAGATTTGATATCTTGATTACCAAAATGGTACCGGCGGAACCCTTTTAAGGGTTCAACTTTGGCTATAAATATAAATGCCAAGCCAAGTAGTTTCTCATCCCTTTCTAACATACTCTCATACATATCTTCTCTATAACCTTTCTAACTCAGTTTCATATAATATTAGTGATCTCTTTTGTAGCAAAGAAGATCAAGTCTTATTCAAGCTTCAACGAGAAGTTGGAAGTCTTGTTTGTTTAGTGTTGTATGATCTAGTGTTGATTCATACTTCATTGTTGTATCAAACCATCATAATCTTGTGAGTGTGAGTGGTTAGTATTTTAGTCCTCAAAATACATTGTGTGTGGGAGTGGTTGTACCCTTGGAAAGAACTCGACATATAGCTTAGTGTCAGAAATAGTGTAAGCGAAGTGTAAAGGTTTTCTCCGCCGGTGAAAGGAGCTTGTTGACTAGTGAAGTTAAACCCTCGAGTGTGAGACTCGAGGAGTGGAGTAGGGCAAGGAAAAAGAGTCCTTGTAGACCGAACCACTATAAACAACTTGTTTTGGTTTGATCATTTCTTTCCTTATTTACTTCTTACATATTGCTTGCATATTTCATTAACATATCTAAGATCAATATCAATTGATCTTTACAATAAGTTTCAAAACAAAGTTTTTAATTGGTAAACTATTCAACCCCCCTTCTAGTTTTCTACAAACACAATAGCCGAAGGGACACCGTAGAGCAGATACGGTTGGATTTTGAGGACGAAATGGTCCTTGACAAGGGCGAGCCGACCGACAAGAAGAAGGAGATAGTAACCGGCAGTAAAGTAAAAGATGAAGATCTAGCAAAGCCCTTCAAGGAAGTCTCAAAATCTCCCTTCAGCAGGCGCATCATCGAGTTCTCCGCCCCGGAGCACAAGATGCCCACTCAAATCAAGTTGTATGATGGATCGACGGATCCTCAAGATCATCTCAACAGGTTCACCGGAGCTGGAGGGCATAGAGAATGGCCGATGCCAGTTTGGTGCCGCATGTTCCAACAGACTTTGGACGGAAAGGCCCAGGGATGGTTCGACGGACTCCCTCCGGGGAGCATAGATGAATGGGCAGGTTTTAGGGACCAGTTTGAAACTCGCTTCTCCCTACACAAGGCATGTGTCAAGGACCCTACTGAAATTGCCAAGATAGCTAGGAAGGCTAATGAGACGTTACCCGAGTTCAAAGAAAGGTGGACCACCGAGACGGGATTCATATAAGGAGCTCTGGAGATCATGAGGATCTCCTCGTTCATGAATGGATGCAAATGTCCTAAACTGGCCAAGCGGTTTGCTGATACGATCCCTAAAACCGTGGATGAGATGATGGTTAGGGTAGATGACTTTGTACGGTCGGAGGAGGACTTTGCAAGCACCGAATTGCCCAGGGGAGAGCATTACGATACAACCAGAAGAGCCTCAACCGGACCCTTCCGAAAGGATGAAAGGGTTGGTAGAAGTCATTGCGGAGGGGATAGGAAGAATGAAGGAAGGTACGGATATTCAGGAAAGGATCGGGGAGGCTCTCATCGCCACGGTGACAGGACGGTACCTTACTTGCCTCACCGCAATGATCATCTGAACCGAAACAACCCTCGTTTAACTTTAGAATCACTCACAAATCCCCCAAAGGAAATTTTAGCCACAGAGCACCAGTTGCGCTTACCTCCTCCAAAGCCGATGCGAGATCCACCCCGCAAGGAGAACCAGGATAAGTACTGCGATTATCATGGAGAGAAAGGGCATTACACGAATGACTGTTATCAGCTCAGAAAACAGTTAGAGCTGGCCTTGGAGTCGGGGAAGTTGAATCATTTGGTCAAGGACCTCAGACAGAAGGGAAGGAGAGAGCCCCCCAAGAATGAAACGGGAGCCAAGGATAAGGTCATCAACATGATCCGAACATGGCCCGAACGAAAGAAGATAAAGTCATCAGAGCAAGAAGAAAGATGGATGAACGTGCCCATCACTTTCCCATCTCTTCCCGAAGGGGATGTGTCGGACGACCCCCTCATAATCGAAGCCACGATGGAGGGATATCTAGTAAGGAGGGTTTTCGTAGATGAAGGAGATTCGGTGGAAGTAATGTTCGAACACTGCTTCAACAATTTGCCTCCGGAGATAAGATCTCGGTTGAAGCAGACACAAACAGATTTACTTGGGTTCGCCGGACAGGTGACCATACCACTCGGAAAGATTGAGTTGGATGTCTCGTTCGGAGATGAAGGGCTGTACAGGAAGGTCAGAATGAAGTTCACGGTTATTCGGTCACCATCGCCGTATAACATGATCTTAGGAAGGACCGGATTGAAGATCCTGCGAGCCATACCTTCCACAGTTCACTCTATGATGAAGTTCCCAACCCCTCAGGGAATTGCCACACTTGTCACCCGTTCAATCATCATCTCGGAGTGTAGAAGGTTAGAAAGATTACAGGCCAATCCTCCTGTGCGGAGTGAGGTAGAGATAAAGACCAATGAAGTGGGTCTGACGGAGGAAGCGACGATCAACCCAGCTTTCCCTGAGCAGGCAGTGATGATAGGAGGTACCCTGTCCTCCGAGTGTAAAAGACGTCTTATAGAGCCGCTGCAAAGAAACCTTGACATATTCGCATGGGAGCCGGCAGACATGACGGGAGTCCCTAGGGGAATCATCGAGCACGCGCTGAATGCCAATCCCTTAGTAGATCCAGTGTGTCAGAAACGCCGAATGTTAGTGGCAGATCGAAGTCAAGCGGTCACTAAGGAGGTGGAAGAATGGGTCAAAGCTGGCATTGTCAGACCAGTGAAATACCCCACTTGGATATCCAACCCGGTCCTAGTAAAGAAGTGCGATGGAAGCTAGCGAATGTGCATCGACTTCAAGAACATCAACTCCGCTTGCCCCAAGGACTACTATCCCTTGCCGGAGATTGACTGGAAGATCGAGTCAGTCATGGGGTATAAGTACAAATGTTTCTTGGATGCTTACAAAGGATATCATCAGGTGCAGATGGCCAGGGAAGATGAGGAGAAAATAGCGTTCTACACCGAGCAGGGGACGTACTGTTACACCAAGATGCCGTTCGGCCTGAAAAATGCAGGAGCCACCTACCAGATAATGATAGACTCCGCCTTCCAGTCGCAGATAGGAAGGAACCTTGAGGCATACGTGGATGACATGGTCATCAAAAGCATGGAAGAGCGAGGAATGCTGGCAGACATAGCTGAGACGTTTGATAACCTCCGAAAGATAAACATGAAGCTGAATCCCAAAAAATGCTCGTTTGGTATGGAAGAAGGGAAATTCCTAGGGTATATGGTGACTTCGGAAGGAATTCGGGCAAACCCGAAGAAGACAAAGGCAATCATGGACATGCAGTCGCCTAGGACCTTGAAAGAAATGCAGAGCCTCAGCGGCAAACTGGCAGCGCTTAATCGTTTCTTGTCCCGTTCAGCTGAACGGTCCCTACCCTTCTTCGAAACATTGAAGAACGTTACCAAGGAGAACAAGGAGGAGTATCGGTGGACGGAAGAAGCGGAAGAAGCATTCCAGGAGATGAAGAAGGTAATAACGGATCTCCCTTCGCTGACAACACCAGTGCCGAAGGAAACGCTATATGTGTACCTTGCGGCCTCCGAGGAAGCAGTGAGTGCGGTCTTACTCACCGAAGGAAATGGAAAACAGCTGCCAGTCCGGTATGTAAGTCGCACACTTAACGAGGCAGAAAGAAACTATGCCCCGATAGAAAAGTTGGCTCTCTGTTTATTACACATGTCAAGGAGACTCCGGAGATACTTCGAAGCACCCCCATAAAGGTGATCACAGACCAACCCATAAAGCAGATCCTCAACAAGCCAGAGGCATCCGGGAAATTGGCTAAATACTCGGTGGAGCTAGGTGCTTACAATATCAGCTACGAGCCCCGGAATGCAATTAAAGGCCAGGTGTTGGCAGACTTCCTATCAGAAGCTCCCATCGGAGATAGCAACGGCAAATATTTCGAGCAACCGGCAGTAAAGAAGAAAGAGGAAGGGAAATGGCTTTTGTACACGGACGGGGCGTCCAACAACAAGGGCTCCAGAGCGGGCCTTGTACTGATTAGTCCCGAAGGAATGGAATTCACCTATGCAATCCGCCTAGATTTTGAAAGCACCAACAACGAGGCTGAATATGAAGCGTTACTAGCAGGCTTGCGAATGGCAGGAAGCATGCACGTTAGTAATCTCGAAGTCCGAGTAGACTCCAAGTTGGTTGCCAATCAGATAAACGGAGAATACGTGGCAAGTCATGAGAGCATGGTCAAATACCGGGCAAAGGCAAAAGAGTACATAGCAAGCTTTGAAAACTTCACCATTCGGAATATTCCCCGAGGGCAGAACCAAAAGGCAGATGTCCTCAGCAAGTTGGCCACCGTCGCCTTTGACCACTTGACAAAGGAGGTGCTGGTAGAGGTGTTAAGAGAGAGATCGACGGAGGGGAAGGAGGTTAACAACATTGTGGAAGAAGAAGGGGACAACTGGATGACCCCTATCATCCGGTGCCTTGAGGAAGGAGTCTGGCCAGATGACCCTAACGAAGCTCGCACTCTGAGAATGAAGATCAGCCAGTATGTTAATGAAGACGGAGTGCTTTACAAGAAATCCTATCTGGTACCCATGATGAGATGCGTAGGCCCTCTACAAGCAAAGTATGTGATAAGAGAGATACACATGGGGGCGTGTGGGATGCATTCGGGTCCGCGCTCCCTCGTAGCAAAGGCCATGCGGCAAGGCTACTATTGGCCCTCCATGCACCGAGATGACAGGAACGAAGTACTCAAATGTGATTCCTGCCAGATACATTCTCCAGTACCACAACTCCCAAAAACCAAGCTGACTCCCATCATGGCTCCTTGGCCCTTCTACCAATGGGGAATGAACATAGTAGGGCCCCTACCCCCAGCGGCAGGAAAGGTGAAATTCATTCTGGTCGCCATCGACTATTTCACCAAATGGACGGAAGCTAAGCCACTGGCCAAGATCACCGGCAAAGATGTTACAAGGTTTGTGTGGGATAACATAGTGTGTAGTTTCGGTCTTCCAGCCGTCATTGTCACGGATAACGCAAAACAGTTCGTAGACAACCCCTTCAAAAAGTGGTGTGAGAAACTCAACATCAAGAAAATCAACACAGATGTAGCCCATCCACAGGCAAACGGACTGGTCGAAAGGGTAAACAAGAGCTTGATTGAGGGAATCAAAAAAAGGTTGGGACGGGCAAAGGCAAGATGGGTGGATGAGCTACCGAACGTCCTCTGGGCACATCGGACGTCCATCAAGACAAGCAACGGAGAAACACCCTTCATCCTTACCTATGGAAGCGAAGCAGTCATACCGGCAGAAATAGGTATGCCGACATACAGGGTAAGGATGATAAGAGAAGGTCTCGAGGAAGAAGACCCCCGTCGGATAGAAGAGCAGAATGAAGAGGAAATTCGCCTCAACCTCGACATACTACAGGAACGGAGGGAAGAAGCGGCTGTGATGGAAGCTAGGTACAAAACAAAGTTGGAAAAGTACTACAACCGGAAAGCACGGTTGGTGTCCTTCAAACCAGGAGAGTTTGTATACCGGAAGAACGAAGCTAGCAGAGCTGAAGATCAGGGCAAGTTAGGACCCAAATGGGAAGGCCCCTATCGGGTAAAGGAAGCAAATCTCAACGGCTCATACAAGCTAGAGACCATGGATGAAGAAGAAGTGCCCCGGAAGTGGCACGCCATGAATTTGAAGAAGTGTTTTCTTTAAAAGCATTCACAAGGGAAATGTAAGCCTACGGGCACGAACTATTTTATGTTCATTTTCAGTAAGCAATGATATATTCCCCTACCTATGACGGGGGAGGAAAATTTTCCATGATTACATCTCATGCAAAGGGAAAGAGTGCGAACCGGCGGGGATTAGCTACCCCCGACCGTGCATTCGAAAACCCATTAATTAAAATTAATTTACCCCCGTAAGTGCAACGACACTAGGGAAGGCCATATACCATTCGGTAGGCGACTGCATACCCCCGAATAATGCCAAGACATTAAGGGAAGAGCCGAGGCATATGTGCCCAAACGGCACGCAGATACCCCGAAGGCGTGACGACGCCAGGGATGAGCCCCCAGGTAAATTTACCAACAGGCGACCATTAAAGACATACAAACACAGAAGTATGCAAAAAATGAGAAATCAAAAAAGGGTCGTCCGGATACACGGACGACTCCACCTGAATATAGATAATAATAAACATTGTTCAAACATCACATACGACCATAAGTACTAAACAGCTGTCCAAGACTACATCACAAAGACATTAAATTGTTCAAATACATCAATTCCAAGGCACGCAGGCCCGACAATAACGACCTTGTCCGACACTAAGATCCTCCGGAAGTGCCAGCTCCAGGAGTAGCCCCGGTTCCATCGGGAAGAATATTCATCAAATCGACCAAAGGGAGATGATAGGATCGCTTGATTTTTCTATATATGGGAAGCTTCGGGTGAACATCGCATCGTAAGCCCTGGTAAATCCCTGCACAGCCTCCATATCAAAATCGTGCTGAGCGGCAACGATCCTTTCGACCTATTTTTCAGACCGTTCTTCCCTAACCCCGTCCAACCATCCAGAATCAATCGCAGTATTGAAAACTGCCACCCAGGCCATTTGGTACTCCTTACTACCCTGTAACCTGCGAATCACTGTAGGGATCAACTCCTTAACATAGTTGAAACGTATCATCTCCTCCTGACCAGCTCTGATGGCAACTTCCTGCATATTCTTTCTCAAATCCGAGGCGTCTCTCTCAGACTCCTCTAGCTCCGAAATTTTCTTCCCCAACGATTCCTCCAACGACCTGATCCTTTCGGCCTGCTCCGTGTCCTTAGCCTTTAGCGACACAACCTCAGCCTCCAAACTCTCCAGCTTCGCCTTCAAATCCCCTTCCTTTTGATCACAAACTTGGTGAGCCTCCCGAAGGGCTTGGTGATCAGCGGTTAATTTCTCGTTAATAGCAACTTGGGAATGAAGACTAGCTCGAGTCTCGGAAAGTAGTGGCTCAAGTCTGGAGCAAGCAGAGTGGGCTCGGTGCAGTTCTGCATAATGACGATTCAATCGTTCAAACCGCTTGAAGACTTAGGCAACCGCGAGGGATCCATGGCACAACTCAAACCATCCCCTATATAGAGCCCTTTCATCAGTCTGATCTTCTTGTTCGGCGTGGAGAAAAGGGGGAGCGAGATTGGCCATCATGTCTTTACAGAGGGCAGCGTCATTTAGGCTCGTGTTAGCCGTTAAACCCCAGCCGGGGATAAAAGGCTCCCCAGAGCCCCTTCGTCCAAACAAACCTAAAACAAAAAATAAACGATCAAGAGAATGGGAAAAATGACGAAGAAAAGGAACGAAGACGACGGATACCTCCTGAGTAATCTTCGGTGTATGGTCCCGCCGGATGCTGGAAAGTCTCCTCCGCATTCACTCCTGATACCCCAGCTTCAGTTCCTGCTGAAAACGAAGTCAGAAGTGAAAAACATATAGCATGCTCCCAAAAAAAAGAGGAGCATACCTTGGGCGGCAGGAGTAGGAGTAGGTCCCGAAAGAATCGGATGATCCTCGACTGATAGCATTCCCTCCCGTAGAGATCCTCCCTCTTGACCGCCTTCGTTTCCCCGTCCAGTTTCGTCCACAATATCTTCCGGCCTCAAAGTATTAACGGGAGAAGCCGAATGAGCGTCCTGAGAATCTTCCGGACTAGACAACACTTCGATGGAAGGAGACTCCTGCCTTCTCCTCTTCAAAAGTGACGAGGCTCCGCCGGTAGGCCTCTTCTCCGCCTGCTTCCTTTTCTTTTCTTTGGCTTTAAGCACGGCAGAATCGGCCCTCTCTACGATCCTCTGGATTCTACTTACCTCAGGAATAGGTTGATCGGCTCTCAATGGCTGAGTTACATGCTGAGAAATTTCTTCCCCTTCAATCAACGAGCGTCCCCTACCCAACCTGGACCCCTGCTCCGACCTCAAGCGAAGATACTGAGACATGGTAATAACTACACACAAGAAAGAAAAAGGGTCACCGACAAGAAAAGAAATCGAAAAAAAAAAGGAGTACAAAATAAACTTAGATGGTCGCATTACCATTCTTGTCAATATCCTTGAACTCCACACGAAACCCGGAATGCTTCCAAATTTTAGTCAACCCGACCTCAAACAAAAGCCCGGAATGAACCGGTCAGAGCTCAACTACCCCTTCACACAGCCTCCGAACATCGGCTTCCGCAAAACCTCCAGTGGGAACACTATCCGAAACGTTTGAATCCGGATGCCTCCACGGCATGGCATCAGGGATAGCCCTCCGGTCAATCAAGAAAAAGCTATCCTTCCAGTTCTTTAGACTCGAACATGTTTCCTTAAAAAGGCACGGACGAGACTCTCCTCCAGTCCTTCTTTGGAAGGAAAACCAATGTCCCTGCTTATTCAAAGTATAGAAAACTCGGAACAAATTCACGCTGGGCTCAATCTTTAAGCTTCGGCAATAGATCTCAAACATAACCAATATGTTCAACCCGATGGGTACCAGTTGAGAAATGTGCACCTTAAAGTATCGGATCACCCCCAAAAGAAATGTGGAAAAGGGAACCCGAACGCCTGAAAACGCAAAATACTGCTCATAAAGGCCGATGGCGTTGTTGGGAAGATTATTCATCGTAAAATCCACCGTAGGTAAGCGAGGATTTAAATTGACCGGTATACCATATTCATTGACGATATGCTCAAGCTCCCCTTCGGAGAGCAAGGAAGAGTATACATGCATGTCGGATTTGGAGGCGGTGTCGCCGGTAAGTGCCGCAGAGCTAGAAGCCATCGGATATTGACAAGAAGGTGTAACGAAAGCAGCGAAGGAATAGTGGGATAAAACTCACCTAAACTTGCCGAAGGATTTGCCAAGCAGAGGACGGAGGAATCGAGAGTAAAAAGTAAAAATTTCAAATGGGGGTAAAAACATCTTATATAGGCCAAAAAGGTGGGGACACGAAATGTCCCATCGTGTCAGAAACGACGCGGGCGAATCTGAACCGTCAACCACGACACGTTTGACACATGGCAAAATCTCGCTATTTTGGGTAGAATATTCTGAACCCTCTTTCCACTAAATGGGCTTGGGCCCATTATTTGAAGGAAAGGCCCGCGAAGCCAAAACAAGTCCAATAAATCCGAATGGTCCCGACGGACGACTAGACTAAGTATCACGTCACTTGTCAAAGACAAATAACATGATACTGGGGGGACATGACGACGTATATGGTCCTTCGGTCCAACGACCGAAAGACTTGAAGTTCCACCGAAAGGGTTGGCGATCCTTCCGGACGGACTCAGTTCCCAACCGGTAGGCGCTCTGACAGGCTACCATCCGAAGGGAGAGTCGACCTGACAGTACTTTTGGCACCTAGCCTGGACGCAATTCGTCTCATTCTCCTCAATGTCAGAAAGTACACCAGATACAGTGTCAGGGACAGTGTCAGCCCTGACGACACCAGCGGTCCCATGAAGTACAACGGTCTCAGGGACCAGATAGTGACATCAGGTAGTATAAATACGCATACAGTAGTTGGAAATAAGGTATCGCTTTTTATACACGCATTTCATACTATACCCTTCGGTAAAACACATACTCATTCTTACGCCGGAGTCAGGTCCTGGGATAACACCCGGGGCGAGACTAACGCGTTGTTCATCTTAGCAGGTCTCTAGAAGGCTTATCTCTAAGGCTGGAAGATAACTGCAACAACCCACAAAAAAATACTTCGACACTCATTAAACGTAAAATGTCACTTTCAGCCTTTTTGTGAAATGTATGTCTGATGCCATAGCTACAAATTTGGGAAACTAGAGAGATGGTCAAAGCACCAAAACAGGAACAACTTTTCACAAATAAAAAAATGCAAAGTTAGAAGATATGGATTCAAATTTGTTTTACTGTTATTATGGAGTTGACGCAATATTCCCCATACTATGGGAAGGGACTTTAGCCATTAGTGTGAAGCTGAAGCAATAAGAACTGTTGATTCAAACTTTAGAAGGAATACAGAATGCGTATATAAAAAACACTCGAGTTATAAAAGATTATAATCGGGCTAAGAAGGGGTCAATCATGATCTAGAGAACGGCTGGGTCGGGACCTTACTAGTCTCAACTAGGGTACTCCCATACTAGAAGGCTGGGTCGGACCTTACTAATCTCAACTATAGTTGTTTTTTTGCTATGTTTTATAAACCCATGTGGGAACCGTCTCACATTGCCCAAGTTAAAGAGCTTATTAGTCTTTATAAGCATTGGTCGAGCACAAATTGAAACTGTCGGGTTCAGTGACGCGAGCCTGTGACCCAAGTAGGGGCATTAAGATGAGTTTGGAGGGTTGTTCAAATGGATACCAGTCATGATGATGGATGTTGAAGTCAAGCAAGGGGATGCACAAAGTGTACATTGCTTTGTGTTGGTGAAGGATCCACGGACTAATAAATGGTTGCTCGGTCAAGCCAACCCATCATCACGCACTAGTGGTATCTTGTTATCACGAGCCACTAGATATCCCTATTCACATCCCTATTAAGCGGATCGCAAACGGAATTGACTTAACCAGAACAAAACTGACACAATACATCAACCGACACAATATAACTCTTGCTTGGCTCTTGGCTAAAATCTTGAAGGTATACTCCATCAACCCAACCCTCGTCTTTTGGAATCGGCTAGTTTCGGTCCTCATATCTATTTACATTTTTTTTATATGTCAGGCCATGTTACTTCACTTTATATTATTCATATAACTCACGCCTTGCGACGGGATATGATAAAACTCTTAAAGCGGCATGCAATTGTTAGGTTGGGTGTAATGGTCACCTCCAAACCGCCTCTACCTCAGCGTCACATCAGATTTTCAGCACACCAATTTATCACTTCATTTACAGTGATCACCTAACCAAACACATAAAAAAAACTCCAGTTAATACAAACATTCCCCCACAATATACCCACACACACTCACAAATCAAAATTGGTGCATTTCGTTAGGTGGGGATAAAAAGTAGACGACTGTTATAAGTAATCCGAAGACGGTGAAGAAGATTGTGAAGTCGAAGAAGCGAAAGTTGTTGAAGATGGTGCCTGATAGTGCTCAGTGTAGAATGCGCGGCGGATGGTGGTGGTTGTGGTGGATCTGTTTGGATCGGAAAGTTGGAGATTGGTGTTGATTTGATTTAAAGAGAGCCCTCCGAACCTCCGGCGTGTAGCCGGCGGCCGGAGGCAGCGGAAGCAGTGTTTAGTTTTAGGGTTTTGGGATAGGATCGTTTAGTAGGCTGCTGATACCATGTAAGAAGGTATAATGTGAGAGAATAATGTTTATTGATTGATTGATTTTTTTTGTGCTTCAAGTCTCATACTACACATACATATATACACATAACCCTAGAAAGTCATGGGCCTAAGACAAATGGGCCTAAGACAAATACAGAGAATCCGATACTACTAACATATAAGCCCTAGCCAAATTTCAAAGTCAGCTGATTTCAGTAACGTGAATCTGTGACCCAAGTGGGAGCATTAAAGTGGGTTCGAAGGCAGAGTCACTTATAATAAAGGAACACCCACGGGAGCGAGAGGCGTTGATTGACAGGATGTCGTGAGTGAACTCATGAGCTGACTTTCAGAGCAGCCAACGGTTGTCCCTCCTCTTTGTGTTCCTGTGTCATAAGTTAAACCCAACTCCTACTTTTTTTACCCTCAATACATACCAGGAGGACTGAATTTACAAAACACAGCTTGAATTGTCATGAATCGTTTCAAACCTTGCCAATCCAACATAGCAATACAAGATTTCAAATCACCTTAGGTAAGCAAAAACACGAGTGAATCAGATGAATTCATAATAAAAGATTATAACTTTGGCTTATTGGGTTTACTAGACATCATACAATAGACAAAAGTACAATGAATACATCACCGGCTTCTAATTTTACATACATGACGTACAGTTACACGGGCAAAACAATAAGATGTATGTCCCTGTTCACTGGTATCTTTACCCTATAGATTATGCTTGTCTTCCCTGAAAGACACATCACCCGTTTATAATTAACCACCAAGCTACGCTCCGAACTGGAAGTTATCGAAACACAAGACTGCATATGCGTAATACCCTATGCAAGATTTTTTTGATAAAGGGTTTTACCCCGGTAAATATATTCACACCAAAAAAATCATTAAGTGCAGAGGAATATGACTGAGTGCCATATTAACCTAACGCACTACACTTGTGTAATATACTACATGGATTGCCAAGCCAATGACCATGTTAATCATATGTACTAATAACAAAGGAGCAGAACCGCAAAAGACATAACCTAAACACATGCACCCCCATGCACGCGTTCCCACAAACAGCCCAAAGACCAAAAGAGGAAATGACCAACTCAACTTAACCATTGCCATCAGAACTTATTTCATTCGAGATCTTCCATACATCCAGATACTTTGCCACCTTCATAGACTTCTTGAAGCGAAGAGATATAACCTTTAAGCGAACAGTAGCAATAATAACATCCATAACTTGCTCAACTTTCCGAGACTTATTCTTGAAAACGCGATTATTACATTCCTGCCATATAAAATAAGTTGAAGCAGCAACCACAAGACGAGCACAAATACTTTTAGTCGAGATTTTAGTGGATAATGGGTATAACCAAGCAAGGATATTTGGCATTCTTGAGTCAATGTGTTCCATAGCAGCATATTTTCTAACCAACCTCCAAACCTGAAACGAGAACTGACATTAAAAAAATAGGTATGAGTGAGAGTCCGGTTGGGCATTACTGAGCGGGCATTGGAGCAGGTTTAAGTTAGTGTCACTACTAACATCCCATTGCCTCAAAATATCGTGAGTCTTAAGTTTATTTAATATCAAGAGCCACATATGGAAAGCATGGCGCTGAATTTGCGAGAACCACACAATATTCACCCAAGGAACTAAAGCACTTCTTGGCCGGATAAAGTCCCAAGCAAGACGAACCGACAAGGGTTTAAGATTACCATTTACATCTTTCCAAAACAGCACATCATCCTTATTAGGATCAAGCAATGGAGGTTGTATATCGATCCAGTCAGTTTGCCATCTCCAATCACCATTATGAATAACGTCCACCACTTTGTCATTCATGGAAAAGCCATGATTTGTAATTTGGCGAACAGTCTTGAGCTGAGAAAGAGTACATTCCTCACACCATCGATCAAACCACACAAAAGCCTTCGACCCATTACCAAGTTGATACCATATAAATGGTCTTATGGTATCTTGTATTTGAAGTAGCTTACGCCACCCCAACACATACACGATCTCATAGGAACATCCCAAAAACTTCGTCCCATAAGCTTGTAGGAATGAACCCATCGAACCCATAAGGACTCTTTATTTCGTAACTATGCTCCAAATATGGGTAGCTATAAGGGATATATTGAACATGTCTAACCTTCGGATACCAAGACCGCCATCATGCTTTGGAAAACATATAGATTCCTAAGCAACTTTCGCTTTGCCTCTCTTCATTTCACCTTGGCACCAAAGAAAACCACGCATCGATTGTTCCAAGTCTTGAATAATTCAAGCAGGTAAGATCAAAACCGAAGCCCAATATAGATGCATAGAGGATAGAACCGATTGAACCAATTGGAGCCTATCGGCAAAAGATAACGACTTATTCTTCCAACCATCAATTCTATTTTCCATTTTCTCAACAAGGATTTAACAATCCTTATAAAGGAGGCGGGAAGAAATAAGAGGCACGCCTAAATATATAACGGGAAGAGTACCTTCATTGAAAGGCATCCTACTAAGAATTGACGTCTTAACATGATTAATAACGTTGCAAAAAAAATTCCGTACTCTTAGGTATGCTAGGAATCAGCCCCAAAGTCGTCTTGAACTCCTCCGGCGCTTCCATCAAAACCATGGCTGAATTAACATTTCCATATGCGAATAAGAATAAATCATCCGCGAAGCAAAGATTAATAATCCGTTGTCTTTCACATTGCTTATGGTATCTATAAACATACGACTCATCCACTTTCTTTCGAAGGATAAGAGTTAAAACTTCCATCACTAGAGTAAATAAGTACGGGGACATTGGATCCCCTTGACGTAAACCTCTTTTTCCTTTAAAAAAACCCATGTAGATCACCATTTATACAAATAGAGAAGGGAGTATTGGAGACACACATTCCATTATCCATGAAACCATCTTAGGATGAAAATCAAACCCAATCAAGACCGTACGAAGAAAATTCCAATCGACCGTATCATACGCCTTTTGGGTGTCTATCTTGAAAGCACATCTAGGAGGACCTTTGTCTCTATGATAATCATGCATGAGTTCTCGTGACAATAGAATATTATCAGAGAGATACGCTTACCCGAAACAAAAGCCGATTGCTTATCACTAACAATAAGCCCTAGCCCATCCTTAATACTGTTAGTGATTACTTTACCGATACGCTTGTAGATGACATTACAAAACGATATCGGGAATTAAAGCGAGAATAGTGTGGTTTATTTCCTTTAGAAGCCTACCATTAGTAAAGAAGTCACGAACGTCACAAACATCATTTCCCGCATAATCCCAACCCTTTTTAAAGAAAGCCGATTAATATCCATTAGGTTCGGGGCTCGGTTATCACCAATAGAGAACATAGCCTTCTTTATCTCGTCATTAGTCACCAAACGCACTATGCTATTGCGAAGATCAAAAGGCAGTTTCTTAGTAAATAGGTTTGGCGTATGAAGAGGAGTTGTATCACTTTCAACACCAAGAAAAAGATCATAGTGTTTAACAAATGCATTTGGAACAGCCAAGCCCTCATGTTCGGCGTTTTCCACATCACGAACAACTTCAATCCTATTTCTTTGGGCTTTACTCTTGACCGATTTATGAAAATAAGATGAGTTTGAATCACCAACAGCTAGCCAATCGATCTTAGCCTTTTGTTTGATGAAACGTTCCTCATCCAAAACAGCTTGGTTATACGCGTTAAGATAAACGGCTTCCTCTTCACGAAGAATGGTATTACTTGGATCACGATCTAACGCTTTTTGAGCCTCATCTAACTCATATCTAAGGCGTTCAACACGAAGATGGAGATTACCTTGATCTTTTAGCAACTTTCAGAAGGGATTTTTCAAAGTCTTGAGTTTCCATACAATTTGAAACATCTTATAACCATCCACATGCTTTTCCCATTCGGCCTTCACAACATCAGAAAACTTCGGTTTATGCACCAGGAAATTTGCAAATTTAAACGGTTTAGGTTTAGATTTACATAACATTGGGATTTTAAGAACGGCATGCGAATGATCTCAAATTCTATAAGGTTGAAATATGGCATACATTCCAACAAATTCATCCATAAACTTCAAGTTACACATAACACGGTCTAGCTTTTTTAATATACCTCCACCACACTTTGGTTTTTGATTCTAGTGAAGTCCCTGTTAACGCTTTTTGAGGTTTTTTCTACTTTTTTCGAAAGTGATTTCCCGTCATTACTTTCGTTGAAATGATTAATTAAAGTGACGTATAATTATTATTGGGCATTTAAAAGTCATTTCGGCTAGAATTATGATCGATAACCTATTTCAAAAAGTAAAAAAAACCTAACATTGCACGTAAAATTAAATTTGATACCTTAAATTGAGGGAAAAAAACAGATGAGTATCTTAAATTTAAATCGACCTAAAGTAGGTACATTTTTAAACTATTTGCCCTAATTATAAACATATCATAATGTAAGTTCCTTATAGATACCATCTAGCTTCTACTTAAGTTAGATTTGTAAACAAACTGAACGTTCAGTGAACATTTCATGAACCGTTGGTGAAAAAAAAATTTATGATCGTTTATTTATTCAATGAACGAATATGAACAATAATTTACTCTCGTTTAGTTATATGAACGAATATGACCAAAAGTCATGTTTGTTCATTTATGTTTATGCTCATCTAATTATGCGTTCATTAACGTTTGTCTGTGTTTATTTATTTATTTATGTTCTTATATCTTTTAATTGTATAATTGTAAAATTGGTTTGCTTAAACCAAACAACATTTATAAAACAATATATTGTTCATAATTTAATTACGTTTATATTTGTTTGTCTATTTTCATTTATGTTCGATCGTTTATTTTCGTTTAGCGTTCGCAGTGTCTTAATGAACGAACATGAACAATTTTTTTATTAATTAACGAACATGAACAAGAAAATTCGTCCGTTTAAACGTTTGTATCCGTTGATTTGTCCGGTTAAAATTAAATGAACGAACATGGACAAGGCTTCGTTTGGTTAGTTTACATCCCTAACTTAAGTTAATTAAATATTTGGGCAAAAGGCACCCTAATGTATCATACTTGTCATTTGCACCTTTTGTATGTATCGAACAAAAAAAATTGCATATATGTGCATTAAAGTTTATTTTTTAACATTTTTTGTGTACTCATGAAATTTTGTGACTATATAGCCCTTTAGGGTAAATTACATAAATGGTCCCTCGATTGGCAAATATTGCATAAACCGTCCCAGAAATTTTAAAGTTCCACTAATCGTTCGTTTTTATACGTTTTTATTCGTTTTTAAGTTTTCGTCCATTTTTATACGTTTTTGTCCGTTTTTATTACGTTTTCATACGCTTTTATACGTTTTCATCCATTTTTTATGTTTTCATCTGTTTTATACGTTTCACCCGTTTTTATACGTTTTCTTCCGTTTTCATATGTTTTTATCCGTTTCTATACGTTTTCGTCAATTTTTATACGTTTTCATCCGTATTTTACGTTTCCGTCCGTTTTATACGTTTTCGTCCATTTTTATATGTTTTCGTTCATTTTTTTATGTTTTCATCCGTTTTTCTACGTTTTCGTCCGTTTTTCTCACGTTTTCATACGTTTTCGTCCGTTTTTATATGTTTTCATCCGTTTTTATAAGTTTTCATCCGCTTTTATACGTTTTCGTCCGTTTTTATACGTTTTGTTTTTATACGTTTTCGTCCGTTTTTCATATTTTTTATCCGTTTTTTCCAATTTGATCCGTTTCTATACGTTTTCGTCAGTTTTATACGTTTTTATACATCTTTATCCATTCTTATCCGCTTTTTATCAGTTTCTATATGTTTCGTTCGTTTTTATACATTTTCATCCGTTTTATGTTTTCATCTGTTTTTATACGTTTTTGTCAATTTTTATACGTTTTCATCAATTTTTTTAACGTTTCATCCGTTTTTTTTACGTTTTCATCCATTTTTATAACGTTTTCATAGGTATTTAAGAAAAGGGGTGAAAACGTATATAAAGAGACAAAAACGTATAAAAATGGACGAAAGCATAAACAACGGATGAAAACATATAAAAACAGTCGAAAACGTATATAAGCGGATTAAAGAGGATAAAAACGGATAAAAACAGATAAAAAAGAATGAAAATGTAAGAAAAACATAATTAAAACGTATAAAAACGGATGAAAACTTATACAAATGGACGAAAACATATAAAAACAGACGAAAACGTAAAAAATAGATGAAAACATATAAAATAGGACGAAAACGTATAAAAACGGATGAAAAGGTAAAAAATGGATGAAAACGTATAAAATGGATGAATACGTATAGGAATGGATAAAAGCGGATAAAAACGTATGAAAACGTAATAAAGCGGACGAGAGGTGTAAAAACGAACGAAAACATATAAAACGGACGAAAACGTATAGAAGTGGATGAAAGCGGATGAAAACGGATAAAAGCATATGAAAACGTAAGAAAAACATAATGAAATTGGACGAAAACGTATAAAAACGAACGAAAATGTATAAAATGGACAAAAACGTATATAAGCGGATAAAAGCATATGATAATGTAAGAAAAACATAATGAAAACGGACGAAAACGTATAAAAAAGGACGAAAACGTATAAAAATTGACAAAAACGTGAAAAATGAACGAAAACGTAAAAAATGAAAGAAAACGAATAGAAACGGATAAAAGTGGGGAAAAACGTATGAAAACGTAAGAAAAACGGAAGAAAACATATAAAACGCGTGAAAACGTATAAAGACGGATGAAAACTTAAAAAAAGGGTGAAAACGTATAAAAACAAACGAAAACGTATAAAAGCAGATGAAAACGGATGAAAACGTATAAAAATGGTCGAAAACGTATAAAACGGACGAAAATGGCCCAAAAACGTATAAAAACGGATGATCAATGAAACTTTAAAATTTCTTGGACAGTTGATGCAATATTTTCCAATCCAGAGACTATTTATGTAATTCACTCTAAAGGACTAAATTGTCACAAAATTTCATGAGTATACAAAAAATGTTAAAAAAAAACAAACTTTAAGGCACATCTATGCAAATTTTTTTGTTCGATACATATAAAATGTGCAAGTAACAAGTATGATATATTACGGTGTCTTTTGCCCTAAATATATTAATTCAAGATTGGGGTGATACCTTGTAATTGTATGTGTGGATCTTTTCTGAACGAGAGCCACTGCCAAAATCCCAGTTGCATTTCTAATGTTTATGATTCTAACTTATCGTCTTAGTAAATAGATTAGAGTAAAAACAAATCACGTTCTGGTTTACCTCAAACCAGGTCTTATGGTATTCATATCACTTAAGTAAAACATATCAATTGAATGGATAAAATCTGGGGATTAGCATATACAATATCAATCATAAGCTCACCAGAAACCATTGCGTAAGAATTCAAGAAAAGTAAATCATCTGGGAAATTAGTGTTTGAAAAATTTAGGGGTAGATAATCGAGTTAAATTTAGACCTTCAGTAATAGGGAGGTCATGACCGCGGTCAACCTTATAAATAATGCACACGCACAGTCAACTGCACGACTTGGTCGTGTGAGTTCTTGTATGTGTTAATGTTTTTATTAAATGGTTTTTGTGGGGTATTTTTATGGTTTTGTAGGGTAGGTTTTTGTGGTGACTGCGGTCACCTTATTACACTACGTTGGTTGTAGAGAAAGAAAGTTGAGTTGACGCTGATGCGGTTGTGGTGACAGGGTTTATTACACTTAGTCTTAGAGTTGTGATTATGCGTGGACTTTTTAAGTCAAGTACAATAACTTATGAGTAAACATCCATGTCAATTGGGCGATTTGTAACATATTAAAAAATTGAATTCACGAGTCACCGGTTAATAGATTGGTGAAAAAGGGATGATTTAAAAGTTTCAATGATGAGAAAAGTAATAAAATGGGTTCGTTCTAATAACGGTAAAATGAGAAAAGTTTGTTTCCGTTTAATGGACTTAACCTTTTTCAGAATTAAAGTATTTGAAAGCGTGTGCTTAGCCTACGTTTGTTTGTGTCAATCTTTTTTTCACTGTTGTTAAAAGAGGCACACATTTTCTCTCTGGATTTTTGATTCAATGTGTTGGGAAAAGATCCGGTGAAAAAAAAAAACTAAAATGAGAAGAATGACAAGGATTTTTAGCTACAAATTTCAAATAATAGGGAAAATTTTAAGAGGAAATGTATTAACTTTTGTACGCTACTCTATTTTAAACATAGTCGTTATTAGATTATTTGTTTTTTAAATAAATGAAAAAAGAATCTAATAACGTTGTTCTAAAAAAAAGGTAGGTTTGTCTAGTTGATGCAAAGGAAGGTGTAAACATATACAACAATCTAATTTGAGAGCAAACGGGTTCTAAAAGAAAAGTGACCAAATTTTCACCGACCAATAATCTCAGAGTTGCGTATAACTTGAACTTTGATTTTACATGACTATGCATTGATAAGTGCATTACTTGATTTTCTTTTAATCAACAAATTATAAATATTTTTTTCCTGTATTCCTTCCGTCTCATATTTATTGTCCATATTTTTTTAAGGCAAATCGCATAAAAGTGTACCCAACTTATACCCAATTTCAATTTAAGATACTCAACATTTTTTATCTAAATTTAGTGTACCAAACTTTTTTTTTTTTATTGCAATGTAAGACCATTAGCGGGTTTCCAAGTCACTTAGCCGGTTACCAAATTTTCCGGCAACATTTTCCGATGACCCACCACCACCACCTTCATTTATCACCACCACCACCATAACCCACCAGCAATACCTTCATTTATCACCACAACCACCGTAATCCACCATCTATCACCACCTAATGGGCTGAAAACAATAATGGGCGTTAGAACATTATAGGTCAAAGTGTTGTTGATTGAGGTTTTCACCAAATCCAAATATATCACATTAATAAACTGAATTCAAACATGAGCCATTTGACTTCAAAAAGCTTTGAACCCCCTAAAGAGGCAAGATCTTCATCTTTTTTTTCCGTGGGGATTGATCTTTGGCAAACGGGTCCCCATTGAAACTTTCGTGTTGAGGCGAAGGAAGATCACAATTCGCCACAAAGGCGGGTTCTGGCTCTTCTTGCTTGACAAATGCATCGAACTTTTATGATTGTGTGTAGCCAACTATTTTTCGAACTTTCAAATTGATTATTGTGTATTTTATGACCATTTTACTTAATTTTTAAAATTTCGAAGGTAAAATGGCCATTTGGCATAATAGTCACAAAATTCACATAATGAAAATTTGATTAAAGTGTCAAATTCGATTTTTTGTCACACTTGATGGTATTTGTCTAAAATAGACCATTTTATACTCTGAAAAAGACTCATTTCCTGCAGACCCTTGAAATAGACCCATTTACATCTATTTTGGACCCATTTTATGAGTACTCTAAAATTGACTCATTTACCTCTAAAATGGACCCATGTTCTGCAGAATCCTTTAAAGGTTAGTATTAGTCTAAACCGCACCCATTTATAGTCTAAAGTAGTCCCATTTTCCCTGCACCCTAAAATAGACTCATTTGCATATAAAATGGACCTATTTCCTGCAAATTAAAAATGACTCATTTGCAGTCTAAAATAGACTCATTTACCTCTAAAATGGACCCATTTTCTGTTACTCTAAGAATGACTCATTGCAGTCTAAAATAGACCCATTTACCTCTAGTATAGACCCATTTTCTGCACACTTGCATATTTTGACCCATTTTCAATACATACAACCTTTACCACTTCCAAATTACTTCAAACCTTTCAAAAAGCATTAACTTAACATATTAAATCATGTTCACAATCATTAACCCATTTACAACCCAAAATGGGTATAATTACACATTATGCCAAACACCCCTTTTACTATAATGAACTATTTGACACATTTAGCTTTAACAGTAAGGACATAAACTTTGACACTCGACAACATACATACAACCCATTCAAAGACTCTCGGGGGACAACATTGAAACGAGCTCGGTATCTACCTAAGCTCTACTTTCTTACCATTCTTCTAAACTTTCACATAATCCAACCTCAACCCTTGGTTCCAAGCATTTCCTTTCCTTCACATTTAAACATACAAAACATTAACATCTTAAACCATAAGCACAAGGCTTAGTAAGTAAAGCGGATATAACATAATATCATAAATCATTCATACATTACGTATTATCAACCATTAGTCCATTTTAATCATTAAACATTAACACATACCTTAAATCACTTAAGCACCAACATGTCTTATAGGTCAAAGCATCAACATACCTTAAACCTATTTCATCATTATCTAAACTCTTCATGACTAGTTATGCCAAACTAGTCTCTAACACACTTTCACATAAGCACATACATTCGTAACCTGAACACATAATACATAACACATAATATGATGAAATCAATATAACATCATCTTATAACCGGTTTACTTACCTTGATTTCAAGCTAATGAAACCAAGCACATCATCTTCCCCATACCTGATATTTAAGCCAACACCACTATAGACATAAACACATAATTAATCAACTATGTCATGGCCATAAAAACCATAACCCCTTTCTAATCATTACTAATTATCACATAATCATATGATGACTATATGATAATCAATCCCATTAGCTTATTGGTTTAACTCAATAATAGTTAACTCATATTCATTATAACTCCTTAATTTAGTTTATAAACATCATTTACCCAATTTCCCAATTGATATCAAGAACCCTAATTCTTGAATTCACCAATTAACTTAGGGTAAGGGATTACTTACTTGTAGGGATGATCAATACAAGTTTATTACTGAATTGGAGCACTAATCTACCTTCAAATTATCATTATAGTGATCTTGGTTCTTCCCTCCCTTTTCTCCAAACCGTACCACACGCACACCCACCATATTCTGGAATGTGTAGAATTCAGTAGAAGATAATTATTAGTAGTATAGTTTGCCTAATTGGCACATTAGGCCCCTTAAGTTCTTTTCTTTCTATTATGGCCACAATAACTTTATTACTCAATTACTATTTGACAACATTAGTCCTTTAAGTCCATCTTTATTATAAATGTGACACATCATACTTTCTATAACCATTTACATGACCTTTAATACTTATAGTTTGACTACCGAGTTTGACTAACCAATCCCGTAAGTTCACAAAACTTATAAAAGTCATAGTCAACCATTCAAATGGCATTCTTGTAATAAATTGATTAGGCCCAGTTTCAGGGTGTTACAATTCTAACCCCCTTATTTAGATTTCGTCCCCGAAATCTCTCGCTTAAACTAACCATGACTTGGTCATTTCTTAACCCCATTCTTAGTACTAAGCACACTTTCATTCAAACATTTCGTTGCAATGATCTAAGTGATCTTGCAACACAAAGTAACGCATTCAAAATCTTTGATCCATTCTACTTTTCATTTAACTTTCTAAGCGCGTACGACTCTTATTAAGGTCATTATGTCATTCGAGGTACATTTACTATGATTAACGTGTCATTTGACCAACTCCATTATATTACATTGCATTGTTACTTGCTTATTTCCAACTCTTTAATCAAGGACTATATGTCACTTGAGAAAATTTGCACCATTTTGACTTTATATAAGTTAAATAGTGACCAATACGACTTATCATTCCCATCTTTACCATAGTTATGTTATTACCCTTTGAACATTTTTGCTTTAACACATTACCTTCACCACTTTATTTTAAGGATTTTCGCTAAGTTTTATTAGTCACTTAGGGAATCTTAAGTTAATTTGACTTTCACAGGTCAAAATTAACTAATACTTTCACATTTTACTCTAGTTATTCCATCATTTCATTAACATTTTTACTATAATGCCTTGTTTCCTCTAATTCTTTCTTTAATTTCTTTGTCAAAGACTACAAGTCTCGGAGGAAATTTCAATATTTTGACTTCATAAGGTCAAACTTTAACTTACATCATCGTATTTACACATAAGGGTGCCAATAAAGGTTAGCATCCAATACTATCATTACTCGCATTTTGTACCACTCCTCAAGATACATTATAACATCATTACAAATTCTTAATCTTTTTGAGTTACACTTTAAACTCCAAATGGTTGGTTTCACTCAATATCGCAATTTAAAAGTCGCATTCTAATTCTACCCCGCTTATCTTACTTCGTAAACCTTCTAACTAATTCTAGGCTTTCGTTTTCTACCCTTTTTACCTTACTCACGCCATGTCGAGAACACATAAGCCCACTCATTTATATTTCCTCATTTACATGGAAAGGCGTCCCAGTCTATGTAAATCAAGAAACATAAACTCATGGTTCGGAGATTCACAATTTCTTTAATTAAATGAAAAGGCGTCCCAATCCATTTAATCAAGGAGATCATAAATCGTCCTACTTATACACTTTCGACGTAACATTCACACCTATTCGTTACACATTCTAACTTCTGTTTCTCTTTATCATTTCACATTCATTGTTTGTAAATTAAATATTTCACTTTTAACTTTTCTCTTTTCTAGCTTGGATCCATCTTACTTTATCATTTCAAGCTTGGTCATTCCAGAGGATACCATCATTAACATCATTAATTTGGTCATCCCGAAGGATACCATCATTAACATCATTAAGTTGGTCGTCCCAAAGGATACCATCATTAACATCATTAGCTTGGTCATCCCAAAGGATACCATCATTAACATCATTAAGTTGGTCATCCCGAAGGATACCATCATTAACATCATTAACTTGGTCATCCCGAAGGATACCATCATTAACATCATTAACTTGGTCATCCCGAAGGATACCATCATTAACTTGGTCATCCCGAAGGATACCATCATTAACATCATTAGCTTGGTCATCCCGAAGGATACCATCAGTAACATCATTAGCTCGGCCAACCTGAAGGATGCCATCATTAGTTATCATTAACTCATTGGTTACGTGATAGCCATCTTTAACCTTTCACATTTAACTTGGATCCAAGCCATTAATATTTTAATTCATACATTATTCCATTCATGCTATTTAGCTAAAGCAAGCATCATAGAGTATATGAAACCTGCTTATCATACTTGCACATGTACTATGCGTTCACATTTCTCATTACAACTTACTTTCTTTAACGTGCGTTAACTATTTCCACATCTTTACTCTTACCTCTTTTAGGTTATTCAATTCTTTTCTACATCTAACCTTGCATAGGTTAGTTCAATAACACCTTCATTAACTTACATTTATCCTTTATATACACTTCATACATTAACACGATCTCTTCGTGTTTAGTTAGGCAACATACCCTTACATTCTTAACTCATCTCATTTAGTTTTTAGCACATCAGCTATACCACTTTCATCTCATCATTACTTTTCATCGTTTCTTTAATCCCATTCTTTACTTTTCGTATCAATAGATGCTTAATAATTAGTGTGGCAATTCTCATTTTACCTTCACTCATTATAATTTAGCACACTTATCATTACTACATTTCACACTTTAAGCGTCAAATACTTTAAGTCACTATTAGCCCATCTCTAATACCACTTATCATTTCTAATCACATTACATACTGTTATTCCAACACACATTCATATAATCATAATACGATCATCGATACTAACCAATGTGTACGACAATATAATCATTTATATACCTCAAGTCTTCGACGGACTTATATCACATAAAGATTAATACTATAGCACGCATTTATCATTATCAACTTAGGTTCATGTAAACTATCACATGACCTGATTTTAAACTAAAACATTTACTTTCCCACTTTAACTTCTCTTACATTCAACGCATCTAATAGTGGTTTAAGTCTAGGCAACCTAAAGTGGAAACATAATTCACTTAAACCGAAGCTCTGATACCAAGTTGTTACGCCCCTTTCCCGAATCGATTTTTTTTTTTTTTTTTTTACACTTGATGGTATTAGTCTAAAATAGACCCTTTTATACTCTGAAAAAGACGACTCATTTCCTGCATACCCTTGAAATAAACCCATTTACATCTATTTTGGACCCATTTTCTGAGTACTCTAAAATTGACTCATTTACCTCTAAAATGGACCCATGTTCTGCAGAATCCTTTAAAGGTTAGTATTAGTCTAAACCAGACCCATTTATAGTCTAAAGTAGTCCCATTTTCCCTGCACCCTAAAATAGACTCATTTGCATATAAAATGGACCCATTTCCTGCACATTAAAAATGACTCATTTGCAGTCTAAAATAGACTCATTTACCTCTAAAATGGATCCATTTTCTGTTACTCTAAGAATGACTCATTGCAGTCTAAAATAGACCCATTTACCTCTAGTATGGACCCATTTTCTGCACACTTGCATATTTTGACCCATTTTCAATACATACAACCTTTACCAACTCCAAATTACTTCAAACCTTTCAAAAAGCATTAACTTAACATATTAAATCATGTTCATAATCATTAACCCATTTACAACCCAAAATGGGTATAATTACACATTATGCCAAACACCCCTTTTACTATAATGAACCATTTGACACATTTAGCTTTAACAGTAAGGACATAAACTTTGACACTCGACAACATACATACAATCCATTCAAAGACTCTCGGGGGACAACATTGAAACGAGCTCGGTATCTACCTAAGCTCTACTTTCTTACCATTCTTCTAAACTTTCACATAATCCAACCTTAACCCTTGGTTCCAAGCATTTCCTTTCCTTCACATTTAAACCTACAAAACATTAACATCTTAAACCATAAGCACAAGGCTTAGTAAGTAAAGCGGATATAACATAATATCATAAATCATTCATACATTACATATCATCAACCATTAGTCTATTTTAATCATTAAACATTAACACATACCTTAAATCACTTAAGCACCAACATGTCTTATAGGTCAAAGCATCAACATACATTAAACCTATTTCATCATTATCTAAACACATAATATGATGAAATCAATATAACCATAACACATAATATGATGAAATCAATATAACATCATCTTATGACCGGTTTACTTACCTTGATTCCAAGCTAATGAAACCAAGCACATCATCTTCCCCATACCTGATATTTAAGCCAACACCACTATAGACATAAACACATAATTAATCAACTATGTCATGGCCATAAAAACCATAACCCCTTTCTAATCATTACTAATTATCACATAATCATATTATGACTATATGATAATCAATCCCATTAGCTTATTGGCTTAACTCAATAATAGTTAACTCGTATTCATTATAACTCCTTAATTTAGTTTATAAACATCATTTTCCTAATTTCCCAATTGATATCAAGAACCCTAATTCTTGAATTCACCAATTAACTTAGGGTAAGGGATTACTTACTTGTAGGGATGATCAATACAAGTTTATTACTGAATTGGAGCACTAATCTACATTCAAATTATCATTATAGTGATCTTGGTTCTTCCCTCCCTTTTCTCCAAACCGTACCACACACACACCCACTATATTTTGGAATGTGTAGAATTCAGTAGAAGATAATTATTAGTAGTATAGTTTGCCTAATTGGCACATTAGGCCCCTTAAGTTCTTTTCTTTCTATTATGGCCACAATAACTTTATTACTCAATTACTATTTGACAACATTAGTCCTTTAAGTCCATCTTTATTATAAATGTGACACATCATACTTTCTATAACCATTTACATGACCTTTAATACTTATAGTTTGACTACCGGGTTTGACTAACCAATCCCGTAAGTCCACAAAACTTATAAAAGTCATAGTCAACCATTCAAATGGCATTCTTGTAATAAATTGATTAGGCCCAGTTTCAGGGTGTTACACTTCTCACTCTCCATCCAATGAGGAAACTCAGAGTCCAAACTGAACTCATCGAAATCTTTATAAACAGAATACATCTCCACAAACTCATACGATTCTTGCACTATATAATCACCTTTGACAGTTGACCGTGAATCCATAGTGTCGAAAAATTGGAGAATTTTCGGCTTCCAAAGTGTTGAGACCCCATCTGGTGCATATAATCAAGCTGCAACTGAAGCCACCATCTTGAATCTGGGGACATATATGAGTACATTGAGTTGGCGGTTGGAGGTACGAAATCGTCCACCCATTTTAGGAGGTCTTGTGTCAACTTGTATAGACAATGAAGACGTTGCCATGCTGCCCTTGCTTCTAAAAGTATACAATATCATTAACAGAACATATTGTTCATGTTGCTTCTAATGAACATTACACGAATCTTTATGCAGTTTGGTCGTATAAAAACATTGTGAATAAATACCAAGACAATATTCCGGCACAACATAAAAATGGTGGTTGTGGTGATAAATGAAGGTATTGGTGGTGGTGGTGGTGATAAATGAAGGTGGTGGTGGTGGGTCATCGGAAAAGGTCGTCGAAAAATTTGGAAACCGGCTAAGTGACTTGGAAACTCGCTAGTGGATTTACATTGCAATCAAAAAAAAGTTTGGTACACTAAATTGGGATAAAAAAAAATTGAGTACCTTAAATTGAAATTGGGTATAAGTTGAGTATACTTTTATGCGATTTGCCCAACTTGAACTTTGATTTTACATGACTATGCATTAATAAGAGCATTAATTGATTTTCTTTTAATCAACAAATTATAAATATATTTTTTTTCCTGTATTCTTTCCGTCTCATATTTATTGTTAATATTTTTTTTATTATAAAGGTCTCAAATTAATTGTTCACTTTTTGTTTTAATAAGAAAAAGATAATTTAGTTAGAGAACATTTTATTTGAGTAAGATGAAAATTATAGTGATCTCATTTTTATTAAATTTTGTAATTTTTGTCTTCTAATAATAATTTTAAGAGAGAGAGAGTAAATAATCAACAAATCTTATTCGATGTATTAACAAAACAGTTTTGAAATACGTGCCTAATATGTGTATGTATTATGTATGTGTTTTTTTCGTCTTTCTAAACTTTGTATGATATTATCCCACATCGCTTGGGGAAAAGAGCCTATTAGTCTTTATAACGGACTAGTCAAACTTTTGAAACCGCCGGACTTGGTAACGCAAGTCTATGACCCAAGTGGGGGCATTAAGATGGGTTTGAAGGGATGTCGAACGAGGACCGATCCATAGATACTCATAGCCTTACAACGAGAGAGGCGAAGTCGGGCTCTAAAAGTTCGCGGCGTCAGTCTTTGTGTCGGCTCAGGATTCACGGTTAAATAAAGTTGACCCGGGCCCGTGTGCAAGCAAGTAACCGTGGGTTGTAGGGTTCACCACTTGTTGCTGAACCATCAGGAAATCCACCTCTGATTAACTTCGGCGTGTGGTATGAGCTGACTTAACCAGAGCAGCTAGCCGGCACGATCTCAACTGTTTAATGCGCGGACCGTAACTCTTGTTGTGTTGGCTTGAACATCCATGGTTTGTCTCCTCCTTCAACCCCCGACTCCCATCTTTTAAAGTTCGTTCTTGTTTGGTTCGAAACTAGCTTTTGTTTTACATTGGTTCGATTATAAGTACATATTTTTGCTTGGTTGTGTTTGATTAGGTACAAAGATATATTCTATCTTTATGATTAATAGATCCAAACAAACAATGCAGCAAATTGTTTGATAATAGTCTTATTTTTGGTTAACTTTGAACAAAGGTGGACTATGCATCAAACCGGACCAAGAAATTTCATTGAACTATGTATCAAATCATGTTCCAAGTAGTTTAGACTCGTTAAACGTAAAATGTCTCTTTCAGCCTTTTTGTGGCATGTATGTATAATGCCGTAGCAACGAATTTGTGAAATTAGAGAGATGGTCAAAGTAGTTCACTGCTCCATAAGTACCAAAACAGAAACAATTTTCACAAATAAGAAATGCATAGTTTGAAGATATCTATTCAAATTTGTTTTACTGTTATTAAGTTATTATGAAGTTGAAGCAATAATCTCCATACTATTGAAAGGGACTTTAGCCATTAGTGTGAAATTGAAGCAATAGGAACTGTTGATTCAGACTTCAAAAGGGGTGTGCTGAAGTCTTACTTAGAGCAACTAGATCACCATCTATACGGAATGCGTATATAAAAAGACGCTCAAGTTAAAGATTATGGTCGGGCTAAAAAGGGGTCAATCATGGTCGAGAGAAGAGCAACATCACTTATTACAGCGTCCTAAGCAGGACATGTATATTTTTATACATAGCCACTCACCTAGCCAATTTTTGGCCAAATAATCCCCATACTAGAAGGGCTGGCTCGGAAAATGGGGCCTCAAGAGTTCAGTGGACACCGATTAATCAAGTTTTTATGTTGTGGATTCAAAAAAGTGCGGGTGTGAATCAAGTTTATACTTTTGTTATTGGGTATATATTGTCAAAAATTTTAAAATTTTAAGTGGTTAATCAAGTTTATACTTTTCAAACATGAGCTATGAAGTACAGATTTCTACTCAATCCCAAGCTCCTCATGTAATCCACTTTGCTCTATATGTGGAGAAACATGCCGTAATTCAATACATAGTATATCACTTTTTAACTGTAGTTTGATATTTATGTTTGACATCGTAACATAATCTCACCGTATAACTCAAACTTTGAATCTTTTTTTTTTTTTTTTTAATTAAAAAAAATAAAAAAGAAAAATACATGATTTAGAAATAGTTCTCTTTATTGGTTAAAGTTCCAAAGACGATATATCAAATTTACTAATTGGTGTACACATCATGTTTACTTTTTCTCTCTTTTATCCCACATCGGTTGGAGTAAACATATTTCCAATGTATATAAGCACTAGCCAAATTACAAAGCCTGCTGGATTTAGTAACGTGAATCTGTGACCCTAGTGGGGGCATTAAAGTGGGTTCGAAGTAGAGATGCATACAAGAACTGGTTTTAAAAAAAAGAAAAAACCAAAACCGGTTTTTTAAAACCGAACCGGTTTCACCGGTTTTTAGTTTTTTCAGATGACCGGTTTTTTAGCGGTTCTAAACCCGGATTAAAGTGGGGGCATTAAAGTGAATCTGTGACCCTAGTGGGGGCATTAAAGTGGGTTCGAAGTAGAGATGCATACAAGAACTGGTTTTAAAAAAACCGCTGAAAACCGGTTTTTTAAAACCGAACCGGTTTCACCGGTTTTTAGTTTTTTCAGATGACCGGTTTTTTAGCGGTTCTAAACCCGGATTAAACCGGTTTTTTCAGATGACCGGCAAAGCAGGGTAAGGGTTGGCTTCTTGTTGTTGCATGGCGTAAGGTGCAAGGATGTATGTCGGGACAGTTGAAAGTGCAAGCACCCGGTTGCAGGTCGGTGGAGCATATCTAGCATCCATGGCCGTATTGTTGTTGTTGGAGGAGGAAACGAGAGAGATTTGTTGTTTTCCTTGAGGTTTTAGGACAAGAAGCAAAAGAACTAAAGGGTGTTTATGATCAACTCTAATGAAAGTTGACTTTATAAGATGATGAGAGGCGTGTGTGGGTGAGGTAAAACAAAAGAGAGGAGAAACAATTAATTTAGATAAGGTATAACATTTATTTGTTAAATATTGTAGGTAGCATTATACTAATATGTTTTTGTGACCCTAGTGGGGGCATTAAAGTGGATTCAGTAACGTGAATCTGTGACCGGTTTTTAAAAAAACCGCCGAAAAAAACCGGAACCGGTTTTTACAAAAACCGGTTTTTACTAAACCAAAACCGGTTTTTTAAAACCGAACCGGTTTCACCGGTTTTTAGTTTTTTCAGATGACCGGTTTTTTAGCGGTTCTAAACCCGGATTAAACCGGTTTTTAAAACCGATTACCGAACGGTTTTTCGATGACCAAGCAGGGTAAGGGTTGGCTTCTTGTTGTTGCATGGCGTTGTAAGGTGGGGGGCTTTGTGGTGCCGAAGGATTGTATGTCGGACAGTTGAAAGTGCAGCAAGTGGCATATGCAAGTTGAGGTGGAGCATATCTAGCATCCATGGCCGTATTATTGTTGTTGGAGGAGGAGACCGGTGCACCAACCATGATAAGAGATTTGTTGTTTTCCTGAGGTTTTAGGACAAGAAGCAAAAGAACTAAAGGGTGTTTATGATCAACTCTAATGAAAGTTGACTTTATAAGATGATGAGAGGCGTGTGTGGGTGAGGTAAAACAAAAGAGAGGAGAAACAATTAATTTAGATAAGGTATAACATTTATTTGTTAAATATTGTAGGTAGCATTATACTAATATGTTTTTGTGACCCTAGTGGGGGCATTAAAGTGGATTCATAGAACGTGAATCTGTGACCGGTTTTTAAAAAAACCGCCGAAAAAAACCGGAACCGGTTTTTACAAAAACCGGTTTTTACTAAACCAAAACCGGTTTTTTAAAACCGAACCGGTTTCACCGGTTTTTAGTTTTTTCTGATGACCGGTTTTTTAGCGGTTCTAAACCCGGATTAAACCGGTTTTTAAAAAACGGTTTTTTTCAAAGATGATGCTAAGGGTTGGCTTCTTGTTGTTGCATGGCATTGTAAGTGGGGCTTTGAAGGATTGTATGTCCGGGCATTGAAAGTGCAGCCGCGTGGCATATGCGCATATCAGGTGGAGCATATCTAGCATCCATGGCCGTATTGTTGTTGTTGGAGGAGGAGACCGGTGCACCAACCATGATCAGAGATTTGTTGTTTTCCTGAGGTTTTAGGACAAGAAGCAAAAGAACTAAAGGGTGTTTATGATCAACTCTAATGAAAGTTGACTTTATAAGATCATGAGAGAGTGTGTGGGTGAGGTAAAACAAAAGAGAGGAGAAACAATTAATTTAGATAAGGTATAACATTTATTTGTTAAATATTGTAGGTAGCATTATACTAATATGTTTTTGTGACCCTAGTGGGGGCATTAAAGTGGATTTCAGAACGCGGTCCTTTTAAAAAAACCGAAAACCGGTTTTAAAACAAAACTTTTAGTTTTTAAACCAAAACGGTTTTAAAACCGATTAAAACGGTTTTTAAGATGACAAAGTTTGGCTTCTTGTTGTTGCATGGATGGGCGCTTTGCATTGTATAATGCGACAGGTTGAAGTGCAACACCAGGCGTGGCATTGAAAGTTGCAGCCACCGGTGGAGCATATGCAGTTGAGGTGGAGCATATCCATGGCAGCATTGTTGTTGTTGGATGGAGGAGACCGTCGTGCACCAACCATGATGTTGTTGTTGGAGGAGGAGACCGGTTTGTTGTTTCCTTGAGGTTTTAGGACCATGCAAAAGAACTAAAGGGTTTGTTGCTAACAAGAAGCAAAAGAACTAAAGGGTGTTTATGATCCAATGTTGAGTCATTCAAAAGGATTCAGATAACGTGTAGGTAGCATCTGGGTGACCGAAATGTATTAGTATTTATTTATTTAGTTCTATAATTGTATTGTTTAAATAAAAGGTTCTATAATTGGGTTATGATTGTATTCATTAAATTTTATAGTGTATTAGTATTAAATGTTTGTTAAATAAAAGTTATGATTGTATTCCAAAAAACGAAGTATTAAATGTTTTAAATTCCCAAAACCGTCCTTTTGATAAAAAAACCGATTCGAACATTTAAAACCCAAAAACCGATTCGAACTTTTAAACCCGAAAAAATCGAACACCCATTTTTGAAAACCGGTTTTAAAACCGGTTTCCAAAACCAAAACCGGTTTCAAAACAAAAACGTTGGCACCTCTAGTTCGAAGGAGTCCTTTTGATATAAGGAACACCCATGGAAGTTGTTGTCGTTCTAAGAGAAATAGGCCATTGGAGCCGATTGATACCACCCTTAATGAGGAAGGCATTATACCCATAACGGGTGTGTCGCGGCTCCATCGAGACTTGAAAGTGAGCCTCATAGCCATTGTGGCTATGAGGCTTTAAAATAGGTCTCGGTGAAGCCGTATGAGCTGACTTCTCAGTGCCAGCCAAGTCCCTTATCCCATGGCTTCGACAACAACTTCCATGGCTAGTTGTGTTCCTGTGCATAAGTTGAACCCCCAACTCCTACTTTTTTTTAGCTTAAAACATACAAGGACAAGTTCAGGATTTCATGGATTGTTTTCAAGCCTTGCTAATCCAATGTAGTCATTCAGGATTTCAAATCACCTTGGGTTTAAAGATAATTAATGCACCAAGCCGATTTGAAGTCTGCACCAAGCCGATTTGAAGTCTGCACCAAAGCCGATTTGTGTTCCTGTGTCATAAGTTGAACCCCCAACTCCTATTCTTTAGCTTAAAACAATACAAGGACAAGTTCGAGTTACAAAATAAAGCATGAATCACCACCTTAGGTTTAAAGATAATTAATGAACCAGGCCGATTTGAAGTCTGCACCCCAAAAATTAACATATCATTAGATCATTTTGAGCTCGGCTTGGTTCATTAATTATTTGTTTCTTTGGTTTAGACGGTAAGTTCTATGAACTTGTTGCAAGTACCATACTGTCAATTTTGTATCAAATTAAGCAAAAACACGAGTGAATCAGATATTAAAATACTATAACTCTGGCTTAATAGTTACTAGGTATACTACAGCATACAATAGACAAAGGTACAACGAATGTCAGCATTTTGTATTAAAATATACAAAAGTAGCAACTCATGTCACTGGCTTCTGATTTTACATATGTGACGTGCTGTTACACGGGCAAAACAATAAGATATACGTCCCTGTTCACTGGTATCTTTGCCCTACAGATATGCTGGTGTTCCGGGAAAGACACAGCACCTGTCTATAATTAACCACCCAGCTACGCTCCAAACATGAAGCTATCGGGCTGCAGTTCCTACTGAATCCGCAAGCTCCTCTAGCAATTCCCTTTGCTCCATGGAAACACAAGACTGCATACATACATAATTAAATAAGAATGAGCAATACCCTGTAAATGCAAGATTTATCTCTTCCGCTAGAGATGGCAAATTGAATTTGTTGAATAACGAGGCAAAAAATTTGGACTATTTTTCACCCGTTTAAACTAATAGACCCATTCTCCTTCTAGCTAAACCTTTTGATTTGACCCGCTTGAGGTAAAAGAAAGCCATATCAACCCATTTATAAGAATTTATCGTTACAGAAATGGTACCTGAATGGCTGTCTCAATGTCACCATCAAGAAATGAAGTGAGCTCGAAGTTCATCTTCAACCTGTGATCCGTAACCCTATTGTCCTATGAAACAAATTACATATGTAAATATGTATTATCCAACGGACGTGAAAAAAAATAAATAAATAAAAAATAATAATAATAATAACTAAGGTGGCAAAATAAGCAGGTTAGGTATCAAGTCATGACAAGTGATTGTTTTGGTATGGAGACCAGAAACACTTTATGTACTAAGCTAATTTTTTGACTACTTATGTTATTCGCATACCAGCTACAAATAAAACAGAACACAAATCAACCCATTCGTAAGTAAATTGGTTGAAATTGCCATCTATAAACATATCATAATGTAAGTTCCTTATAGATACCATCTTCTACTTAACTAAATATTTTAATCCAAGATTGGGGCGATACCTTGTAATTGTATGTGCGGATCTTTTCTGAACGAGAGCCACTACCAATCTGCCATTAATTATGCATCATTATTTCGAGAGACGTGGCATTCAGAATCCCAATTTCATTTCTAATGTTATGATTCAACTTATATTCTTAGAGAACAGATTTGCAAACCTGAGACTGTCTTTGACTTCTTTGAGACTCTTGCTGTTCCTTTAGTTTGATTTCATACCTTCAATAAGATGATGGAGCATAAGGCAGTAATAGCAAAAACAACGGGACCAAGACAGCTAGAGGTTGCAAGAAGGGTGGGTTGGGTAACATGTCAAATGGATTCAGGTTAAGTAAAGACCGGGTTTAACACTTTTTATCCATTTTTTTATATATACGTAATAAATTTCTTATTTATGATTAAAAACAATAATACTACAATCTTCAAATAAAACAGCTTAGAAGGTTGTATGCATGAAAAAATAGACTTCCAATCACTTTCAACCCGTTCACTTGCCCATTTAGCTAATCTTTATAATTTAGAAACATTTGAAATAAAACACACACCAAATGAACTCATTCGTAAGTAATGTGTCAAAATTGTCACCTCTGCTAACACGAAAAAGAGGTGGAAAAGGTTTACAATTAATGGATTGAGTTAAGACCATTGACACTAATTTACACAAGACAATTCTAATGTTTCCTTACAGTTTTGCTCGCAATAGCTGCATTGCACGATTTTTATTTTTTAGTTGACTCCTCTCTTCTGTGCAAAAGATTCTGATTCCTGTTGGTTTGTGGAAAAGATCTGCTGCTGTTTCAACCTTATTCACATTCTGACCTGCATAGTAAAAAAGACAGATAGAACATAAATGCACAAATGAGTTCAGAAATATAGTTTGGCTTATAAGGCAGGAGTGTATAGTGTATACAAAAAATGAAAAAACATATGTTGACTAATACCTCCGGCACCACCCGATCTCGCAGTTGTAAGTTCAATATCTTTTGGATCAATTACCACGTCAACCTCTTCAGCCTGAAACCAATATGAATCAGGTTTGAAAAACAAAAGCAATAGAAGACTGTTTACAAACAACATATGTGTTCCAAAATAAAGGGAATGTGCAAGCACCAATACCTATTTTCATTATCTCATAATATGTCAAATTTCTTAACTAGCAAGCTATGTTGTGATCTAGATCTAACCCCACCCCCCAAGATTTAGTTTACTTTTGTTCTATATCTGAGTTGATGTTCTTAAGATATTGAATTTTATATAATTTTGGTATATAATCATTTGAACTTACCTCAGGCATGATGGCCACAGTACCAGTTGATGTGTGAATACGGCCTTGAGTTTCTGTCTGAGGAACACGTTGAACCCTATGGACACCCGATTCGTACTTCAGTTTGCTATATACCCGAGCACCTTTAACTTCCATAACATACGTCTTGTACCCTCCTCTTTCAGCCTTACAAAAAATATATATATTAACACAGTTATATCTGAAAGTTTCTAAATATTTATGAAAAAAGTGTAATATGTATACCTCAGAGCATGAAAGTGGTGTGTATCTTAATGAGTTTTGTTCACAGTACCTCTGGTACATACGAACCTAAAGGATTCCATAAATTAGCATAATTAGATTTCCTAAAAGAGTGCCAAAAGAAAACATCAAAAAGGCCATGCCTGAATGAATCCATATTTCTGAAAATTTTTACAATCTTTATGAGTAAAAAAATCAAAATCAATAAAAGAATAATTTCGTCTGACAGGAAGAAATTATTTTCCAAACTGAGTACCGACAGCAACTAACAATGATTATGAACAACATTCTGAAAAGTTGGAGAACTAATGATTAGGCTCTCAATATCCAAAAACAAAACAGAATAAAAAGTATCATGTTTATAATATCATATACTTGAACCATGTTTCTTTGCACAGACCACTAAACTAAAAAGAGAAAGAGAACGATGCACCTACAAGATCAGCAGCCCATAGACCAGCCTCTTCACCACCTGTACCAGCCCTAACTGCAATATAGTAACTTGACATGTTACATGATTTCATGTAACTAAAGAAAATTTTACTAAGGTTGTATACACTAGAAACTACACTAGATATTAGAGATGGCAAAATGGGAGGGACGGACATCTTGGTATGGGTCAACTGGAACCAAGACATTTTTTGTCCAAAATTTACTCCTTTCTATAAATAATTAGTATTCCAGATGTAGTTAAAGCAGTTATTTAGCTCAAGAGTAATCCAAATTTTTTTAATAAATAATTTAGAAGGTTTTGTGCATTTAAAACAGACTTTGGGCGACTTCCCATTTGTAATATTTCCTTTTTAAGCTATTTCAGTCATTTTACCTGTTTTACTTTTAGAAGTGAAAAATAACCCGGATCAACCATTCATAAGCAAAATGGTCGAACTGCCACCTCTAAGTACATATCCATCACTTTAAACTTGTAGCGTCTTCCCCAATTAGAGTTGTTTTGAAAAATATTGGTTTACATCTTAATGGGATCACTGAGATGGCTACCAAATCAAGATTAGAAATCAATTTTGTTTGAAATTTGAACAGACAGAAGCTCAAGGATATGATGACATCATCAGCTTGCTAGCAGAAAACATACCTTCAAGCAATATGTTCCTACTATCCAGAGGATCACTTGGAAGCAGCATCATCTATAAGTAGAGATAAGGTATCAATCCTACCAGAACTAATCAAACAGGAAGGAAAAGAGTACTAGTGAACATTAAATTCATTTCAGAAACTGAACCTTAAGCTTCTCTTCATACGCCTTAAGTTGCTCCGTTAAAGATTCAATTTCAGAAGAGATCATCTCAGCCATCTCTTCATCCAAGTCAGCATCTTTTGACATAGCTGACAGAAAAAATAAAAAAAATAAACATGTACTTAGGTAATCACTAAGCAAACGATAAACTCGTGGAAACCATAAACAGGGACAAGATAGTGAGTAAAACCTTTGGACTCTTCAAGTTGTTTCTCACAGTCCTTAAACCCTCTGTATGTCGCCACAACCTAGTAGCTCAAAACATAAAATTCAAACGTTGACTATCAAAAGTAGAGTAACCTATCTAAAGTTTACAAAAAAATGGCGAATTAATTACCTGGTCAAGTTCAGACATAGATTGTGCCAGCTTTTGGTACTCACTAGGATTTGAAACCACATCCGGATCTGCTAGCTTAACCTATAAGATCATCAAAGATATATGAATCAGAATGAGCACAAAACTTGTAGCAAATAGAACGCTGAAGTAAAAACTTTAAGTTTTAATTTAAGACTTTATACGCTAAAGGAAACTAGATATTACTCATATTAGTGACTTCACAAAGGTTTTTGCCAGCTTTGGTCCAAGATGTGCTAGATCAACACGGTTGATCACAGTAATTATATCCACGCAACTCTACAGTGTTTAGTCAAAATCTAGCGAATTACCATCTATCCTCCTATTTCCGTTCTATTTCAGAAATGTTATGTTATTACTAAATGAGCATCATAATGATCATATAACTAGAAAAAGTATAAGTCTTGCACCACAGGTCTACCTAAGAGTGCAACAGTCATGAGACCCCAACTTCAAAAAAGATTACGAATCCAAGTTTTCCAACCTGGTTATTCACTACCCTAACAACTGTTGCGATCCTTGCGGCACAAAACGTTTTTCCATGTGAGAATGTGCATAACACCTTGACTTTGCAGGTCCTCCCATGTTCTCAAATGGATATTTAGAAACGAAGAGGTTGAAAGTTCTTTTTGTATTATTCCTCAACTAAAACTGTGTGGGCTAGACAGATTGACAGAAGGGACAAATACGCATGTAGATACTGTTCCATAGTTATCACTGTTTCTAAATCTGTTCTATCAGAAACAAAATCATATTTCAAACTAATACTTTTAACTTTGCTGGCGTCATAAGGGTTACTAGCTCCAAGGTTCCTCTACTCTTAACTCCTTTACACAATTACACGTACCCTCCATCCCAACTTGATAATTAACAATTACACAAGACTTGAAAGCGTTCACTCCTTCAGTATAAACAACTTGTCCATTATGCTCATCAAAGCCATTAACATAATTTGGACCCTCCTCATAGTCAGTACAACCGTAATGCAACAAAACTACATTTAGTAACATGAATACAATTTCATGTGAAACATATTAAAATTTAATCAACCATCTTATTCAGCGTCACCTTCTTTCTTACTGTTTTTCAATATTCAGTACCCAATATGGATGCATATCTACAATATAGTTACAAAAACAGTGGATGTAAGAGCTCCCAAAACCATCATAGATTAATGAACAATGATAGGAACATGGCTGGATTGATGAGTATGATTAATTAGAGTGATCATATACAAGAATAATGTCAAACTTGCTACAAGTTTTCTGATAGGTATAAGAACTATATAAAGCATCCAATATGACCACTCAGCCTTCAAATAGGCATTATTATTCATTACTAAAATGTTGAAAATGCCCCCAAAACAAAAAGCATGGAATTACAAAAGATTAAAATACTCATTTTCAAGCATTGAAATGAAACTCTAACTTTAAAGGGATATATGTAGGGATGTTAAATAAAACAGTAATCTGATGGGAAACCAAACTTTCCACATACTCGATTGGGAGTAGTCTTCTAAGACAAGCATGCATCGTTTTTTCCTAGTAATCATCAAGATTCGCCAAATTGTTGGACATTTTTTATGTATCTTTAAATGTGTCACAAATTAACAAGTTGATTTGAGCTATTAATCAATAGCATTTTCCCGTTACCTAAAAATGCCCATTGGGTGGAACTCACTGAAACGATTACCCGCCACTCCGAATGTAAATGAAAATGTTTTCAACCATGACTTCTCGGCCCCTTGTTCTTTCATCACCCAAACATTGAAAGTGATACTATTGATCTTGGTGATCATGCAAAGGCATCCATTTAGGGTACCCAAACGAATCCTTGTGTAGTCGGATTCACGTAATATAAACCTCTTAGCATCACGTCCCAATTATGTTCGAAATTACCACCTCCTTAACATTGAGAGCCAATATCCCTACACTTAAATATGAAAATACCCAATAGAAAAAACCCTTTATAAAAATACCACCATAACCCATAAAGATATATTCTGGTTTGAGGTATAGTGGTGGCGTGCTCCATGAATAGGTTTTGAGATCGAATACATCATACTTATACATACGAGGTTCAGGTGGATTGTTAAAAGTTTCAAATCTAACAACCTTTAATGCATTTATATCAAATCCAAATGTATAGGGGAAGTTGTCACTTGTAGCAGGTGGATCCATAACAGCAAGTGTTTTGGATGCACGACATTTTTTTTTTTTTTGAAGGGGACGAATTTATTTTGGGGGGGCCGAATTGGAGATTTGTTTGTAACCTCAACTAAATTACCCCTAAAACCTATAATATTTATACTAGGTGCCGTAAATTTTTTTTGGGGGGGGGCCCTCCCCTGCCCCTACATAGTTCCGTCCTTGACTGTGGTCTAAAATATCAGTGAAACCCAAAATTCCTAAGCCATCAAAGGTTCCAAGCTATGTAGTTAATGACCGAAATTTCGGTGTTTCGGTCAAGGACCGAAATTTGAAATTTTTGAAATTTCGGTGGGATTTCAGTGGTATTTCGGTAATTTTATATAATAATTTCTGAAATTATGTGTATAAAAATAATAAATTTTGTAATTTTATATAAATTACGTTGGTTTTTAAGTTATAGGTTGGTTTTTAAAGCCCACCTATTTTAAGCCCATATGACTTTTTAAAAGCCCAATCACTTTTTATTAATAAAAAAACCCATATATGTTAACCTAGACCTAAATCCTCATTAGAGCACTTACATTGATAACGCCCAACCGGCGTTAAAGGTAAAATTTTGGGCGTTAAATGGCGTTAAACCGATGTGAGGGCCTCGTTATAACGGCGTTATTGGGCAATGTTAAGTGTAAAAAAAAAAAAAAAAATCATTTGAATGGAGATGTTATTGTTGTGGGTGTTTTTTGGGGATGTTAAGGTGAAATGTTAAAGTTTAACTTGGGATGTTATTGATGTGGGTGTTTTTTAGGGATGTTAAGGTGAAATGTTAAAGCTGATGTGGCGCTGACGTGGACGGTGTTAAACTTTAACACAAGTTACTGATGGGAATGCTCTTACACCAGCTATCTATAAACAAAGAAAAATCAACTACACAACGGTTCTTTCTTTCTGTCTTATTTCCTTCCATCTCAGGTTCGTTCTTTCTTATTTCCTTCCATCTCAGGTTCTTTCTTTCTTATTTTCTCCATCTCAGGTTTTTGAACCGAAAATTTCGGTCAAATTTTGGTCAATTTCGGTCAAATTTCGGTCAATTTCGCCGAAAATTTCGGGACCGAAATTTTGAACCGAAATAGTAGGGAAGGGCCGAAAACCGAAATATCAGTGGTATACCACTGGTATACCACCGAAATTGACTACATAGGTTCCAAGAATGTAAACATTTGTATTTGGTTCTAAAAACAGAAGGAATCTTGACCATGGAATGAGCCTTATCCTCCACTAGTACATTGTCGTCTATAACAGCAAGAGGCCACGGTATCAGAGGAGGATCATTCAACGTGATCTCGATTTCATAAAACAAGGATCTGAAATAAGACGATTCCAATGTGTTGATACACATATGAACCGTAGTAAAGACTTTCCAGGAAGTCGAGCAAGTATGATGGTAAGAATCTCATCGGGTATATGCGCCAGTGCCATCTAACGAACACTAGACTAATCTGATTAACAAAAGAGTATAATGGAAGTGTTTATGTCAATAGAAGGCAGAGATGTTAATTTGTATGCATGTGATTAATTAGGAAACGCTACTTCAACTCTCAATTGTGTATTTTTAACTAACCGTACTTAATTTTATATATATAGCCCTTAACACCAACTGTTTCTATCTTTAGTTACTTAAGTTCATTTATTATTAGAGATTTCACTTAAATTATAATCAATAAACATTCACTAATCTTTTCGACAAAATTTGTAAAAAAAGTATAGGTCCTGCACCACAGGTTTACCTAAGAGTGCAACAGCCGTGAGACCCTAACTTCTAACAATTTATGGATCACAACTTTTTTGACGGATCCATTACAAAAGCCAACTTTTTCTACTCGACATGTTTTTTACAGCACAAAACTTTTATTCCAATCATTTGCATAACACCTTGGCATTGCAGGTCAATGTTCTCAAAATGATGTTTCAAAATGATGAAGTTGAATATTCTTTATTCAGTTATTCCACAATAAAACTGTTTGGACATCATATAAGCACGCATAGACTGTTGCCATAGTGATCATTTTTTTATAAATCTGTGCTGTCGGGGAAAAAAAAGTCCAGAATGCTACTTCGACTTATAAAGGCATTATGAATGTTACTTGGTTTGAAGGCCTGCTCTATTCCTAACTCCTTATACACAATTACACCTACTCAAGTTGAAAGCGTTCAGTAGGAAAAACTTGTCTATTAATGCTCATCAAAACCATATTTATAATCGGGACCTTCCTGCTAGTACTCAGTACAACCTCTATAGTCTATACAAACATAACTACATTTCAGGTGAAATTCAATACATTACTAATTGACAACTTCCGTTATAGCTTACCTACTAAAACGTACACATACGAGTTCCTAAAAAGTGCCAAACACTCCTTGTTTTAGTTTTAGTAAAAACTAACAAATACCAATGCTATTAGCTCTAACCTTAAACTCGAAACACATATACCAACACTCAGAAAAATGAGCTAACCGAAAGAAAAGTTCAAAACCGATACAAATACTCACGAATTAATTATTACTAGATTAACAGATAAAAAAACTAATTGTCAATTGATTTTCAAAATGAACGAATTAAGAGACACAAAACAGATACAAAGACAGTACATAATTAGTTTATTACAACATTTTATTGGACAATAAAAGTCAAAAGTGAGGTTCAATTTAGCATTTTTGATAAAAAGCTTGTTTGGCAACAAGCGGTCAAAACAAGCATTTAATTGTAAGTTTGTAACGCTAATAAAACAATCTTCAAATGTTATCGCTACTTTTACTTCATTTTAAAATTTGGTAAAATATAATTACAGCTACCTTATGAAACACTTTTATATAAACACTTACGGCTACTTACTTTAATTTTCGGCAAACATACCCTTGGTATAAAACTCTCAGTATCCTTTATTTTAACAAATTAGTGAATTAAGTTGATTGTAATGTCGGAATGTAAGCACGGACTTTACATCAAACTAATACTAATGCCGAAACTCCGTGTATGCGCGGGATTATATAAAATAACTAAAATAAAGTTTAATAAAATGAATGTAATGTACCGATAACTCTTTCCAAGTTTTCTCAGCAGATTCAAGTTTCTTCAACAAATAAGGCTCCTATAATCAAAATATCACAATTATATAAATAACACAAACTTATAAGCCCTAAATTAAACTATATTCAACACTTACAGCCATACAAACGACTCTGGAAAGCGGTTTATAATTGCGGAAACAACGACGGTTGAATGAGAACTGTTTAGGTAAGTCGAATTTGGGTGAGAATTGTGATGAGATTGAAGATAAGGTTTGATGATTCATTGTCATCATTTGGATGTTCATGGCGGGTGATAAGACCGTTACTGGAGGGAGTGATGGGATAGATAGATAGATGTGTGTTTGATGAATTGTGAATGGATATGATTTTGTTTGGTTCGGGTAATGGGTATCGGTTGAAACTGGATCCAGATACGGTTTCGGTTTGTGGTCAGATTGGATGTTTGGAATAAAAGTTTTAGTTTGGACTGTTGGGCTTTGAAAAACAAGTGGCGGATAAATTTTATGAAATAAAAAAATGTGATACCTCTGACAGCTTTTTTTAAAAACCACCGGGCAGGCAAGGATTGAGAATTTTGGCATGAAATGATTACTTGAGTATCAAAAATGTGTACCAATCATCGGATATAAGAATTGAGTTGTGTTTGGACGTTGGGTGTTTATGAAGAATTTTTGGCCAAAATATCTTTTAGTTGTGCGTTGTGTTTGGTTAGACGTGACATGAATCACTATGAATTTGGGTTTACTAAGGTGCCGTTTGTCACAACTGTGCGAATGGATTTGAGTGATAAATAATTGATTGGTATGTAATTTAAGGCCGTTGGTTTGTTCTTAGGATGATGAGGAATGAGATGGAATGATATGGGTATGAAAAAAGTGTATCATTTTATGTTTGGTTGATAAAATATGGTTTGAAAAAGTGTATAGATATTTGAATTTTGTAGTGGTAAAAGATGGCACGGGAATGGATTTCATAGACTGGTGTGTAATGAATCTATGGCTATGATTCTTTTCTTAATCGTGGAACCAAACGGACCCAAGAAGGGAGGAGAGCTTTCACTAATTGATTCCTATCATTTTTTTTTTTTTTTTCTTCTGAATCATGTAGGCCATACTTTTTCTTTGTCTATTTCTCTCATCTTTTTTAATAATATAACAATTTAAATAATAGAAAACAATATTTGACACGATTTTCTTTTGTCCCCACCATCTTTATCTCTCTCATTTTCTTTCAATCTATACCAAACCTAAATCCTATTCTAAGCCCGTGATTATACCAAACGCACCCTAATATAATAAATGGGAATGGGTATGACTTTTCAAACCCACCAAGCTAGATGGGTTTCAGAAAACCTTTATTTTGTATGTTTCATTCTAAGATTTAAAACCCATATCTATTAAACAAACATCACTAATCATTCTTATTCTCATTCCTTATTCCCAATCCCATATTCCAAACGCACTCTTAATATCCTGATTTGGTAGAGTGGATCTCCTACTATTCTAAAGTATTAAAGGTATCTTATGGTATATTATATTTGGTAATTTTGTTCATATAGTACCCTAAACTAATTGAGTGAGTACAACGTTAGAAACTAACATAAGAAAATGAAGAACTAAGGTTTGGCAGCGACTTTTCTCTGTATCTTATTCTTTTTGTAGTTGTGTCTTCAACAATTGTTAACTGCCTTGTCAAACCTAGTCCCAAAATCACTAATGTGTATATCTCCTAATTCAGAATTTCGTCATACTTTATTGATTGATTATATGGTTCAATTGGAATCAAAACAATTAAAGTACGGGAATGACTAAAAGTATACTCAAAATGTAGAAAATCATGCCATTTGTTTTGTTTGTATGTAAATGACAAACGAGTTCACAATATGCAAAAGTTACATACTTCTTTGGCATACTCATGGAGCATTAGTCCAATGGTTGGAGCACTTGTGCTTGAGTCAATAGACCCAAGTTCAAGTCCCATCCTTGGCATTTGCTTCATATTAGGTACCCACTTCCGCAAAACCTATGGGCACACTGGAGAGACTTTGTGGAATAAGAGCTCAGGGGTCCGAGTCTTGGCTCGTGCTCACTCCAGTTGGTGCCCCACTAGGCCAGGAGAGTTGCCGGAGCTATTCCTTGTGGGGTGGACAATGGTTGGTACCAAAAGGCACCCGGGATCAAAGTGTTCCCGTCAATCTACACCTTTTGTGGAATATCAGCAATAAACTAGTTATAAACTTGCAATATATAAAAGATTGCTACACTTGGTTCTTATAGAGGCAAGTAACACAATAACCTCATAAACATATAACAACATGCCTAAGCAATAATTAAACATGTCATTGCCAAACACCGATTGCAAAACAAAATAAAATACAAAATTACAAATTACAAAAGCAAAATAAAATTCATGTGACCTTACTTAACATCTGATTTTCTTTCGTTAGTTTTTCGTCAATACATAATATGATAATCACATGACTTGGCAAAATTAGAGCTAGAGTACTATATGAACCAAATTATCAACTATGACGTACTATAAGGTACCTTTAATATTTTGAGGTAGTAGATGATCCACTTAACCAAATTCAGGGTATTAAAAGATATATTTGCCGTTTTTTTTCCTACTAAAAAATTGGACTTGATTTCAAAACTTAACTCGAATTCGATCAAGTTACAAGGTTAATGATTACGATCGGTACACCTTCATAAACTTGTTCTTGAAACTCAACTCGAGCAAGCTAAATTAATAAACGTCATATCAACTCGACTAGACTCGGTTCGAATACATATTAATTTATATTGAGTTTGTTCTCATTTACACCCTTATTCCGTTAAGGTTGATAAAGTCGGGAAATCGCTCAAATACTTTTGTCTAACTAGATTTATAATCTCCGAACATTACATGTTACATATTGTCCTTTTAACGAATTATGTGAAGTATTCGTTGTTGGATCACGTATATTTTTGCAACAAAGCTAGTGAACAAATTTACTTTATGTTTATTTGATTAAAGTGGCTGCAGTTATTGCATTTCGTGTTATTAACTTTTTACAGAAACCGTGTTATTTTCACCTTCATAGTTGCAGTTTCCAAAAAAGATTCACTTCTGTAAAACAACCAAAAGGAATTAAATATCTAGAGGACCAATTAGTAATTTCCAAACAAAAATACAAAAGAAGCAGGTGAAGGACACGAATTCAACGTACGGCGTCGTATCGTCTTTGGTCCCCTCTTTCAGCAAAAAAGTTCTCACCGGCACTAATATTGAAGAGGGCGTGGGTCCCACGTTTTCCAATACCAATACGTGTCGCTTTGTTATTGGTTAGTTCCTGTGGGCCCCTCCATTGATGAATATTGTCAATTTTGGCCCTCAAGTTTTTCCAGATGGTATCACTGTGCTATTGCCTTGCAATTTGCCAATTTGGCATATTGTCGCATTTGAATTTCTGCCATTTACAATGTTTGTCATTACAATTGAACATTAAAATAGTGTTAATGTACCATCTTGTTGAAATATGATTGCACTAAATAAAATTTGTTACGCTGTGTACATCATATATTGCACTAAATGTACTTTAAAGCATTCAAAATACATAAATATGCCATAAATAAAAAAAATAAAGTAATCAAGATATATTAATATTGAGCTCGTTATGTGATGGTACTACAATATCAATATCTATACTTTAATACTATTACTTTAAAATGTACTAGTTATAATACTTTGTGAAGTAATTACATATAATTATATACTTATGGGGTTTTGACAAAAAATAAATTGCCATAAATAAAAAAATAAAGTGTATTAAACTGAATATTTTGTGTTTAAAACTGGTGTTTAAAGGTAATTACATATAATTATATACTTATGCACGAGTTTTCAATTATATATTAATATCCATTATAATTTGTTAAAATAAAATTTGTAAAAATTTATCTTAGATAACTCAAGATTTAACTATATTTAGCAGACATATATGTTGATGTTGCTATTTAAATTTTACTATTGATATTATGTTGTACACAAAATGCGTGTTTAGTAACACATAATTAGCGTCGATAAAGTTAAAATATATTCTTTAAAGTTTTAAAAAAGTGTTTTTCTACATATCCTTATATAAATAAATAAGAATTACATGATTCGTTGTTATAAGTACAATCACGTATTTTTTTTCTTCATATTACAGTAACCCGTACTTACAATTTGATAATTTTATTTTCGTTTTCAAAAATTTAGCCGTATTTAATATTCAAATTCGTGTCCACATAATCATAATTTTAAAATAAAATAAATAAGTCCTTACTAAACTTATATAGTAAAAGAAATATTTTGATATTTATAATCTTATGCATGTTTATATGTTGTAATTTTAAAACAACATATATATTGTATTTTTAATATATAAAGTATAGGGGGTATAAAGTATAAAGGTGAATTTATTTAATTTCTAAAGTTATTATAAAACATGAAAACTTATAATATTACACTTAACCTTATATAATTTTTAAGAATTCAACCACTAAAGTTTTATTAATTACCTCATTTTTTTAAGTTTTTGTTTTTACAAATATTGTTATAAGTATAATCGCATATATTTATTTTTATATTAAAGTAACCCGTGCTTACAATTTGATAATTATATTCTCGTTTTCAGTAATTTAGCCGTATTTAAAATGTAAACTCGTGTCCACATAAGTTAAACTTAAATGAAATAAGTGGGTCCTTATTGAACTTAAAAAGTAAAAAAATTGATACTTATAATCTTATGTAAATTTATATGTTGTTATTTTAAAACAACATATACATTGTATTTTTTAAGATATAAAGTATAAAGGGTATAAAGTATAAGGAGATATTTGTTTATAATCCAAAGTTATTAAAAAACATGGATGCTTATAATATTACACTTAAATCAATATAATTTTTAAAAATTCAACCACTAAAGTTTTATTAATTACCTCCTCTTTTTTTAAGTTTTTGGTTTCACAAATTTGACACCTATATTTTTATGTGTTTTTTCTATCAACCAAAAATTTTCACCAAATTTATTAAAGTTTGACCAAAATCAAATTTAATTTTGACTTTTATTAACCAATCACATCACACGATTTTGCTTACGTGACGAAATCGAGCTCTCCTATTGGCCCAATTGTTTTTTCAATAAGAATGAATTCTCTCCGATGACCAGACACGACCAAGTTGCCACAGTCGATGACCAAGTTAAAAAAAATAATAAAAAAAAATAAAAAAAAAAAACTTGAAGGGAAAGTGTGTGGAAATATCGGCTGAAAAAACAACCGATTTTCGCTTTTTGGGTTGCCTCGACCGATCCTCGACCTACACCCCGCATTGGTCATTTCAAAGTTATTTTGTCGAGAAAGTTGATGTGGCACCCGGTGACCTGGGTCACGACTGTGTCCAGCTTTAAAGGTTGACCAAAATCAATTTAATTTTTGATTTTTATTTACCAATCACATCTCACGATTTTGCTTACGTGTGTGCCCCAATATGCTCACGTATTTCTAACCATATAATATGCGTATCCGACTCACATATTCGAACAATCCTACCATAAAATTCCCTATATAGGCACTAAAACACATCTTTGGTACATTAAAATACATTCATATATTATCTAAATCAGCAACTCAACTTAATTATACATTCATATCTTGGCGGTAGAAAATCCTTCCACGACAATCATGTGTTGATATTTAATCCTCTTCTAAAAAACGTACACAAAAAATTGCATTACACTTTAGTATGTACGACAAGATTATAAAACTGCAAAAACCACTAACATGTTGCATTATAGTGAGGATAACAACAAAGTTAGTCATAACATCAAATAAGAAAACTTCAGATTAGAACTAAAGGGGTGTTTGGTATGCTTATTAAATGTGCTTATTGGCTTATTCAATTACCATAACACAATAAGTTTATGATAAAGCTATAAGCTTTTTTGAGAAGCTTAGTATTAAAACCCCGAACTCACAACTAATTCTATCATAGCTTAGTGTGTTTATAGTAAAAACTCAAATATTAAGCGTAGAACTTTTCAATAAAAATAATAATTAAAAAAAAATTACTAAAAGTTGGTGTGTATAACAAAAAAGTTAAACCATAAAAAAAGTTACTAAAAACTATCAGCTAGATAAGGCATAAGCCAAAGTTCTATTGAAGTCTCTTTCGGATTCTATTCAGAAGCAAAAAGAGGTTAACACATAAATCATAAGTATAGAAGAATGGTTATATCTCACATCCGTGATTACCAACTCAATAACATTATTGCAGTATAGTAACGTAATAATCTGATTAAAAACTATATATTCTTGCTTAATTATTCTCATGTACATACTTTTATTTCTTTACAATGGCCAACTATTACGTTTTTTTTTGATGAAACATCACGTCAATGAATAAAGTTAGGTTATCACCTACGTAGCTTTTCTTTTTTTTTTTTGATTTAGGAGGTGATTGTTATGAAATAAGGATTGTGATGCGTGCATTTTTTTTATAATTTAAGGAAAACACCTTCTAAATTAACCAATGACTATCTAACCCATGTGTGTGTGTGTGTGTGTTTTTTTTTTTAATAATTAGCTTTGTAAAACGCGTTTTTAACCGACAGACATGTTGAGGTTGAGGTTGATATTGTTGTTTAACTTTAACTATTGATATCATGTTGTACAAAATGTGTGAGTTTAGTAGCACATAATGAGCGTTGATGAAGTTAAAATATGCTCCGTAAAGTTTTTAAAATGTTTTTATTGATATCCATATATAAATTTTAAATAATAATTCATGAGTCGTTGTTATAAGTAGAATCACGTATATTTATTTTCATATTACACTTCGTCTTACCATTTGATATTTATATTCCAGTTACTAATATTAAAAAGTATAGGGAGTATAAAGTGTAAGGGGTTATTTGTTTTTTTCTAAAGTTATTAAAAAACATGGAAACTTATAATTTTACACTTAGCTCTGTATAATTTATTTAAAATTCAACCACTAAAGTTTTATTAATTACTCCCTCTTTTTTAAGTTTATGTTTTCATAAATTTGACACCTATATTTTTATGCATTTTTTTTCTTAACCAAATTTCTCCCCCAAAATTATTAAGTTTGACCAAAACCAATTTAATTTTGACTTTCTATTGACCAATCATATTGCTCGATTTTGCCTACGTGGCAAATTCGAGCTCTCCTATTGGTTTAATTTTTTTTTCAATAAGAAGGGTTTTACAAAAACACTCTGAAATGATGTAATTCTTTTATTATATAAAAGATTTGAAATCTTCTAAAAGTATAAAGCTTAAAATTTTAAGTAACACACTTACTAATAATGAAAAATGAAGTTACTCCAGAAAATTAAGTGTCTTAAATCTGTAGACTTGTAACAGTCCTTCAATAAATATCTAATAAGTGCTAGTTTTAAAACACCCTTATAATAAAAATACATGTTATTATACATATTGTACAAACTAATAAAACACACAAAGCTTTATACAATTTATATAAATTAAGTTGATGGTACATATGGTTTTAAAAATCAGACCGGACCAACATGTTCAATCGGTTTAACTAATAATCGGAGTTACCACCTGTTCGGCTAGACAATAGAATCCATCCGAAAACGAATTCGAGATGACCATCGAAACCGGTCAAACGGATTAATCGGGTCGGACCGGGATCATTTTCTTCTTATTTTTCTCACGTTAATCAACTCGTCATTGTTATTTTGTTGGTGTCTGGACTTTAATTACAGGGTACCCGCTGCCGCAATACACTGGTACCCTAGTATATTTGATGATTTTGCTTGTTTACTATTCATTGCACTAAAATAATGTGATGTTTAGTGCCAGTATTATAAAGCATTTTTTCATACTTTTACACTATTTTAGTGGCAAAAGTACATTTGATGCTAATATTGGAGATGCTAACATTGCAAAAATTATAATTTTGCACTCTTTTAGTGAAAAGGTACATTTGATGCTAACATTATAGAGTATTTTTCATATTTTTGCAATAAATATGAATGAATAGTATTGTTAATATAAATAAACCATAAAAACGTTTATTAAAATCATTTTAACGAAATAAATAAAATACGTAAAAACTTTGAGCCAATAGTTTACTAACACCCTTTTACTAAACATATTAAAACCATTAAAATATTTTTAGCTAAATGAGTTCTATAAAACCAAAGACATTTTTGTGGAAAACTAGAAGGGGGGGTTAAATAGTTTTACCGATTAAAACTTCGTTTTAAACTATTTAGATCGACTTATGTCAATCTATTTAATGTGTATGTTGGATGTTGATAGATAAACATATGAATAAGTAATGCAAAGATAAAGAGTAAGAAACACAAAACCACAACGCGAGTATTTATAGTGGTTCGGCTACAAGGAAACTTTCCTTGCCCTACCACTCCCCGAGTCACCTACTCGAGAGTTTGTAAGCACTACACAACACAAGCTCCTTGTGGCGGAGAATCCTTCACAACGTCGCCTACTCTTTATCCGGTACAAGGCTAGACACCGGGTTCTTCCACGAGGTAGAACCAAACCTATCACAACGTCGCCTACACTTTAACCGGTACAAGGCTAGATACCGAGTTCCATTACAAAGGTGGAACTACTACCCAACACTACACAACACCTATCCCAAAAGAGACATACTCCTTATAACAACATCATAAGGATCTCACTATCCTTTGACCCAAAACTAATCTATCTTGTACATCGATGCACCATATCGAATGTACACCCTAGGCACCTTTCACTAATGCCTTTTGACTTGAGCCTTCAGCACCTTTCACTAATGCCTTCGACACGGACCTTTGGCACCTTTCACTAATGCCTTCGACATGGACCTTTGGCACCTTTCACTAATGCCTTCGACTTGACCCTTTTGGCATCTTTCACCTATGCCTTCAACACAACACTTCTAAGGATTAAGAAAGAACTATCAACAAGAGAACTTCAGTAGTCTTGATGATGACGAAGCTTGGCAACTCATGGACTTGAGCTTGCTCGACTTCAAGAGGTGGTGATCTCGCCTTTAAGAGGAACCTAGAGAATCACACAAACACAAAACTACATGGAAAGATCTTTTGGATCTGAGGTTAGAGAGTTTACAATACTAAGAGAGAGTATGTGTAAAAGGGATGAGTTACAATGAATAAATGGATCACTATTTATAGGCAAAAACCTCTATTGTTCCCTGGATCCCACGGATCCCTTACTTGAGGGATCCGTCCAGTGTAATCCTAGGGATCCGTGGACGCTCCTCACTATTTGGGTTATGGGTCATGGATCATGGGTCATGGGTACCCAAATAGATACAATGTGTCTAGACATTGGATCATGGGTCATGGGTCATAGTCCATGGATAGTCCCCAACATGACTTCATGCATGATGTCATGCAATGGGTCATGGGTTATGGATCAAGCTCCATGGGTATGGGTCATGGACTTTGGGTTTTACCCAACTACATTCAATGTATCTAGTCAATGGGTCAAGTATTTAGATTATTACCCATTACATTGCCCATTACAATATAAGTTATGCACATTTCCATATTATGTAAACACTAGTTGTTATACATATGTATTTCTATAAAATGTAAACACTATTACTTTGTTTAGTGTTTTATATGAAAATATAAGTGTGTTAGTAAACTATTGGCTCAAACCATTTACGTAATTTATTTGTTTCGTTAAAATGATTTTACGTTTGTTATCGACAATACAATAGAAGATCGTAAAATATAAATAAACGTTTTTACGGCTTATTTGCATTAACAATCTCCCCCTTTTTGTTGATGACAAAACATAAGATTATTTTAAGGAAAAACTAAAATTCGTAAGAGTTTCAATTGGAGTTTTTACTCTCTTCTCCCCCTTTTTGTCTAAACAAAAAAAGTGTCGAAAAGAAACTAACACATTGTTTTAAGAAAAACGTGTATAAAGTAATAAAATGAAAAATAGTAGAGAGTAAGAGAAGAGAAGAATTCTCGTCTTAGCTCCCCCTTGACGGGTGCTTCCCTTTGTGAGGGAGTCAAGTAATTAGGAAGACTAAGCAAGTAAGTTGCAATTATGTTTGCAAATGGTTTCGTCTATGACGAAAAATGCTCCCCCTTGACGAGTGCTCCGTTGAGAGGAGGACGTCAAGTACTAATGTAATCCTAAGTGAAAATATTGCAAGCGTTTTTGCAATGTTTTGCTTTGACAAGAATCTCCCCCTTGTTGAGGGTGTCAAAGTTTTCATGTGTATATTGAAAATCTACAAAACAAATGTTAGAAAACAAGTATATGATGCATAATTACGTAAGCATTTCAGTCACTGACTTCAAATACGTCCCGTTGTTAAAGATAGACACTCGTTTCCTGTAAAAAAAACCCCAAAAATAGATTTAGGACTTCATTAACATAACAATAAAGTTATTAAAACTTACCACAATCTTAGAATTAAGCGATGTAACTTTCTATTTCTTCCAAAAAACAACAACAACTAATTTACTAATCTTTTCAAGTAAAGAAAACACTAAATTGAATTCAAGCATTGTACCAAAAACAATCCATCAAACATTAACATAAACTTCCATATATTATGATGAAAACGTACTAAGACACAAACAAACTTTCCTAATTATTATCTATTATATTGAGCGTACATACATTAAAATAGAGGTGAAACATATTTGTTATAGTATGTGTTTATTTTTAAGGAACCAATAAAAGATTAAGAAGAGATGAAGAACAATACTTTTAATTAGGGCGGGTATTTGTGTTTGTCATGAGGTTATCACCTAGTCTAAAGCAATCTTTAACATAAGAAATATCGTACATTAAAGCAATGCCCATATGAAAAAACAAAACTTTAGACAGCCACAGAAGATCATTGATATTGATAAATGATGAGGGTTCACTATAGGTGATCTTTAGGACTAAACGACTGCTGCATGTCCTTATACTATGAAAAAGACACACACCTGAAGATTTTTTTTCGAAATGCGTAGATGAAACATACTAGGATCTTAAATATACCGCCTAGGCACCGTCACACACCGAGAAAAGTCACCACGTACCATGGATAACCACAATGAATAGTTCAGTCGCGTCGAAACACAACCTTGTCTAGTTCACGCCCCTATGAAAATTTAGAGTAACACAAAGTACAGAAATAACGTAAAGTAATGCTTAGATCTAGCACGGCTGCAACCACAGCTACGCTGTGATTACCTCGCCAAGATGTTGTCCAGAAAACACTCATAATTTCCTTTACAAATAAACCATAGGCAGAAACCAAAGGCCTATGAAAAACAGGCTCAGAAAATCGGTCGTAAGACATTAGTTTTTTTTAATTACGGTCAATAAAATATAATGGTTTCAACATGCTACCATATATAATATCTCAGCTATTACGCAACCCATGTAAATTTAGCATTGCCTAATTAATATTCATGGTATCAACCTGGTAAGCACACGAAGGCAGCAAAGCTATTGCTCGACAACCCCCTACAGCACCAGCTGTCGACTTAAGTCTAAAAATATCAGGCTCAGATAGGGAAGTAACCCGGAAAAACATGGTACATCCGGCATGGCTGCAAACGAAAGAGGCTATAACCATGTGATACTTTCCTAGCCACACATATGAGTTTGCTAGAAACAAATCTTAAAAAAACACTGCTATTCTTTTTTTTAGAACGACAATTTTTTACAACCTACACCAGACATCTACAAATTTTATCTCACATGTCTCCAACGAGACTTGAACCCACAACCTCTAGGTTAATGTGTAACTCACATATCGTTAGGCCAAAAGGCCTTTGGTCTCTTCATCTTCTTTATCACATCCGGTAACAACGTCCCACCGTTTCTCGGCTAATTATTTTTATTCTTAAGATTACTTTCTTTATTTCTCTATTTAGTTCCAAGGTGGTTCCTTACCGATCTAAAAGGTAGGTCCTAAAATTATTCAATGCATCGCTTTTATATCGATTTTGCGTCCAAGGTGGTTCCCGGGTATCACCTTATAACGCCTTAGGTACGCCTTTGAACCATTATCAACTCTTTAATCTTCACATGAGACTCATCCAAAATCTTAGCATTTGATGCATAATTTTTTTAAAAAGATAAACCAAAAGGGTGGTGGGTGCGGTCGGCCATGGTGGAGGTGGTGGTGCTCGTCTTTTCAGTGACGTGTGTAGAGTAATGCATCAAAGGTATATAGTTGTCAAGTGTAGTGGGTGTATAAAGCATATAAAGTTCTCAGTTCTTGATTTAGAGTTTCAATATTTTTTTATCTGGATTTGACGTTTAATGTAAATTTGAAGATTTGTTATGACGTTTAATGTAAATTTGAAGATTTGTTATGTTTTTGAGTTTTAGTAAAAAGGAATAAAAATAAAAGTATTGATTTGTGTGTTTTTTATTGCACTGGTGCTATTATATTATTAGTGTGTGTGTTTATCAAGGAAAAAAATCAATAAATAAATAAATGAAATGACAAAAAACTTGAAAAGACAAAGTTGCCCTTGGGTGTCTGGCATGTGACATGAGATTACGAGAGAAAATTAACGTTGTTACGAAATTGGACTAGCAGCGAGCCGGCGAGCAACATTTCAAACGTTAAGGAGGACTGCAGTAGCTTTGTCAAAATTTGGACTATATGTTGGGAATTATGTGAAGTAGGATTTCTGCTGTCATTACTGCCGAAGGTTTCTGCTGAAGTAGAAGCAGAATCTGCTGAAGAAGTGATTCTACTGAAGAGTACAAGCATTGCCGTGTTACTGAAGGGTAAAAGTCGACTAGGATCGGATGCGTAAACTATTGTATTAAATGCTAACTCATTATTATATTTGAACGGCCCGAGGTTAGCATGGGTTTTATTGTACTGCTCAATATAGTTTAATGTATTAGTCATTAAATGAATGCTTGCATGTTTAGTCGATTGGGTAGTAAGAGATTAGGGTTCCTTGTTTATTAAAGGAACCATATAGTTTGTAATAGAAATACCTGAAACATAGAGTTTCAGTGCATAAAAAGATCCATAGAGGATCTAAGTGTTCTTAGTAATAACAACTTGTGTTTACATTCCGCTTTAGAACACGAGTTGTAGAGATTTTCTATTAGTTTGCTTATGATTACATAGGCAACACTAACGATCCACGAGTGCTAGATCTTTCAAGGTCTGAGAGTGTGCAACGTGAGAAAACACTTCATCAAGTGGTATCAGAGCCTCAGGAGAGTCTCTACGATACTGAGAACCTTATTTTCCTCACCCAAATACAATCAAAAACTTATTTACATTGCCTGGAACTGATGATGAATCAGATGTCACAAACACCAACAACAACAACATCATCAAAAACACCACCTCTATGCAGCAACTTAGTCTCTCCAACAGTAATGGCAAGTTTCCTTATCTGAAGAAGGAAGAATATGATCTGTGGACAATGAAGATGCGAAGCTGGATCTGCAATATTGATTGGAATCTATGGGAGATAGTAAAAATGGCAACTGACCTAAAGAAGACCATCCAGGATCTTGATGGTAAGTTCACCATTGCTCCTCCCAAAGCTGCGAAGAGGTTTTGGTGCAAAGAGAACACAAGGTAAGAACCATCCTCCTTCAATCTATTCCCTAAGATCACTTAGGTGCTTTTCACCACATGGTTGATGCAAAGGACATCTGGATGGCTCTTAAAGCTAGGTTTGGTGGTAATGAAGAGTCCAGAAGAATGAGGAAGTCCATGCTTAGACAACACTTCCAAGAGTTCAATATTTCTGAAGAGGGTATCCACAAGGGATACTGACGGGTTTCACAAGATTACGAGTCAGCTAAACCAATGAATGCAAAGCCCCGACAATGATGATAGCAACTCTAAGTTCCTTCGATCTTTGCCTCCATCTTGGTTGCATGTGTGTATAGCCCTGAAAGCTAAAGGTGGACTGGACATGCTCACTTTTGACGAGCTATACAACAAACTCAGATCTCTTGAACCCGATGTCAGATCTCCCTACCGTGCAACCTCCTCCGGTCATTCAGCCTTTGTTGGGACATCCCACTCGAATATGATGATGCATGCTTCTAGTCCATCTTATTTACCATCATCATCCTATCATCCCACTCCTTCACATCCTCAAGCTAAGACTGGAAGTATATTGGAGGATGTCCTTCATCCTTTGTTGCTTTGATTATGACACTCACATCCGGTATATGAAGACTTTGATCAAGTGGACCCACTTGAGATGGAGGAGATGAAGTTGAAATGGCAAGTGGCCATGCTTTCGGTGGATATCAAGAGGTTTGAAGAGAAGGCAGGAAGGAAGTTTGGATTCAAGGGAAGGATCCATTCGATTTGATAGGAGAAAGGTCAAGTGTTTCTCTTGCCACCGGATGGGTCATTTCGAGGGAATGCAAAGACAGGAAGAATGGAGAGAGTACCGGCTACAATACCTTCGCCAGAATCGAAAGGAGCTAGCACTTCTGCAGCTCTAGTCACCTTGGATGAACAGGTCAACTGGGTTGCTCATGAACCTGTGAATGTGGAAGGCTGCGACACGAGAAGCTTGGACTGGCGGCAAGGTGCACTTCGAAGATAGGCATGATCGGTTTGCCTTCATGGGTCTTTCTCGGTACACAACTGTATATTTGGTTGTAGTGAAAGATATCTTGAATGAAAGAAGCTTATGATACTATGAAACCTAGATACAATGCATGCTATGTTGATAATGAAGCCTATAAACTTTCGTTAAAAACATTAGAAAGACAAAAGGTTTGGTTTCAAAAGAATCAGATTGCTTATGAAGAAAAGATTAAGGTGCTTCAATTTGATCTAGATATTGCAAACATTAACTTGAAAAGCACTGAAAATGAAAAAGCTGATACTATTACTGAGAATCTAGAGCTTAAAGAGAAACTTGCGGAGGAAATAGCTAGACATAAACAATGGTTGATATCAGGTGACAATCTAGCTAAAGAAATCTATAGTAGTCGGTGAACTCGGAATAGGTTTAGGTTTTCAAAAGTATGTAGGCTTGGAAGCTAGGAATGATGGGCTAAATCTACACTGCAGGCTTAGAACATTTTAGAAAGGAAGGTGATTTGCATCTTTGTCCCTGGACCTATTAGAGGTGAATTCATGCCCACCGACTGTCTATTCTTGTTGACTTTGATGGATCACACCATCTGTCTGGCAACAAGTCAAAAGACTTGCCAGACAACGATGCTTCATCTTATGATTTTGTCTCTTTCTCTGACAATTCATCAGATCAAGGATCTACTTACAGCAGTGATCCAAGTGATAAGTCAGATCTTCCCAAGCCCTCACCTGAGCCTACACCCAAACCTGCACCCAAGACTATCTACAAGCCCTCTAGGATAACTGCTGAGGAATCAACTTTTACATCTTTGCATAATTTGTCTGTTAAAAACAATTCCTTTAATGTTTCTGGTTTAAATACTTCTACATGTAATCGAACATCTTCTTTGTTGAATCTATCTTCCAAAAAGAAGACTTGTTTTGTTTGCGGAAGTAAATTTCATTTAATTAAGGATTGTGATTTTCATGAGCAAAGATCAGATGCATGTGCTCTTCAGAAAACCTAGACCGTGTGGACCAATGTTAAACCTATTCCACCACATGTCCCACAAGCTAGAACTGACCCTTCTTGGAGGAAATCGCCTAATAGACTTTATGTGCGACCCACTAGTCCATACTTTAAACATGGTTATTGGCCTGCATATGTTGACTCTATGAAAAATGGGAAAGGATGTTGGGGCATTCTTTGTCAAGTCCTCGGCAGGTTGTTCTTGGAATAATAAAAGACCTAACTATCAATGGAAACCCAAGAACAATGGTGGATCTTACTCTTTTGCTAAACCTAAATCTAATGATCCACAAGGCGGTTCAAGTCAAGAATGACTTGAGCCTCCTCGATATACTAACATTCTTTTGTAAATATGTTTGTCTTTATAGGATCATCCCCTTAAACATAAAGATATTGGTATTGTTGATAGTGGTACATTCAAGGAGTATGTCCGTAATAGAGATATGATGCACAATTTTGTTCTTATTGTAGAAGGAGGGAATGTGACCTTTGGTGGAAGTGATGGTAGAATTCGGAAAAGGCACAATCAAGACACCTCTTCTGAACTTTGAGAATGTGTCCTATGTTAGGGAGCTTCAGAACTTCAACTTGTTCTCTGTCTCACAAATTTGTGACACCAAGAACAAGGTACTCTTCTCTGAAAATGAATGTCTTGTGCTTTCTAAAGAGTTCAAGCTTCAAGAAGATACCTCAATTCGCGAGAGTCCCTCGAACTCATAATCTATACACATTCAACCTCAATGAAGTTCACCCTGATGGTAACCTCACCTGTTTCTTTGGCTAAAGCATCATTAGATGAGTCCAATAAATGGCATAGGAGAATGGCTCATGTGAATTTCAAAACTATAAACACTCTCTCCAAAAGGGGTCTTGTCGAAGGTCTTCCCACCAAAGTGTTCTCCAATGATCATAATTGTGTTGCATGCAACAAAGGGAAGCAACACAGAGCATCCTACAAAGTCATCACTGCAGTGAGCATCATTTCTGAACCTCTTCAGCTATTACATATGGATCTATTTGGTCCAACTCAAGTCAGAAGCATTGATCACAAGTTCTATTGTTTGGTCATCATGGATGGTTATAGCAGATTTTGCTGGGTGTTCTTTCTAAGAACTAAAGATGAAACAACTCCATCGAAAGACTTCATCACTCTCGTTGAAAATCGGTTGAATAAGAAGGTTAAGGGAATTGGTGTGATAATGGGACGAGTTCAAGAATACCATTATTATAGAACTCTGTAGGTCTAAAAGGATAAAGAGGGACTATAGCAATCCAAGAACCCCGCAACAAAATGGGGTGGCTGAAAGAAAGAATAGGACCTTGATTGAGGCTGCAAGATCTATGCTTGCAGACTCCAAACTGCCCACTATGTTTTGGATGAAGCTTGGCACGCTTGCTATGTGCTTAACCGGGTCTCCATTACTAGACCTCACCTCAAGACACCATATGAACTTCTCTTTGGGAAGGTTCCAGTCATTCATTACCTCAAACCTTTTGGTTGTCAAGTGACCATTCTAAACACCCGTGATCCGTTGGGGAATTTCGATGAGAAGGCTGATGATGGCTATATTGTGGGTTATTCAGCTAATAGCAAGGCTTATAGAGTATACAACTTATCTGCCAAGAAGATCGAGGAGACGTTGAACCCGAGATACCGGAGGATAAGCCCAACGTTCAAGGACGAGGGTCATGTGTGGTCTTTTGACCTTGACTACCTAACCGATTATCCGGGGTATACTAGACATATGGCTAACCAAAGTGCACGCTCTCAAGTTTATCCCACTAACAATGCGGTACCTTGGATCTTGACTCGGAAGTGAATTTGAAGATGATGAACATCCCATACTTGTGCCTTCTTTCTCCCTTAACAATGTTGCAGGTAACTCTTCAAGAGATACTTCTGGGCGTGAAGATGAATCACACTATGATGAGGACCTTGCTAGGCTTCAGACTCAAGAATTTGCAGCTATGCTTGAAGCTAAAAAGGTGACTGGAGAGCTTGCAAATGAGGCGTCGATGGAAACCATCCTTCTGACAGATGCGTCTCTCCCATCGTCATCAAATCTGCTGAAAGCTCGTCAGTTACTACTCCTACTCCTACTAGAGTGTCGACAGACTTTGGGAACCGTATACTCGCTTTCCAAGTCCTTCAGATCTTGGAAATCATCAACCCAAATCTGGCATTTTCTCCTCACCTTCCTATGACACAACTTTTGTACCAACTGTGTCAAATCTTGAACCTACCATTGAAGTCAACCCCACTGCTTCTAAAAGAATCAACCTTTCTCACCCTCAATCCAATATCATTGGAGACATTCTAGCTCATGTTAGAACTCGAAAGGCTATCTCTAGCCCTAAATTTGGACAAGTTGCTTTTCTTTCCTATGTCTCAAATCAACAAAGAGACAATCACACGACTACAAGCATTGTTCTGTTTGCATGTTTTCTTTCCCAAGTAGAACCAACCAGTATCTCTCAAGCTCTTGAAGACTCAAGCTGGATTGAGGCAATGCAAGACGAAATGCAACAGTTTCAGAACCAACAAGTTTGGATCTTGGTACCTTTACTAGATGGGAAATATGCTATTGGAACTAAATGGATTCTGAAAATCAAAAGAGATGCACGGGGTGTGGTAATTAAGAACAAAGCAAGATTAGTAGCTCAAGGTTACAGGCAAGAGGAAGGGATTGACTATGATGAAGTGTTTGCACTTGTTGCAAGAGTAGAGGCCATTCGAATTTTCTTGGCATATGCCTCTTACATGGGCTTCATGTTATATCAGATGGATGTTAAAGGAGCCTTCAGTATGGAGAGATTGAAGAGGAAGTTTATGTCACACAACCCAAAGGATTTGAAGACCGGATCATCCTAATCATGTTTACAAAGTCGTTAAAGCTCTCTATGGACTTCATCAGGCACCAAGGGCCTGGTATGCTAGGCTTTCATCATTTCTCACCAAGCATGGCTACGAAGAGGTGCCATAGATAAAACTCTTTTTAGAAGAAGAGCTCGACAGATATCATACTTGTGCAAGTGTATGTGGATGACATTATTTTCGGATCTACTAAAGAAGCTTGGTGTAGGGAATTCGAGGATCTAATGAAGGGAGAATTTCAGATGAGTGCCATGGGGAGCTCACTTTCTTTTGGGTCTCCAAGTTCAAGATAAACAAGATGGGATATTTATCAGTCAGGATAAATATGTGAGGGACATGTTGAAGAAATTCGGCATGGAAGGTATCAGGATTGCCACAACACCTTATGAAGCTCCAAAAACAAAATCCAACAATGATCCAGATCTACCTGTGAATGTTCATTTATACGGATCTATGATTGGTTCTTTAATGTATCTAATGACTTCAAGGCCCGATATTACCTTCGTAAGTGTGTGCTCTCGACATCAAGTCACTCCACTTACTTCCCATCTCAATGTTGTCAAGAAGATCTTTAAGTACCTCAAAGGCCAACCTCTTTTGGGCCTTTGGTACCCAAAAGAGTCTCCTTTTAAGTTGGAAGCATATAGTGACGGTGATTATCTTGGTGCAAATCGGATAGGAGATCCACAACCGGAGGTCATCAATTCCTTGGAAAGAGATTGATCTCGTGGCAGAGCAAGAAACAAACCGTTGTGGCTACCTCAACTCGGCGAGTATGTTGCTGCCGCAAGCTGCGTGGGCAAGTACTATGGATCCAAAACCGATTCTTTGGACTATGGGTATAAATTCATGAACACAACTCTTTTTATTGATAATCAGAGTACCATATGCATTGTCAAGAATCCAGTTTTTCACAGTAGAACCAAACATATTGAAATCAGACACCACTTTATAAGAGATGCCTATGAAAAACATTTGATAAATGTGGCTAAAATTCATACAGATGATAATGTGGCAGATCTGTTAACTAAAGCTTTTGATGGACCAAGGTTTCAACACCTAGTGGTCAATATTGGGATGCTTAACCCTTAACTGCCTAGTTTAAGGGGAGGCATATGCCTCAAGAGAGAGTTATATTTGGTCTTATTTGTTCACTTTGTTTTGCCTTGTATTGTTAATTTCTTTATATATAAAAAAACCGTTCTTTTGCAGATTTATTGTATTTCGTTGAGGGTTCTTAACTCACCAGATATCCCTTGTGTATATCAAAGAGTTGGCTAGTCCAAAGGGTACAGCTTTGGTAAAGACATGTCAAATCTGTTGATAGCTGTAATGGTTTGCTCAAAATCATAGGGTCTGCAACCACCCATGCTTAATTGCTGAGAGTGTATGGTCCTCAATTCACCATGGTCTATTCCTTTTTGGAATCCAAGAATTGGCTAGCCCACACGTATATGGATTGTGGTAAAGGAAACTATCTCCATATTTGGTTATCAATTCACCAATTCTAAGAATTGACTAGTCCTGAGCAAACGGCTATAGGTAAAGACACCTCAAATCCGTTAATATAGTTGCTGATTTGCTCATAAATCAGATGGTTATCAATGTACCATAGTTTTCGAACTTAAACATTTGGCTACTCCAGTAGTAATGGCTATTGGTAAAGAGACATCAAATCCATTATTTTCAATGATTCACCTCTCTCAGATGTTAACACACCGGGATGTGATGAGAATAGTATGCAACTGATAAGTATTGATGTACATTATGTCATGTGTTGCTGCAAAGACCTAGAGTCTCAAAGGTTGATCATCATAGAGATGAGTTTGTTATTGGTTCTTTGCTACGGATGTGTGAAAACAATCCTCTAGTCTTGAAGTCTCAAAGATCTTTAAAGGTCGAAACTGGAACTTAACCAAGTCAAATTCCGTTTAGGGAGGATTGTTGGGAATTATGTGAAGTAGGATTTCGCTATCATTACCGAAGGTTTCTGCTGAAGTAGAAGCGAATCTGAAGAAGTGATTCTCTTGAAGAGTACAAGCATTGTCGTATTCTTCTGAAGGGTAAAAGTCGACTAGGATCAAGATGCGCTACTGTATTAAATGCTAACTCATTATTATATTTGAACGGCCCGAGGTTAGCATGGGTTTTATTGTACTGCTCAATATAGTTTAATGTATTAGTCATTAAATGAATGCTTGCATGTTTAGTCGATTGGGTAGTAAGAGATTAGGGTTCCTTGTTTATAAAAGGAACCATATATTTTGTAATAGAAATACATGAAACATAGAGTTTCAGTGCATAAAAAGATCCATAGAGGATCTAAGTGTTCTTAGTAATAACAACTTGTGTTTACATTCCGCTTTAGAACACGAGTTGTAGAGATTTTCTATTAGTTTGCTTATGATTACATAGGCAACACTAACGATCCACGAGTGCTAGATCTTTCAAGGTCTGAGAGTGTGCAACGTGAGAAAACACTTCATCACTATACATGAAATCTGCAAAAACCATGAAGACTAAACGTGTTATTTACTCTCTTTTTTTAAACTTTATGCATTTTTAAAATAGATACTTATTATGAGACGGAAAAAGTAGTTTTTAAATAATCATAGAGAAATATGATAAATTTATTGTATAAATACTTAATATAAATATAAAGTTAATATACTATTCGTATGCTCACGCTATGAAACGGCACGAAAGATAAAAGAATTGTTGGTTGGCGAGGAATAAGTGGTAACAATAAGATTGTGTGTTATGGTCAACAAACTCATCACCTCCACGTTAGTGTCACATCACCATTGAGCACACTACCAAACCCACCACCAAACATGTGATATAGTCACCACAAAACCGAAAATATAAAAATACCTCATTTTACACAAATACTAGCTACAGGCCCGCAAGCCCGCCCGCTGGGTGGCTAGCTTCAAAAAATAATTTAAGATAAAGTTAGTAACATAGGTCTAAAGATATTGATGCAGGTTTTACTGACCATGTTTTAATATTTATAAAGTCTCGTTATACCTATGGTCTACCCTAATGCACTAACGGGCAGTGTACCCGGTCGTGTGTAATGTAGTATTCGGTAAAAGTGAGGTCTTCCCAAGAGCTATGTGTGTTGGATTAATACTAAGTCTAGGTGTCACAGATTTTAAGATGATTTAATTAATTAACTAAATAAAGCAACTAAAGGCAAATGCGTAATCAATAGAGGAGAGTGGTGCAAACCTAGTTATTCATCCTAGCTAGTAATGTCTACGTCTAATTACTTCCAATTACTTCAGGTGGGGTCAAAGTCGAGAGGACAGAATTTGGTCAATTCGCCCTAACCTATCGAAAGATACGGTCGGTGTCCTCTCATAAGTCCAGTTGTTCCTGGTCCCTAAGCCGAGTCATTAAGTACCGCTACATGCTAGACTTATAATAGTGAGTGCCCGGGCGTTAGCAACTTAAACACTCACCCCCTAATTATTAATTTCATCCAAACGGTAGGTGATCAGTTGGTCAAATCGCACAAGTAGAAAGGGTCGTCAGTTGACCATATCTTACCCTTCCCGTCTCAGTCTACTCACTTAGGGTCAGTTGGTCATATCTCCTAAGCAACTAGCCTCTACCGCCATTCAAAACTACCGAAACAAGGGTAGCTACCAATAAACTATGCATGCATACACTTAGAAATAATTATGCAGAAGTAATATAAACGCAAACAAAACATTAAGAAATCATGACTAGGCCAGCACCAAGAGGTGCTTAGCCGCTCATATTAACCATACAAATCAATTCAATATTTAATGTTACGAAATACATGAATCGAAAGTAAAGAAAAGATAAAATGCTAATGCTTATCGTAGGGGAGTGATTTCTCCCTTGGAGATAGCTCCGTATGCTCCTCTAGACCTGCCTTTGGCTTCTTCCCACGTTCTTTGGTTGTGGTGTGTGAAATGGGATGCTTTGAAATGCTGGAAATCGTGGGGTATTTATAGGCCAGATATGGGTTACGGCGTAACTAATAAAATAGTTACGCCGTAATCCTCTATTTCTTTGTAAATTGCACTAGATGTGCTGGTTACGGTGTAACCTTACAAGTGGTTACGCCGTATCTTCAATAATTATTGGTTACGCCGTAGTTTATGCAAGAGTTATGGCGTAGTTATCAGCGGCGCGGATCCTCTTTTGACCTAATATAGTTGCGTCGTAATCTTTTGGGAGAGTTACGCAGTAACCTTCTGATGAGTTGGCTTTCTGAGTCACGCTTTAGTTACGACGTAATGTGAGAGATTTGTTACGCCGTAACTTCTTCAAAGTGAGCATACTATGATAAATCTTTAATACTTCTCCAATTCCGCGTCTCTTTAGCTCCAATGCTCGTAATTTACCTAAAAGTGGAATATAATGGAAAACAAGTGTAAATACATATAAATGATATAAATTACAAGCATTATCAGGGGAAATTGACACTTAATATTCAGGATAATTTGATGTTATCAGATATCACTAAACTTAATATAATATTCAAAATAAAAATTAGTTTCTGTGAGTCATAATCGTAAAAGGTAAAAGATACATATCCATTACAGTTGGGCATAATGAAAATGGACAAAGATACTCATAATCTGTGAAGAACCTCTTTATACACGATGTTACATTGGTGTAGTTACCACCTTAAGACCTTTTTTCCTCTTTACTCTTGAAACGACCACATAAAGTTGTCCATGTGAGAATACGAGACATTCCAAATAAAGTCCAGCCTTTGCTAAAGTTTGACGTTGACTTTTGTGTATAGACATGGCAAAAGAAACAGAAATTGTGAATTGTCTTCTATTAAGCTAAAAAGGCAAGTTTATTGAACGGGGTTATTATCATTTGAGGAATAGCGCAAACATCACCCAATTTACATCCCGATATAATCTTGATACAATCAAGTTACATAAAAAAAATATTAAGCGAACAAAATAAATTGTTGCCTTTTAAAACCGTAAGAAAACTACATATATACTCTCACCTTGGACAAAGTTTGAACTTTAACTTCGTCAAACGAAACATAAATATCATGTGTGTGTACAACTTACCTTCATTTATCTCAAGTGTCATGAATTTTAGATCAAAGTGGCTGAAATCGTCATTTATCCAAGTAAGTGATATGTGTCAAGTTGCAAAATCTCCTTAGCCAAACACTGAAAAAGGCTCATTTGCTTTAAGTTTAGGGGATAACATTGTTAAATTTAGTCATGCTCACATTATCAAATAACTCAAACAAAATGATTTAACAAAATCACATATTGTTTTTAACTTGTTAATAGCTTAAACACAATGAACTAATTTGACCCAAAGTTCATATATGTCTCTAAGACAAATTTCTAAAACTGAACATAATCACAATTATTCCGAACATAATTATCCTATGTATGATAGAAAACAAATACTATATTATTGTGCATTATGTGTTTTTTTGCGGGGATTGTTCTAACGTTAACGTATTTCCGACATTGATATGTAAAGAAACGGGAGCAATCCACAAACCTTAATGGACATGTTCTCAATAGAAGATAAAGATATGAGTAGCAGATATATGGTCAAAGAACACTACATTTATGACCATCGACAACCTTATGGCCAATTGGTTCCGCAACAACCAAAACAATATGTTTAAAAGCGTAAATTGTAACTTTACTACATTTTTAAGACGAACCAGTTTTAGCTGAACACAATCACACTAATGTCACTATTTGGAATAAAATAAAAGCCTCTATGTTAAACTTTGGAAGCTTTACATTAAACTTTTAACCGTTACAATTACCCGTTCATAGGATCCAAAAATACTAAGTAGCGTGACAATTGTAATATTAAGATTGTATATACACTATAATTTACAATAAAAAATGTATCTGCTTTCTGAATAAAGTAGCCGACATTGAACTATACAATCCGAGTAAGTCAATTAAGCACCTAGAAGAGCCTTACACAACCTTGATATCAAGTAATAGCTGTTACTGCTACTCTATGTCCATCGATTTGCAGGACTCATATAAAACATCCTAAGAATCTTGCATAATAACTCATAAGCTGTCGGAATTACGCATTATTGCAGCTTGATCCCGCGACAACATAAAATAGTAAAAGTTAAAACTGAAGTGACAAAGTTATGTCATTATTATTGCTTAATGAGACCAAATTCTAGAGAAAAATCATTCGTTCCAAACAAATTTTCAATTTTCAGTATGCTCTTTGTTTGTGAAATCCTATATCTTTGTTTTTGGGGTTATAAGTGTTTAGGAGAGTTTGAATCATTTGGTCAATTTATAGTGTTAAAGTTTGAATTTTGATTATACTTTTGTGTTTAGGATCATCATATGTGTTTAGGTTTTGAATTGGAAGGCTTGAATCATTGTGGTTTAGCTGTTTTTGATTGATAAAGTGGTGGTTTTCAAATATTGTACGAAGCGAGTTGAGCTACGGTGTTGAGTTTCTTGGAAGCGAGTTGCTTTGTTATTGGAAGCGAGTTGGTTTAAGCGACTTGGCTATTAAGCGAGTTGTATTAGCAGTGAGTTGGTATATGCGACTTGGCTATTAAGCGAGTTGATTCTTTAAGCGACTTGAGTTTTAAAGCGACTTGGCTATTAAGCGAGTTGTATTGTCACAGTTGGTTTAAGCGACTTGGTGGTTAAGCGAGTTGTCTCAGTATGCGACTTGGCTATTTAGCGAGTTGATTCTTTAAGCGACTTGTCTTGTAAGCGAGTTGACTGTTTAGCGAGTTGATACCAAAGCGAGTTAACTGTTTAGCTACTTGTCTATTGAGACTTGTCACTTCTTCGTGCTACATTTTTACGGTTGTTCTTTTGGTTTAGTAAAATCCGATGAAAGAATCAATTTCCTGGTTTAATCAAAGAATAGTAAAATCCCGTAGAACTTGTAATCATGTCTAACAACGCACCTACTATCGCTTCCAGTGAGGACGTTCAAGCAGCAGATACTCGTCCACCTATGCTTGACAGAACTGATTATGACTCATGGGCTCAACTAATCAGGTTGTACTGTTTGGGAAAGGAAAATGGGGTCAACATTCTCAAATCAATTGATGAAGGACCTTATCGAGTTGAGACTACTAGAGACATAATTGATACTGCTGAAGATGGAACAATGATCTTTGGATTGGACGCACCAAAGACGTATGATGAGCTCAGTGATAAGGAGAAAAAGAGATTCGATGCTGATATCAGGGCTTCAAACATTATACTTTAGGGTCTTCCAAAAGATATCTACAAGCTTATCAATCACAACACCGAAGCCAATGCAGTGTGGGATAATGTCAAGATGCTTCTCTCGGGTTTCGAATTGACTAAGGAAGACAGAGAATCACAACTGTATGATGAATTTAAGCATTTTAAGATGAAACCAGAAGAAAGTGTCTATGAATATTACGTGAGATTCCACAAGCTTGTGAATGACATGAGGAATATCAAAATGACCATGCCAAATATTCAGTTGAACTCAAAGTTTGTAAACAACATGAATCTCGAATGGCACAAATTCGTCACCTCTGTGAAGCTAATCAAAGGATTAAAGAACACCAACTATGAGCAACTGTATGCCTTCCTACTTCAGAATGAGAGACATGCTCTGTTTGAACGAATGATTCTTGAACAGTTCAAAACCAAACAGGGAGAAACAAGTTCTTCAAATGATTCAACAGCCTTTTACACAAATGTTGGAATTACCACCAAAGCTTCTCAAGTCATACCTACGGGTAATGGTAACTACAAGCTCATTCCTGATCCAGCATATAAGCCTCTAGACTCAAACACAATCATGGAAAACTTCGTCAATCAACTGTCTCTCATGGTTAGTCAAAATCTGAATACCACTCCTCACACCAACAATAACCTCGAACAACATCCAACCCACACAATCAAGCTACTGCCAGAGATGGAAAGGTTATGGTGCAACCAGTTCAAGGAAGGCAATATGAACAGGGAAGAGGTGGAGTAGGTGGAGGTATGTGGCTAATCAGAATCGTGAAAGAAATGCCAATCAGGGACAAGTAAAGCCAATCAAGTGCTACAACTGTGGTGGTGATGGACACATTGCAAGGAACTGCACATCTCCAAAACGCCTCAAAATGCGAATACTTTAGAGACAAGATGTTGCTTGTGCAAGCTCGGACAATGGTGCGTTTTGGATGAAGAGGAATTGTTATTTCTTGCAGAAGGGAATGCTAAGACATATGATGCAGATGTGGATGAGCAGCCAATTCAGGAAATAGGTCACAATCATCAAAATGCCTTTCAAGTTGCCGATTGTGATGCATATGACTCTGATGTCGATGATGAACCTCGCCTGCACAATCTTCATGGCTAGCATTTCTCCAAAGGTCTCATCATCAAAGCAAGCTGGTCTATCCAAAGAATCAATCATCTCAGATGTATTAAAATTATATGATGAAGTTGATGAGCAAAAGATACATGACAAAATTCAATCACATGAAACTTGTGAAACAGATATTGTTAATATGGGTAATAGTAATATTGTCCCATATGATCAATATGTGATCCAAAGTGAAAGTGTGATTGAACCAAGTGATGCATCTTCTGCAGTCAATGATGACCATGTTTTTTATGAATACACTCCATGTGCCCCTGATGATTCTGTTTTCTCTGAACTTAATGCCTGTTAATACAAATAAGCCGTAAAAACGTTTATTTACATTTTACGATCTTCTAATGTTTTGTCGATAACAAACGTAAAATCATTTTAACGAAACAAATAGAGTACGTAAATAGTTTGAGTTAATAGTTTCCTAACACACTTACGTTTTCACATAAAACACTAAAACAAGCTTAAGTGATTTTATGATTTAGATATATATGTACAACAACTAATTTTTACATATTGGGTTAGCACATACATAAACTAAGTATACTAAAATGGGTAAAAACATGTATATACTAACATGGGTAAAAACATGTAAATACTAAAATGGGTAAAAACTAGCAAATGGTATTGACCCATAACTCATAGTTTTATATATACCACTTAATCAAGTTCATTGTATCTAGAAAGAAAACCATGGATCAACCCATAACCCATGGCCCATAACCAAAAATACCCATGGGCAAAGAGGAGCGTTCCACGGATCCCTGGCTTTGTGCTAGCCGGATCCCAAGTGGAAGGGATCCGTGGGATCCGGGGAACAGTAGAGAATTTTCTCTATAAATAGAGAGCCATTTCTTCCTCTCTAGGTATCACTTTACACACATACTTCCCCCAAGTATTCTAACCCTCTAACCTCAGATCCAAGTGATCTATGTAGTTTGTCTTTTGTTTTTGTGTGATCTTCTAGGTTCCTCTTAAAGGCGAGATCACCACTTCTTGAAGACGTGCAAGCTCAAGTCCATGAGTTGTCATGCTTCGTCATCATCAAGACAACTAAGGTTCTCTTGTTGATAGTTCTTCCTTTCTCCATAGATGTTGGGTTGAAGGCATTAGTGAAGAATGCCGAAAGTGTCAAGATGAAAGCATTAGTGCAAGGTGCTCATCATCCGTGTCAAAGCATTAAGTGAAGAATGCTAAAGGTGTCAAGACGAAGGCATTAGTGAAGGGTGCCAAGCGTTGTGTCAAAAGGCATTAGTGAAAGATGTCGAAGAATCAAATCAAGTCACATTTGGGAAGAATGCCTAGGTCGTATAATCGATGAGGTGCATCGTTATACATATAAGTATTTATTTATTTCCAAGGATGGTGATATCCTTGATGATGGTGTAACAAGTAGTTGATCTCCTTGATATTAGGTGTTGTGTTGTGAAGGGTAGTAGTTCCTCCATAGTAATGGAACTAGGTGCTTAGCCTAGTACCTAATAAAGGGTAGGCGACGTTGTGATAAGATTAGTTCTCCTTAGTGTGAAAGAACTCGGTGATTAGCCTAGCACCGTATAAAGGGTAGGCGACGTTGTGTTAGGTGTGGTTCGCCTTGGTGTGAAAGAACTCGGTATTTAGCTTTGTACCGGAAAAAGGTTAAGCGACGTTGTGAAGGCTTCTCCGCCATAAGGAGATTGGTGTAGTGCTTACGAACTCTCGAGTAGGTGACTCGGGGAGTGGAGTAGGGCAAGGAAGGTGTCCTTGTAGCCGAACCACAATAAATAACTTGTGTCGTGGTGATGTGCTTCTTACTATTTATCTTTCATTACACGTTTATATATCTATCTATCAACGTCCAACATAAAAAACCAAATAGATTGACATAAGTCGATCTAAATATTTAAAATGAAGTTTTAAATTGGTAAAACTATTCAACCCCCCCTTCTAGTTTTCCACAATTGGCATCAGAGCTTCGTTACCAAGTTTCTTAAAGTATGTTGTACTTTAAAGACTTGATACGATCCGTGTATGTTTGAAAACTAAAAAGAAGGATTTTTTTTGGTCATATTTTTTTAAATCATTTTGTTGGACATTGATAGATGATTCTAATGACTTTTGTTCTTAAGAAATCTTCATGCTAGAATCTCTCCAAAATCTTCATTCAAAGAATAATGAAGTCAACATTCAAGGAAGGATCTAAAAAGTAATCACAACTTACGTACACCAAGTACAAAGGATTAATTTAAAAGCTCATGAAGTATCTTTGGTATTATGCCAAACCAAGAAGCATAGAGGTATGTTTTACTTTTCATTAGATAGGTTACATGAGTTCAATTTATTTTCATAAGTTCTCTTTGTTTATTTATCACTAACATTGTTAGAAGTCTCTTTCGTCACTTTTCCGTCTTTTTCATCATCGGGAATAATACTCCTTTTGATTCGTCAAACTAACGCCGTCATCACATATGAATCCTCGATATATGATTCATCAAAAGCCGTCATTCAAAAACAATATTCATCTAATACCTCCGAACTATTTTTTTTTGCAAGCTAAATTATAACCCTACTACAAAAATAATGCCAAACAACTTCTTTTCTATCCACAGTAGCCGGATCCCTCTAGTTGTACTAGCCGGATCCCAAAACACAAAAACGAATACACCACTGATTTCATCCTCATTGGATTCCATTATCTCAAGTATTCCTTCCTAGAACACCATTGTAAGTAGTTACATTAACTTGTTCTAATTCTCATCATCCTAATTCTAGGGTTTATGGTTTCACAAATTTCTAATCAATTATTTTAATTAAGGTTTTTAAAATTAATCATGAAAAGGGGCTTTTAACATAACTAAGATCACATTGTGTTCACAACATTGTTAATACAAATCAAAACCATAAACCCACCACAACTAATTTTACCTAATTGAAAAATTTGTGTTTTTAGGATCAACCATGCCCAAAGCTACTCAACAAGATCATCATGATACCGTTCACTACCTTACTCATTATTATCGTAATGAGGAACTCTCAAAAATCGACCGCAAATTCTTCAAAAAGCTCGAAAAATGACTTATCCATGAAGGTCGTGTAATCAAGGAATGTTTCCTTGAAGATACCGACATTCGTCAAGTCTTCTCGGCAATCAATTTTGATTGTCTTCTTGACATTGATGAACAAATTTGTCCGGTCTTTATCTTTGAATTTTATAGAAGCATTAGGATCATTCGAAACGTCGATGATAGTATTTCAATCGCTTTCATCATCAATAAACAAAACTTCACTCTTCCTCTCAACACCTTTGCTCAAATTCTCCGCATTCCTTGTGAAGGAATTTGTATGTACTCTCAAGATTGGGCAATTAACACTCAAAACCTTGCACTCGATCCTAAACCAATGTACCATACTCCTCTTGATGAACCCGAAACCATCCGAGACACCATTTTCAAAATAAGAGCCGACCAATCCCGTTTCGACCGAAACAAGAAGCTCATTCACCGTAATCCCTTTCAAATGGAACTTTTCGAAATCTATCCCATGTTTAAAAAATTGGAAGAAATCCTTAGGGAAAACGTCATAAGTCTAGTTGGAAACAAAGATCATCCAAATGCATGTCTTGTGCAAATGATCTATTGTCTTATCCACCAAAAGCCATTTAATCTCGCCTATTACATGGTAAGGAGAATGGCTGGGGTATTCAAAGCTACCAACATGGTACTTCCTTATGGTATGCTCCTAACACGACTTTGTAAGTATGTCAGAGCATTGCAACCATCCCCTATCAACAATGATCATTTCCTTGCCGATCATGTAATGGTACCTCTTACCAAAATACCCTCTATGCTTCAAGGTCAATGGAAAGAAACCTAAAGCTCTCTGACTCCTCGGCCGGTGAAGAAGAAGATGAAGATGAGGAAGATGTCGACCTCGTAGCCAACATCAAATTAGAAATCCTTGAATACCACGAACAACTTCCAACCATTCCAAACGAGACCGCGGAATTTAAACAATTGAGGGGCATGATTCAAAACCTCGCTTACAACCTCACTAAGCCGACAAAAAGGAAAAGAAAGGATTGACGAAAGAGACAATAGGATTGTGCTTATTTTCGTTTATTTTATGTTTGGATGATTACGTGTTAGTTCTTTTGGTTTATGGAAATTTGGATATTGTTACTTTATCATACTTTTATAAGTGGTGTTTTGTGATGACATGCTTGTTCCTATTGCTTTACTTATAGATTTATTAGTGTGCAAAATCTGCACATCATTTCTGTGTAGATTCTGATCTGCAGATGCCGGATCCCAAGGATTAGCCTAGCCGGATCCCTTCCTTGAGGGAACCGTGGGATCCGTGACATCAGATCAGCAATTCAGCATTTCTTGCATCAAGATAACTTTCTAGATAACATCTCATTAGCTAATCATATGATTTTAGAATCCAACTAGAACCATGTCAAGGATGATAATAGTCTAGACTCACTAAACGCTTACTTAAGATCTTAGTCTATTGATTTATCAACACATTAAAACTCACCATATTTCCGCCTCAATAACTCACAAAATGTTTCTCATCTTTCAAAACACTTAAGTGGACAAATTAAACAATTTTAGGAATTTGTTTCTAATCATTTTATCTCAAAGTGAGACAAAATTAGTTCGTTTAATTCTTGTGATTTTTAAGAATTTTTCAAATTTTACCTCAAGCTTAAATCTGATCACTAGGATCATTTATTATGACTTGACATCACAAAAGCTCTTAGTGTTATCCTTGGACATCCATTGGTAGTCATCTTGTCCCATCTCCTTTCCATAAGAAGCAATCATTTGCTATAACACTTATTACATTTGATCATTCAAGTACCCTTTCATCTTAAAACACTTAGGAGAACTGAAACACTCAAAATAAGATAGGCTTTAGCTTCTAGAAACCTCATTTCAAACCTGTCATAACTGCTGAGATCCGGATCCCTAGGATTGGCCTAGCCGGATCCCTCCAAGGAGGGAACCGTGGGATCCGGGTGACAGTTTATGCCAAACATTGCTAAAACAATCATTTCAACTTATCTTCCTAACTAAAACACTCCATCTCATCTTAAATGAGTTCCTAGATCAGTGAAAATCTGAACCTCAATCTTGTGCATGTTAATCATCACATTTCCAAGAACATTAGTGGATTAAGTCTTAAATGCAATTGCCAAGCTCTTCCCTTTATAAGCCATGTTGCTAAGAACACTTTAGTCATCAAACACAAACACAATTATAAGCAATTGCAACCATTTCCCTTAGTCATTTCATCATGAGAAAGGCTCCTAGTGCTAACTCATCCACTCAAGAACCACCCAAGAAACTTGCTAGATTCATACACGAAGTTTCCTCAACCGAATCATCTCCGGTTAAGTCCCCTAATGCTAGGATTTCTCCTACACCAAGGAAACCAATCAAACTAATTCCCAAGAAAAATGTTCCCACTAGGATTTCATCACCAAACTCTACTATACCAAACATACCCTCCACAATTCAACCAACATCATTAGTGCCTAGAGCCACCTCACAATCATCTCCACATTCTCATAATATAGAATATTTACCCTCTTGGCCATCTCACCTTTCACCATTACCAACAAATTTACTTGAAAAGAATGAGCAACAAAATCAAAGTGTTGAATCAACACCTGCTGCAGGAAATTATACATTATACTCTTGTTTTCTAACTTTTACTTTGTAGATTTTTAAAATAACACATGAAGAATTTGACACCATATAGCTAGGGGGAGCTTTGTGTCAAACGAAATTGCAAAAACATTTGCAACTTAATCCGATTTTTGACTATACTTCATGACACCCATTGCAACTTTGCAATCTTCAAGGGGGAGCACGTTTTCGTCACTTAGACGAACCATTTGCAAACATAATTGCAAACACAATTAGTTTATTTTACGTCATGTCCTTGACGCCCTTTCAAAGGGATGGACTCGTCAAGGGGGAGTTAAGACGAGTACCATTCCCGTCACTTGCTCTCTTTACATTTTTACATAACTTTTCTTATAAAAATTGTGCTAGCTTCTTTTAACACTTTTTGTTTCGACAAAAAGGGGGAGAAAAAAGTAAAAACTACAAATTCAAACTTTTACGAATTTTAGCTTTTCCTTAAAATAATTTTATGTTTTGTCATCAACAAAAAGGGAGATATTGTTAATACAAATAAGCCGTAAAAACGTTTATTTATATTTTACGATCTTCTAATGTTTTGTCGATAACAAACGTAAAATCATTTTAACGAAACAAATAGAGTACATAAATAGTTTGAGTTAATAGTTTCCTAAGACACTTACGTTTTCACATAAAACACTAAAACAAGCTTAAGTGATTTTATGATTTAGATATATATGTACAACAACTAATGTTTACATATTGGGTTAGCACATACTTAAAATAAGTATACTAAAATGGGTAAAAACATGTAAATACTAAAATGGGTAAAAACTAGCAAATGGTATTGACCCATAACCCATGATTTTATATATACCACTTAATCAAGTTCATTATATCTAGAAAGAAAACCATGGATCAACCCATAACCCATGACCCATAACCAAAAATACCCATGGGCAAAGAGGAGCGTTCCACGGATCCCTTGCTTTGTGCTAGCCGGATCCCAAGTGGAAGGGATCCGTGGGATCCGGGGAACAGTAGAGAATTTTCTCTATAAATAGAGAGCCATTTCTTCCTTTCTAGGTATCACTTTACACACATACTTCCCCCAAGTATTCTAACCCTCTAACCTCAGATCCAAGTGATCTATGTAGTTTGTCTTTTGTTTTTGTGTGATCTTCTAGGTTCCTCTTAAAGGCGAGATCACCACTTCTTGAAGACGTGCAAGCTCAAGTCCATGAGTTGTCATGCTTCGTCATCATCAAGACAACTAAGGTTCTCTTGTTGATAGTTCTTCCTTTCTCAATAGATGTTGGGTTGAAGGCATTAGTGAAGAATGCCGAAAGTGTCAAGATAAAAGCATTAGTGCAAGGTGCTCATCATCCGTGTCAAAGCATTAAGTGAAGAATGCTAAGGATGTCAAGACGAAGACATTAGTGAAGGGTGCCAAGCGTTGTGTCAAAAGGCATTAGTGAAAGATGACGAAGAATCAAATCAAGTCGCATTTGAGAAGAATGCCTAGGTCGTATAATCAATGAGGTGCATCGTTATACATATAAGTATTTATTTATTTCCAAGGATGGTGATATCCTTGATGATGGTGTAACAAGGAGTTGATCTCCTTGATATTAGGTGTTGTGTTGTGAAGGGTAGTAGTTCCTCCATAGTAATTGAACTAGGTGCTTAGCCTAGTACCTAATAAAGGGTAGGTGACGTTGTGATAGGATTAGTTCTCCTTGGTGTGAAAGAACTCGGTGATTAGCCTAGCACCGTATAAAGGGTAGGCGACGTTGTGTTAGGTGTGGTTCGCCTTGGTGTGAAAGAACTCGGTATTTAGCTTTGTACCGGAAAAAGGTTAAGCGACGTTGGGAAGGCTTCTCCGCCATAAGGAGATTAGTGTAGTGCTTACGAACTCTCGAGTAGGTGACTCGGGGAGTGGAGTAGGGCAAGGAAGGTGTCCTTGTAGCCGAACCACTATAAATAACTTGTGTCGTGGTGACGTGCTTCTTACTCTTTATCTTTCATTACACGTTTATATATCTATCTATCAACGTCCAACATAAACAACCAAATAGATTGACATAAGTCGATCTAAATATTTAAAATGAAGTTTTAAAATGGTAAAACTATTCAACCCCCCTTCTAGTTTTCCATAATGCCTATAAAGAACAAGTTGCCATTTATGAACAACGCGCTAAGTTTGAGTTAACCACTCGTGAGCAGGAAATAGATGACCAAATGCGTACAATTATTAGAAAAAGTAACTTTAGGGAAGAAATACTAAAACAAGAGCTAGATTCCTTAAAAGAAAAGCTTAATAAAACGACTAAGCAAAAACAAGAACTTCAAGAAAATGTGAAAGTGCTTAAGCAGGAATTTAATGCTAAGGAATCAATACTTTTAAATGAATTTTCCAACCTAAAAACTTTGAAAAACAAACTTGAAAACAAATTGTACGTACAAGGAAACACCATTCAGACTGCTCACATGATCACTAAGCATAGAGTTCTAAGTGACAAACATAGTGTTGCATTAGTTGATGAACCAAACCCCGAGGCTTGTAAGAAAGCTAGAGAAGCACAAAAGGTAATTTATGATGGCAAGGAAATCCTTAAGCCTAGACAGAAACCTAGTTGCGCTGAGAATACTGAGGAAGATAAGCAGTTAGAAGAAGTCACTAGAAAGAAATTGGATGAAAAACTTAAGAGCCCTTCATGCATAGAAAAGAAAATCAGTTATAAAACACCCAACTATGCTAAGGATAATTGAATTTCATTTAACAAGTTTAGACCTCAAACATAGCTGACCCCTGAACAAGTGTTCTGGAAAAAGGATATGGACATGAAAAAGCTGATGAGTTTGTTGAACAGAATCCCCCATGTAGGAGAATGCTTCCTGCCACTGTATATCCCCCCAATACACCAATGCATTTAGTTCCTAGATCTATTCCCACTAAGAGCAAGACCTTAATCAGTCAAGATGTTATTTATCAATTATTTTTTGATTTTGAGAAGACATGTAAGAAAAGGATCACACCTACTAGGATAACTGAAGGGGAGAGAGGTTTTGAGCAAACTAAAGAATGCTATTTAACTGAGGTCATGCCGTTCTTTAAACAATTAAAAGGTCAATTCGAGAGTCTTAAAAAGGGGATGGATTCAGATATTAAAGAAATAGAAAAGGAATTTGATGCAATGATAGTTGAGGTCAATGACTATGAGCGAGAATTAAAATATAATGAGATTGAGAGGAAGAACTTGCATACCTTAAATGAGAATCTGATTTCTGAATGTATCACTCAAGATGTGTTTTACACTGCCACGAATTGTTCAATTAATGCATCTCAATTTCATGAACTATCTATTGCTCTGAAAGTCTCCCATGATCGTGTCATTGAGCTTGAGAAAACTAACTCTAAATTACATGATAAAGTTGAACGGGATGATCATGATAACCTGGTGAAACAATTTTCTAAATTGGAAGTTGAGCACCTTGCTTTGCAATTAAAATATCAATATCTAAAAGAAAATGTTAAAACCTCAAATATCAAGACATCCTTGGATGCTCCTGAATTTGATGCAGTTTTTGAAATCAAAGAAACGTGATGAACATACTCGAGCTCATTGTAACACGATCAGAAAAATGAGAACCCAAATTTCACAATTAAAGGGTGAAAAGAACAATGTGACAGGCTCCCAAATGCCTCCTCCTTTAGATTCTCAGTGTTCTCAAACTTTTCATCTTCAAAACTTGGTTAATATTTTACAAAAGAAAAATGAGAGTTTTCTAGAAGAAAATGAAAAGTTGAAACAACACTTTAAAGAGTTATATGGTTCAATGAAAGTCACTCGTGACAAGAACAACGAAATAATAACGTCTTTACAAAAGGAAATTGAGAATCTGAGGAGTCAGGTAAAAGAGAAAATGCCACTTGTCTTTAATGAGAATGTTGCATCAAAGTCATCTGCAGACTGTAAATATTCTGTGACTGTTAAATACATTCCTCCTCATCTTAGAAATAATGAACTGGCGTTTCATAACTATCTCGTTCATCTTAAGGATAGTCTAGAATGTCCCCGAGAGATTGTAGAAGAGGATTTCATAAATAAGCTACTTGATAGAGAAATTAGGTTTGCTTGCATTCAGGCCAAACGATCTCAAGATCTGTTAGAATGCTTAAGAGCAACATGCCCTAAATCAGATGGTAAGAAGGATAAATTAGTTGTGCCTTATTCTATGCCTGATTTTAAGAATGCCAATCTTGATATGCCTCACCCAGTGCCTAAAGTTAAGCATGTAAGGTTCAATGTGCCTTCAAGTAGTTCAGATCCCAGCACTTCTAAACCTAAAATGCAAGAGGTAGCAAAATCAACTAATGTTCTCATTCCCTCTACAAGAGTGAAAAGTGACACCAAAGCGAGCAGGTCAAAGCCTCAAGGCAATACAAAGCAAGATACGACCTCGCAAGCTAAGAGTAATCAATGGAGGAAAGTAGAAGACCACCCTAGGAACTTTAAGTTGGAATTAAATAAAACGAATCGTGTTGATTATAGTATTAGCTTTAAGCGTACTGTAATTAATTCGAATTCTACTACTGCTTGCAAAACATGTAATGAATGTTTTATTTCTGGTGTTTATCATGAATGTGCTGTGAATGATGTGAGTAATGCTGTTAAATGCCCTGTTAAGATTTTTAATGCCAAAAATCAAGCTAAGAAGGCTAGAAAGCAATGGCGGAAGAAGGTTAGAAAACATTGGAAACCCACAAGAAGGAAATTTAGTAACATAGGTTATCAGTGGATACCTACTGGCCGCAAATTCAATCTTAATAAGATGTGCCCTAAATTATCTAGATCAATGCCCATTAGGAAATGGATGCCTACTGGTAGAACTATTCCTTTAAGAAGTGAACATACTTTGAATAGGTCAAATACGGACACTAGCACTGCATCTATCCCTGATGATTCCATTGTTTCTACTTCGATGTGGGTGTTCCAATCACTTTTACTAACCAAATGGAACCCATTCTTGCATGGGGATCCCAATTATCCAGTTATCCATTCTTGTCTGTGTTCAATTGCAGATCATTCAAATCGTTCTGTGGTACCTGGACTCAGGCTGTTCCAAGCATATGACTGGAAACCGGTCACGGCTCATGAACTTTGTGAATAAATTAATCGGGACTGTTAGATTCGGGAATGATCATTTCGGTGCAATTATGGGTTATGGAGACTATGTTGTTGGTGATAGTGTTATCTCCAGGATATATTACGTTGAAGGTCTTGGTCATAACTTATTCTCTGTCGGTCAATTATGATCTAGAAGTGTCTTCATAAAACATACTTGTTTCGTCAGAGAACTTGATGGTAGAGAAATTTTACGAGGAACACGTGGTTCAAATCTATACACCATCTCTATCGAAGATATGATGAAGTCTTCTCCAATCTGCTTATTGTCAAAGGCTTCGAAAACAAAGTCATGGTTATGGCATCGTCGTCTAAATCACCTGAACTTTGGCACCATAAATGATCTCTCCAGAAAGGACTTAGTAATAGGCTTACCTAGACTAAAGTATGAAAAGGATCATCTTTGTTCAACATGCCAATTGGGAAAAAGCAAGAAGTATGCCAACAAACTCAAACCTACAAACTCAGTTATGGAAGTTCTTCATACCATTCACATGGATTTATGTGGACCTATGAGAGTGCATAATATTTTCGGGAAGAAATATGTGTTAGTTGTGGTTGATGATTACTCTCGATTTACTTGGGTTAAGTTCTTAAGGACAAAGGATGAAACTCCATATATCGTCATTAAACTTATCAAACAGCTGCAGGTTCGACTTAACAAAACTGTCAGAATCATCCGAACAGACAATGGAACTGAGTTTGTTAATAAAGAACTTAGTGAGTTTTATGAAAGTGTTGGAATCAGTCATGAAAGAAGTGTTCCACGAACTCCTCAACAGAATGGTGTAGTTGAAAGACGAAATCGAACTCTTGTGGAAGCCGCAAGAACAATGTTGATTTACTCAAAGGTTCCAATGTTTCTCTGGGCTTAAGCCATTGCCACTGCATGCTACACTCAAAATCGATCCCTAATTCACACTTCTCATGGAAAAACTCCATATGAACTTGTCCACAATCGAAATCCTAATCTTTCATTCCTTCGTGTGTTTGGTGCATTGTGTTATCCAACTAATGAGGGTCAAGACTTAGGCAAACTTAAAGCTAAAGCGGACATTGGAGTATTTGTAGGATATGCACCAAGCAGAAAAGGATACCGAATCTACAACAAAAGAACCCGAAATATCATGGAAACAATTCAGGTTACATTCAATGAGCTGACCGGTCAAATGGCTCCAGGACAATCCAGTTCTGGACCCGCATCTCAACCTTCATCAAGTAGTCCCATCAGTTCTACTCTTGTACTAAATCCCTCACCAGCAACTCCTTATGTACCTCCTTCACAAGATGATTTGAAGAAATTGTTTGATCCAATGTTTGATGAACACTATGAGCCAATTACTAATGATCTGTCAATTCCATCAACAGAGGCTGCTCCTATCCCTGTCAATGAAGTTAACCCTTCAGTTTCTATGTCATTGAGCCAAGAAGCGCCTGCTGCTGATCACTCGGTATCATCTTCAATTCATCAATCATCAAGTGTACATTATGGAATTGTTTCTGGCACCTATGATGGAGATAACCCCTTTACTACTCCTAAAGATGCCCCATTTGAAAACATATTTGCTCTTGAATCATCATCAGAACCATCTTCATCAGTAGAAATCGACTCTGCTACTTCAGTTCCTCAACAACAACCACATGAACACCTTAGAAAATGGACACATGATCATCCATTGGACAACATCATTGGAAATCTCTCGTCCCAAGATCCACTCGCAAACAACTTGCAACCGATGCCTTATGGTGCTTCTTCAACTCTGTACTATCCAAGGTCGAACCAAAAGATGTTAAAACAGCAATGAATGAAGACAGCTGGTTCAACGCCATGCAAGAAGAAATTCATGAGTTTGATCGACTAGATGCATGGGAATTAGTACCTGCTCCTGAATGTGCTATGATCATTGCTCTAAAGTGGATCTTCAAAGTAAAACTTGATGAGCATGGTGATGTATTAAAGAACAAGGCTCGATTGGTTGCAAAAGGATACCGTCAAGAGGAGGGTATTGACTTAGAAGAATCATTTGCTCCAGTTGCTCGTATAGAGGCAATCAGAATCTTCTTGGCTAATGCAGCAAGTAAGAACATGGTAGTCTATCAGATGGATGTAAAGAAGGCTTTTCTTAATGGAGATCTTAAAGAAGTCGATATCGTCACCAACCTGAAGGTTTTGTGAATACCGAGCATCCTACTCATGTTTATCGCTTGAAGAAGGATCTTTACGGTCTGAAGCAAGCTCCAAGGGCATGGTATGATATGCTATCAAAGTTTCTTCTATCTACTGGATTCAGCAAAGGAGCAGTTGATCCGACATTGTTCACCAGAAAGTCGGGCAAACATTTAATTCACGTTCAAATCTATGTTGATGATATTATTTTTGCCTCGACTGACCCCAATGAATGTGACCGTTTTCTAAGGAAATGGGCTCCAAATTTCAAATGTCAATGATGGGACAAATGTCATTTTTCTTGGGATTACAAATTTCACAAAGTCTCGGAGGCATTTTTATCAATCAATCTAAATATGCAAATGAAATTTTAAAGAAATTTGGATTTGACACTTGTGACCCCGTTGACACTCCCATGGTGGAACGTACCAAACTGGATGAGGACCACTCGGGGATCATGGTAGATCAAACGAAATATCGAAGTATGATTGGATCCCGATGTACCTCACGCCAGAGACCCGATATTCTATTCGTTGTATGCATGTGTGCTAGATACCGGTTAAGCCTACCAAAAATAACCTTGAAGCGGTTAAACGGGTCTTTCGGTATCTCCAAGGAACCATCAACATGGGACTTTGGTACCAAAAGGACACCGGTATGTCACTAACGACCTATGCAGATGCCGACCATGCAGGATGTCAAGATACACGCCGGCACGTGGAGGTGCTCGTTTTTGGGTGATAAGGTTGTGAGCTGGTCTTCAAAGAAACAAATGAGTACTTCTATATCATCTACAAAGGCTAAATACATAGCCATGTCATCTTGTTGTGTTCAAATCCTATGGTTGAGATCCCAATTATCTGACTATGGCTTTGAATTCAACAAAATCCCTCTCAATTGTGATAACAAAAGTGTCATTGCTCTCTCCTGCAACAACGTTCAACACTCAAGAGCAAAGCACATCGACATTCGACATCATTTCATACGGGAACAAGTGGAAAAAGGTGTGGTAGAACTCTATTTTGTGAGGTCTGAATACCAATTAGCCGACATCTTCACCAAAGCTCTTCCTAGAGAACGTTTTGAGTTTATCCTTCCACGACTTGGTCTAAAGAGTCTACAACCGGAAACACTCAAACGTCTTCAAGAGGAAGACGAGGAGTGAAGGTCTTTCTTTATCTATCTCTTGTATATATTTATTAAAAAAGCAAAATACAAAATTTCAAAACCCACAAAAGAAAATAGAAAAATATAAAATTTTCAAAAATCCATAAAAATTATAAAATCTTGAAAAATCCCAAAAATATTGTCATTTTGTTATGTTTTTCTTTATTCGATATCATCTACGGACTTTGTGTTGACATTCAAAGAATGTCACGGGTTTTTAGATGTTCTTCGAATGTACATATATTGCCTAAAAAATGAGGTGGAGAAAAATGGTGCTTTATTGTCATTTCAGGTAGTAACCCATTTTAAATGTAAAGAACAGAGCCATGCTTAATCTTATTTTTCAAATCTCATGCTCTGATTCTTAAAACAAATGTTTGTCACCAAAAAAACAAATGTTTTCTTTTCAAATATTTTTCCGTCTAATGATTCTTCTGAAAAATATTTGTCATCTAATGAAAACAAAATTGCTTTGAAAATACCTCGGACTCCATTTTTGAAAATCATCTGGGCTTATCTTTGTCAAAATCTATAACACTCAATCAACAACTCATGTCATTGATTAAGGGGGAGAATGATTTCAATTCAATCAAAAAGGTGATTTTTCAAACAATTGGCACGTAAAAGAGCAAGGTCTACTTTTGGATAATCAAAATGAACAATGTTCTATACAAGTGGTTCAAGACCTTGGCTATTGTTATGTTTTCAAAAGATATTTATGCATGAATGGTCAATGGAGTTTAAAGTCTCAAAATCCAATCCTTATCAGTTAAAATGTCTTTCAAAAGCAAGTCACTATTCTCCTCAAAAGCTCTCAAAATTTAATTTAAATCAATAAAGATCACAACTCTCAAAGGATTTGAAAATTGTGATCGGGGGAGAATTTGTGATTTAAATTGGATTTAAACTGATAATTTGATAAATGGTTTTATACGTGATTAACAGGCTCTCCTCCCTGCATGTGCCAAACGATTTCAAATTTTCCATGCACATGTTAAGCGGGAGCATTTATATCAAACCAAAATGGATTAAAACGTGACTGATTTGTCTCTAAGTGCAGGTTTTCCCTAATATGTGCTAAACAATTTCAAAATCAGATGCACATATTGAGGGGAGCAAATTTTTGAAAACCACATTCTTTCCGAAAATATCTTCAATCAGTATTGAAACACCGATTTTGATCGGGAAAGTAATGTCGAGATTTTTAAAAAATATTTATCAAAGAAGTGAATTCTTCCTCTTGCCTCCATGTGCCAAAATGATTTCAAACATATGATGCACATGTTGAGGGGATCGTTCTCTAAAATATTAAAAATTATTCGGTACAAAATGTTTTTATCATGTATCACAAGTACTTGGATTGATTTTCAAATGGTTTTCAATTGGTTCCAATGGCTGATGAACAATACCAAAAAGACCGACCAAATTTACTTTATGTATGGTGATATAAGGATGGTTAGGTTAGGTATTCGTTCCCACGATCCCGCTAGAGCCAGAGGGATCTACCCAGGGACAATCCACTAGATAGTGTAGAAGTCCTTAGGTATGATGATAAAAGGAGTAAAGTGAGATATGGGAAGAGTGTGGACTGAGATAGAGCTAGAACTGGAACAAACCCAACAAGGTTCTAGTTATGAAATTTCGGTAAGCACTGAAGGGGTTGAAGAATGAAAAAGAAATGAATGATAAAAGGGTGAAAAGAAATAGCCCTCCATTATTTCGACCTTAGGGCAGAAACCGGGTTCAATTCATATGCTACTGGTTGTTACCTAGGTAACACCGGTATTGAAGACAAGACGTCATGGACCCAGTGACGCACTGCACTACAACTTCCCAAGCTACTCAAGTTCCTCTTAAAAGGACTTGTTTCATTCTCACAGGGGAACCTACATTATCTATCGACTTTCTCTTAGAGATGGTTGATATTGAAGAAGGAGACCCTCTCCCTAGTCTCCGGCATAGGAACCAAATGTGCACAATTAAGTCTAGAGCCACGAGATCATCAATAAATCTCATTAAGGACACAATCAATGAAGACTCTCTGTTTCACACAATGTGGAAAGAGAGAATATACTTTTAGAGTCATACGCATTATCCTTGTGGTAATGCCAGAATATCTGAGTGATATGCAAACATATTCACAATGAAGATGGAAAGCCTTCTAGAGCCAACATCAAACAAGCTCTTGGTAGGTGGCATGTGAGATCTATCCAATAGATCAACCATGTAACAACTGAACATAAACAATGGGGCAATTCAAATTTTTGAATCAATCCTGGTTCAGGTTATGGATTGACGGATACCTTTGAAAAACCGGTCGTTGTGCTTAAAACTCTTTTCTCTAGCACATCGACTGTGTATTAATATTTCAAAAATAAAAGGTGTTTATGATTGATAATTGATTTTCTTTAAAACCTTCGTTGTATTACAAAAACAATTTATTTTGAGCAGTACACGATTGTTTTTTAAATCTCTTTTCATCAATCAGTGAATCTCAAATTCGCTGGTTCACTCACTCCGTGTTGTCTTCTTTGAGACGTGCCGGTTTGAGAACAGCTAGAGCAGCTGCGAAACCCTGTCAAGGAGATTCTTTGGAATTATACCTGATCACAGGCAGTACTTGTACTGATCAACTGGGAACCGTGGGCCGTGTACCTCAATTCAACGAAAGTGATCAAAGACACTTTCGTGCACTTTATTGCTAACTGTTGTATGCAGGTACTCTTGACGTTTGCAGCTGATTAGAATGGAGAGGTCAATCCATAGCCGCATGCTCACACAACACATTCATCTCTAAAGAAATCATGATAAAAGCATCAACGACTCTGATATTCTCACTCCATGCATCTGCTACGCTGCTGCAAATATCATGAATCAACTAAAGCTTCCGCTACTCTGATGAAAAGAATTCCTTTCAAGCTACTATTAACAGGCTTATAAGGTTATTGAAAATTTGATAAGCTCGTAAGCTTAATCGTTTGGCTCAAAAGAATACCTTATATCTAAATAAGCACATTAGTGGGCCTCGACACCTCCTTATTTTTACCCTCAGAATAAGCAAATAAGCAAAAACGGTTTGGAATACACCTATCTCTAATACATCCAGAAAAGTTTCTTACCTATTACACCTATCTAGCTATAATAAAACTGATTTTTACCTGATCCTAAATAAATATATAGCTTTATAACTTTCCGGAATAAGTCACTGATATATGAATGACACTTTATATGAAAAGTAGGTCTGCTATTTATAGTGCAATCTTTATGTCACCTGGTATACAAAACAACATACTGAAACTTGAATGATTCACATACTCACGTTAAAGTAGCCAATATCTCTCTTGTGGCTCTTCAAAGAGTTAAAACTCTGCAAATCAAACAACCAAATGAATGATGTTTCGGGCTTTTCAAAAAGCTAAGAATCTGCAAATCAAACAACCAAATGACTTTAGCTATAAAAGGAACGTGTAAAATGGAGAGAAGGTGTGGAAAACTGGTTGAAAGTCACATACAATATATTTCAATTGAATAGATCCTACAAATCATACAATATATTTAAGAAGCTTAAATTACTAATGGTATATATAAAAAGCTTAAAGTATACAGAAATTACAAAATCATACAATACTAAATTCCTATTTATCGTAAATGGGAAACGTATCTCCCCAAGCATGACGACTTCATATGGAAACCCATCTTTTGGTCACTTAAAATGTGACTTAATACCTTATATCTTTATCTCAAACAACCCTTTCTTTAAATCATAGAGATCCCAAATTTTATTAAAACATAGGAAAATGCTAATCCTATAACCACTACCAACATGTATAATGATGAATCACAAAACAATATTTTTATAAACAACTGATGCAGAACAGTAAAAAAATATAATTCACCTTCAACTGTAACATGAATAAATCCCAAATGGTCACATTTCGTAATGCACGTCAGCGGAGGAATATAAGAATATAGTTGTTCGTGATCGGTATGAGCAATTTGTGTCACAACTGCAGTTGCAGAGATAAATATAAGTAGTTACGTACTACAATCGACACTTATACCGGATTACATTAATAACAACTCAATAAGACTAACGGCATGGTAGTAAAAAAATGCATCCGGAAACAAAAAAAGGCAAGAAATTGAACTGTTGTAGCTATCCATTGTAGGAGTAATGCATGACTGATTGGTTTAGTGAATTATGCAATAAGCAGGGCAGTGAATTAAAACAAAAAAAAGTTAACTGGTTCAGTGAATTATGCAATAAAGGAGTTGCATAGTGTCGTTCAATCACAATAAACACAATAATATTTAATAGTTAAGTGTACGAAATCCAAAAAAAAAGTTTTAAAGTTGTCAACCAAACCAAAATCCTTTTGCCATGTCCTAAAAGTTGACCCATTTTGACCCGTCATAGTAAACAGACCATAATATCATATCATTTTTCAGAAGGCACCTCAATATCTTATATCAAGTATGAAAAACTTAAAAAGAATTACCTGCAAAGCCATCCTGTTGAGCATTCTAAAACAAAATTCTAATGCCGGATTTGGCTGCAATGACAGTTACTATGAGGCTGCCCCGCCATGATATCGACGTCGGCAAATTAGGCTCTTAGTGAAGCCCAATTAAAGTGTAAACCAAATGTTGAGCTTGTCTGCAACCATAGCTAACGCCAGGTCGCTCCGCCAGGATGCCGAACTCGGTCGTGATTTGTGATGCTAGAATTTGGTAGATGGTTTGCGATTCTCGTGTACACCTCAAAATGGCCATGAAACTGAACCGACAAAGAAGCTGGTCCAATTACAAACTGACCCACGATTGAACAAAGGAAAACCTGGTCAAAAATCAATAGGCCAGAAAATTTTCCAAAAAATAATCTTGTAACATATATAAGCCAAAAAACTGAATATAATGTGACATTTACAAAAGTTCATCACCACTTGTAACTGGATATAATGACAATTCTGAAAAAAAATATGTATATAATGAATAACACTTACTGGTTGGAACATTTTCTTTGCACCTGTTATCATCTAGCAGCCAACATGAGACCTCAGACGCCTTCCTACAACCGCAATTTTAAAAGGAATAAAAAAGGATTCTGTTAATGTTAAATGTTTGAAAATATATGACTGTTTTGAGTGAAAGGTTTGCGAGTTTACCTTGCATTTTCTTGAAATATATAAGCGTCAAAAGTGAATAAAGTCTTTACATTTAAAGTTTTGGTATTTACATTTAATTTCGCTATTGCTCTTAACAACCTTGCCTTTCTCGTCCTCACTTGGAGCACTGTATGTTTGGTTAAACCATGGATCATTGGAGTCATCATTGAAATTACAAATGAGGCTCAGGCCTGCAACTCTTTAAGCGAGCAGGATGGCACGCCATGGCTGCATCCACGGACTGGCCGTGGTTGCCATACCAAGATACGTGCACGCAACAGACACGCTTATGAAAGAGGTATTACGCAGGGATTTCATCATTTCCTCCATGACATGCTGGAACGGCCTTAAAGATCAAAGATGGCCATCGCTTTTCCACAGACGGTATCCACAACAACAGTGGACCAATGTCAACCCAACATGGCTGCTAGCACCATTTATGAGATGCTGCCACGCCAAGACACGGGCATTAACCACCATTGGCTTATGACACACATGAAGGCAACCGAAGGTAGAAAGCAGGGTAACACGCCATGGCTGCAAATACAGTGATTTGCCCAGCCAAGATACGCATCACCTCAACATTAAACTTACCTTACGGTTGCCATACAATCCTACCAAAAAAGATATAATCCTTATCAGCTCTCCAAAATGAATAACATCATAAGCAGGGAAATTAACCTAATTCAACCATGATTCACACACCAACACAAAATTGTCTCAATTATGCAAACTAAAAGAGGTATATTAAGTTATCCTAATATAATTTGCAAAAAGGAGTGTGCCTAACTGTGGTTTAATTTAATCATCACCACCATATAAACAAAAAATAATATCTATCATGGAACCGTAAAAAAATAACCTTGATCTACTTGCATATACCAAAATGACAATAATAAGAGGAATTGTATCAATTAAACACCTAAATCTAAGATCACATCCGCTCAAATAACTCTCCTCTAGATGCATATCACATAAAAATCACCAAATGTATGATCTTTGATGATAAAAAAAATAATTTGATTCAAGATTATTGTTTTTTCCTGGTGTTGTTGGTTTGTAAAGCGGTAATTATAGATGATCATAAAAATAATTGATTGAAGGTGTGTGTTTTTTGGTTGTGTTTAGGGCTTTGGATTGATTTTAGTTTTGAATTGAAAAGAATCTTTGGGTAACGATTTTGAAGATTTGAGTCCGGATTTGGGGGAAAAATTAATTATGTAAGAAGGGTTTTGAGGGAGATAATTGGGGAAGAGTTTTGGGGGGAAACAGGGTTAATCGGACGGTGCAAGTAGTTTTGGGGAATTAAAATGCCACGTGTCATTTTTTTCATAATTTTGAGGGGAGATGTGATTCAAACAAACCATCCTTTATATAGAGTAGGGATACATCACAATATACCCCACAAAAAAAAGATTGGGAAACTGCTACACCACAAAACCTTGCAAACATTTGCCTTTGGCGCACAGTTGGGAACATGCGCTAAGGGTATGGCACGTGAAAAGTGGAGGTGGTGGTAGATCACCTCCCATAATGAGTAGTCTAAGGTTATGATGGTTAATGATAAATGATGTTGTTAGCGATAATTAGTAACGATAATACATGGTATTAACTTATAATTACTGTAGCATAAACATTTTTTTCTAAACACTTAAAATAAAAGGTTTAAACTTGAAATGACTCATTGTGATTTATAAAAATGGTATTGTTGCTTTCCATGTCACAACTAAAACTGTCAAACTAACAATTTTTATTGAAAAAACTTCATGAATACAAATTTGCCATTGGTATATGTTTTTTCTTCACACTTTATGAACCGCGAACTTTTATTTCACAATATTCACACTTATATGTGTGCAAAAATAAGTGTGAAGTGTGATAAGCATCATAAAAACTTTAACATTTTTTATTGTGAAAATAAAAATTCACACTTAAAAATGTGTACTAATATATAAATTTTGTTTTCATATATCATTGTGTGAAGAAGTAAAATAGAAACTTCACACTTTTATGTGTGAAAAAATATATAATTGTTATCACACTTTATAATGTGAAAACTTAAAACATTTTATCATTTGAAAAAAGCTCATACATATTTATTGTGATGTTTTCTTTACATATAAAAAATTAACAAAAACATAAATGATTAAAATAAACAAAAAATTATCCAACAACGACTCCTTCATTCCATTCTTGAAAACTTTCAATCTATCAATTCAAACTTTCAAATCAATCGATTCGATCCAACAATACTATGATTCAATCTAATGCCTCCCATCAATTCGATCCATAAACAAGTATACACACGTTTATTCGGTTGATAAGTATCATCAATTGGATCTAAACCCTAACTTTCAATCTTGAGCTGAAGAAACTTATTATGTGATTTTGATCTACAAAATTCAGTTTAATTCACATATGTCGCTTTCAGGTGAGTGTGTTTTGTTTTTGAAGCTATTTTTTTTTGTTTTCATATTCTTGCAAATTGTCAGGTGAGTGTTTGCGTTAGTTTTGGTGATTAGTTAACTAAAGGTTATGATAATCTCTTTGCGGTTTTAGTGTGTTTGGTTGAGTCGGCTGTATAAAGATGCAATCATTGTTAGTTTAATTGAAATTTGATAGTGCGTTTAGTGTGTTTTGTTTTCATATCAAAATTTGCTAAAATTGGTGTTAATTTTGGTGATTAGTTGATCGAATCTCATACATAATTTAATTTGCGGTTGTTTGAAGATCTATTATGTTAATTAGGTGTTAGTTATGTAAATTAGTGGCATTACAAGTTCGTGATGTGCAAAATTGGACTATATGATTGTATATGTTGCATGATGATATATTGAATCGCATTATAATGTTTTACGAATCGAATCAGGTGTTTGATATGTGTTTTCTTGCAATAACTACAAATTAAATCCGTAAGTGTTGCATCAAAGGTCACTTCAGAACCACAAGCTCGCTAGTAATTATTTGCTGCTATACACCGTCTCTTTGTGCGGGTATTCGTTATATATTTATTAGTTAAATGCACATATCTAAAGTTCTTCACAGTTAAGAGTGTAAAGAGTTTTCACAAAATATTCACACCACAAAATGTCAAGAATTATGAAATCTCATACTTAGAAGTATGAAGTATTGTTTCAAAATCCTCACACTTCAAAGTGTGCAAATTTTTTAAATCATCACATTAAAAAATGTGAAATTATTTGCTATATTAAATTGGTTCACATACAAGTTAAGTGTAAACTTTTCAACTCCAATAGCGTGAAAATATACTTTAATAAGTATGAAAAATTAACTATATTGTTTTAATGATAATATGTCGTAAATTCCATATCAATATTAGCAAAAACATTTTTGTCTTTGAAAGAATGTTAACAAAAAGGTTTCATAGTCGTTCATTTGCCCCAAGTTATAATACCAAAACCCTACTAAACCATGGTATATGTTTTTAGTCCATTAATGCAACATAGGCTATTAAATCTCTCATAATAAAAAATGTCATTTTATGAGTAGGTGGTCCTTAGAGGCACGTCGGTTGGTAGCGTGTCTGCTAGGTATATACATCACATTTTAGGACATCAAGCAAATATAGAATAGAAATGAAGACACTATATATAGATAATAGATGGATGGTAAAAACCTAAATATCACACGTCGACTATGTTTTATTATGTCAACTATGAGTCCATGACTCATGATTTACGTACGAGTCGTGAGACATTGAAAAGAAAAGTTGATATAGGTGGTGAATCTCTTTGCAAGTCCACAAATTTTTCGTAGCTCGTATGAAAAAGTTAACTTCATGCAAACGTACACGAGAACATAAGTGAAAAGTTCGCCTATAGCACAACAAATACCTTTATACATGTCGCAATTGATAACGAATCCAAAATCATTTATAATCTAACACGACATCGGTATTGTTAGGCTGCCAACATTATGGTTCGCCAAATATGTATACATTATTGATCTTAAGTTGGAACGAAGATGAAACGAAACTAATACAAGTGTTTGAGAAAATAAAAAATTCGAGATGCAATGCAAGAAACTTGCTCTCGAAACGACCTAGTGTTTATCACAAAGCAACATGCATGCTAGTGGTTATTTGGGCATTAGACTAAACAACATGTGTATTAGTAATTTATTTAGGATCATTTAAATTTTAAGCTCGTGTATGCCAAAGCGTCCAAGTGTTTAGCATAATTATCATTTCCTAAGAAGAATTGAGTTATTTTATTATTCTCGATATATTCATAAAACATAGGTTTGGACACACATGAAAAAGTTTATCAATGAGACAAAACATAAAATCGACATCAACAAAAGACAAGATAAAAGAATTGCATAAATAAAAAATAATGTTTGCTCTTGATTGTAATGAAAGCATGATTTTTTTAGTGAGACGCATGTCTTGGCAAGGATTACATCACTTCTTAAATTTATTGGTAATACTGACCACGAATATGGCCGTAAACTTAACATTACATTAGTTTTTCAACATCATTAACAAAGTATAATAAAACAACCAACATCACAATTAAAACATATCACACTTAAACACAAATACAGAGTATTACCTCACAATACACTCACACACAAAAAATTTAAATTTAAAAAAAGAAGTCAGGTCGTGTGAATGATTGACTTGTGCTCAAATATGATACTCGATGCTTCGACATGCGACAAGTTTGATAAAGGGGACGCGTTGATTTGGCATGAGCACACATGTACATACGTTATTACCACTAGTCTAAAAATTCTGAAAAATGCATACTCTCCCTTTTTTTATTTTAATTTATTTAAATTATTGTTATACATTTTGTCTCTAAAATAATAACCTTAACCCTTGTTTCAAAGAGAGGGAAACTATTGTAAATGATATCATGATATGTATAACACCACCTTTATTTTAAACTTTCTATATACTATTTGAGTTTGCTTAAGAAACTACTGCTCCGTATTACTCGTATTTACTTTAAGCAAGTAAAAGGAACAATTACACTCTACTTATTTTTATCCTTACTTGACATATTATAAATTTTGTATTTAATTGATGTATTAAAATTTATTATTATTTACTTTTATTATAGATCTTTTTGTCAACTTTAAATCTACATTTATTACACGTATCACAAAATATGAAATTTGTTTTACTTAATTGTGACGGAAAGTATATAATTTCACATGTTTTGATAACATTCTATATTGTTTACTGAACACTAGCATTTCAAATATACATATGATTTCTCAAGTTTTTTAAATGGGTGATAGAGAAAAGAAAATTGTTTTAGAATTTTTTTAACCACCTTCAAAATATGTACATATTATACTTTAAATCCAAGACTTTATACGACCGAGTTAGACTGTTAGATCACTTGTAGTGCATCGGTTGAATATTCGGTCGACCCTCACAAAAGACGCATCCTTCCCATTACCCCCACCAACCCGACGCGTCCTAGGCCAAGAAAAAGGAGAACTCGGTCGTAAGACCGAGTCGCGTGAGTATGTTTGTGTGAACGACTATTTTATTTAATTGATTTTTGTGAGGTATGTTTTGATAGTGTCCTCGGTATTCCAATTACATTAAGTTGGTTGAAGTTTTTATAAAGAGAGAACTGATGCTAAAGGGTCAAACGACCGACTGAAAACCGATTAAGGGTAAAACGAGAACCGAGTAAAACCGAAACCGAACCGCATAAGGTCGGTTCGGTTCAATTCAAGCAGGTTTAGCTATTTCGAACTAAATAGGTGTGTTTTGGCCCGAACCGAACCAAACCGAGTAAACCGTAATAATTATACAAAACCAAAAACCGAACCGTCGATTTGATTCAACCCGGTTCGGCTCGATATGTCGATTCGGTTCGATTTTCAGTTCATTTTGCTCGGCCCTAGTTAGTGATGTACTCAGTCATGTTATGATGATCACTACCTGGCCTTAGAGTGGTTGTGATTTACAAATTGCAAACTTTATTTCAAGACAAACATATGTCGATCTACAATACAAACTTACTCCATTTTCACACCACTAAATTATATATTTCCAAAAGCACCCTCCAAAACCCCCAACACACCAATGGCAAAACCGTAATTCCCAACACAGTTCAGTGTCGGTTACTCCTTGAATTCTCTTTTTTCCAAACAAAAAGTGTTCTCACTTCACACTTGTATGTAAATACATACATACACAACAACAAAAAGTTGATACCAGTACAATAATAATAATAATAATCACACACACTCAAAACACACACACACACACACACACATCAATTTATTTATTAATTAAATCTATATATAAAAAAATCAGTGTGTGCATTTGGTTACTACGAGTGTTGATTTTACGTATATGTGTGATTAAATTAAATTTTATAAAAAAATAATAAATTGTAAATAATGGAGATGTACGGACGTGATCATAATCAGCAAAGTGAATGGATACAACCTACTGGTGCTGAAACTGGAATTGAAGGTAATGTGTTTATAAATTTCCGTTTGGTTTTTTTTTATAAAAAAATTGTTAAAATTTGATTGATTGTAAGATTTAGGGTTTTGAATAGTGTTTATGTGTGAATTTGTTGATTTGAAAGTAATGTGTTTTTATTGTTTAGTTTTTATAAAGTTTTGATTGTTTATGGTTTTTAGGGTTTTGAATAGCGTACGGATGATTAGTTGTGTTAAATTTTGTGTGAATTGAGTGTAATGTGTTTAGTTGTTATTTTCGAGTTTTTGCAAGTTTTATAGTTTACGGATGTTAAATTTTGTTTGGTTGTGTGTGAGTTTGTTGATATGCGTCGATGAATTTGTGTTTTTAGTGGTTTGGTTTTGAATATTTTGATGAGAGATGATTCATACGCCTAAATGTATACCTAATTTTGTAACTAAATCGGCATGATAGTAGTTTGGAAAATGATTGAGAGAGGCCTAAATGTGAGACTAGTTTTGTGACTACATGCATGTGGCACTCATTTATTGGTTTGTGAAGAAGTGGGTCCCTCTGCTGTTAACAGAATGCTGCCACATAGGTTTAGGCATACAATAATGCTAAAATTATATCGACACAATGACTTGTCAACTAAATGTGGAGGTTAAGAAAGAAAAAAAACAGAGAGATTATGATACAATATAATTGGACCATTACAATTGCCAAGTCATTGTGTGAATAAAATTTTGTAAACTCTTTGTGGATGTAGCATTGCTCTTTTATTGGTTTGTGAAGAAGTGGGTCCCTTTGCTGCAACCAACTAGATAGATACTGCCGCATGCGCAAAATTAGACATACATTTAGGTCTCCCAATCGCTTCTTTGTTTTGAACATATACCACCTATCTCACAAATGTCTCCAACGAGACACAACATCCTGGTTAGTTAGTGGCAGACTCACATACCACTACCACTAGGCTAAAAGCCTTGGTAAATTGTGTGTGAATATGAGTAAATGAAGGTAATGCATTGATGATAATATGTTTAATTGTTTATTGGTTTTAGGATTTTAAGTAATGCACGGATGAATTTTCTTTGTATGTTTATTTATGTGTGAAATTGCGAATTGAAGGTGTTGATGATTTGTTAGTTTTTGGGGTTTTAAATGATGTGTGGATGAATGTTTGTTTGAATGTGCGTAGAATCGATGAGACGGTTAGGGTTGTTAGGGGGAAGAGGAGGAGGAGAGTTTTATCCCGAGAGACCTGGAATGCCGGATTGTGCTTATTATATGAGAACTGGTACTTGTGGATATGGTAGTAAGTGCAGATATAATCATCCTCCTGATCGTACTACCTCGGTAAGCCATTTATCGGTTACACTTCGTATTTTTATTGTGTGTTGTTACTTGTTAGTAGAGAGGCACAAAGCCCGGGCTGAAAAAGCCGACTTTTGCTGTTTTAGAAAGCCCAGGCCCAAAAAAGCCTAGGCCATAGTCCAAGGTTAGGCCTTATGTGAGATTAATAATGTTGAATCACTTGTTACTTTGTACATAAGTGATAAATTACTAATCTACCCCTCATATGAGATTAGTGGAAGGTGTTTATATACATTGAAGACATTATATTGACTATGGTTTTGTAATGCTTAAACTTCATTAGTTGTTAACAAAATGAAACAAATGAAAGTATTTTGTAATGGAAATATATATATGCACAAAACATGAAGTATTAATTTGCGTAATCTATGTATGTTAATTGATGCTTACACTAGAAAAAATGACAATAAGTCATACGACACCCCCTCGCTAGTGGTAAGAGAGTAGGGAAATGAGAAACAGAGTAAATTCGAGTAATTTGTATTTACGGCCCTTTGCATTTATTATGAATCTAATTTAGGATCCTGAATTTACTATGAATCTAGTTTTGTAAACGGTAATAACTATCTGTAATGTTATGGCGACATTACTGATTTTGTGGTTGTTCTAACTTTGAGCTATGATGCTTAGGCTGGAGGAGCTGCAAGAACCCCCGGAGGGGGAGGTTACCCCGAGCGACCAGGAGAGCCTCCTTGTCAGGTATTCTGTTTGATGTAATTTTTGCAAGTTCGTTCCTAACAAGCATGTCTTTTTGTCGAGTTACATTCATTAAACATATATGATTTTGTGAACTTTTCCAATGATGGAGTGTTGTGTTTGTTTATTTGCGAATGTGCAGTATTATTTAAGAACCGGAACCTGTAAGTTTGGTGCATCCTGCAAGTTTAATCATCCAAGACATGCGGGTGGATCGTTGAGTAACGTGCCACTAAATACTTATGGATATCCATTACGACCAGTAACTATTTTTGCTTCACCTTTTCTCATACAACTATATCTTTGTTCTTGTGCATCAATGTCAAAGCTGCCAACTTTTATGTTAAAAACAGGATGAAAAAGAATGCTCCTACTATTTGAAAACGGGGCAGTGCAAATTTGGTATAACTTGTAAATTCCATCATCCTCCACCGACTGGCGAATCCGTGCCAGCATCTGCACGTCCATTTTATTCAACAGTGCAGTCTCCTTCAGCTCCTTCGCCTGATCAATATGCTGGTCCATCGGCCGGCTATAGGGTTGCAAGGCCCCCGTTAGTACCTGGTTCATACGCACCAGGTGCTTATGGTCCCATATTACTTTCCCCTGGCATGGTTCCTATGCCAAATTGGAGTCCTTACTCGGTAAAAAGAATACAATCGTTTTATACTTATTGTTCATTGTATGTGTAGTTCTTAAAGTGTCAATAGTTTCTGAGATGCAGGGACGTGTAAGCCCGGTCCTGTCTCCGGGTCCTCAACCTTCCATGGCAGCAGCTTCTGCATATGGAGTGAATACTTCAGCACCCGCTTTTGCAGCACAATATCGTCCTTTGACACCCTCTCCTGGCCCTATGGGTAGTAGTCAAACTGAGAGAGTATTTCCAGAGAGACCTGGTCAACCGGAATGTCAATACTACATGAAAACAGGGGATTGTAAGTTCGGGGCATCTTGTAAGTTTCATCATCCACCAGATTGGGTAATACAACAGGATAACTGTATGCTCAGCCCTATGGGTCTTCCTCTGCGCCCGGTTAGACTCTTTAATCAATTAATTGTTTCCTTGTTAATATGATACATTCATGTGTACCGTGGCCTATTATAATGATTTCACTTAATTAAATTAAATGTTAATTCATGATGTGTTATCATGTCTACTACTGAACTGGTTTTGCTTCAACTTAAATGTTATGAACTATATGACTGAGAATCAGAGAGCTGTAAGTCTTCACAAGTTGACTTACATTTCTTACACGCCTTGACATTTGATTGTTATCATTATGGTAATGACCTGAATTTATGTGAGATGAATATATACTGTATAATCCTGCAAAAAACTGATTTTTTTTTTTTGAACGGCAAATTGACTTACCTTTAGTTAGTCAAATCTATAACTTGGTAGATTTCTTAGGCATTCAAAATTGATAGATACAGAATGGTGGTATGGTGAGGTGAAGTTACCATAAAGAAAAGAGTTAACATTGTGGGCTTGTGCTAGACTAGATTTATTTTTGTGTCGATATAAACTTGCTGAATGTTACAGTAGTTCATTAAATTAAGCACTGGGTCTTAGAATGCTCCGAAATGTATTTAAGAGATCATAAGTCTATAGCTGAAACTTGAAAAGAAACTTTCTTTCTGCTGGTTACTAGTCTTCGACATGTCTTTGTGTCATTGAAGCTGATAGCTCATAGTGGTGCATTCATTTAATTGGATGAATGTGATTTTTATGATATCCCACATGCCCACCAACTAATTATGCTTATTCTATGCTTTTCGAGCTTATGACGTAAAGAAAAGGCATAATACATGGTAGAAAGTGCAAACTTAAAGAGTGTTTTCTGACTTGAAATAAAGGACTCATCATGGAAATGCCTTTATTCTTACTAGAAGAAAACACGGATCAAGTAATATCTCTTTCATGAAATTTGCAACTCTTTGAATTATAGACGTCCCAATGAAATCGCAGCCTTTTCCTACTTTTATTGCCGAAACTGTAATCACTAATTTCTTTCTTCTTTTAGCATCAGGCATATAGGTTGGTAGTCTTGGCCCATCTCGTAGGTGTTGTTGGTTTAAATCCCTTTCATCCCTCGTCTTCACTAGAAAAGATTTTTATATTTGTCTTTATCAAGGGAAATAGTTGGTATTTTTGATATTTGACAAATTTGAATAGCTCCAACTATTTTAGATGCTTGATAAGTTGTCGGTATTATAGATATTAAGTGCTGCAAGATGCATGCAATTATATGGTGTTATGTGCCAATAGATCTACGCATGATAATTCATTTGTTGCTAACTTAGTGACATTTTAACCCATAAAACTCGCACAATAATTGATTTATCTCATTTGACCAGGGTGTGGAACCTTGCAATTTTTACATGCAAAATGGACACTGCAAGTTTGGGCGCACCTGCAAATTTGACCACCCAGTCCAAGGTGCAGTTAACTACGGTCCATCATCTGACATACCAATTGCTCCGTATATGACCATGGCACCTTCAGTTTCATTCCCAGAAAGGTCCAAAATGGACCCTCATTCAAGTAGTTCAGTCGGTATGATGTTTTCTCAGGCACACTCGGGTTCCTCAGGGGAGAGTCAAAGTTCTCCTCAAACAAGGTAGTGGACGTTGGTAATTTAGATTATTTGGGGTCCCACGTGCTGCATAATTAAGCTGTTACATAGTAACATATAGTATATGTTTAAGTGTGTTGTATGAAACTGTGATGTTAAGTTTGTCCATTATTATTATTATTTTTTAATTATATATATATTATGTATAGCAAATATTTATGCTGTCACTCAGACTCTGTAACCTGATATAGACTAATAGACACTTTGGTTGCATTCAAACTGATCTTTGGAAATAAAAGGACGAGACAAATGGCTGCTACTATATGTGTTCTTTAAATAAGTTAGAAGCCAATTGGAACTCACAAATCTTAGGCAATATGCATCATGCTAAAATCTTACATGTGTTTGTGTATTAAGTTGCATGTATAATCAAGTTGGTGGGGGGTCTTCCTTCAAAGTTTTGTATTAAGTTTTATTTATTTATTTATATACTTATATATTTATTTTTAGTAAAGGGGATTACCCAGTAAAATAGTTTTGTATTAAGTTTGCATATATAATCAAAGATTAAATTGCAAAGACCGTCCCTGTGCTTTGTCTTGTTTGAGCAAATCGTAGGTGCAGTCTTGTGGTAAACTTTTGGTTTGATTATCGTTCAATGCCAAAGTGAAATGACTAAAGTACTCATGGCAATGCATAAAATGACTAAAATACCCTTAAACAATACATAAAGTTTCAAACTTTAAGGATTGCGCTTGTGATTCGACAAACCAGATGGACGTTGTTTGAAATTTACTGAATTCATAGTCATATTTTGTAATTTATACTACTATAAGATATCTTTTATATAATAAAACAAAACCCCTAGTGGGAATTTTTCATTTCAAAAAAATCAAACCATACCTTATTTGGTAATAATTTTTTTAATTTAAATTTTTTTTTTGATTTTGAAAAATAATTAAACCTAATTATTTCCTGATTTGGCAAAAAAATTTAAAAAATTTCGTCAAAAACTAAATATACACAAGTACTTGAATTTAATAGTTAATAGATTTGGGGTGAGAAGTGTAAAATTAGAAAAAGCGGAACACAAATTCTTGATAACCAATACAAAACATAACAACACAAAAACACACCACTATCAAACATTCAAACATTAAAACCTCAATCAGTGATCACAGTTAGCCTTACTACCAATTTCCTTCATAAGACAAAACCCTATTCGAATCTTGAAGTCATTGCATTCATCTTTTCAAACGATTGTGTATTCAACAATCATGGTACGATTTTTCTTTACGATCGAATTAATAAAAACCCTAATTCGATTTGCTATCTTTTTTCTGTTAATCAATTGAATTACTGCTAATTCTATTTGCTTTTTGTTAGTTCTTTTTCAGTTAATTGATAAATCTGAATTCGATTTGTATATCCGTGTTTTTTTGCAGTTAATTCGATCGTTGTGGCTCATTCGAATTTGAGGTTTTTATTTATAAATTTGTTAATACATTTATGTAGTTTAATAAAAGATAGGGCTACATGGATGTTATAATATTCATATATATATATTTTTTCCATTCCATGCTTACTGGGTTAATAAAAAAGCCCTTCTATAGCCTTTGATATCGAGATAGTTGATGGCCTCAACTGATTTGATTGTTTCTAAAGCAATATATAATTAAGTTTAGTTCAAGGATTCAATTAGGGAGGGTAATTATAAGTTTATACATTCGATTTGGGCTTAGAAATTGTTGGTTGGGTGAAGAGGTGAAGTGTGATAATATGTTGGTTGTGTAACTGTGATAATATATTCGTCTTTGGCATGTCCTAAAATGTTGAAATTTGCATTCGTGTAAGGTCAGTATAATCAAATATGTTTCTTGGACAACCGTTACTGACCCATAAAAAATTGCCCATATTTGATTAATGGTACTCATTCTTGCGCAAATCTTAGATAAAGGACGAAGCAAAAACATGTCAAGCTCGGACAAAGGTTCTTGAAGAAGTCGGCCGAAGATTGAAATGCTCTTGAAGTGGTTCAATACCACCTATTGTAAGGGGGTTTTTAAGTACAATTGGTAGTTATTTAATAATAGTAATAGTTTTGGTCAAAATGATGGTTCAACTCTCTGTGAATATCCAAAGGATTAGCGGTTTACACAAAGGTTGCAGGTTGCAAAGTTGTGGATGGTCGGGATTGGTAATATGGGAATATCTGATAAGACTAATGGCAATGGTGGAGGAAGTGCTGTGGACAAAGATTGGAGTAGCTGCCTATCTAATATAAGAGACTGAACGTGAAGATCGAAACTGATTATGTTGCATTTAGTATCTTAAAAAGGTAAATCTATCAAGCATATCTTTAGAGTTATGGCATGTGTGTGACACTTAGTAGTGAAAAAAAAATAAAGGCGAAGAAACGTGCACACAACACACATTAGATTAACAACAGGCCTATTGGTAAAACTTTTTAATAATTTAACTATGAGATGAGAAGATGCATTAAATGGTGATCTTATAATTAAACATTTTAAATCTCTAATGCTTTGCATTAATTGTGATATTGGTATTTTATATGCCTCTTATAGGGGTGTTTGGAGAAGCTTATAAAAAAGCTTTTTTGGCATTCATTGACTACCAAATAGGCTGATACTTAGGGGGTGTTTGTGTAAGCTTATTTGGCCGACTTTTTAGCTTATTGAACTTTTAACAAGCTCATAAGCCCAAAATTTATCAAATTTCCTTATAACGAGTTTCGGTGACGAGATGGATACTTCATCTAATAAATTGCTTATATTCTACCGCTGAATTTATTGCACGTAGCTTATGAAAGTTCACAGTAGCAAATATGAGTGGAGATCAAGAGTCGTAAGGTCTGATCCGTTACGATCTCATAGAATATTTATGTTCTTTTTAGAGAGCCCTGTAATGATATATGTTTTTTTTCTTGCAGCTCTTTCTTGAGAGTAACTTTAGGATTGCGCAATTGTGCTTCATGTAGCCTGAAGACAAGTATTCTGAAATATTGACTCAGGTCCATCACCTTCGTGCAATTGCTGTCAATGCGAGGGCTTCATACTCTGAAATGAGGCTTTTTGAGGATGCCACCAAGTTATTTAATTCTATTGGAAAGAAAGAGTTGGCTGATGAGAGATAGAGGATTATAGAACAACAGGTAGCCTATTATTTTCTTTGCTAAGTTCCATTTGTTATACAATTCATTCCACCTTTAAGGTAAAAAAAAGTACTTTTAAATATGAATTAGATTTACCTGGATGCTGAGAAGGGAAATTGTTTGAGCTTGGTCTTGAGTTAATAGGCAGTAATTACTTCTTCGTTCATCCCAGGGTAATTTTTTATATTGCAATAATCTTGCCGGTCCTTACTTTAACATCATATATGAACTAAAAATCATATCATGTGCAGATATCTGGCACCCGGGCCAACAATCTTATTCCGTAATCAACTATGTGTCGACGGTGGTTTAACGTTGTTTTTGCCACCAACATCTGCGGCTCGAACGGTAAACCTTGATTCATTTTTCTTTTTGTTAGAATCTATTATAACAATTGTTGTTAGCTATGAGAGATATATATACTTATTATATGTGAACATCTTGAGTATATGGCTGTAGGTGGACTTGATCTGCTAAAGCTGACAAATTTGACCCAATTACTTATGAATGCGTCATGTGGGTTGTTTTATTTGCTATGAAACGTTTCAAAATGGGAAGGTTTAACTTGAAGGGGAACCTGTTGTTTATGTGTATGTGTGTTTGTTTGTTCAGTTAAATTAACAAAACAAGTCTTGCTGGTGGTTGTTCGGTTCATTTACATGCCTGTAACTTTGTTATCTTTTATAAACATAATATTTTCCATATTTTGTTTTTTCGAAGGGCCTTACATGTAAGTCTTTCTTGCTGCACACTCTGTTTCTATCTTAGAGGTGATGTTTTAAGGCTTCCTGTCAAATTTTCTCGCATACAGCATTTTTATTTACAAGATTGACCCTTTTATATGAATCTAAAAATGGATATAATAGTCATCAGGTTGTTTCTTAGTAGCTAAACGCACTTCGAAAAACGTGAATATGTGGAGTAATAAAACTATTGTGTGCCCACTGCTTATATAGGATCAATACATTGTATTGCAATATTTTTAGTTGAATGGCTCATCGTAAATTACACATTATTTGGAGATATCTGTTTAGCCAGTCAATGATTTAAGTATTTTGGAACTGGCCCACATGGCATATCATCTATGAGACTACTGTTGAGCTTGAGCTTCAATACAGCTATAATTTTGATCATTGAAAGTTTGTGATTGCATGCTATCTGTTATGCACTATGGGTGGTCGCCTTTTTATTCTTTGTCATATAAACATGTAGCTTTTGGATTTGACTTATTCTTACTGAAAACTACTCATATGTTGGACTTCTTGGTGGATTCAGCCTTTGCCGTTGGAGCTATTGTTGCCAATAATGTTTTTGATAAGTTACTAGATGATGATCAACCTTTAAGCAAGCCTCAAGGATGGTGGAAGTGGTTGTCCCATGGTATGGTTGGTGCCGAAGGTACGAAACATGCCACCCAGCTTTCTGCCCAGCTTTATGGTGTTGTTTTTGATGAAGTAATCATGGTATGTATGTTAAGATGGATTAAACGTAACAATCCACTTGATCTGTTATGTAATCTACTCAATAAAAATTGCATTTTCGTATAAAGACAATTAGGAAATCCTTATTATCATTTATAGCTCAACATGTTTTCTACTTTTTGGAAATACATATATCACAACTACCTATTGACTTCCAATAATTCTATATCTAAAGTAACTGAAAATAGAAAAATACTAAATTGCTCCTATTGTAATTTAAAGTCACTTTGTTTAAGGATCTGATAACTTGACACGATATTTATGTCTTATAAGAGCACAATTTGTGTTACAAAAAGCTATACCTAGCACATTAGCGGCATATCAACTGCATATAGTATCCCTCTGCAATATCCCTTTGATATCCCTATAATATTCCGCTGATATATAAGTAATGTACTAAAGGGCATACAAACTAATTGGAATGGTCAGCTGATTACTCTATTATACAGATAGTACCCCTCTGCAATGTTCAAAAAAACAAATCTACGTGCAAAAAGTACAGTTCATGTAAAAACAGTCTTGCTTGACCCAAAACACTTTTGTGGCCATTCCTCATTGGTTATAAAGGTTTTTCAATCTTTAGCTTTTTACACACTTTCTATGTCATAAAAGTTCATCATTTGTGTTAGAAAAACCTTTCCAAAACAATTTTTATCATCATGCCCCAAACAATTCTATATAAAGGGCTGTTTGGAACTGTGTTTTAAAAAGTCCATCATGTGGTTATCGTGTTCTTTGAATATTTGCTGGAAATGACAATAACAAAGGTACCAAACACATGTGCAAAATAGAAAACGGATATCTTTTTTAATGAGTACAACATAACCATTTTAGCTGAATTTTTAAAACCAGGAAAGCACAATGCCAAACAGCCCCTCATTATCTGTGATTACAAATCACAATCTCAAATGCAAGTAAATTAGCCTAATACAATTTGACATAGAATATATAAGATTTTAAGCTGTAAAGAGTTAACTTTTTGCAAATGCAAGTACAATACAAATAACGTACGTGAGTATAGATGCATTTGTTTCAATTAAAACTCCAACAACTTGTCTGATGTATTATAAGAGATTATGGCAATAAAAAGTAACCATGTATTCTCTGATCTACATTCGGATAACAAATTGTGGTCTGTTGATTTTATGTGTGTATGAAACCAATACAATGGTGAACTATGTTGGTAATAATCTTATAAAAGCCTAACAGGTGATAAATGCGTAAATTGACATTTGAGGTAACAAGTCAAACAAATGTTTTTTTATGCTTGGGTCAAAATGGGTCGGTTTGGGCATTTTTGAATTGTCTATATAGTTGAATGTACTAAATATAGTTACATAACTTATATTACTAAACTTTAAACGCGCTCATCATTTACGTTTGAAAAAAACTTTGCCAGACAGTAATTATGGACATGAATAACAGATCAAAAAGCAGCTCATTTTGACCCATCATCATGCCACTACTTTAAGCAACGTAAAACTGAATTAATTAATCAAATATTGGAATGTGATAACCAGTTCCTGAATTAAAGGATGGAAACAAATTTTATTGATGAAAAATTCGACACAGTTCCTTATGGATATGTGGATTTGGGTTACGTGTATAACTCTAAACGGCCAAAAAGATAAAAAAATAATGCCATTAAAGACGTTGATCTCTATTAAATAGATAACAATATTTATCAGCAATGTTGTAAACGACGTATCCAAGTGTGCAAAACAGAGAACCGGTCAAAACATCCTAAATTGAACAAGAAACACTTTCATGGCCATCCTCTGGTTGAACAGGTTTAAACTATAATTTGCTCACATTTGCATCAATTATATATCAGTTAGGTGACAAGTTCAGAAATAAATGATAATTATATACATAAATGTCGTATATAATAGTATTTGGCCACAAATGGTTCAATAAATTATAAACGGGTCAATTAGGGAAGAGTTGACATACTCCTATTGGCTTTTGAACTGTTTGATACTTACTTTGTTAAATCGTTTAGCACAAAAGAACAATATATAAATCATTTTGTCTAACAATACTCATACATGAAATGGGTAAAATTCAATCATGTTTAAACTTTAACCGGTGTTTGGGTATGAGTCATGCAGAAGTCAAACTGGTATTTGTGCGTACCTGTTGTCCTGTTGCAACAAAATTTAAAGGGACGTTTGGGTCAATATAAAAACTCTTATGTGTAAATAATTATTCTAATGTAGTTGATGTTGAAGATTGGAAGACAAAGACCAAAAAAACAAAAACGGATGCTGATATACTCCATAATATGAGGGAAAATGAATGGATAAATTGGGAAATCGCAGATTGCGACTTTATAGAATTTTATGAAGATGATGATTGTTACTGCCTGATGTGTCAAGGAACATGTCAATGCATTCCTAAGAAATGTACTTGAACAAGACATTATTTATTTGTTTTTTTAATATCAATTGTTTTATGTTAATTTTTTATAGAAACAATTATGTTTTGTTTTAATGAATGGTGTGTTTTATTTATATACGTTAACACAACAAAAATACTATTCATATAAAAGGTAGAATTTATTCCAACATAAGAATAAACTATTAGTATAACTAAATTATCGATGCAAAAACACAACAAACGGTAAGATAACTTGGTTTATACAGTTTAGTATTTAAACTTTTGAAAAATATATATAACCGCTTACTACGTCAGAAAAAAATTAAGAACGCTAATTAAAAAAACAGAAGAAAAAAAAATATTTGTTTTTTTATATATGATCGAGAATGAAGAACATTAGAATAAATGTTATCATTACGATATTAATGCAATTTAATAAATAATTGCAATCTTTTATATAATAAAAGAATTACATCATTTTGAAGTGTTTTTGTAAAACCCTTCTCATTGAAAAAATAATTGGGCCAATATGAGAGCTCGATTTCGCCACGTAACCAAAATCGTGTGATGTGATTGGTTAATAAAAGTCAAAATTAAATTGATTTTGGTCAAATTTTAATAAAGTTGGTGGAGAAATTTGGTTGATAAAAAAAACACATAAAAATATATGTGTCAAATTTGTGAAAATAAAAACTTAAAAAAAGAGGAGGTAATTAATAAAACTTTAGTGGTTGAATTTTTAAAAATTATATAGAGTTAAATGTAATATTATAAGCCTCCATGTTTTTTAATAACTTTGGATTATAAACAAATACCCCCTTTTACTTTATACCATTTATACTTTATATCTTAAAAAATACAATGTATATGTTGTTTTAAAATAACAACATATAAATTTTCATAAGATTATAAGTATCAAATTTTTTTACTATATACGTTCAATAAGGAATCATTTATTTCATTTTTAAAAGTTTAACCTATATAGACACGAGTTTACATTTTAAATACGGCTAAATTACTGAAAACGGGAATATAATTATCAAATTGTAAGCAAGGGTTAATTTAATATAAAAATAATTATACGCGATTGTACTTATAACAATGACTCATTTAATTCTTATTTATTTATATAAGGATATCTACAAAAAAAAAAAATTTTAAAAACTTTAAGGAGTATACTTTAACTTTATCAATGCTCATTATGTGCTATTAAACTTGCATCATGTGTATAACATAATATCAGTAGTAAAATTTAAATTACAACATCAACATCCTTGTCAGCTAAATAAAATTAAATCTTGAATTACCTAAAAGAAATTTTAACAAATATTTTATCAAATTCGAATGGATATTAATACATAATGAAAAACTCGTGCATAAGTATTAGTTGTACTTATATCACAATTTTCATAGGCAAATTCTTATATGTGTATATATTAAACTAAAATGTTAAAATAAAATTTGATTTATGTGTAAACTTCGTTCGTGCACGAAACTTATAACTATATAATTATATGCAATTACCTTTAAAGATACAATATTTAGTATTAATACAGAATAATTTTTTTATCAAAACCCCGTGCGTGCACGGGTATTATAACTAGTGGAAAATATATACGATTACTTTTGTAAAGTTTGAGATACTCGAATCATTTGTCACATTTCGTATTAGTTTCTTTTAAAACAGACCTATTATACAAATACGCTTTGAACATGACACACATTAACCAACATAACAAATGGTATATATTATTGAATATTTATTCAACAACTAACATGACAAATGGTAAGTAAACTTGGTTTTTAAAGTTTGCGAAAGTACTTTTTAAAAATATATACTAAGCATGTCAAAAAAATAAATAAACCATAAATAAAACAAAAAAAAGATTAAATAATTTGTTACTTAATAAATAAAAATACATTATTTAAAAAATTAGAAAAAATCCCGTCCATGCGCGAGCATTATAACTAGTACTATATGTTACAGTACTATGTAACAGCTTAATTATGCATAATTAAGGGTGGATGTACCTTTATTGTGATCCATAAAAGCTAGCTAGTATTAATTCTTGCTGTCGCTTTTATATAGTACCAACTTTTGCATTTATGGGATTTCTAGGACGGTAACGTTTATCGTTTGTAACAAAATTAGAAGTGAGTGAACTCTATATAGCTATTTTTTTTTTTTTTAATCAGAACAAGAGGTAATTATTGTACATTTGATTCCATGAGACCACTTGATCGAAAAATTAGATTATTTGCTTTATAAATATAAAATTTATAGTTATTTGATATCAAGGAAGCTATATAGCTGTATTATTGCTAAAGACCTTTATTTTTGCTAAACCATTTCTAAAGTGATCGGGTTGGAAGAAGCCTGTAAAGTTTTAGAAGAGAACATGGTTTAAACCTCGTTGGATGAACATCTTAGAATGAGCATGATAAAGTTCGAAAATACCCATAGGTATACTGTTTATACAAAAGTTCGGCGTTCCTCGTTTGGACTCTGGTTCCCGTATCAATTGGTTCTTAATGCTTGAGACATGCGCACTAAGAAAGCAGAAAACACCGTTAGGCTTACCGTGGGATTGTCTCCCACGATTATCCTCCGGCGTGAGAGTAAGTAATCGGTTTTAGGGTTTAGTTCAGAGTTATGGTTGTAGATCGTACCTTTAATGAGAGCTAGGATGCCCCTTATATACACACGAAATCCTTGTTGATTTCGTGTTCCCCAATCTTCGGCGTATCCCGCCTAAGTCAGTCAGTTTAATGCATATCTCATAAGTAAAAGATATCGGATATCTAATGCCATAAATAACTTTGGATTTGGGCTTTCGTGAGCCCAACCGTTATTGGGTTAGCCCATTCGTAATGGGCTTGTTAGTGGCGTTCACTGGTCGGGTTCGTAACCCGAATGCAGACTATACGTCATCATGTCTCCCAGTCTAGTATGCGCAGTGACTAGCTGCGGATGCTAGACTAATAGTTGTAGCCAATAAAATGTGTGAAGCGTAGCAAAGAAGCTAAAAAAGTTTTCCACCTTGAAAAAATACACGGTGAATCTGGACATAATATCTCCAATTCCCACCTCGTAAATCGTGGGAAAGTAACTGAAAATGTGTCATATCAATCCATCCTAGCCACATATTGGGAGATAGTGGGATCCACTTGTCGATCATCGCGTGGTTGTAAAACCTATATAAACGTCTGCCTCCTCATTACTGTGTTTATCACAGTAAAAATCATTTCCGCCATTGTTACAAAAGCTTCAAACTATCCACCAAGAAAACTGTAATATTCCAAAGGTAACCGCGCGTGCGCCTTGAAAAATTGTACCATGGTCCATGGTTTATCCGATTTTACCTCCGATCTGACCGAGGATGAACTGCGTGAGTTCACCTCGGATTATTACATTCCAATGGCGCCGCACCGGTGGTGCCGGTGCGCGGCAATCAATAGCGGATTTCCCCGAAGGGAAAGTAGGGGTATACACATGGTTTTTCGAATTTGCGAATCAACGTGTGCCTATCCCTATTTCGTGCGACGTTTTAAACTACTATCGCTGCACATATATCAGTTGCCTTTGCATAGGTGCGCAAAATTAACAAACTTCGAGGTTAATTGCCGATTATTGGCGATTAATCCCACCATCTACCTCTTCCGTGCGTTTTACCACACGACGTGGTCAAACGGGTGGGTTTCATTCGCTAAGCGCCGGGGGCGCAATGTTACACCGACAATTTGACGGGCTTAGGGGGAGGGAGAATTTTTTTTGGGTCGATGAAGCGTTGTTCCCCTGGCGCTTTGACTTCTACACTCAGAGTTCGCTGCCGAAGGATGAGCGTCCCCTCCCTGGTTCATACAGCGCTGATGATGCAAATACGATAAACGCCAATCGTATTCCCATCAGTTCCTACCCCGAGGAATTTTTGGTGCACGTGGGCATCAGTCGCAATTATTTTGGTGGACCTGACGAGGTGCCAATCTTCTTAGACGCAGATGGCCAGGGTGGGTGCTCGTCCTTTTTCACTCATTTACTTTATTAATGTAAGCCTTTCTTTTTCCCTTTGTAATTTTTGTAACCTGTTTGTTGTTGTCTTCTGTTGCGCAGAGATGAATCTATTCGGAGTTGTGCAATTAGCGAAGCCGCGCCAGGTCACTGTGGGGGTGCGCCCGTTGAAGGAGGGGGAAGAGCCCATTCTAGGGGCTACAGCGGGGCGTACCTTGGAAATGCAATTGGGAGAAACAGGGGGTAGTTCTTCCGCCGCGCTGGAGGCAACTCCTCTTCAGAGCGTGCCTAGCCCCAGGGTTCCCTCCCCGGTAGTGGAGTTTTCGCATGCAAATGTGGCTGAAAGCGTTGAAGAAGAGGAGGAGGAGGAGGGCCATGGATTGAAGCGCAAGAGAGCGCTTGGTGGCGATGGCGCAGGCTCCTCCAGGAAGAAGCGTCCTGTTATCCTTGTGGAATCATCATCCAGTGATGTTGCCTCCCCTCGCTCCTCGGAGACTGTTCCACCCAAGTAAGTATTATTCTTAAAGCTCGTATCGCATTCCCTGTTGATGTTATGAAATAATCGCTAATCCTCTGTTTTGCGTGCGATTGAACAATCTGTGGAGTCGCCCCAAAGGCTAGTCCTGTTCGCCGCTGAGTCTTCGGAACCAAAGAGCCAGCGCTGAGCCATTGGCATCGGGGATGCGCCAATGGATCGGCTTGTTGAAGATCTGGTCGGCTCACTGCGCCAAGCTAAGTTGGTTCGCGCAACTAAAGGCTAAGTACTCGGAGAAAGTAGCCGAGGCGCGCAAAAGGACCAACAAATTGCGTTCTGGAGGCACGTTTGGCCATGCCAAGGTTGAAGCAGAGGCTATGAACTCGTCGCCCAAAAACTTCTGGAGAAAAGATGGCACTCTTGGGCCAAATAAGTCGAGTGTATCTGCATCAGCGGAGTATAAGGCTTCGTGTATATGGACGCCGAAATATCTTGAGAAGGGAAGGAAGAGTTGGTCTCGGTTGGAGAATTTTGGTGCAACTGTAGGAAGCTCACTGGAGCGCAGGAGATGAAGTTTCGCAAGCTTAGCATTGAGTATGATGAGGAGTTATATCCCCACTCATGTCTTCTATTGCCGGCGGGTGGCTCATCGGCCATGGTTCTGCGCCTGGCTCGATACCTTGGAGTCGCAGGAGGTAGTGGACGCGTTTGGGGGGTTGTGCAGGTCTTGGCGTTGGCGGGGCAAGGCGAAGCCATAGAGGAGCTCCATGAGGCTGATCTGTTGAAGGTGTCTGCTGATAAGGTACCTGGCTATAATGAGCATGCGTATGATGATCTGGTTGCCGCAATGGAAAAGATGAAGCTGTTGGAGCTTCCTCTAATTGCTGAATTGGAGCGCGACCAGGATTATCCCATAGGGGTAATTATGGAGGGGCTAACCTTGGCTCGACATCGTGCTGAAAATGCGGAGGCCTAGCTTGAGTATTTTTTGAAACCTGATGAGTCCCAGCTGCAGGTACCCGTGTTTACTCGCCCTCGCGACATCTTGGATCCGTTTGCCCTAGAGAAGGAAGTTCCTTTAAAGCAAGTCTTGGAAGCTCATGCTACGAGACTTGCCAAGAAGGAGGGTATTAAAGGCAAGGCTATTTTGTGTGGCATTGGCGCAACTCATCTCCCCAGGTCTGATGGGATACCGGTTAGTGTTGCCACGGTATCCCGCCAAGACTCCGACTTATTGAAGAAGCTAAACGAGGTTGGGGATGCTGCAAGCCGTGTGGGGAGCTCATCTCTTAGGCGTTGTAGGAGTATGTAACTTGTGTTGTAAATATCATTTTGTAAGAACGCATGGTACTTAATGAAATATTACTTTTGTTGAATGTGGTTGCGACTTATAATATTTGTACTTAGTTAAAAAACATGCTTATTGTCTAAGAAGCAAACTGTTGTACAAAGCATAGCAATTTTTGGAGTTCATAATTATGTATGAACTATCATACTTATAATGTTTTAAGTATTTTTGACATAATCGTGTATGGTGTGATACGCAGCGTCTTTGTAAATATCATAGTAAGCAGCCAAGAGTCTTGATTCCTGGTTTTGTTAAACGCGCATAGTATGCATTGTTGCACATTCATCGTGGAATGCCAATTGAACTTATTCCAACGTCTTGAAAATAAGGTGTTTAACAAGGATGCATGATCCAATGTTAATGGGTTTGCAACCCTCTTACTCAACGAGTTATTTAGTAGGTTTACTCATCCTATACACCATCGTGGGTAAGTGCATGCACGCCATGTAGGCAAAAGATAATATAGTAATAATGTTAAGACAAGAGTATGTAAATAACAAATTGAAATGTGTCGCGGAGTTAGCTAGAAACCACGACATTTTATTGATACTTGCGAGTTTTTGTAAAAAAGAAAAGAAACATTTGCCTAAGTGAAAACAGAATGTAAATACACGGATATTTATTGAGCACTATACTAAAGTGCGGGAGTGTCCGTGCATTGGGCCGTAGCCGTTCCTAGAGATAGCATCGTTTGAGATTGCAGATGTTCCATGTGCGTGGTAGTTCACGGCCATCCATGTCACGCAATGATGAGTGTGTAAATACTCATCATTTTTGGGTCAATCTGAACTGCAAAACGTTTAAAAATGCTCAAAAATGCATCAAAATACTGAAAATATTCCAAAATTGCATTTTATATGTTTCAGATGCAAAATGTTTAAAATCAGATGAAAAATGAGCTAATTTTGCATAATTGGCGGTTCCAGTCCCCAAGTTTCAAAATATTGTCAGAAATAGTCCCTGAGCACATAATTTCAAAAGAAAAATCACCAAAGGTCCTTTTAAAATCAAAAGTTGTCAAAATTAGTCCTTTGGTGAAAAATATCAAAAGTTTTGAGAAATTACAAGTTTGGTCCTCCAAGTTTAAAAATTGGCAAAAATGGCCCTTGGAATTTTGAAAATGTCAAGTTTGGTCCTTATACTATTGGAGCTTGTCACTTTTAGTCCCTTTGAGCAACTTTGCAGAATTGGCAGAAGTGGTCCTTGTATTTTCAGAAAATGGCAAAACAAGTCCTTATTAATACCCTTTGCACCCTTTGGTCCCCTGTCAAAACAATTGTGACCCCTGCCTGCCCTTTGGACCCTTCACTTTTGACCCCCCTTCAATAATATAGCTAAGTCAAATATCTGGTCAAAATAAGCAAACGCGCCAAAGTCCTTCTTCCCAACTGCTTCTTCTGCAAAACCCAGACAACCATCCCCCCAGCTCACCATCTCCACTCCTTGTTCCCACCACCTCTCCTAACAATCCAAGATACATTTAATGCTTCATCCCCTTTGCACTCAAACTCCCCAGCTGTCAAAACCACATTTCCCGCCAAATTCAATCAATGGCCAAAAATGGCTTAAGCTGATCCAATGGCCCAAAAAAGTGGTGGGATCAAATCAGAAACAAGTGGGAAGATATTTCAGATATAAAAAGAAGCAAGAGGAGAGAAGGAAGGAGGGTAGTTAGCTTAATAGTTTTTCCTTTATGTCGTTTTTCAAATAAATGTCTTAGTTTAATTCACAATGTTGTAATTTCAGTTTCTATGTATCACATTTAAGTTAAAACATCTTTGTAATGTGTTTTTGAATATCAATCCAAGTTTTTTTTATATAAGTTCCAAGTTTCATGATTACTGTTGTAAAATTCAGTTTCCAAATCTCATTTGCAAGCTTTCAAAAGTTTAGTTTCCATCTCAAATAAGCTTATTGAAGCTTCTTACAGCTTTTTGTAAGCTCACAATTCAGTTTCAAATAACTTGGGTACATGGTCAACAAAAGTCAAACTGGAGCTAAGAATGGGAAATGGTGATGAATCTGGGTAATGCAAAGCTTGGATGGAGTGAAATAGACTAGGTTAGGGTAGTTTTGGGTTTGGTTTAAGCTGCAATATCAGCTGGAACACTTGTGAGTATAAATCTCAATTTCAGTTTTCATTCAGTTTGCATATTGTGTTTGTATTTGTATTTGTAGTCATAAACTGTTCAAACTTGCTTAATTAGTTGTTTTTAGGTCAAGTAAACTTAGTTTGATCAATATTACATGGTGGTTCAGTAGTTAGAGTAGATTAAAGATCAAATCAGTGATATATAAGGGTGTTTGGATTTACTGTTTAAACTGTACTTAAGGTTAGTGCAGTGGTGAAAACTTGTTGTTTTAAGCTTGTGTAACTTTATTATACTCATCTCTGTCTTTATTTTGTATCTGCAACCCACCAAAGTCAAGATCATACTTAATCTGTCTTAACCTTCTTAACTGTTGTGATTTTGCCTAATCAAAAGCTTATTTTGTGTTCAAAATACATAGAGTTAGATTGCATTAGGTCTATTTCATCATATAACATCAATTTCAGTCCTTAAATCAAGATCAAAACTCATCAAAGTCAACTTTTCAGTTTTGTCAAAAAGTCAAAAACTTGAAAAATCCGTTTTGTGCCTAACTAGAGGGATTTTTCATGAGTTCATTTCTGGGTCAATTCCATTGAAACTTTGGGTGTTAAAAGTTCAACTGGTCTTATTTCTTATTACCATTTTAGTAGATTTTTGAAAATTTTTTAGAAGCCCCAAATGAGCTTGTCAATATGGGCTTATGTGCCCTGTGCATTGACTCAGTATTCACTGAGTCTGCACAGGGTGTGTGCAGGGCTTGCACAGAGCTCCTTTTAGCTCACCAAGGTCTGGTTTTTGGCTTATAAGCACTTGGCCAGGTCTTCTTTAGGACCCTTCATCTGTTTTTTAAATTCCAGCTTATCTTAGTGCTTATTTTCTAGTCCAAAGTGGTGCCTTAAAACTGTTTTTAGCTCATTAGCCAAATCATCCAAATCTTGGTATTTAGCAATTCAGTGGTTAAGAGCAGTTGAGATTAGTTGTTTTCTAGTAATTATAGCATATTATAGCCTTTGTTTCAGTTTGGTAGCTTTTGGTGCTCATTGGCTTATTTCTAGTGCTTATTATTAAGCACATTGTATTGCAGCTTCTTATTCCTTCACACAACCTAATGTTTTTCCATTTTTCCTAGATTCTCTATATTATTTTAGACTTTTCTTGAAATTTTCAGATTTTTCCAAATCAGTTTGCTATTTTTTCCCTATTTAAATCAATTTTTAGGCCTTTTTTAATTAGCATTTAATACAATTAATTAAGAAAAGTTTCAAAAAAATAATTTTTAATTTTTATTAAGTTAAGATAAATATAAAAAGTCAAAAAAATATTTTTCTAGATTTTTCTTAGTTAAATTTGTAATTTCTAGCATTTTAATTAGTTTTAAATAGTTTTTAATTAGTAATAAATATATAAAAAGCATAAAAAATATATTTTTAGTTTTAAAATTATTTTTATAATATTTTAGATTTTTCTAAATTATAATTTTATTTTTCTAGCCTTATTTTGTATTTTCTTCTATTTTAGGTCATTTTTAAATAGTTAAAATAGTTTTTAATTAATAATAATTAATTAAATAGTGGTAAAAATAATTTTCTTTTTCTAATAATTTTCTTTTATTTTTAGGATTCCAAAAATGTCATTTTCATATTTTTAGGTCTTTTATTTTTTAGATCTTACTTTTTATTTTGTACGTATACGTAGTTTTTAAACGTGCGTTTTACGTTTCTTTTATCTGATTGTTGTGTTTTCCAATTCTGTTTCCAATCTCATTCCAATCAATCATTAGTGTAATAATCAATCCAAACCTTTACTGATCACTATCCTTAGTGATCACTCTATCATCTGATCAAGTGTTTGCACACCATTGAGTCTCCGTGAGACTTAACGACCAAGGAATTCATTCTATTCTCCAGGACTTCATTGTATTTGTGTTTTAAGCAGTTTTAAGCTTCTTACGGTTAGCCATTCACAAGTAGCTAGCTTGTGTGAGATAGCTTGACGGTTTAGCACAGATCAAATTTTGGCGCCGCTGCCGGGGAGGCTTTAGCGTGTTCTAAACAGTTTTCAGACCCATTCTTGCACATATACCACCATTTGTAAAAAGTTTTTTTTGTAAAGTTATCAATAATCCAAAAAGTTCATTAACACTTTTCCTGAAGTGTTAACAACACCAAAAATATTTTCATTCTTTGTTTTTATAGCATGTTTTTCAAAAATCCAAAAATATCCATCCTTTATCCTCTAATCTGTTTAATTCTCCATTCCTTATCCTCTATAACCGTTTAATTCTTCATCTCTTATCCCTCTTATCCGTTTAATTCTTTATGTCATGGTTTTCGACATGTTCCTGGTGTGGAGGTCCATTTAACGTGGAAATTGTCGTGATGTACCAATGTGAGTTTCGGAGACAAATTTGTGCTGTAATTCGATCCCATTTCAAATGAAACACCCGATTTTTCCTACCTACCTCCACACCCCCAATACGAATCCTACTCATGCGAGTTTTGTGGGAATGATTCTCATTACGATTTTGATTGTCTACCACGGGTCCCGCTTGTCTATGAGCCAAAACCATGTTACAATCAGAACTTTGGTGAAAGTTATTTTCCCAATTATCTCTTTGTGATAATTGCGGGGGTCCTCATGCGACTTTTGAATGTCAACCGATGAATCAAAATTTTCACAATTCCAATTCTCCGGTTTTTACAATTTCCAACCCCCACAGTATTCCATCATTCATCAATATCATCATGATAAAACTATTGGAGAATTACTAGTCGAGAAGAACGAACGGCTAATCCTAGTACTCAGACTTCCGAGCCTTCACAGCATTTCAATGATTACGAGGAGTTTAATCTTCCACAAAGTTCTGAAGAAATACGCATTCGAAAGAAACTACAAATGAAAAGAATGGTATGTAAGCTTCAGCAGATGAATATAAGAATCCGATATGATGACGATGATGATGAGGATACTATTCAAATGAGGGAATATTATGAGGACGACGAGGAGAGTGCTATTCAATTGAACGATATTATTTCTCAACTCCCTCAGTCTATTGCTATCACACCTATCTTACCTATTATTGCTTCCAAAGACTCTCTCATAATGGGGGACGAGCCTCTTAACACTATTCCAGAAATGGAATCGTCTAGTGTTGAGAGCCTTGTCCCAATCCCAAGTGAGTCCGAGGTTATCTCCGGTAATATGTGTGATAAGCCTCTTGATGATAATTCTTACCCTCCTCTTGACATTCCAAATGATCATGTTGATATGTTCTCCGATTCTGACAACGATTGTACTTCGTTTGACGATTCTTTATCCTATGGAGACATCGATTATGTCGAGGAGCTACCTTCTGAGCTAGTTAGCTTAGAGGAAGTGAGAGATTCTGATGATCTGGAAATTGAGGACGAGATACTTCGTAAAAAATTGTTCAATATAAATCTCCTCGTTTCTAAGATCGAATCATTCTGTGCTAAGTCAGCTTCAACTCCTATCCCCGTAGAGGATAGTGACTCTACATTGGACAAGCCCGAAACATCTCTTGAGCTTGAGGCTTTTTCCAATGATTCTCTTCATGAAGAGTTCTCCGGTGAACTCTCTCATGACATATCTCCTCCGGAATATGATCATTTCTATTTTGATCTTGAGGATGATATTGGCTCGGAGGAAGGTGTACTCTATCATAAGAGTTTGCTTATTGATAATACTACCTTCACTCTTCCTCCCGATATGTCTACATTTGAGGATGAAGAATGGATCCTAATTGTTATAAACATCTTTCTTCCATTCCTCACATATGATGTGACTTCCTCTCTTCTTCACTCCTTCGGGAATGAAGACACTATCTTTGACCCCGACATTTTCATTTATCATTTTTTGAGCCGGTTCTATGTATATCTCATCGGTGTGGAACTTTCACGTGCTTCAATGTTTATCCAAACATCTTGAATGAAAGTCCGATGGAGATTGTTTTTTCCACTTTGCTTCCCCATGAACCAATTAATTCGGGGTCGAGTCAAGCTAGCGACTCGGTAATCAAAAACAGTAGTTAAACATGGGTTTTCACCCGTGTGTACCACCCTAGTGTGGGGGAGTTCCCCACATGTTGTGTATATATAAAAAAAACTTTCAAATAAATGGCCGTAGTATTTCCCTTTTACGTTCTTTGTTTCGGCATAACCGCCGGTACTTTGAATATTGAGGGCAATATTCATTTCTAGTGTGGGGGGGAATTCTCACGAATTTTATCATATAATTATACCGCCTAATTCCCCCATTTTTGGCCAAAATTTTTTTTGGAGTAAGTGTTTTGCACTTACTCATTTGGTTATCAGTCCGCCATGTCTAAAAAACAAAAGGATTGGCTAATCCAGGAGCAAACGGCTCTTGGTAAAGATATCTCAAATCCGTTGACGGCTTGCAATTTGCCCAAAATTGTATGGTATTCAGCTCACCATATCTTTAATTAGTGAAGAGTTGGCTAGCCCGCAAGTTTATGGCTTGTGGTAAAGGCAGTGGAAAAACCATAATTGGTAATCAGCTCACCAAAGATAATATTGATAATTTATCTAAGAGTTGGCTAGTCCAGAGCAAACAGCTTCTGGTAAAGACAAATCAAATCCGTTGGAAGCTGGTGGTTTGCTCAAAATCACATGGTTATCGGTGTACCATGGTTCTTACTTGAACTGAAATATTTGGCTACTCCAGAAGTAATGGCTTTTGGTAAAGAGATTCAAATCCATTAAGTTTTTCTCAAAAGATTGTTAGGGACTAGCAATAGTTTAGTGTGGGGGATTGATGAGTGTGTAAATACTCATCATTTTTGGGTCAATCTGAGTACGCGCCTCTTCCTAATGCTTCAGTGACCTCATAGGGTCCTTCCTACTTCGGTCCAAGTTTGCCAGTGTCTTCTGCATGACTCGCATCATTGGCGCGGTATACGAAGTCGCCTGGTCTGAATGAAACACTTCGCACTTTAGCATCGCAGTATCCCTTCATTTTTGCCTTGGATCTCGCTTCACATATAGCTGCGCGCTCGCGTCTTTCTTCCAACAGGTCTAAGTCGATACGCCGTTCATCGTCATTGGTTGCAACATTGACTTCAGCAGTGCGAATAGTGGGCATCCCAAGGCCTCTGTCCCATAGACCAGAGAAAAGGGGGTGTCCCCCGTGCTAGTTTTGATTGATGTGCGGTGTGCCCATAGAACATGCGATAATTCCTCCACCCACCTTCCTTTGTGCTTGTCCAGACGTGCCTTAATTCCTTCACCCGGACTTCGATTTGCACGCTCTACTAAGCCGTTGGTTTGTGGGTGTTTGACCGACGCGAAGTGCTGTGTAATATTTAACTTCTCGCACCAGTCCTTGAAAGGGTTGTCACATAATTGTTTCCCGTTGTCCGAGATGATTTCCCCTCTAGGAACCTGGTTGATGGTAAACCTGTCGAAACTCTGAATTAGTGACTTGGTCTTGTCGAGGTATTGGATCATGTTTTCTTCTTTTGCCACATACTCGCCCAACACATGGTTGGCTACTAGCCGGGAATCCACATTTGCTTCCAGGTTGCGTACACCCATTCGAGTTGCGATGCGTAGTTCGGCGATTAGGGCTTCATACTTTGCCTCATTGTTTGTCGTTGTGAATTCAAAACGCAGTGCGTAAGTGAATTCCATTCTCTCTGGGCTTGTGAGGATGAGGCCTGCGCCTGACCCATCCACGCATGAAGATCCGTCCGTGAACAAGATCCATGGGTCTTGTATTTCCACCTTACCTTGTGAGGGTAGGTCCTCAGGGTCCGGTTTTTCGATGATAAAGTCAGCTAATACTTTCCCCTTAACCGCAGTGCGTGGTCTGTAGGAAATGTTGTGCTCACCTAGTAACACACTCCACTTCTGTAGACGTCCTGATACGTCGGGTTTGGAGATAATTTGCTTGATGGGTTGGTCTGTAATTACTGCTATTGGGTGTGCCTGGAAGTACCTGCGTAACCGCTTTGCAACAAATACTAGTGCTAAGACCAATTTTTCCATTGCACTGTAGTTAATCTCCGTCTTCTTGAGTGCCTTGCTTATAAAATATACCGGTGTTTGCACTGAATCTCTGTCTGTTAATAGCACTGCGCTTACTACTCCATGAGTCGCCGACAAGTATATGATTAACTCCTCCCCTGGGCGAGGTGCCACCAGCGTGGGGAGTGCTGCCAAGTGCTGTTTAAGTTGTATGAAAGATTCTTCTACCTCCATGGTCCAGCGAAAATCTCCCTTTTTTGTAAATTTCTTGAACTTTTTGAAGAGAGGGAGTGACTTGTCTGCTGACTTAGACAAAAATCTGTTGAAACCGGCGAGCTTTCCGTTTAGGGATTGGACTTCTTTCAACGTGCGTGGTGAAGGAAGTTGGATGACAGCCTTCGTCTTTTCTGGGCACGGTTTGATGCCATCGGGTTCTATAAGATATCCGAGGAACATGCCTTCCGTAGCGCCAAAAGTGCATTTCTTAGGATTTAACTTCATGTTAATCTCTTTTAGTGTCTTAAATGTTTCCTCAATGTCGTGCACCAATTCATCTTCCGTATGGCTTTTTATTACGAGGTTATCAACATAAACCTCTAAGTTGCGGCCCACCTGTCTTTCAAATGCGTTATCCACCAACCGTTGGTAAGTGGCGCCTGCATTTTTTAAGCCAAAGAGCATCTTAGTATAGCAATAGACGCCTTGGCTTGTATGGAAGGCCATTTTTTATTCATCTTCCTTAGCCATCTGAATTTGGTGGTATCCTTTGTACGCGTCTAGGAAGCACTTAAGTGGGTATCCGCACAAGGATTCTACTTTCCAGTCTATCTCCGGTAGCGGGTAGCAGTCTTGTGGACATGCTTTGTTGAGATCTGTGAAGTCCACACACATCCTCCAACTACCATCGCTCTTTTTGACCATTACTGGATTGGAAAGCCAGTCATGGTAGTAGACCTCTCGCATGATACCTGCATCCACAAGTTTGTGTACTTCTGCCAGAATTGCTTGTGCACGCTCCGGGGCTTGGCCACGCTTCTTTTGTCGTACTGGGGAGTATCCTTGTCAGATTCTCAACTTGTGCTCAGTGATTGAGCGTGGTACCCCGGTCATGTGCTTGGGTTCCCATGCAAAAATATCCAGATTCTTTTGCAAGAGTGCGCACACAGCTGCCCTGCCGTTATCAGATAAAGATCCTCCGATTGATACTTCTTGCTCCGGGTATTCGGGGTGAATTGCGACCTTCATGTTTGGTATTTTTGTTGCCCGCTGTTCCGGAATGGGTGCCATTTCCTGTGTAATCATGTTACATTCTCCAGGTGGCGTGGTGGCATTGTAGAGAGTGACGATGGCCCCACCTACCAGGAATTTAAGCATCCCATGTGTTGTAGATGGTACTGCGCATATAGCGGATATCCCTGGTCTTCCAATAATGCCATTATATGGCGAAGGGGATTTGATATAACAACCCGTAAAATTTCGGATTATTATAATAATATTTATCACGTCAAAAAAATTTAAATCGGTTATTTTCTGATAGATGCCAATACCAAAAATTTAAAACCGAGAGGTCATCTCGTTTCCTTAGAAATAAGACACCTCTTGTCCACTAAGTATCTGTATAATAAATGTGAAATTTATTATTATCCCAGTTAAAATTTAAGCATACATAAGCTTAATCTAAAAGTTATTCTGCATGCTGCAGTGCAGTAGCATACAAAACTAAAAGTAAATACTGAGATAAGAGATAAATACACTTTTTAGCAATCACTAATAATTTACGAAAGAAAACGAGAAGTTATATGTGAATTCAGAAAGTCACGGCACCGCACGCATACCGACACCAAATTAATAACGGCAAACGATTATAATCAAATTTAAATGAAATAATAATGTCCTATTATTACGTCTAAGAAATCGTCTCCGAAAACATAATCTTTATATTTTTCGGGTACCAGGAAGGTACGTTTACTCGAGGATTCGACAAAACACGGAGTACCTACTATACTGTTTTATCTAATAAAACAAAAGAGATAAACACTATCTCTCCCTCTCTCTCTCCCACGTTTCTGTATTTCCTGTCCCTCCTTCTCTCCTCTTGTCGACATACTCAGAAGAAAACAAGCATAAGAATGGCAACTTCATCTTCTTTTTGAAAGTCAAGCTCAAAACCATCCCTAGCACTAACCATTTTAAGCCCTCCTATTCTACTCTATCCCCATGTGAAGATGTTGGAAGAAAGTGTAGAAAAGATGGAAGCTAAAAACGAGTACTAACCATTCGACACTCAAGAAAGAGAGCTCAAGACCTTCCCTTCTTGCGTTTATAAACCGCACCTCATCTCAGATTCACAAGAGAGGTTTCAAAGAAAATTTAGGGTTCATTCAAAAATTAGGGTTCTATATATCAAAGGGGTTTTCAAAATTGATAAGGGGGTTTTGTTACTTGGGATATAGAGAGTCTAAATCAAGCTTCAATTCGTTCAAGTCCAACTATTTCGTGCTCAACCGGAGTCTTCATGTGTTCGGTTTTAATCCACTCGACCCACCAAAATTGATGTAAGAACATAAAATTTTCATCTTTTGAATATATTGAGTTTGTAATTTCTTTGTCCAATTCGAGTTATATTTTCTTGATCATACCGTATATTATAAATAAAAGAGATATTGGTTAATATTGATGTTGATTTGATTAAATGACATACATATTGTTGTTGTTGTTGTTGACGAAAAACCCAAAAGAAAACAAACATGATTTCGGAAAAATGAAATAAGTCACAATATGTTAATATAGTGTGGTAAGAAACTGAGAAAGTAAAACAAAAATTGAATCGGCATTGGATTAAATTTGGTAGTAATAAGGCTTGTTCGCTTATTTGGGTTTGCTTAGTTAGCTGCTGTCTCAAATCGATTAGTGTACCCGCGTTCAGGTTGGGTTTGTTGACCCAGACTCATTTGAGTCAAGACTCGGACGACACGAGCTTAACCGCACACCCAGTTTGTAACTGAGATTCAGTCGCGGGTTTGATTTTCTTGCGGTTGATAATCGGCTTAGTTGTTTTCGACTTGTTGCCTGTTATCTCGACTTTTGTTTTAAGCATTCTTTGTTTTTGTTCATGTCTTGACCCATGTTGGTGATCTCTCAGCTGTGAGAACACATATAGTCGAGGGGCATTGATCTTGCTCGTACGCGTTTAGTTCGTATAATCCTAAGCCACTAGGTAATGAGTCATACCTGACTTCACTAGTCATCAGTCGAATAGGACTCATCGTAACTTTGTTGCCTTGATTTAGTGTGCGCATAGACTCACAAGGGTCTTACGTTTGTAGATGTATCAAGCCACTCAAAAGGGGTCATTTAGATCATGTTGTGTGGACTTGTGAGACCCCGTAACCACAAGAGTAACAAGGTCACGGGTCGTACCCGACCTCGAAATCACTAGTCGAGTATGGGCATCGTCATCCTTGATGTCGTTCTTGTACCAACAGACCCAAAGGAGTCTATATGGTGAGCCTGGTTGAGTCTCGGTGAAAATATGAAAATTTTCCATTAACATGAACATGTATATTAGTTCCCTACCTATACCTCGCTGGGCCACAACCCAATCCAAATCAAAGGAGTATTTAGTTGTCATGGGCTGAAAGCCCATTCATGTTTCATTGAGATGCTTAAGCCCAAACAGTCTTGTAAAATAGTGGGTGTAACAAACTGGTCGAAGCCCTGTGGTGCTAAGGGTCATTGGTTATTGTCACAGCCCACTCGGGCGTGGAGTGAGTATCGTCTCGAGTTTTCTCAATTGAAAATCCCATCTTGTTCGACCTTTTCTCATTTGTCCTCGACATTTAAACATACGACATATCCCTTTTACACGATGGATAATATATATGCACGACGTTGGTACACGAGACAATTAGTAAATAAAAACAAACTTGTAATAACAAGATAATTACACGAGTCATTTGCACTACTTGTAACATAACTAGAAAGCTCTATACGATATAAACTTGGCAACACTTGATTCAGATATGAAACCGGGAAATCAAATTTTAGAGAAATGTAACTCACAATTTTTGTCAAATGTTAAAATATACAAACACGTTTATTTGTTTACTATAACCATTACCTATGTAGTACTATTTTCTTTATATGCAAAATAAGATATACATGAATATTTTTTAAAAATCACTGGTTTTTAACAATGGAAAGACTAATTATATAAGTCAAATTGGATGATAGTTGTATATTAAATAATTCACGACATTCACCCAAGGTACATTGAGTATTTTGTCAATAAATCGCAATACACCCGAGGTAAACTATTTTCTTATAAACCGTTTACAAAACGAGATATACTTCTTGAAGCTTATGTTTTCAAATATACATGCGTATATATGTATAAACCGAGCCCTATACATAACTTATCAAAAACATATTGTGAATTGGATACATTTGAAAGCCACATTTGAAATTAATACAAGAAACACATAAATTAAGTTACGACTTAATCTCTTTTCAACCATATTTATATTAGAAATATATATATATATATATATATATATATATATATATATATATATATATATATATATATATATATATATATATATATATATATATATATATATATATCTTGGTCATTTACATCACCAACGTCCTATTCTAAACATACAATCCCTCCGTATATTATCTTTTGGTCAACATTGAACCAAAGCCGCAATTCCTCCTTCGAGTTTCCTTCCATGTCCTCCTTCATAAGCCGAAATCCATCCAAATCTTGTAAATTGTTTTAAGATCAATGATGCCACATAAGCAACAACAACAACAACAACAAAAACATTTAAAATTTATAAAGTTAGTTAAACTTTATCGAGTCTTAAACATAAAGACTAAATATGCCGTACTTAATTAGGTTGCGTGTCGGAGCCGTGCACTATCACTCCTTGATTAAATTCCCTTTAGACTTCATATTGCACATTGCCAAGGTGAGTTTCATAGCCCCTACTTTAATCTGTTTTATACTTGTTTTGGGGGAAGATACATGCTCATTTTACTTAAATGACTAAATTACTAAAACTCTGCATTCTATGCATACTATGCCCTTTGATTGATATGTTTTAAGATACATCATACCTAGATGCTTTAAGGACCACACCAAAACCTTTGACCTAGAATATTACGCAGCTTAGCCTAAGACTTTAGATCCCAAATTGCCCTTTTCATGAACCGTCAATTCCTGCTGGGAAGCGCGAATGTTATAAATAGATCTATTGGGAGTGATTTCCCTGTTCGGTTGACCCCGCTTGGGTCAAGGCGAAACATATAGCATGTCGGGACCGAGTGTATTGGGATAAACACTCGCCATGGGCTCCTTATTTGTATGACTTCCTTGTGCATACATAAACTGTCATAGCTTCGGTTGCATGAACTTAGTGCTAGCATAATAGATTCAATATATGACATTATATTCGTTGTAATGTACATATACCCTACTTATGGTCCACTAATGAAATCTCTTCTAGAAAATCCTTTTATGAATTGAAACCATAAACTTTATGACATTATGCAAGACGTGATGATCATTAAAAACCAAATTTGAAACAGTGTACTGAAATCCCTTTTTAAATAAACCTATGAACTCACCAGCGTAAGCTGACCCCTTTTAGCATGTATCTTCAGGTTTTGAGGTGATAGCTTATCTTTAGAGGCGCAAGGCAAAGGCATGACATGGTCATAGACGACTCTGATTTATGTATTGGGACCACCTTTTTATAATGGGCCATTTTCCGCACTAATTAACAATGTAAACATTGTTTTTAAGAATGAATAACAGTTTATTTATGAAAAACAAATTGTTCTATGCTTATGTTGTGATACCAATTTAGTAGCACCCCAATACTTGTATGCTTCCGCTGAGTCATTTTTGGGGGTGTTACATTTGATTACCATAAAGGTCATCCAGGCTGTCGTCGAATGCTCCTTATTTCCTACATTGACTAGCAGGCATATTTGCCCCATGGGCCATATTTTTTCGCCTGTGAAACCGGTCAATGCCGTCATGGCCGGGCTTAGTTGACTGCGTATCTCAGGTCGCAGTCGCTTGAAACAATGTTCATACATAATATCCGCGGACGCTCCTCCATCAACATACATGCGGTGGATATCATGACCCCCTGCATTGATCTCAATGGTAAGCGGTTCCACTACTGCGTTGTCCGCCGCCAAGGTGGGGAAAGATATTTCGCTTCCACGGGAAAATTTCTGGCTGATCTTCTGTCTAGTCATCCGCTGCCATGATTGTATCATGTATATGGTATCGGCCTTATCCTTAGGTGTTTCTTTCTTGTTCCCAGTCTTTTGCTTATCTTTCCCTTCCTTGATGTTTTTAACCAAATGGTCCAACCTGCCTTCTTTTACTAGTTTATCAATTAACTGGCGCAATTGGACACATTCATTGGTGGTGTGACCCTTCTGCCCATGATAGTATCCACTCCCCACGCGTCGATCCTCTGGGGTGCGCATTGGTGGGGGTCTTGGGAAGTTCGCGCCTTCCGTTGCGAATATCTCCTTTGGGGTTTTTGTGAGCGGGGTATACTTGTCGTTATCCCGTCCACTCCCTTGGCCGCGGTAGTTCTTGTTGCGGTTGCTACTCTGGTCAATGGATTGTCTCCGAGGTTGTTCCTGTGACCTATAGTTTGAGTAACCTTTCTTGCTATCTGCCGCGGCGGCTTCTCCTTGGATAAAGGACCTTGTGCGCTTCATAAGTTCGTCAAATGTTTGGGGGATTCTGTCATTCAGCCTTTTGATGAGTTCTGGGTTATTGATCCCGTTCATGAACCCTGAGATCTTCAGTACTTCGGGGCATGCCTTGACCTGTATGCACTAATCTTTGAAGCGCTCCACATAAGCGCTTGTGGATTCCCCCTGGCGCTGTTTCACCCTGACGAGTTCGACAGGGTTTTTAGCGCACTTTTTCCTTTGAGTGAAGTTCAGGCGAAACGCCTTCCGCAACTCTTCAAAGCCATCAATGCTTTTGCGTGGAAGCTTACTGAACCAGTTTCGCGCGTTTCCTACCAGTGTGGAATTGAACATGTGGCACCACACAAGTTGTGGCCAGTTTTCGTTGGTAGCGGCTGATTCAAAAATTTTTAGGTGATCGTCAGGATCACCTGTTCCATCATAGGTTTTCACAATGGCGGGCATGCGCCTCCTTTTATTTTCTGAGAAATCACTGATGCGCCGAGTGAACGCATCTACTTTTTGACGGCGCCACGGAAGGGATATGTTTTCATCCTCCTGGTCGCGATATTTCCTCCTGGACTTCCAGTGTCCGGTTTCGTTATCCTCGTTGTCTGAGGAGTTACCAGAGGACGAGTTTTCCCTCTTTCGGCGCTTGCGCCGACTGTCCTCAGAGTTCCCACTTGAAGGGCTTTCACTCGGAGAGTATCGTCGTCCCAGTCTGTCCTGGACCCTGCGGCTACCAAGCCTAGCGTGGACATTGGTACGCCGTCCATCTTCCTCGTGTTCCCCAAGGTACAGCATATCCGCTGCTTCATCATTCTCAACTCTCCTCCCAATCCTGGTAAATACTGGGGGTTGTCGGTTATCCCTTCCGCGCTTTTCCTTCTGATGACGCGGTGGAGATATCTCATATTCCGGGCCGAAGTCGAGTCGGGCGTGCAAACTCCGACTAGACCTCTTTTTAGCTTCCTCTTGCATGAGAGCAGCCAAGGTTTCGTAGTTTTGAGACACGAAATCACTTGGCGCTAGTTCCGGCGCAACCCCTTCTAGAGCAGGGGTGTCTGTTTCTACCACTAAACCCTTGTTTCTGTCAGGTGCGTCTGGTGCTTTTGTGAGGTCCGTCTCCAGCACCGATTGGAGTGGAGTGGTAAAAGGAGTGCGCAGTGGACCTTCTGCGCCAGTGGTGGTTGGGGTGGCCTGTGTTGCCCCCGAGCATGGTTCCACCGTCGAGAAGACCAGATCTGGGCCCGATCCTTGGTTTCTAGTAGCGCTGGTTGTCCCAGAGGCTTGTTTAGAAACTGACCCACTTTGCTGTTTCTTCCCATGTATGTCACCATGCGATCGCTGGTTTTGATTTCCTTGCTTTGTATTCTAGTTCTTAGTTCTTAGTGATGGTCCCACGGATGGCGCCACTTGTTGATACAAAAGTTGGGCGTTCCTCGTTTGGACTCCGGTTCCCGTATCAATTGGTTCTTAATGCTTGAGACCTGCGCACTAAGAAAACAGAAAACACCGTTAGGCTTACCGTGGGATTGTCTCCCACGATTATCCTCCGGCGTGAGAGTAAGTAATCGGTTTTAGGGTTTAGTTAAGAGTTAGGGTTGTAGATCGTACCTTTAATGAGGGCTAGGATGCCCCTTATATACACACGAAATCCTTGTTGATTTCGTGTTCCCCAACCTTCGGCGTATCCCGCCTAAGTCGGTCAGTTTAATGCATATCTCATAAGTAAAAGATATCGGATATCTAATGCCATAAATAACTTTGGATTTGGGCTTTCGTGAGCCCAACCGTTATTGGGTTAGCCCATTCGTAATGGGCTTGTTAGTGGCGTTCACTGGTCAGGTTCGTAACCCGAATGCAGACTATACGTCATCATATACCAATTAGGCCGCTTCTCGATTTCCATATAACATGAGCAGAGATCCTTCTTCTTTTTACCCATTTACTTATATCGTTGTTCATTGACGTAAGCTAAAGGCGGTGACTTGTACGTCTGAATTATTAATGTGCACTCTTTAAAAGATTTGTGATCATCAAAATTGAACCTAGTGGTCCTTATTTTGATGTGTAACATTCTTTTTGTAATCATGTGTTACTTTTTTACAGATTTATTATATCCAGACTATATTGCATTCCAAAAAACACTTTAAAGGATTTTGTTTTGTTGTTCAAAATAGACAATACCTATATCTCTATCAGCAAAACTTCGATACAAAAGCTAGAGCATTTTTATCTCTATTTGCGATATCCTATCGACTTATTGGCGACAATAATTTTGTGACATTTCGCTTATGCTCTCTTAATTTGTTTCGTTGTTGTTCAAAATATTTATTAGTCATTGGCAGAAGGGTAGACTCTGTCATAATTAACCTTACATTACTAAAATTACTATCGCATGTAGTCAAAATAAATTTCTTTTACTGTATGTGGTTGATTTGGTATTTTATCTCAGTGCGTGCAGTTTAAGTACATACACTAATTTTTTTTGGTAATACTTGATATATTATGAATAAAGACACACAATTAGATAGAAAAATAAAAAAATATTAAGTTTATAGATAAAATATTTTAGAGTTAACTGCATACAATAGAAATTTTGGCTATTGAACTATGATGTTGTTTGATGACTTTGTATTTTATAGATAGAAATCAGAGAATCTTGAATTGTAACATGTAACAATATAGCTTAGCTAATTTACCAGTAGATGTAGGTCGCTAATAATCCAGCATTCCTAGTGATCATAACGAAAAACTACGACTCAGTTAGTGACTACAGTGACAGCTTAGATATCCATGTATGAGATACACAAGAGATAAATATTATTGGTGGAAAAAGAATTTTGATTATAGATTAGAGAAAGGACTTACAAGTGTGAATAAGTTCAAGTATGAGATACACTCAAAAAGTAGTTTATCCCACATCGACCAGAATAAAAACTTATCACTTGTTTATATAGCTCTGAAACTCGCCTAACGTTTTCCCTTCGGGGACATCCGATAAAATTGGAACGATACAGAGAAGATTAGCATGGCCCCTGCGCAAGGATGATACGCACAAATCGAGAAATGGTCCAAATTTTTTTCTTCGTCACCAGCTTACTTATTTCCTGCGTCCACAAATCTGAGACATGGTCATTTTTTTTTGGGTTAATGGCATGTAATAGCAACGTACTTTTCCATTTGTGCCATTATCAGATACGAACCCAAAAAAATACCACAATAACCATCAAACTTTCAAATTTTGTTTCATTATCAGATACGTACTTTCTTATTTGTTCAAATATCAGATACGAACTTTTAAAAAAATACCACAATACCCATCCAACTTTACAAATTTTGTTCATTATCAAATTTTTTTTCATATTTTCATTATCATACGCAAATTTTTTTCATTATCATTTTGTTTTATTTGCTTTGTGTATGTCGTTTTGGTCCATCTTAACTTCTTTCTGAAGAATGAATCCATCCCGAGCCTACAGTACACAATATTGGGTTTTGTGGATCTCATCAGCAAAAGAACCGAATTGGGATCTTCGGGAGGGGCCAGGGTATGTAGCTTAGCGGCAAAAGTCTTGTAACTATCATCGTGATATCATCATGACAAATGTGAGAGAAGTGTAGTTATATTTCTGCTAGGTGCAAACAACGAATCACTGATAATGAAACAAAATTTGGGTTCGTATCTGATAATTAAACAAAATTTAAAAGTTGGATGGGTACTGTGGTATTTTTTTTGGTTCGTATCTGATAATGGCACAAATGAGAAAGTACGTTGCTATTACACGCCATTAACCTTTTTTTTTTTTCTTGACCATTTTCTTCATGTTTATCATTTTTTCCTTCATGTGTTTGCTTCATTACATAACCCTTATTTTGTGCAACGATACAGAGAAGATTAGCATGGCCCCTGCGCAAGGATGACACGCACAAATCTGAGACATGGTCATTTTTTTTTCTTGACCATTTTCTTCATGTTTATCATTTTTCCTTCATGTGTTTGCTTCATTACATAACCCTTATTTTGGCTTGTAGTTCTTTTGTCATCACTTAGCATATTTGTAAGTCGGCTCCTTGTGATTTTCAACATAGGAAGGGTCATTTCTACTGCTGGAGATAAGTTAGAATCGAAGATACATAGTATTTAACTTCACTTAACTTCACTTATAGTCGAGTTAACTGGGCTATGAGTTTTGGTATTTGTCCATTTCTCTTTCTGCCATGTGAATCTCATCAACTCATAATGAAATAACCAGTAATTAATGAACGATTTGAACATCTTTTGTGAATGTAACGAACATAAAAAAGAACTTAACGTTATTTTGAAAGCCGGTATACTTGAAGATATGTTAGAGTCTGTAATGTTCATTAATTCAAGACCTCCACGGACTTCGTTAATAGCCACCTTTAACTTTCCGCTCAAGTTGCTATACATTGATGTGCAATGTGCATATGACCAGCTTGTTTGTTATAAAGAAAACATCATTGCAATCATAGTTTGTTTATAGTCAGGCAGTTAGACCATTTTAGCGAAACTTTCTAACTATGTAATGAATCAATCCACACGGTGATAAAGAAAGATTTTTATCTTTTTAATTGGTTTTCACAACATTTTTACAGGGCTTAAAATTTGGGGCCATTGGGCAGTTTGCTGGTCATTCCTCACAAAAACTATAAAAATGGGTCAGAAATGTAACTGATAAAACCTATAGTGAAGTAAAAAAAAAAAGGGTTATAAGATCCACCAAAGTGGGAAGCCTTAACTGGATGTGTAACAGGTAAGCTCGAAAGCTGTTCCCGTCTCTGTCAGAGGAGATGCCAACCATCTCTCCTTGTTACAAACACATCAACATGTAATGAATCAATCCACACGGTGATAAAGAAAGATTTTTATCTTTTTAATTGGTTTTCACAACATTTTTACAGGGCTTAAAATTTGGGGCCATTGGGCAGTTTGCTGGTCATTCCTCACAAAAACTATAAAAATGGGTCAGAAATGTAACTGATAAAACCTATAGTGAAGTAAAAAAAAATGGGTTATAAGATCCACCAAAGTGGGAAGCCTTAACCGGATGTGTAACAGGTAAGCTCGAAAGCTGTTCCCGTCTCTGTCAGAGGAGATGCCAACCATCTCTCCTTGTTACAAACACATCAACATGGCAACCACTAATTGTTTATAAACACTTCACTTTTTTCAATTTCCACCGATGTGGGATTCAAAATTAACCGTCAAAACTATTCCAACCTTTGGCAGTTTGCTTGAGGACCCAAGACTTACCAGATCCTTCAGGTTCCCTGACTGATGAAGGTTTTATTATTTGTTTTCATCATGTGTACATAACTGATAATTTGGCATTGGTATCCGCATTACTTGTCTTCCCGGTATGGGCTGAGATTATTTTGTTGAGCAAACCACAAAGGCACATATTGCATACTAGAGCTGTTTTTGGGCACTTGCAGATACAGGTTGAAAAAGCAAAGGTCACTTGCGATAACTTTTTTGGTGTTTGAAATTAAAGCATAGTCCATTTGGACCATAACAGATTGGGCATGGTTCGTATCAAACATGAACAGATCGGGGCAAACTTAGGTTCAGTTCAATTAAGTGCTAGTTTGCCTACGTATATGATATCCACATTAGACACACTTAATCGATGAAAACTCAACCATCATCTATGTTATAAATACAAGTATACAACGAATACTTAACTAAATTGAAATAAAAGCCATCAGGAGTAAACTGTGAATGAGTTCAAATATGCGATACATTCAAAAGTAGTTTATCCCACATCGACCAGAAGAGGAACTTATCACTTGTTTATATAGGTCTGAAACTCGCCTAACACTCGTCCCTTCGGGGACATCCGATAAAATTGGAACGATACAGAGAAGATTAGCATGGCCCCTGCGCAAGGATGACACGCACAAATCGAGAAATGGTCCAAATTTTTTTCTCAACCATTTTTTACCCTTATTTCGGACTCGTACTTGTTCTACCATCCTTTCCCAGGCATTATCTTAGTCATGGGAACCATATCTTTTCTCAAGCATTTTCTTCATCATATGCAGGGACCTTTTCTTTACTTGTTTTACCAGTTCTTTATTAGCAAATTTGCTTTATCGGTTCTCTATGACATTCAACTTAGGACAGCTCAATCCCATAAGCTGAACTTTTTAGCTTAGTGCCAGAGGTAAATTCAATACTTCCGGAGTTCCACGGCTCCGTTAATACCCACCTTTAACTTTTCGCTCAAGTTGCTATATATTGATGTTTAATTGTATAAAGTACGTACGACAAACATGTTTGTTATAAATAAAACATTATTGCAATCATTGTTTCTTTATAGTCAGGAGCTTAGACCATTCTAACGAGACAATCAATTTGTAAGTGTTTGTGACCTTTTAATTACACAGTGATAAAGAAATATATTTTATATTTTTATTTGATTTTCACAACATATACACAGGCTTAGAATATGGATATTAGGCATTTTGCTGGTCATTCACCTTAGCTTCGCAAATGGCAGAAGTTAGCTTATTTACCAATCCATAAACAAAACCATCTGTGAACTTAATAAACAGAAACACAGGAAAAAAGTATCAAAATGGGTCAAAACTACTATCGATGAAACCTATAGTGAAGTAAAAAAAAAAAAAAAAAATGGGTTGTTTTGATCAGCAAACCACAAAGGCACAAATTGCATACTCTCGGTCAACCGTGACTACTTTTTTGGTATTTGACACTAAAGTATGGTGTATATTTTCTACATTGATTGCAAATAATGGGCTGGGACTAAGTGCTAATTGCATTTTCTGGTCCATCATAAGAGATAGGCAGGGTTCACATCAAAGTTGAACGGATCGGGGTTGCATTAAGTGTTAGTTTGCATACGTATATGATATCCACATTAGAAAGACTTAGCAAATGAAAACTCAACAATCATCTTATGGTATAGATAAAATGAATATTCAATCAAGACTCAAAAAGTAGTTTATCCCACATCGACCACGAAGGACTTATCACTTGTTTAGTTGTTTATATCACTCTGAAACTCGGCTAGCATCGTCCCTTTGGGGACATCCGATAAAATGGGAACGATACAGAGAAGATTAGCATGGCCCCTGCGCAAGGATGACACGCAGAAATCGAGAAATGGTGCAAATTTTTTTATCCTATCATTTTTTTTGTTCACCAAAGCCTTTATTTCGGACCCGTACCTGTTGTACCAATTTTCTTCTCAAGCATTTTCTTCATCACAGGAACCATTTCTTTGGGAGTACTTGTTTTTACCATTTCTTTCTTACCATATTTGCTAAATACGGTTCTTTGTGATTTTGCACATAGGACAGCTCACTTCTATATTTTAGTTAAGTTTCTAGTTCATCTATTATTGATGTTCAAGTCGTGATCTATTATTGATGTTCAATTTTGAACAAAGTACGTATGACAAGCTTGTTTCTTATAAGGAAAACATTTTTGCAATCATAGTTTTATTATTGTTGGGCGGTTAGATCCTTTTAACGAATAGTGGGCTACTTGTACTCAGAGGTAATTACTGAAAGAAAAAAGTGGGAGTTGGGTTGACACTTTAAGTTGTAGTACAGTACGAAGCAAGTAGAGATTACTTTTGGCTTTCCTGCTCTGATAAGTCGGTAGTCTGAAGGATCTATATTACAAAACAACAACTCGACCATGTCGAAATCGTGTTTAACCTTCCATTCTTTCTCTCAGCTAAGACCAACAACCTTCAAAAGGTTATCCTGTTTCAAAGACCCCTTTGAACCCGCTTTAATGCCCCCTCTTGGGTCACAAACTTGCATCACCAATAAAACTGGAATGATATAGAGAAAATATATAGCTCTGAAAAACAATTGATGTTCATTTTCATTCCTTCGGGGACATCCGATAAAACTGGAATGATATACCCACGAATCGAGAAATGGTCGAAAATTTTTTCTCAACCATTTTTTCCCTATTGACAACCACCCTTATTTCGGACTCGTACCTATTCTACCATCTTTTCTCAAGAATGACAACCACCCTTATTTCGGACTCGTACCTATTCTACCATCGTTTCTCAAGAATTTTCTTCATCACGACAACCATTTCTTTGGCCGGTACGGCGGTACCTGTATCTTTTCCCAAGCATTTTCTTCATCACAGGAACCAGAGCCATGTAAGGTGAACTTTTTAGCCTAGTGCCAGAGGTAACTTTTCAACATGTCTTAGAGTCGGGTTGACCAGAGCCATGAGATTACTTGGCCCGTTTTCCACGTGCCATGTGAATCTCATTAACCATATACTCCGTAAATAAAGAATATCAATATATGGTCAATAGAGGTGGGCAACCTTAATCATATCTCCTTCTTGCAAACACATCTAGCCACTGTTGAAAAATTTCGTTTCTAGGCAGTCTTATATAGTTGTTCTATCCACACACTAAACTGATAATGAAATAAACACTTTTGAATTAACGTTATGAACATCTTTTTCTCATATACGTAAAGCATGTAACGAACATTGAAAAAACGTTGTTTAGAAAGCCCGTTTAGTTAAAATTGATGCTAAACTCTTGCTTCAATGTTAATTAATTAAGGACTTCCACGAACTCCACATTAGCAGCCATCATGTTAACTCTTTGCTGAAGATGCTTTATATTGTAGTTCAATTTTATATGAAGTACCACAAGCTTGAGTGTAACAAAGAAAACATTCTACGCAGTTTTTCAAAGTTAGGTGGTTCGGCCATTTTAACTGGACTTCTTGTGGGAAAACTGTTTTCTCTTGGACGGAAAAGGATGATCGATCATGAAGGAAATTCACCGATCACTAGGCTATGAGAACGAGATGATAGGTGTTTATATTTTATAGCACCTTCTACATTTCTATAACTATACTGTTTGAGAACCTAAACATGATAAGATAGTTTTTGACAGCCATGTGCATGAGGAGTTATATTATAATTTTAATATAAGAAAACCCGTCCTCCCACATTGCCAAGACATAAAACCAAAGTGATCCTTTTATAGCCCATTTGGACATCTGACTCTGCCGAGTCTAGTTGCGTGGGCTTGTGACCCATGTGGGGGATTAATGTTCTTGAATGGTTAAGAGCTAGGGGGCAACTTTGCTTGGTGTGGAAACATTGAGTTTTGTGTCGCCATATGATGTGGCCGCACCGTGACTCCTGATTGAGACTAGGAAGGTCTGACACAACCTTCTAATGGTGTGGCCCGTTCACTCGATCAAGGTTGACCCCTTATTAGCCCGACAATAACTTATAGTAGTTTAGTTAGGGGTGTAATCGAGTCAAGCCGAGCTCGAGCTCGACAAGGCTGACTTGGCTTAAACAAAATAGTAGGCTTGAGCTTGGCTTGTCAAGCTTTAATCATTTAGGCTTGAGCTTGGCTTGAATAGGTTTCGAGCAAAGCTTGAGCTTGGCTTGAAAAGCTTGAATGTGGGGGATTAATGTTCTTGAATGGTTAAGAGCTAGGGGGCAACTTTGCTTGGTGTCTGTGGAAACATTGAGTTTTGTGTCGCCATATGATGTGGCCGCACCGTGACTCCTGATTGAGACTAGGAAGGTCTGACACAACCTTCTAATGGTGTGGCCCGTTCACTCGATCAAGGTTGACCCCTTATTAGCCCGACAATAACTTATAGTAGTTTAGTTAGGGGTGTAATCGAGTCAAGCCGAGCTCGAGCTCGACAAGGCTTGAGCTTGGCTTGAAACAAAAATAGTAGGCTTGAGCTTGGCTTGATAACTTGTCAAGCTTTAATCATTTAGGCTTGAGCTTGGCTTGAATAGGTTTCGAGCAAAGCTTGAGCTTGGCTTGAAAAGCTTGAATGTATAAAAAATATTGTATTTCGTAGAAAAAGTCATCAATATATATATATTTATAAAGTAATACAAAATAAAACCACATTTGAAAACCAAATTAAATTAATTTAACAATAATAAAACCAACAATAACATTTTTGTGCTAAGTCCAACATTAGAATAAAACATAAGCCAAAGTACTAATTGATGTTTTAATCGATATACTATGTATAAACAAAAGCTAAAATTATCTAATAGTAGTATATATTTTGGTCTATTAATATTCACGATTCATAACTAGAAACTTGTATTCGCTTCTAGATATAAAGCAAGTAAGCAACATCATTGGTCAAAGATATCGCTGTTACAAATAATTTCAACTTTATTTACCATATAAAAGTTCTTCAAGAGTATATTAAATAATTCCTTATGAAGTAAATCCTTATAATCAAAATAATATTCAAATTAGACCTTAGTTACTTATATGAATTTAATATAAATATATATATATATATATATATATATATATATATATATATATATATATATATATATATATATATATATATATATATATATATATATATATATATATATATATATATATATACTAAGGCTTGATAAAAGCTCGAGCCAAGCTATCAAAAGCTTGAGCTTGGCTTGTTATATGTTTCGAGCCAATTTATTAGGATTGAGCTTGGGCTTGAGCTTGATAAAAGCTTGGCTTGATCGAGTCAAGCTCAAGCTCGAGCTCGAGTTGCTTGATAAAAGCTTGGCTTGATTGCAGCCCTAAGTTTAGTTATGATAGTTTTTGTAGGATTCGTAGACCAAAAGTCAAAGTATTCGATCATTACCTATATAATCGTTGTTACGGAAAGTAAACAATTTTACTTCATCACTTTTTTCTACAATTGGCTTAAAATTGTCTATAATATGCCGAATCCTAAAGAACAACAATTTGATCAAAACATCACAACTCACAAACCCCAAAAGTGACGGAACAAATTCACGCTGGGCTCAATTTCGAGTTGCGTGGGCTTGTGACCCATGTGGGGGATTAATGTTCTTGAATGGTTAAGAGCTAGGGGGCAACTTTGCTTGGTGTCTATGGAAACATTGAGTTTTGTGTCGCCATATGATGTGGCCGCACCGTGACTCCTGATTGAGACTAGGAAGGTCTGACACAACCTTCTAATGGTGTGGCCCGTTCACTCGATCAAGGTTGACCCCTTATTAGCCCGACAATAACTTATAGTAGTTTAGTTATGATAGTTTTTCTATGAGTCGTAGACCAAAAGTCAAAGTATTCAATCAAAACATCACAACTCACAAACCCCAAAAGTGACGGAACAAATTCACGATGGGCTCAATTTCCAAACTCCGGCAATAGATCTCGAACATTACCAATCTATTCAACTCGATGGGCACCAGTTGAGAAATATGAACCTTGAAGTATCGGATCACCCCCAAAAGAAATGTGGAAAAGGGAATCCGGACGCCTGAAAACGCAAAATATTGCTCATAAAGTCCGATGGCATTGCTGGGAAGATTATTCATCGTAAACTCCGCCGGAGGTAAACGAGGGTGTAAATCGGCCGGTACACCATACTCGTTGACGATATGCTCAAGCTCCCCTTCAGAGAGCAAAGAAGAGTATACATGCATATCGGATTTGGGGGCAGTGTCGCCGGTGGGTGCCACGGAGCTAGAAGCCATTGGATATTGAAGAAGGTGCAACGTAAGCGACGAAGGAATAGTGGGATAAAACTCACCTGAACTTGCCGAAGGATGTGCCAAGCAGAGGACGAAGGAATCGAGAGTAAAAAGTAAAAATTACAAATGGGGGTAAAAACATCTTATATAGGCCAAAAGGGTGGGGACACGGAACGTCCCATCGTGTCAGGAGGCGACGCGGGCGAATCTGAACCGTCAACCACGACGCGTCTGCCACGTGGCAAAATCCCGCAGTTTTCGGTAAAATTATTTTAACCCTCTTTCCACCCAATGGGCTTGGGCCCATTGGTTGGGGAGAGGCCCGCGAAGCCAGAGCAAGTCCAATAAATCCGAATGGACCCGATGGACGACCAGACTAAGTATCACGTCACTTGTCAAAAACAAATAACATGATACTGGGGGACATGACGACGTATATGGTCCATCGGTTATTAGACCGAAGGACTCAAGGCTTTACCGAAAGGACTCAAGGCTCTACCGAAAGGCGTACCGGCAGGCTACCATCCGAAGGACTCATTGACCTGACAGTACCTTTGGCATCTAGCCTGGATACAATTCGTCTCATTCTCCTGAATGTCAGAAGGTACGCCAGAGACAGTGTCAGGGACAGTGTCAGCCCTGACAACACCAACGGTCCCATGAAGTACGACAGTCTCAGGGACCAGATAGTGACATCAAGTAGTATAAATACGCATACAGTAATTGGGAATAAGGTATCATTCTTCTCACACACACATTTTATATTGTACCCTTCGGTAAAACACATACTCATTCTCACACCGGAGTCGGGTCCTGGGATAACACCCGGGGCGAGACTAACGTGTTGTTCATCTTAGCAGGTATCTAGAAGGTTTGTCTCTAAGGCTTAAAGATAACTGCAACAACTCACAAAAAAATACTTCGACAATGGACAATATTTTCTTCTCTCTGATATTCAAAAAAAAAAAGAAAAACCAATGTCTACACATATTCATTCAGCCATAACCAAGTCGATAATTCTCTTGCGAGTTGTGCCAATTTCACACAGTCACCTCCAAACGAAGACTCCAGACAAGATCAAAACTTGTGTTGTGTATTCTGCCAAACCAAAATGGATTCCCGGCCCTGTCAAGGGAGCTTCCAACCATCACTTGGTTTTTCCTACATACACTGATGTGGGTTCCATTACCAACCAGGGGCGGAGCCAGGAATTTTTGCTCGAGAGGGCACACTTTGATAAATTTTAGAACGTACACTATAAATTGGTTTTTAGGAGGGGAAATTACAAAAAACGCTAAATATTTTTGAAAAATTACACTACAGTTTTTTTCGCTAGGGGGGCACGTGACCCTTGTGACCCCCCTTTATCTCCGCCCATGCCAACCATGTGGGGGCATTAGTGTTCTTGAATGGTTAAGAGCTAGGGGGCAACTTTGCTTGGTGTCTGTGGGACGATATTGATTTTTGTTTCGCCATATGATGTGGCTGCACCGTGTCTCCTGATTGAGAATAAGGTCTGAAACAACCTTCTAATGGTTAAGAGATAGGGGCAACTTTGCTTGAATGGTTAAGAGCTAGGGCAACTTTGCTTGGTGTCCATATGATGTGGTTGCACCGTGTCTCCTGATTGAGACTAAGAAGGCCTGACACAACCTTTTAGTGGTTAAGATCTAGGGGCAACTTTGCTTTCAAACCTACCCCTTTACTCTTCACCACTTTCAAACGAGGATTCCATGGAGGGCATTCCATATTTTTCGACGAGGGCACTATAACTTTTTCCACCAAATTTAACGATTTTTCTCACTATTCTAGTCCTTCTGCTAACGCATTATTGGGGGCCTTCCCCCCACTGTGTAACACATGGCTCCGCCCCTGGTTGAAATTCTTACCTACCTCGAAAATCTGTCACTAACTAAACATCATCTGAGCCTCTAGAATTACCTTCAGCCATCGCAATGAACTTTTATTGCAATCCATTCTTTGCAAAATTTATCACAATTTCAATTAGTACTCTTGCTCTTATAGGCTTTTCCTTTTTGTTTAATCAAAGTAAATGTGTACATCATCGTTGGTATTTAGTATTTACCTACTTGGCCTAAAATCATATCTCACTTGTGTCACCACAATGTTCAAGATGATGTTACAATATCCACACATTTGAATCTTCTCGTCCAAATGCAATATTTCCAAGCAGTTAACCCTCGATGCTCAAACCCAAATAACTTGACAGCTAAAAGGTGCCTCAACAATGCAACGTCTCTTATACTTGCACTATTGACATAATTTAATGTGAACAAGGACTACATGAAATATTCCACATAGTATTACAGATTAGTTGTTTTATAAACTTAAGTGTTTTATACGAGTTGGAAAGCTTTCTAGATCTTTAGTATGCAGACCATTAGTATTAAACCATCACAATGTTACGATCAGTGTTTAGCTTCAATCAACTTACAAAAGTCATGCAACTTGCTTCAATCAAAATTACTCATTAAAAAAGTTTAAAATACTATTGGAGCATACCAAAGTCAAGTGTCAATCAAAGTCAGTTAAAATGTTATATACCCACAAATTTTAACTATGAATTGGTGACCAGGCCAGGGCAGTAGTGCAACACCAAATAGCTAGCTATTGCATTAGGTCTCCGCCCTTCAAAAATCAGATTAATATCGAGTGAGCTAATTGCTCACATATCAGATATTAAACTGATAAGAACAGATACTACACTTGATCTTAGCCAAAAGGCCGAGAAAAGTATGCTTGGTTTATAGTTGGGCCTCTGTTTTTATAGGGACCATCACTTTGGTAATTTGATTCAGTCAACCGATGTGGGACAATGAGTGGTTTTAGCAAACCAGATTGTTGGTCTTTTGCTTGTTTTCTTGTTGAACTATGTGTGACACACACTTTAATATCTTCATCTAAATTCACAAACTGCCTTGGCACTTTTATTTAGAATTCAATACTAAAATGAATATTCGTTTTCAGTTTCCCATCTGTGCATCCACCTGCAAAGCCCATAATAGTATTATCTTAATAGGGTTTGAACGAATGCCACTTCAAGAACAGGTTGACACCATGTTCTTGATCGCGCAAGCCTTGCTGCAAATTGATTGTGTGGTTTCAAATTTCAACAATTTAATCTCGTTATGCATAATTGTTTAAGTTTGCAACCATTTAATAAAGTTTCAAGACACTATGAAGTTACAATATCTACGAAATCGAATATTGCGGTCCAAATGCATTTTTTTTCCAAAAATTAACGCTCACACCAAAATAACTTGACAACTAAAATAAGTTTGCAACCATTTAATAAAGTTTCAAGGCACTATGAAGTTATAATATCCATAAAATCGAATATTCCTATTTCTTTCCAAAAATTAACGCTCACGCCGAAATAACTTGACAACTAAAAGTGCTTCAACTAGTTGACATCTTCTTTTCCCATTATACATTCTATCGGCAAAGATAAGAACCTTGGCAAATGGCACATATTCAACATGGTTGAACAATGACTACATGATATACACATAACATTAAAGACTTGTCTTAAACACATATCGCAAATTAAGTTGTATTTTAAACAACCTTCACAATGTCATCCTGTGTCAAACAGGACCCCTTCGAACCCACTTTAATGCCCCTACTCGGGTCATAGACTTGTGTCATCAAGTCCAGCATGTTTGTACATTGACTTATGTTCATTAATTACATCAAAATCCTCTTGACACTACACGGTGTGGGACTAGACGATCAAAAAGCAATATAATGTATTTGGCCGGTGCCTAGTACCTTATCTTTTCTCAAGCATTTTCTTTAACGACAAATTTTTACAACCTAAATCATATCTCAGAGATGTCTCCAATGAAACTTGAACCTAACACCTCCTTGTTGATTACAGCTGACGAAACGCCTTTGGTTCTCAAGAATTTTATTCATCACGAGAACCATTTCTTTGGCCAATACTTGTTTCACCATTTCTTACTTAGTATATTTGCTTGATTGGTTCTCTATGATATTGAACTTAGGACAGCTCAATCCCATAGCCTAATGCCAAAGGAAAAATTCTAACATCTCTATAAAGATAGACTATTGTTTGTTTGTTTTACTCTAAACATTATAACACAATTCAAAGCCAAACAAAAAATCCATGTTTATAAATAATCCGAGGAACTAGAAATATAATTTACGGGAACTTGATTCAACAGCCAAAAGCCCTTGATCAAGTCAAAATTGTATTTTGACATTTCTACATCGACCTATAAATAATTAGACACATTATATAGCAAAAGAGACTAAAAAATTTGTTCATTTGATTAAACGAGCTCAAACTATTCAACGCTAAAAGTTACGTGTTTTATACCGCCACATCTAACCAATCTTTATGTAACCGGTGCTTAAGTTATCACCCCGGCCCAAAAACCATACAACCATACATTTCTCGTGGTGAAAAATCATACTGGAGTGTCAAAAATTATGATCTGCCTGGTCTTAGGGGCACACCGAATATAGTGTCGATCTACCTGTTCTTAGGAGCGTACCTTGTCGATCTACCTGGTCTTAGGTGCATACCCAAAGGCCAAGGCGGATTCTGGACGGTTCATGTACAAAAAAAGATATAACTATTTGCCTATTTGCATTAGCTAAACACGCTAAAATGTTTTAGCTAGCTTATGTTTGTAAATTAACTAAAAATTGTACCGGCTCAAAACCCTCTATATAATAAGCAAGCTATAAAAGCTTCTTAAATAAGCTCATAAGCCATCAACTTATTCAAACATTAAAATGAACTTATATATGTTTGCTAAGCTAACTTTCACAAATATAAAATCGTTGTTCTTGCGACATTACTCTGGTTCAAATATGAAGTCTATTGAAGACTTAAAGTACTATGATTTAAACACCTAATTTGAAGCATCAAGTCATCAACGGCACACGTGTTAAGCAATAGCCAAATTCACCATTGTAACCAATCGTTAGTATAGCATAGTAATCATTCATGTAAGCCTCTTAGCATAATTTGTTGCATCAGATGCTGAAATTCAGCATGTATGGTTATTAGTTTGGGGTTCTGTATTTGTCCACCAAAAATGTTTGATAATATCTTGTAAGAGTATTAATATCAAAATTGATGATTTTTAGTGATAACAAGTAGCTAAATGATATTGTAGCTTTATACATTCGCAGGTACATGTGTAGACCGCGATCATGATATTCTACTTGAAGTAACACTGAACTGCCTTTACATGTTATACTTGTTTATTTCTGTGTATAAAGATTGTACTTTGCTCATGTTGTAGTTAAGTATCCGGTGTTTACGGATTTTTATATTGGTGAACTGTCTGCGAATTGTGTGAGTTAAGACGACTATACGAACTGAGCTTTCACAAAAACTAGATACTCAAAGATATGGATAGAGGATGTTAGTCAGGAAACTCGTATATGGGAACTCAAATGTTTGTTTTGTTGTTCAAGGGGTGAAAAATCATATTGGAGTGTCAAAAATTGTATTTAGAGAAGATAGATTAAGAAAGCCATGTGCATGAGGAGTAATAACTAATACTATATATCAAAAGCCATTTTCCCACATTGACAAAACATAATACCAAAATGATCCTTTTACAAGCCATTTGGGCACATCTTGCTGCCGAGTCCAGTAACGTGGGCTTGTAACCCATGTGGGGGCACTAAGGATATTTGGATGGTTAAGAGCTAGGGGCAACTTTCGCTCGGTGTATGTGGGGCTATATGGGTGTTTTGTGTCGCCATATGATGTGGCCACACCCAGTCTCATCAAGGAGACTAGGAAGGCGTGACGCAACCTTCTATAGGTGTGGCCCATTTACTCATCAAGGAGACTAGGAAGGCGTGACGCAACCTTCTATAGGTGTGGCCCATTCACTCGATCAAGGTTGATCCCTTCTTAGCCCGACAATAATCTTTTATGCTTTAGTGTGTGTTGTTTGTTTTTTTTTTTTTTTTTTTTTTTTTTTAAAGATTTGTAGTCCAAAAGTTAAACTATCGAATAATTTTCCTATATAATCTTGGAAACGGGAAATAAAAAAATTTTACTCTATCACTTTAGTTCTATAATTGTCTTAAAACTGTCTATAATACGCTGAATCCAGAAGAACAACAATTTGACCAAAACGTCACAACTCACAAATCATAAACGTATGAACGTTAAAAGAAGAAAAAAAAGACCATAACCGATGTCTACATATATTCCTTCAGCTATAACCCAATCGAAAATTCTAGTGTGAGTTGTGAGAAATTCACAGTCACCTCCAAATGATTTGATACGTTATAAAACAAACAAGATAGAAATAGTGTTGGTAGCTTAAACAATCTCAAACCAATCTTGTAACACATTTTGTCATGTCATATCCAACCCATCTATTTTCCATTCTAAATAGCCAACCTTTGATCAATCGGCTGGTCTGAGAAACCATACAATCATATGCATCTTCTTGTGAAAAAATCATTTCACGAATGTTAGAAAACTGGATCTTCCGTAGAAGACTCTTTCAATCAACCTATCTAGAGGTTTAAATATTTTAAAAAAACAACTCATATTCCCACATCACAAGAAGCAAGAACCAGAGTTATTTTCATTTACCTATATGCAATTATCCGATATAATAAACACGGTAGGAACTGATATAGTCAGTGTTGTTAATCATTGAAACCCCATGGGTATTATGTTTTATTGATCGACTATTTATAATGTAAATTACCTAGAACCCTAATGAACCCTAAGACCACAACTGGGTTTGGGCTTACTAATATATTCTCTAGTACTCCCTCGCAATCCGAGCGGCGGAATCGCGAACTTCGGATTGAATTAGAAAACTAGAAACATTAAAGCAATAATAATAAATATGATGACGAAGTCTTCACAATTCCGAAACTGAAAAACACTTGTGTTGCTGCATTGTGATGCTAAGGCAAAAGATGAACTTGACCTGAAACCATAGAAAGAAAAACAAACAGAGAAAGGAAGTAAAGCATAAATAAGTTCTGATTTTTTTTCTTTCTAATTGTCGTTTATGGTAAGAAAAGCAGTTGGGAATGCAGGTAACTATTGTACTCTTGTATTGGCAAAGTACTTTGTTTACTAGAAATAAGTAACAAATAGGTTGCTAGGACACGAATGTTTGCTAATGCAAGGGTTGGCTTAAAAGTGATGATAGCTTTGCAGTGACACTTTGAAGATTTAAAGTTATAGAAATTAATCAACTAGCAATATGACAGAAGATAGATTTAGGGATAAAGGGATTTGACGGGCAGAAAAGAGATAGAAGATAGATTTAGGGAGAAAGGGATTTGACGGGTTGAAAAGAGACAACGGCTCATGACGGCCGACTAGGTCTCGGGATTAAAGTCTTAAACCTGCTCTAATCACTACTACTTATAATGCATAAACGACTCTCTCTCCTATTTAATTTTCAGACTTTCAGACTTGTAAGTAATAAAGCATGATGTTCAACACATTAAAGCACAAAATTTCAGACTTACAACCACACATGCATTATATACAACACATTAATACAAGCTTCTTGACCAAATAATTAATACACCCCATCACCAATTAATACAAAATGTAAAGCATAATGTACAAATCTATACTCCATTATTTCCGGCAATAAATATGATTCCGGCTACTGTTCCGGCTACTTGTCCGGCTAGAGTGGCGGCTGCAAAAAAAATTAAAAAATGTTAGATCTACAAACATAAAATCATTAGATCTACAAAAAAATCGGATCTATAAAATTAAAAACTTATGGTTTGACAAGTTGAAATATTAAAAATTTACGTAACTATTTTTTATCACCAAAAACGCATATTTATGAAAAAAATTTACGTAACTATTTTTTATCACCAAAAACGTTTATTTATGAAGAAAAAAATTACGAATCTATTTTTTAAGACTAAAAAGCGAATATTTATGAAAAAAAATACGGATCTATTTTTTAAAACAAAAAACAGCGTATTTATCAAAAAAATTACGGGTCTACTTTTTAAGACCAAAAAGCATATTTATCAAAAAAATTACGGATCTATTTTTTAAGACCAAAAAGCATATATTTATCAAAAAAAATTACGGATCTATTTTTAAGACCAAAAAACGCATATTTATCAAAAACAATTACGGATCTATTTTTTTTAAGACCAAAAAACGCATATTTATCAAAAAAAAATACCATTCTATTTTTTTAAGACAAAAAAACGCATATTTATCAAAAACATTACGGTTCTATTTTATTTTAAGACCAAAAATGCATATTTATTAAAAAAAATTACGGATCTATTTTATTTTAAGACCAAAAAACGCATATTTGTGAAAAAAATTTCGGATGTATAAAAAAAACGTACCAAAAAAGCGTGGTAGGGTGGGGCGTCTTTGGTTGCGGCTGTAGGAGGGTGGTGGCGCCGGTAATTTAATAAAAAAAATAGATTGATTAAGATATGTTGAGATGAGATGGGTTTTTTTTGTTGATTATATGAGATGAAGATGTTGCTAATTTGAGTTTTAGATCCGTTTTTGGAGAGAGAATCGTTTGGTGGAGGCGTATTTGTCTTTAGGGTTTGTGTTGTGTTGAGTATATTTAGGGTAAATGAATAATAAGTGTGCACTTATTAATACAAGTTGTCAAATGGTTATGGATCGAGTAATTTTTTTTTTTTTTTTTTTGTCTTCTGTTGGGCTTGATTGGAAATCCTAAACTTGGACTGGGTTGTTGATTACTCGATCCGAACGGGTATGATCCAAACAGGCTCGAGCCCGAACGGGCACGAGCTAAACGAAATTTTTGAAATCCGTAAATTTATTATCAAAAAGAAGATAATAAACTAAAATACATGATTCACTGGAAAATTTTATTTCAGGGTATCCGCCGCAAGCAGCGGGAACCCTGCATTAACTGTCACTAATACAAATAATATAGCACATTATACAGATATTCAAGCTCGAACGGTCAACGGGCAAAATAGGCTTAAGCCCGAACTAGTGCGGGCTAAACGGACTCGAGCCAGAATAGGCACGGGCCAGCGGGCTCGAGCGAGCAGTACGAGCTAAACGAAATTCTTGATATCCGTAAATTTATTGTCAAAAAAAACATAATAAACTAAAATACATGATTCACCGGAAAAATTTATTTCAGGGTACCCGCCGTCGCAACGCGCGGGTACCCTGCTAGTACCATGTTAAGCATTGAAACCCGTGGGTATTATGTTTTATTGATCGACTATTTATAATGTAAATGAGCAAGAACCCTAATGAACCTTAAGCCCACAAACCGGGCTTGGGCTTACTAATATATCCTCTAATAACCAGACTCCATACAAGATCAAAACTTGGGACGGACAATCTATCTTGTGTTGTGTATTCTGAAAAACCAAAGTGGATTCTCGGCCCTGTGAAGGGTGCAAGTTTAAGAGACGATGTTGCATTGTTGAGGCACCTTTTAGCTGTCAGGTTATTTGGGATCGAACTGTTGAGTTTTACTAATCATAACAATTTACAAAAGCAAGTAAACATCATCAAAGCATGCAGCGGAAGAATAAATAATAATATATGTATATTAATTAACCGAATTAGAAACGCGTACCTTTTAGCAATTCAAGTAAACCAAACGATGTTAGAACAAAGAACAAAACCCAAAACCCTAACTTAGGGTTTATGCAATTCGACCACCAAAGAAGTCGACCACCAAGATTCCACAAACACAAGTGCGTTTGTCCTTCGTTCTTGTACACACGTACTATTAGCGAATTGAAGTGAAAAGCTAGGTTCTTGATCACGAAGCAAACCAAATACATAATCTTTAGTTAAGCAAATCGAATCCCTATGGGGAGGGGAGTTCGACCGGCCACACAAAAGAAAGAGGAAGAAGGAGAGAAATTAGGTTTGCAAGTCACCAAGATTAGGTTTAGAATGAACACAATAATATTGTATTTATAGTTAACCAATCTTGGAGGACAAGTTAATGTTATGGGTTGGGTTAGGACTCCCCAACCGATCGGCCAAAGCCCCCAAAGGGGTTCTAGAACTTTCCCGACTTATAATTTCATCTCTAGTCCTTTAAGTTCACATTTAACGACCGTTAGCCAAACCTCGTTAAATATTAACCACCATTAAGTATTTATTTCGTGACTAATAATAATAACATTTTATATATATTAGAGTTAACTACATTTTTGGTCCTTGTGGTTGTACCTGGATTCCACTTTTGGTCTATTTTTTCAAAAAGTTGCGATTTTAGTCCAAAATGCATAGTTTGGTTTCACTTTTGGTCCAATTTTCTAACGAAGTTAGTTCAGTTAGTTAAGTCGTTTGCAACGTTAGTCCTTTATAACGGTCGTTTGCAACGTTAGTCCTTTATACCAAAGATCTTTTGCAACATTTGAAAAAAATTCTAAAAAAAAAAATTCAGAAAAAAATTCTTAAAAAAATTCTGAAAAAAAAAATTAGAAAAAAAAAATTATAATTTTTTTTCTAAAATAAAATTCGAAAAAATTTGAAATATATTCTAAAAGAAAACTTCTTTTTTCGAAAAAATTCTAAAAAGAAACTTTTTTCAAAAATAACTTTTTTAAATTTTTTTGAGAAAAAAATTTGAAATATATTCTAAAAAATTTTTTTCGAAAAAAATTCTAAAAATATATTCTAAAAAAAAACTTTTTTTTTTCCGAAAAAAAATTCAAAATATATTCTAATTTTTTTTTAAAATGTATATACGTTGAAAAAACGTTTTTTTAAAAATGTATTTACATTGAAAAAACGTTTTTTTAAATGTATATACATTTTTTCTAGAATATAATTTCGAATTTTTTTCCAATGTATATACATTTAAAAAAAAAAAATTTTTTCAATGTATATACATTTAAAAAAAAAAAAATTTAGAATATATTTCGAAATTTTTTTCGGAAATAAAAAGTTTTTTTTTAGAATATATTTTTGGAATTTTTCTCGGAAAATTTTTTTTTTTAGAATATATTTCGAAATTTTTTTCGGAAAAAAAAAGTTTTTTTTTAAAAAATGTTTCTTTTTAGAATTTTTTTCGGAAAAAAAAAAGTTTTCTTTTTAGAATATATTTCGAAATTTTTTTCAATGTATATACATTTTTAAAAAAACGTTTTTTCAATGTATATACATTTAAAAAAAAATTAGAATATATTTTGAAATTTTCGGGAAAAAAGTTTTTTAGAATATATATGTAGAATTTTTTTCGGAAAAAAAAGTTTTTTTTTAGAATATATTTCGAAATTTTTTTCGGGAAAAATAAAATTTTCGGAGAAAAAAACTATTTTTTAAAAAAAGTTTATTTTTAGAATTTTTTTCGGAAAAAAAGAAGTTTTCTTTTTAGAATATATTTCGAATTTTATTTTAGAAAAAAAAAATTATAATTTTTTTTTCCAAATTTTTTTTTTTTTTTAATTTTTTAAAAGGACTAACTAACTGAAAGGAATAACGTTGCAAATGTTGCAAAAGATCTTTGGTATAAAGGACTAACGTTGCAAACGACCGTTATAAAGGACTAACGTTGCAAACGACTTAACTAACTGAACTAACTTCGTTAGAAAAATGGACCAAAAGTGGAACCAAACTATGCATTTTGGACTAAAATCGCAACTTTTTGAACAAATGGACCAAAAGTGGAATCCAGGTACAACCACAAGGACCAAAAATGTAGTTAACTCTATATATTAATTATTTACATCAATTCTCATACGTAATGTGTGCAATCCCAAAGTCTCGAGTTCGAATCCGGACATACATATATTTAAATATCCATAAAACCTTTCAGCTCCCACTTGGATATTACTAAATATAGTAATGACATTGGTTTAGTCTAGCCTAACACGCCAATGCCCCCATATCGAATCGAGTATGGTTTCCTGGAAAAACCATTTAATGATTCATCATTTTTACTTATCCTTTTGTTACTAATACTACATTAACTATGAATATGGATCAAGTCATTTCATATGTTAATATTCTGTTTCTCGTTGTATTTGATTGAACAAGATTACGAAATCATCTGAACGTATTCGAGGTAGATCTTGGGTATGGCCATACAAACATCTTGTCAACCCTACGAGGGGCCCAAATATAGTATTATGCTTTGAAACAAATTCAAAGGAACAAATTCTCTTGACTACAAACATAACTCATGAACTTTGTAACACTTCTGAAAATAGCCCTTATAACTACCAGTTACGGATAGCGTTAAACTATCTTACACAAGTGCACTACATTCATATCAGTTATCTGGTATCTCAAGTCTGAGGATAAACACTTCATGATATACTTAATGACAAAGATCCAAAAGTATCATCATGTAAAGTTGGGATGAGTCCTATATTCAATTCATTGAATATCATGTGAATCTGGTATGTCCTACGCATCAATATACTTTAAAAGTATATTCTACTAAAACTCAGATTTGTCTTAATTCAATGACATTCCCACATCATTGATCGACAACGGACTATTTAGAATAACATAAGTTATTCACGGATTAAACATGCAAATATAGGATATAATATTAAGAAAATGAAAAATAAACATAAACAACTATTTTATTTCATTAAAGTAATATTTGTTCATAACATCCTTTATCCAAATACTAATCAGAGATCTGCATGAAAATACTAGCTAAACGAAGTCCTATCCCATCAGCATGGTCAGTAAGTTTTTCTTTGGCAAAGGCTTCGTAAAGGGATCAACTAGATTATCATTTGTATGAACTTTGAGTAGATTGATTTCACCTATTTCGACTTGTTCTCGAACATAGTGATATCGACGAGGAAAATGTCTGGCGCCCTTCATGACTCCAGGCTCATTGGAAAATGTTATTGCAGTAGAGTTGTCACAATACACATTTAAAGGTAATTCGATTGAGGGCATTACTCCAGAGTCCCGAAATGAATTTCCTAATCAACGAGCTTCCATCGCAGCTTCGAAGCAGCTATGTACTTCAGCTTCTGTAATAGACATCATACGTTGTTTGCTTCTTGCTCTTCCAGTCAAGCTGCTCCTCCATTAATGACAAAGACATAACCCGTCACGAGACTTCGTATCATCTTTATCGGTTTGGAATGACGCATCGCAAAAACCTGTAACATCAAGTTCTGCATCTGGATTTCCTTCATACACTAAAAACATTTCTTTAGTAGCCCTTAGATGCTTAAGAATGTTCTTAACAGCTTGCCAGTGTTTCACACCTGGGTTCTGTTGATACCGACTGGTGATATTCTGTGCAAACGCCACATCAGGCCTTGTACATCTCACAGCATACATGATAGATCCTACAACTGAAGCATAAGGAACCTTTTTCATGTGTGCCACCTCTTCAGGTGTTGATAGGGGTGGAAACGAGCCGAGCCGAGCTCGAGCTCGTTAAGGCTCGAGCTTGGCTCGTTTATATATATAAAGCTCGAGCTCGGGCTCGAGCTCGTTTCGAGCCTTATACTTTGAGCTCGAGCTCGGCTCGTGAAAATTTTCACAAGCTCGAGCTCGGCTCGGGCTCGTCTAATTTTATGATGTTTTGAGCTCGGCTCGTTAATTACATAAAGCTCGAGCTCGTTTACTACTTTTAAGCTCGTTTATACGTATAGATGATATATACACGTATATAATTCTAGGGCTCGTTTAGGCTCGCGAGCCTACTCGAGCTTTACAGAGCTTCGGGCTCGAGCTCGACTATTAAATGAGCCCAAAATTAGGCTCGAGCTCGGGCTCGAGCTCGTTTAAGCTCGGCTCGTTCGAGCTTTTTACCGATCCGATCCCGAGCTTTTCACGAGCGGCTCGGCTCGTTTACACCCCTAGGTGTTGACGCGCATAGTTTATTACTTAAGCCATGTTCAACTTGCATCGGCAAATATCCCTTCTTGGAATCTTGCATATTGAATCTCTTCAATATTTTATCAATGTAAGCACTTTGGCTTAGTCCAATTAACCGCCTTGATCTATCTCGGTAGATCTTGATTCCCAGAATAAATGCTGCTTCCCCTAAATCCTTCATAGAAAAGCACTTTCCAAGATAAGACTTTACATCTTGCAAACTTGGAATGTCTTTTCCCATGATCAATATGTCATCGACATATAAGATAAGAAAAATAACATTACTCCCACTAGCTTTGTGATACACACATGGCTCATCAAGATTTTGAGTGAAACCAAATTTCTTGATTTCTTCATCAAACTTCTTGTTCCATTGCCTTGACGCTTGCTTCAATCCATAAATGGATCTTTGAAGTTTGCATACACGGTTCGGAAACTTTGGATTCACAAACCCTTCAGGCTGCGCCATATAGATGTCCTCACCTAGGCGACCATTTAAGAAGGCAGTTTTGACATCCATTTGCCATATCTCATAGTCATAGTACGCAGCTATGGCTATAAGAATCCTAATAGCTCTAATGTCTGCTACAGGAGAAAATGTCTCCTCATAGTCTTTCCCAAAGGTTTGAGTATACCCTTGAGCTACAAGACGAGCTTTATAGGTGTGTGCATTGCCATCCATGTCAGTCTTTATCTTATAGAGCCACTTACTTCCAACTACCTTAGCATTTGGAGGTAAGTCAACCTCTATCCAAACTTCGTTATCTTTCATGGATTGCATTTCCTCATTCATTGCAACTCGCCATTTTTCCTTTTCAGGACTCATCATGGCAGCTTTATAGTTAGCAGGTTCACCAAGATCCCCTAACAAATTTTCCTCAGCTTCTACGTTGAGACATAGACGCTCAGGTGCACGCGTAGTCCTTGCAGATCTACGAATGGGAACCACTTCAACTTCAGGTGGAACACTTAGACTTGCAGGTTCTACTTGAGGTTGGCTAGTGTTTTCAGAAGGTGTTGTATCTTCTTGATCATATTCCAGATCATAAACTCTCCCACTGAATTCATGAGATATGAGATCCTTTTCAAGAAAGTCTCCATACCTAGCAACAATTACTTTGTTTTGAGGTGGAAAGTAAAAGTAGTAACCCATAGTTTCCTTTGGGTATCCTACGAAGATACATAAAGATCTTTGTTGTAGCTTATCAGCAGAGTCACGTTTAACAAACGCCTCACAACCCCAGACCTTTAAGTAAGACAAGTTGGGAGCTTTCCCATACCACACTTCATAAGGAGTCTTATCAACCTTATTAGTTGGAACCATATTCAATATGCGAACAACAGTTTCTAAAGCATAATCCCAAAAGGATAAGGGAAGAGTTGTAAGATTAAACATTGATCGCACCATGTCTAACAATGTATGATTTCTTCTCTCATATACACCATTTTGTTGTGGAGTATATGGAGATGTGAGTTGCTGGACGATACCACACTCAGCTAGATAATCTTTAAACTCTTGGCTTAAATATTCACCACCTCTATCGGATCAAAGAGCTTTAATCTTCTTTCCTAGTTGCAGTTCTACTTCACTCTTAAAAACCTTAAATGTTTCAAAGACTTCATGTTTATATTTAAGTAAATAAACATAACCATAACGACTGAAATCATCAGTAAAGGTTAAGAAGTAGCTAGCACCCTTCCTTGACACATGTCTTAGTGGTCCACATACGTCAGTATGTATCACACCAAGAAGATCAGAAGCCCTTTCTAAACTATTTGTAAAAGGTTTCTTGGTCATCTTCCCTGATATGCAAGATTCACATTTATCGAATGATTCATCATTGATGTCTTGTAAAAGCCCATCGTGTTGCAGCTGTTGTATGCGTTTTTTGCCTATATGAGCAAGTCTACAATGCCAAAGAAATGAAGAATCCAAATCACCTTTGATTCTTTTATTATTGATGCTAAAAACAGAATTATTTTTATCAATCACATTATCATGCAAATCAATTTCAAACACACCATTCTTGGAATAACATCAAAGTAAAAAATACCATTTAAAGAAACCGAAATTCTATAATCAGTAAATGTATGAATAAAACCAATATCTTTTAACAAGGAAACTTAAACGACACCTCTAACAATAGAAGGTGCGTAATGACAATCGTTCAAAGACAGTACTAAACCCGAAGGTAAAACTAAATCAAACGTGCCTATAGCTTCAACGACTGCATGTGCTCCATTACCCACGTGCAGGTATTGATGTCCATAGGCAAGCTTCCTTGCTCTTCTAAGTCCCTGCAGTGTATTACAAATGTGAATACCACATCCAATATCATATACCCAGGAATTTATTTTATGAGGAAAAGCAAATAATTCTATCATCAAAGAGTACCTGAAGTACTAGCCACGGTGCCAGTATTTTTATACCTCTTATTGCGCAACTCATCAAGGTAGAGTGGACAATTCCTCTTTCAGTGTCCTACCTCGGTGCAGTGATGACAAGCTGATCCTTCCCGGATTCTCACGCTTTTTGGGAGGGTACTTCTTGGGTTCTTGTTGATAAGCCATAACTTGTTTTCCCTTATCAACTTTACCCTTACCTTTCCCTTTCTTGTTCGCTAGCGGCTTATTAGGCTTAGAAATCCTACCCTTCTGGATGGTCAGAACCGCAGGTGTTGGGGCCTTCTTGGGCAAACCTTTCTCGTAATCAATGAGCATTGCATGTACCTCACTGACTGTCTTCCCCGTGCAATGCATATTGTAATTGCGCACGAAACCATCAAACTCCTTATTAAGGGATCTGTTGATAAGGCCAATTTGTATGTCATTGGGGTAGACATAGTTAAGTCGCCCGAGCTGGTCCATGTAACTCATCATTTCCAGGAAGTGGGCGCTCACAGGTTTCCCTTCTCCTTGCTTGCAACTATGAAGAGTATTTATCAGATCATACAGCTCTACAGTCACAGGCTTTTCAAACAACCTTTGCAATTCTTCAAGCATGAGGTTAGGGAAGTAATTCTCAAACTGCTTTTGCAAGTTTGAGTTCATACTCCCAAGCATAATGCAGGCGACCTCATTATACTTGTCATACTCAGATTGCCACGCAGCTCGTGCTTGTGAGCACCTGCTACGTTCAGGAGGACAAGACGTAGTCAAATAATCTAGTCTTTTGGCAACCCTCAAGACAATTCTGAGTTGCCGATACCAATCATTGAAATTCGCGCTACCAGTCAATTTCTCTTGATCAAACATAGATTTGAGCGCGAGGCTAGTGCAGTTGATTCAGCTTGAGCCATTTCTACAGAAAATAAAAGTTCAAAAGTTAGTACTTTCGATAAGTAAACATTCAAGAAAATAAAATACCCTTTGGTCAATATTCATATTAACCATAGTATTTTTCTTGAATTTTGGATCCTCATTATCATAGTTTCACAACATCAGTTGATCTGCTAGTGGTGAAAGTATAGAATAGGTAATTGTTGAAAAACAATAATTGACAAACAAGTTTTCAATTCCAAAAGTTATGGGATTTACAATTTTGCCAAAACAATTAATGCAAAACGTAAGCATGTTTCATCTCATCTTATGCCTTAAGTCATAGGTCTCATTAACTAACTTAATTAAGTTGTCTAATTTAGAAACTGCAAATAATTAAGCTGAGGTCTCACACAACAAAAAAATTCACCTTGTTATTGTAATCTAGATCAAGGTCTCACATAACTAAATTACAACTTCAAGTGTTTCATATCATTAGATGGCATAAACTTAAATTTTAAAGGGTACAATTTTTGACGTGTAATCAAAACTTATGTATAAAGAAGCATGCATACAACTTTATATCATAATATTTTCGAAAAAAACTTACATAAGAATTTAATTGCTAAGATTGAATTCTACAAAGTTTTAATCGATGCGTTGAGAAACTTACAACTTTGCACTAAGATGCTTCGTATATTGAATGGTTATACTAGGTAGCTCCAATCGAACTCACAGGGGGCAGAGGACCAGGTAAGCGCAAAAGCATAACCTTAGACATCCTTTCAGTGTGACTGTGCGCACTTCTTAATTAACCCTTTATAGTTTGTTCTAGTGGGTGAGCCGTTCTAACCATTTAGTACAGTCGCATCAATCGATTAAAAGTTCAAGAATAATACTTAGATAACAAATCAGTTTCGCCATTATTTAGTCCATTTAATTTTCTATTCATAAAAACCCTTTTTGCTTACTAACATGTTAAACAATCTATAAACAAAAAAGCATTTTAATAAAAATTAAACACACTCAAATAATATAAACATATAACTAAACAATTTTAACATATGTAAAAACAATTAGCCACATGCATAATTATTGCGATAGAACCTAATAAACAATTCTAGGCGTAAATAAATGCATACATTAACTAGGGCTTTCACCTACAAGTATATGAGCCACATACATCGACAAGTCGATTGCGTAAGCCAAAGTTAATTGTATACCAAATAGCACATAACGAATTTTTATTAGTTATAATTGAGGTTTTCACCAATTCAATAATTATCAAATAAATAAAACATGTGTGTATTACTAAACAATTTATTACATACAATACTCCATGGCAAAATATGCATGTTCCACCATGGATTCCGCATAACAATTATCACCCAAGATACGCATATTACATGGCACATAACAATTTATTCATAATAACCACATAAAATTAGCATGCAATCCTAGGGTTTCTACAAGTTTTACAAAAATTAAAACCTAATAAAATAATTAAAGGGTAATCGACCCTATTAAATAAAATTAGGGTTTCCAATTTCAAAACCCTAGAAACCATTAAAAGCATGCAATAATCATAAAGATTCAATTTTTATGTGTTTCGGTAATTAATTACATCATATTAACGGCTCGTGATGCCACTGTTGGGTTTTACTAATCATAACAATTTACAAAAGCAAGTAAACATCATCAAAGCATGCAACAGAAGAATAAAGAATAATATATGTATATTAATTAACCGAATTAGAAACGCGTACCTTTTAGCAATTCAAGTAAACCAAACGATGTTAGAACAAAGAACAAAACCCAAAACCCTAACTTAGGGTTTATGCAATTCGACCACCAAAGAAGTTGACCACCAAGATTCCACAAACACAAGTGCGTTTGTCCTTCGTTCTTGTACACACGTACTATTAGCGAATTGAAGTGAAAAGCTAGGTTCTTGATCACGAAGCAAACCAAATACATAATCTTTAGTTAAGCAAATCGAATCCCTATGGGGAGGGGAGTTCGACCGGCCACACAAAAGAAAGAGGAAGAAGGAGAGAAATTAGGTTTGCAAGTCACCAAGATTAGGTTTAAAATGAACACAATAGGATTGTATTTATAGTTAACCAATCTTGGAGGACAAGTTAATGTTATGGGTTGGGTTAGGACTCCCCAACCGATCGGCCAAAGCCCCCAAAGGGGTTCTAGAACTTTCCCGACTTATAATTTCATCTCTAGTCCTTTAAGTTCACATTTAACGACCGTTAGCCAAACCTCGTTAAATATTAACCACCGTTAAGTATTTATTTCGTGACTAATAATTAATAATAATAACATTTTATATATATTAATTATTTACATCAATTCTCATACGTAATGTGTGCAATCCCAAAGTCTCGAGTTCGAATCCGGACATACATATATTTAAATATCCATAAAACCTTTCACGAACCTCGGGGCTTAACTGCTTGGAAATATTGCATTTGGACGAGAAGAATCAAATATGTGGATATTGTAACATCATCTTGAACATTGTGGTGACACAAGTGAGATATGGTTTTAGGCTAAGTAGGTAAATACCAATGATGATGTACACATTTACTTTGATTAAACAAAAAGGAAAAGCCTATAAGAACAAGAGTACTAATTGAAATTGTGATAAAATTTTCAAAGAATGGATGGCATCAAAAGTACATAGCGATGGCTGAAGGTAAATCTAGAGGTTCAGATGATGTTTAGTTAGTGACACAGATTTCTGAGGTCAGGTAAGAATTTCAACCATAATTGTTTGGAATTACATTATGATCTTTTCACGTTCTTTTTTTAACGTTACATGAAACACTTATCACAATATCACATATTGTTAATTGTCTGCTGCTAGGAATTTATGTTGCTATGCACGTGTACTCGCCTAATCAATATAAAACGCGCGAATTGAGCAAATAGTTAAAGGTGGCTATGAACGGAGTCCGTCTTTAACTATATGAGCTTTAAGAATAACAATCTCTCTCTCTCTCTCTCTCTTTATTTTTTATTTTCTTTTTTATTATTTTTTATGTTTTTTACATACATAGAAGATAGAGTTGTTAAAGTCGATGTATTTTACAATTGAATTTACCCCAGCAGAACAACAAACTCTCTTCTTACTTTTTTTTTGTTTCTTTTTTTTTTGTTCCATATATAGAAGATAGAGATGTTAAAGTCGATGCATTTTACAATTGAATTTACCGCCATCAGGCTTAAAACTTATGCTAATATATGGCAATGAGCTGTCATATGTGTATATCATGTAGCCATTGTTCAACCATGTTGAATATGTGCCATTTGCCAAGGTTATTATCTTTGCCAATAGAATGTATAATGGGAATAGATAACGTCAACTAGTTGAAGCACTTTTAGTTATCAAGTTATTTTGGCGTGAGCGTTAATTTTTGGAAAAAAAATGCATTTGGACCGCAATATTCGATTTTGTGGATATTGTAACTTCATAGTGTCTTGAAACTTTATTAAATGGCAGCGAATTTATTTTAGTTGTCAAGTTATTTCTGTGTGAGCGTTAATTTTTGAAAAAAAAATGCGTTTGGACCGCAATATTGATTTTGTGGATATTGTAACTTCATAGTGTCTTGAAACTTTATTGAATGGTTGCGAACTTAAACAATCACGCACTATGAGATTAAATTGTTGACATTTGAAACCACACAATCACTTTGCAGCAAGGTTTTCTCGATCAAGAACATGGTGGCAACCTGTTCTTGAAGTGGCATTCGTTTAAACCCTATTAAGATAATACTATTATGGGCTTTGCAGGTGGATGCACAGATGGGAAACTGGAAACGAATATTCATATTCGTATTGAAATTCTTAATAAAGTGCCAAGGCAGTTTGTGAATTTAGATGAAGATGTCAAAGTGTGTGTCACATAGTTCAACAGGAAAAGAAGCAAAAGACCAACAATTTGGTTTACTAAAGCCAATCATTGTCCCACATCGGTTGACTGAATCAAACAACCAAAGTGAGGGTCCCTATAAAAACAGAGGCCCAACTATAAACGAAGCATACCTTTCTCGGCCTTTTGGCTAAGATCAAGTGTAGTATCTGTTCTTATCAGTTTAATATCTTATATGTGAGCAATTAGCTCACTCGACATTAATCTGATTTTTGAAGGGCGGAAGACCTAATGCAATAGCTTGCTATTCGGGTCTCCATGATCGCCTAGGTGTTGCACTACTGCCATGGCCTGGTCACCAATTCGTAGTTAAAATTTGTGAGTATTTAACCTTTTAACCGGCAAAATAGTAAAATACCCAAGGCCCCATACCTTTTCAAGATTACATTATATCACATCACATCCAACCAATCTCTATGTAACCAACGCTTAAGTTTACAGATCTCTTAGTAAAAAGTCATATTGGAGTGTCAAAGAAGTCATCTCTTACATAAAACCAAAGTGATCTTTATCAGCCCATTTGGACACATCTTGATGCCGAGTCTAGTTGCGTGGGCTTATGACCCATGTGGGGGTAGTAAGGTTATTTGGATGGTTAAGAGCTAGGGGCAACTTTGGCTTAGTGTCCTTTGGAATTTAAGGTGTTTTGTGTCACCATATGCGGAGCACCCTGTCTCCCAATGGAGACTAGGAAGGCCTAATACAACCTTCAAGCGGTGTGGCCCGTTCACTCGATCAAGGTTGATCCCTTTTTAGCCCGACAATAACTTTTTATAATTTAGTTATTATATTTTTGAATGAGTTGCAAACCAAAAGTCAAAGTATCCAATCATTTTCCTATATAATCATGGGAAATAAACAATTTTACTCCATCACTTTTGGTCTATAATTGGCTTAAAACTATCTATAATACACCGAATCCTAAAGAACAACAATTTGACCAAAACATCACAGCTCGAGATACACAAAGTAAAAACGATGAGAAGTAAATACCATCAGGCTTTACAGAAAGTAAGTGAGAAGAAGAATAGAAACTGTGAATGAGTCCAACTATGAGATACATACAAAAGTAGTTTATCCCACATCGACCAGACGAAGAACTTATCACTGATTTATATAGCTTTGAAACTCGGCTAACATTCGTCCCTACGGGGACATCCGATAAAATTGGAACGATACAGAGAAGATTAGCATGGCCCCTGCGCAAGGATGACACGCACAAATCGAGAAATGGTCCAAATTTTTCTTCCACCATTTTTGTCACCGGAGCCCTTATTTCCGACCTGTACCTGTTGTACCAATTTTCTTCTCAACCATTTCTTCATCACTGAAACCATTTCTTTGGCAGTACTTGTTTAATCATTTCTTTCTTACCATATTTGCTACATTCAGTTCATTGTCATTTTGAACGTACGGCATCTCATTGTCACATATTACGTATTAGCATAAGTTTTTAGCCTTCTGGAGGTAAATTCAGTTGTAAGATACATCGACTTTAACATCTCTATCTTCAATATATTATATATGTAACAAGCATAAAACAAAAGATTGCTGTTCTTAAAGCTGGTAAAGTTAAAGATGTTCAATAAATCAAAACTTATACGGACTCCGTTCATAGCCACCTTTACTATTCGCTCAAATCGTTATATATTGATGTTCAATTCTGTACAAAGTACGTATGACACGCTTGTTTATTATACAGAAAACATTGTTGCAATCATAGTTTTATAATACTTAGGCCGATTAGACCATTTTAACGTGATAATTAATTTATTATAGTCGGGCGGTTGTACCCAGTGGTAATTACCGAAAGAAAAATGTAAGCGTGTAGAGATTACTTTCAGCTTTTGTGCTCTGATAAGTCAGTAGTCTCAAAGACTTATTATATAACAACCACTCGATCAGGTTAGATTTGTCGAAATCGTGTTTAACCTTCATTCTTTCTCTCGGCTAAGACCAACAACCTTCACAATGTCGTCCTGTTTCAAAGGACCCCCTTCGAACCCACTTTAATGCCCCCACTTCCGTCACAAAGTCCAGCATGTTTGTACGTTGACTTATGTTCATTAAATACATTAAAATTCTTTTGGCTCTACACAATCAAAAAGCAATATAATGTACGTACTTTTTTTTAACTTATGTTCTACCTGAACTTTTCTCAAGCATTTTTTTTAACGACAAATGTCTTCAATGCGAGTTGAACCCACAACCTCCTTGCTGATTACCGTTGGGCGAAACGCCTTTGGTTCTCAAGCATTTTCTTCCTCTGGCATTAGTCTTATCTTTATGATATTGAACTTAGGACAACTCAATCCCATAAGCTGAACTTTTTAGCCTAATGCCAGAGGAAAATTTCTAACATCTCTATGAAGATAGACTATTGTTTGGTTTTTTACTCATGAACATCAAACACAATTCAAAGCCAACAAAAAATCCATGTTTATAAATAATCTGAGGAACTAGAAATATAATATACAGGAACTTGATTCAACAGCCTCAAGCCCTTGATCAAGTCGGAAATTATATTTTGACAATTCTACATTGACCTATAAATACTTAGACAAGTTATATAGCAAAAGAGACTAAAAAATGTGTTCCTTTGGTTAAACGAGCTCAAACTAATCAATGCTAAAAGTTACGTGTTTTATACCGCCACATCTAACCAATCTTTATGTAACCGGCGCTCAAGTTATCGCCCCGGTCCAAAAAACCATACAACCATACATATCTCATGGTGAAAAATCATATTGGAGTGTCAAAAATTTGTATTTAGAGAAGATAGATTTAGAAAGCCATGTGCATGAGGAGTTATAACTACTATATATCAAAAGCCATTTTCCCACATCGATAAAACATAAAACCAAAATGATCCTTTTACAAGCCATTTGGGCACATCTTGTGTGAGAAAGTATCAGCAACAACAGAATCACAATTATACTTTATTCAAACCAAAGCCTCAACAGTTGGCATAGATTGAGCCAACAATAATATCCAAAGTTATACAAGGTCTGGTTAATGAGACTCGGTTGTTCTTAACAGCGATGGCTATTCATTTAAGTCTTCGAGTAGCACCACTAGACCTTCAACAAGGTGGAAATTCTCGTATTCCTTATGTACACGTTCCTGCGGCTCAGATGAGTATTCTTGTTTATATCGCTACGGCTATAAACACGTTCTTGTTCCTATTAACAAAACATCCCCTTTTTCTTCGCTCTTTCGGAACCGGTATAGAAATGGGTGCTTTTTCTACGTTGTTTACCTTAGTTACTGGGGGGTTTCGGGGAAGACCTATGTGGGGCACCTTTTGGGTGTGGGATGCTCGTTTAACCTCTGTATTAATCTCGTTCCTTATTTACATGGGTGCACTGTGTTTTCAAAAGCTTCCTATCGAACCGGCACCAGAGAAAAGGAGAGTATGTGAGACACTGACCGCACACAGTTGTGTGATAACCCTAGATTAGGGGAAGGGTTAAGTAGGAGAAAATGTGTTGGAATCACTCCTAAACCATATTTCAAGTGTTAGTGATTCATATGTAATAGTTAGCTTAATATGGCTTTTATGTTAGTAATCAAGGCTAGGCTTATGTAGAAAGCCCATAAGCCTAAGCCAAGCCCAATAAGTAAAAGGATGGGAACTTGGAGTGTTGCCCTAGTTCCCTCCTATAAATACTCTTGTATAACCCTCACTTGAGGGTTGGTTGTTCATTACTAATATCACTCCTACGCATAACCTTTCTTATATTGTATTCGTGTGTGTGTTAGTGTGTTCAACCGATCTATCTCTTCTCTATTTCTTATATTGATGCTTGTGTTACTAATATGGGAACCTAACAGTGGTATCAATCGCCAAATAGTTGGGTGAACATCTTTTGTTTTTGAAGTTAATTCTTGGTCTTACGCGTAAAAACAGTTTATCACTTTGTCACGCTTAAAAACTCATTTTTTACACTTTTTAATCCAAGATTCTTGTACTTTCAACGTTTTTAGGTGTTAAAATATCTGTTTTTGGCACAAAGTTTCAAACTTTACGTGTGGATCATTGTTTTTTAAGCTTGTTTTTAAACGTGTGGTTTCTTCTACGCGTAACGTGTTTAGAAGTTTTGGATCATCAAGTTTCACACTTTTGTGTTATTTTGATGATATTGAAGCTGTTTCATCACAAAAATCTGGTTTAGAAACATCTTTGGGCAGAAAATCAATTTTGGTTGCTTTCTATGCGTAAGAAAACCCTATTCTTACGCGTAACTCATCCTTGGATCGATCTTCAGTTTTCGTGGTTTACTCAGTGTCTTCTTGCTTGGATAAGCCTGAAAACACTTCGACTTTGGATATCCTTTACACTATGATAGTGTAAAAGATTTTTTGGGCAAAACCCTAATTTTACGCGTAAGCTCAATCTTACGCGTAGAACTCTTTTACGCCTAAGCTTACTCTTACGCCTAAGCCTTGTCTTACGCATAAGCTAATCTTACGCATAAGTTTTCTACGCCTAACTTTCTGTTTACGCCTAATCTTAGTGTTTCTCAATTCCTACGCGTAAGCTAATCCTACGCGTAACTATTGCTTTTACGCGTAAGTTTGGTGTTTTTACGCCTAAGTGTTGCTTTGCCTTAACGTGCTTTCTACGCCTAAGGATACTTCATCAACAACGTTTCATTCGACTACAAAGATCCATTTTACAACACAAGTTTTCAACATGTCACTCTCAACCTCCATACTCTAACTACTTTCCTTATATGTATAATCAACTACAACAACAACAACAACAACAACAACAACTAAGCCCACAACATCAACAATTCAATCAACAACAACAAATTTATCAACAACAATTTAATCAACAACATACTCCAAAAATGGTTCAACCACCACCTAGTCTTCAAGTACAACCTTACACAAACTTCTACAATCAACATCCATCCAGGAGTACTATGAAGGAACCGACATGGTTTGGCAAGATGTGTGAAGCCTTAAGTAGCCAACAATCAATTCATGAAGCTGGCTCACTTGATAGACCTCCAATGCTCACTCCCGAAAATTATGATCAATGGGTGATAAGGTTCTTTAGGTTTTGTGATCTAAAGAAGCCACATGGAAAGTTCTTAAAGAAGGTCATTATGGAAGGTCCATTTCAGATGCCTACTGTTGTCACACCAGCAGATCCTAATGCCAATCCACCAAGAGATGCTGTCATAAACATTGCAACTATCTCAGACCTCACAGGTGATGAACTTCTGCATTTTGAAGCCGATTAACTAGCAATGCAATACATCCTTTTGGGATTACCCAATCCGATCCTTCGAAGTGTTGATGCTCAAAAGACAACTAAAGCAATGTGGGAACATATTCATCTTCTTATGGAAGGCACATCACTCAATCAAGAAGACATGGAATCCAAAATCTACTTGGCTTATGAACACTTCATGATTGAACCAGGAGAGACATTAGAGTCATATCATCATCGCTTTTCAGACATCATCAATGATTTGGACAAACACAATATCATCATGCCACGTATTGCTGTCAACACTAAGTTCCTAAGTAGTCTTGGTCTGGAATGGGAGAAGTATGTCATTTTTCTCCGTCAAGCTAAGAATCTTCATCATGCTACATACGGATTGTTGTACGACTATTTGAAGCCTCACCAAAAAGAAGTTGACAAAGAAAGGGCTATTCGTGGACTCCCGGCTCCACAGCCACTTCCGGACAATTAAAAACTTGCTTTGTGGGCTCAAACTAATGTTCCTCCTCAACCCGCTCCTCAACCAACTGCAACCATCACACCATATGATCAGTCATAGCAACAAACTCAACAAACTCAATTGGTTCCATACAACAACAACAATGCTCAAGCACTTTACAGTGAAGCTGATGAGGACTCCGATGCTTTCGATGAATTGCAACAAGGATTTGTTATGATTGCTAAAGCCTTCGGCCGGTATACTAACAAATCCAACAATCGCATTCGTTCCTCATCAAACACAAGGAATCAGGCTGTTGTGAACAATGGACGCGTTGAAGTTCAGAATCGTGGTTATGGTCGTCAGATGGGAGGTGGTCAAGGGTTTAATGCTATGGGTAGGAATAACATGGCTACTCCACAACAACAGAGAGCTCAAGTGGTTGAACAGGGGAATGCTCAGAATGGGGTTAATGGTCTTCGTTGTTATAACTGTAATGAGAAGGGTCATCGGGCTAATGCATGCCCTAAGCCGAGGACAAGAGGTAGTGCCTATCAAAAAGAGGCTTTGCTCTTGGCTCTCAAGGATGAAGTTGGTGGCACTCTTACCAACAAGGAACAGAGCTTTATGGCGATGCATTCGATGATGATATGGAGGAATTGCAGGCTAATGCAACAGTGATGTTGATGGCACAAATGCAAGCTCTACACATGAGTGACACAGGGCCCAGTGTATGACACTAACGGCTTGTCTCGGTACGAACAAAATACACTCATTACTGATCTGATATCTCCGCCAATTTCTCCATCCGACAAGGATCAGAGTGTTCAACATGAGCCATCTACATCTCATTCTGATGATTATCAAATAGATCCCGTAGTTATATTTGACGATCAAGATAATCTTATGGTTAATATTGATAATCAAATTGACTCCGTGGTTATATTTGAGGATCTAAATAATGATCATGTTGAGACTCACGTTGAACAAGATGAGCTTTTGTCTAATAGAGAAATTGAGCTCCTGACCTTAATTAAAGACCAAGAATCTCGTTTGGAAATTTGCACGCAATTAAAAGATAAAAATGCACTGTTAATTAGGGATAATGAATGCTTAATCAGACAAATCAACGTTTTTAAAACTCAAGAAAAACGTGAAAAAGGTTTTGAAGTTGCTTTTGCTAAATCTCATCAAAACGAAAAATCATTAGAACGACAAATACGTGATCTAGCCGCATCCAAGAATGCTTTGTTGTCTCAAATAGAACAACTGAAACATGAACACAAAAAACAACTTAACGCTCTTACTTTGGAAACTCAAAAAGCCAAGGCTGAGTTGTTAACTTGTCAAAAACAGTTCTCTGAGTACAAAAAGCATTCCACGAAATGAATAGATAACTATCTTGAAGAAATTGTCGACTTACAACACAAAATCAAAGAGTTTAGAAATGTTGTTTATAAACATGGTGAGTCAATCACAACTATTCAAAAGTTTACTTTTAAACCAAATCCAAATGGATATGGACCGATTCTTGCTGATTACAAACCAAAGTTTTCAAACAGAGCATTCAAACCAAATCCGAAGTTTACAGGCAGAACATAGAATTTATGATTCAATTATGACTGTTGTTGAATATAATCGCATGGAGGAATTAGATGCTGATGACGAGAGTCGGTCAAAAATGGAAAATGTCGTTTATAACAAACCATTTAACTATTCAAAAGCCGTAACTTTTGTCACACAACTAGATACTTCTAACAAACCTTTGGTTATCAAACCAGTTTCTGAAGTCAGTCCCCAACACAATGGTGCACAAATTAATGGTCCTTTACCTTCACTAAGTGAAGTTAAAACAAAAGCCGAAAGTTGTCACGTTGCAAAATACTTTGACACTTTCTTATCTGACTTCAAAATTTTGGAACGTGAGATTGAATTTCATTCTGAAATAAAAGTTGAACATTTTAATCGCCTCTGGCGAGAACAAAGAGATATTCTTCGAAAAGAATTTTACCCCATGTCAAAAATTTGAAAACACATTGCACAATATTGGGAAATGGATTTTCACAAGGAACTTGGTCTAATGAAACAGTTTCGAGAAAACGAAACATCGATTTCAAAAACTAAACGTAAAAAGAAATTATTGAGAAAAGATGTTGATCGACTCTTGAAAGATGTTATCTCTGCTGATATCCATAATGTTGTGTTGTTTCATTCTATTGCTAATGCATCGATTATATCTCTGCGATCTTGTTGATTCTGTTGATATTATTGAGAATACTGATAATGTGCATCAGATCGAGTCTTTAAAAGTTGAAAATGAGCGATTGTTAAACGAGCTTTCAAATGCAAAACGTCGTCTTCAATGGTGTCAAAAAGATTGTCACAATCGTGAACTTGCTTTGCAAAACAAAATCAACCAGTTGCATTCCAAAGCGTTTAATCCAAAAGTTGAGCAACTGGATGATCAAAACGCATCTTTGAAATGTCAAATCTCAAAATATGAACAAGAACTTGCAAAAGTTAAAAAGGAATATGGTGTCATATTTGATTTACTCAAACAGATTCGTGATGAAGCATCAAACGAACTTGATCATTATCTTGCACACACTAAAGAAGTCATGAACTTTTAAAATCTTCGTTACGAAAATCAAGATTTGGCGCACACTATCATTAAGTTAAGGGAAATGTTAGGAAAGTATGAACAAGTTCAGCCTAAGCATCATTAAGAAAATTGCATCTGTAACACTTAACAAATGTCAACCCCGAATGCCTACTGATAAACCACATGATACTAATGTGCTTCCCTCTACTGAAATAGGAATAGTTACCTCTTTTCCAAACGTCCGCACTTCACAGCCTAGGGGCAATACAAGGAAGAATAGGAAGTTGCGACCTAAGAAAAGAACAATAAAGAATGTTGAAGTAGAAGAACACCCTAGGACTTTGAATAAGACTCAAGTTGCACCCACTTTAGATATTGCGTCTGACAAATATAATGTAAAAAGTGTTGTAACGAATGCTAAACCTTTAAGTACTTTTGATCTTGATCGATGCTTCTTGTGTTATATATGTCGTAAAAGTATGCTTTCTGATTGTCATGATAAATGTGTTGCTAGAGCTATCTTGTCTCGTTTACGGAATCCTAAGACACGGAATACCTCTAGGCCCACAAATGCTTCTAAGTCTGTGCTTGGTAAACCGCCCTCTTTAGATTCTAAGAAACGCCTTGATGTCCCTGTAGCTCCTGTATCACCTCCAAGGAATGTAGTACCACCTAGTGCATTCACTAAGACTAAAGCTAAGACTAGTTGGAGATGGCAGAAATGGATACATAATACACTAGGATTTAAATGGATACCTAAAATCATTGATGTGTGTATTTCTAACATAACTGCTTCGGAACCCTCTAACTCTTCTGGTTTGATAAGGTTTTAAAATGTACCTTTTTGAGGGGTCATTTAAGCCCTTATTTGATCACTTTTGTATCCGTTATTACTTAATATCGTTCCTTTTCACTTTTTAGGTCTCTTGAAGGCAAATTCTTTGTAATGGCACTTATTTGGACGAAAAGGCGGATATCTGAAGAAAATGGCCAAAGTCAAGAAATCGAGACACTCAAGCTGCTGAAGTACAAGGTGGCGGCGTCAACTTTGCTAAACTTCGGCGCCTTGAGCATTTTGTGGCGGGACAGAAGTCAAATTTCTTATTTTCAAGTGACGGTGTCAAGCTTTAAAAGAGTAGGCCGTCGCAACTCAGACGACCTATATTTGATCCAGACGGTGTCATAAGCTGAAGAGGACGGCGTCACAAACACAAGGTGACGCCGTCGCAAGACTAACGTGGCCAAGACGAAACCCAAATGACGGCGATCCGACGGCGTCACAAAACATAAGTTGGCAGTCGCATATGTAATCTTATATATAGAATTGAATTTTTAGTTTTAGAGTAGTCTTTTGGAGTTAAAACCTAAACCGAACCAAGGCTGTCTTGTACAGTATTTTAGGGTTTCAAAACCCTATCTTACATCAAGATAAGTGTTTTACTTCATTAATTCAATTATGTCTTTGATTATTTGTGTGTATGCTTGCATGTTCTCCATGTCCGGCTAATTTACTTGTGTGTTTGCTTAGGGAATATGAAACTTAATTATTGAATATTGATTGGTTGTCTCTTAACTTAATTGTTAATGATCTAGTAATGCGATAGATCATTCGTTGTGTACTTAATGCTTGATTAATCTTTGTGAAACTTAGGTTATAGCACCTAGAGCGGTTGCAAGCTAAACCATCCAAAGAGGCCTTAGAGTTAGAGTTTATATTCCCTAGTGGGTTTTGTAGACGAGACCCTTTGGTAAGTTCAAAGAGTTAGGGATAAACGCATACCCTACGACTTTAGACACACAACGCGATTAAGAATAAGGACGTAACAATTCAACCACCAATAGGAGATAATTAAGGAGTAGTAAAACCTAAGTAAAGACATCTTTAACTATCATACGAGCACACAATAATTAGACATAGACTACATACACCTTAGGTTAGATAATTAGATAAGTAGAGTAATGGGTAGCAATACCAACCCCCAAATCCAAACCCCGAGATTCGTACCTTTCCATTTCCTAAAAAAACATAAAAAGATAAAAAATAATCTTCCTCAACCCCAAACTTAGCGTAGTAACTTCTCACTTGCATTCCTATTCCCCTAGAGAACGATATCAATACCCGTGGCTTACCCTAATACTACACTACAACGATTAGGTTCACTGCCTAGGGTGTTATAAAACTTGCTCGAAGAAAAGGAAGTTCCTTTGACCTCGAGCGAGCGTGTAGAGTTATCGGGGTTCCACATCTACTTCTATTCCATGCAGTAGTGCATTGTAATGCACGGTGTCTGATCATCCTTTGGATTATTGATAGCGGATGTTCCCGACACATGACAGGCAATCTCAAATTGTTATCAAACTTTGTTGCAAAGTTCATTGGCACTGTCGGTCGGGAATGATCACCGTAGCTATCATGGGCTACGGAGATTATATCAATGGCAATATCGAAATTAGCAGGGGTTTATTATGTGGAAGGCCTCGGTCACAATCTCTTTTCAGTCGGTCAATTCTGTGATGGAGATTTGGAAGTTGCTTTTAGGGAGAAAACTTTTTTCATTCGTGATCTACAAGGAAACGATCTTATGTCGGCTCTGCAATTCTAGTGCGTACACAATCTCAATGCAAGGCATGGTTGCTTCATCACCCATCTGTCTACTTTCAAAGGCAACATCAACAAAATCTTGGCTATGGCACCGTCGTCTCTCACATTTAAACTTTCAAACCATCACCAATCTTGCTCGACATAAACTTGTTGAAGGTCTCTCGAGATTCCGGTATTCTAAAGATCACCTCTGCTTTCAACAAGGAAAAAGCACTCGTGCTCATTTTCCTTCAAAGGTGGAACCTGACTCTCAACATGTGCTTCATCTTCTTCACATGGATTTGTGTGGCCCGATCGCGGCGTCTTGGACGATTAATGGCAAAAGCTACATATTGGTAATTGTTGATGACTACTCAAGATGGACTTGGGTTTATTTTCTTCGAAGTAAAGATAAAGCTCCACAGATGATCATCACCTTTCTCACGAAAATTCAAATTCAGCTCAGGAACAAGTCGGACAAATTCAGACAAAGGACTTTGAATTTGTGAATCAAATTCTTCAAGAATATTATGAGAAAGTGGGAATTGAGCATCAAACATCCATTGCACGTACCCAGAACAAAGCGGAGTTGTTGAAAGGCGAAACCGTGCGTTAGTGGAAGCGCGAGCGATGTTAATCAATGCTAAACTTCCAGTTACTTGTGGGCTGAAGATGTCTCAAGCGCATGCTACACTCAGAACCGTTCAATGATTACAAAACGCCATAACAAAACACCTTTTGAGCTTCTACACAACAGAAAACCGAACCTCAAACACTTTCATGTATTTGGATCCCTTTTCTACCCAAATAATGATCGTGATGACTTTGGAAAGCTCAAAGCCAAATCTGACATTGGAGTCTTTATTGGATACTGTGAGAACTCTAAAGGTTACGGATCTGGAATCGCGTCATTACAAAGCGGTTATGGAAATGATTCATGCTAATTTTGATGAGCTTCTTGAAATGGCTTCGAGCATAACACTTGAAACCCGGTCACAACCGTCTAAACTTCCTCAAACCCCATCATCAATTTGAACCAAGCTCACAACTTACTCGTCAACAAATGGAAAAGCTATTTGCTCATTTGTTGATGGCGATATTGATGAGCGTGCTCGGTGTATCAGATGTTTCCTGTTGCGACAACTGATCATATTCCAATACGTACGATACACACTACAAACTACTACGGTTGAAGAAGCACCACGAGTTGACTCTACAACAACAGTTGAACAAAGCTGCATCCAACGGCTTATCCGGTGATGATGTTCTTAATGAAGTACCCCACTGCAGATTTTGATCAAAATCGTTCTTTAACCCGTTTGCTAATGAAACTGCTACACTTTTTGATGTCATGAAATCATCTACAAGCCATTTGAATCCTCAAAATCTGCACAATGTATACCAACATCAACCCTTTACACATCGTTGGACAAAAGATCATCCTCTTGAAAACATAATTGGTACCCGAATCAACCGATCGTAACAAGACAACGTCTTCACACATACGGTGAACATTGCATTTATGCTCTCACTGTCTGCCAATTTGAGCCTAAAAACATTAAAGACGCAATGACAAAAGACAACTGGATTGAATCCATGCAAGAAGAACTCAACCAATTCAAGCGTCTTGAAGTATGGGAATTGGTTGAAAGACCAACAGGGGTCTTCGTCATTGGTCTCAAATGGATTTGGAAGAATAAATTGGATCTTTGAAGGGCAGTGTCAGAAACAAGTCACGTCACGGTGGCTAAGAGTTATAGACAGGAAGAGGGTATTGACTTTGAAGAGTCATTTGCTCCGGTTGCTCGTCTTGAGGCTGTTCGGATCTTTCTCGTGTTCGCGGCTCATATGAATATAACGGTCTTTCGGATGGACGTCAAAGCGCCTTCGAATGGTCAACCGAAAAGCGGTTTATGTCGGCCACGGAAGGGTTCGTTGATCACGAGTTCCCGAACCATGTCTACAAAATGAACAAAGCTCTATATGGACTCAAACAAGCTCCTCGAGCGTGGTACGATAAGTTATCATCCTTCCTCATTGCCAATAATTTTACCAAAGGTTCGGTCGACCCAACTCTTTTAATACAATATCACGGGGCACATATCTTAATTGTTCAAATTTACGTGGATGACATCATTTTGGGTCAACACATAAAAAGTACTCAATCTCTTTTGCAAAACTAATGAAGAAACATTTTGAAATGTCCATGATGGGTGAACTTACGTTCTTTCTAGGACGTCAAGTTCATCAATCACCCCGTGGTATTTTCTTGAGTCAGTCCAAATATGCCCTTGAAATTCTTAACAAATTTGGAATGCAAACCTGTGACACCTATGCCACACCAATGGCTCATACCAAGAAGCTAGGCATTTGATTTACATGGGAAATTGGTAGACCCTACAAAATACCGTAGTATCATTGGGTCTCTCATGTATCTAACAGACTAGAGACCTCATATTGTTTTTGCCGTATATCTTTGCTCCCGTTATCGGTCGAGACCAACTGAAACCCACCTCTCTGAGGCTAAAAGAATCCTCCGATACATCAAGGGAACCATTAATTTGGGGATCTGTATCCAGAAGGATTCGGTTTTGAACTAATAGCTTTTAGGGCGCTAATCCGCGGGATGCTTAGATTCACGGAAAAGTACTTTAGGAGCATTACAATTTCTTGGTGACAAACTGGTGTCATGGCAATCGAAGAAGCAGGATTGTACATCGCTGTCCTCGAAGCGATGAATATGTAGCCATGTCAGCTGTTGTGCTCAATCATTTGGATGAGAACACAACTCAAAGACTATGGTTATGTATTTAGGCGAGAATCCCAATGTCTGCGACAATCGGAGTGCTATTGCGATCTCGTGCAACTCGGTTCAACATTGAAATCAAAGCACATCGATCTTGATATCATTTCATCAAGGACCACGTGGAGCAGTGCTTTGTTGAATTATACTTTGTAAGGGTCAGAATACCAATGGCGGATCTCACTCACAAAGCCTTAGCTCCCGCTAGGTTTAATGAGTTGGTCCACCGGATTGGTATCGGTGTTTGACTAAGAGGAACTGGATAAACTTTTAAAACATTCTTAAAAACCAGTCAAACACCAAAACCTCTTTTGTTAATATTTTTTCAAAAACAAAATACAAAAATATAAAATCTGATAAAACAAAAAAAATATTCTTCTATCTATATTTCCTTTAACATGGCAAGTACAAACCTTCCATCAACACTTTATTCTTTCAAAATTCAGTATTTTCTAGATCAAGTGTTGAGGGGGAGAAAACAAATAATTTTTTCGGTTTCATAAAACCTTGTACTTGCATGTTATCTTATCCCGGTTGTTTCTTTAATAATGGTGGTCACTTTTCTGGTTCTATGACACTCCTCGGACAAAAATTTATAAAACTTCATTATTTCTTAAGTCGAGGGGGAGTGTCGTCAAGTTTCTTTCCAAATATCCTTCGTTTGGTAACAAAAATGGAAGTTATGGACATTGGATGTAAATGGAAAAGGTGGAGGGGCTAAAATTGTCAAAAGCTCAAAGTTATTTTAATAAAACATCCACCTAACTCATTAATTCATCTCATTTAATATCCCAACCACCAAGATCCTACGCGTAAAACTCATCCTCCAATCCGTTTTGATCATTATTCTGTAAGTGGTTTATCAATCTCGAAAACAAGTGGTTTTTAAATCGTTAAAACCAACGTTAGATTTTCATATATGAAGTGATTTTGTGTTCTACGCATAAGCGTATGAACACATAATCAATGGTGTGTGTTTTTGGTTAAAATGATAGAGTCAAAAAGTTTATCTAACATCATTGAAACCATTTTTACCATTAAACATCACCCAGATACACGAATTGATTGATTTTGAAAACTAGGGTTTATGCGTAGATTTGGGTATTTTCATATGCGTACGTTTCTGGCTAATTGGTTGGTTGAATAATGTTGTGTGTATGTTGAATTGATAATATCTCTACTCATAACTTGCCGAGAAACATTAATTGTGAGAGAATTAAATTTTAGGGTTTTAGTTCATGCGTGTTAGTGCAAATATTACGATATTTAATCTATACAGTCTCGTTTGTTTTGATTGATGACAAACATGTAACTTGTAATACATAACGTAAAATGTACAAGTTACTTGTAATCACACGTTGTCTCAACATACATTCAACACCTCTCGATGTCTCAAGTCCTCGTATGTTACAACACAGGTTCGTACATGTTTGTTATGTGGCATTATGATCAAACCCATTAACAAATCATTTAGAATGTTTAAAATACGTTTAGAGTCACTAAGTATTTTAATAGGTTAACCACTCTATTTCGAACCTCATTTTACATTTTGCATTCACAAGTATTTCATACAAATACTAAAGTTTACTTACACTTGACAAAATATATTTTATTTTGACAAGCACTTTTTTACAAAAGGTAACTAGACATTTTATTAACTAGTTACATAATACATTTTACAAGTTTACCTTGATAAACTTTTTAATCTAAAAATGGAAATACATGTTACATCATGTCATGCATCATCTTTGAAATCCTTGGAAGATCACTTGAATATTTTGGTTAGATTGATACTCAATAAATCAAATGTGATCTTAGTAAGATTTGGTAATATCTTGCAAAGATTTGGAGAAAGATTTTTAGATTTTATGTCAGGCACCCACGGCAAACCAAATTGCATAAAGGACGGAACCCTTTAAGGGTCCGTGGTCCGTGGACGCCCTGTCCACTTTTGGTTATAAATAGAAGCCCATTGTTTTCCCATTTCTTCACCACTTCAAATCACATCTTCTCCACCTTCTTGCATACATTTAGATCAATCATTAACAATGTAATAACATACATTAAACACCCTAATGATCATGATCATAATGCTTCTAACATTCATCTTTGTTGTAAGCATACTCTTTGATCAACCAAGGAAAGTTTGGAGATTTAGCCATCCCCACTTACCACAAGTTGAAGATCTATCACAAGAAGTTTAGGGAACTTGTGATCTTCATCATGAAGGCTTCCTATCAATGGAAGTTCATTTAGAAGTAGTTATTCATATCCATTAGACATTTGTGTCATGGATCATTAGTGTAAACATCATTGCATCATAACAACACTTTCACCAAACTAGATTAGATGGTTTATGTGTTTGTGCCATAAAACACAAGGTTTATTATGTTGGGCCATAAAACATATTGGGAGTGGTTGTACCCTTGTAAAAGAACTCGACATCTAGCTTAGTGTCGGAAATATTGTATAGGCGACGTTAGGTTGGTTCTACCTCGAACTAGAACTCGGTATTTAGCTTTGTACCGAAAAAGTGTGCGACGATTGTAAGGTTTTCTCCGCCGAAGGGAGCTTGTTGATTTAGTGAAGTAACTCGAGTTGGGTACTCGAGAGTGGAGTAGGCGGAAAGGAGATCCGTTACCGAACCACTATAAATCCTCGTGTTCGGTTTGCACTTTCCTTTCTTTATCTCTTTACTTTTATACTTGCACTATACTATTGTTTGTGATGTGGTTTGATGTTCATGATTGTGTGACAACTTGGTTTACCATACTTTATATTAGTCACAAACAATAATTGGTACTTTCATATTATAACAAGCTTCATACGCGATTTGATACTAAAGATCTAAAGTTTTTAAACGGTAACGTATTCACCCCCTCTACGTTTCCACAATTGGTACCAGAGCCATGTAGCTCTTATTTTCAAAACAAATGGTTTTTAAAATAGAGTACGATCCATGTATCAAATTACCATTGAAGCGAAAAATAATATGAAAAATGTTTTGCTTGTTATACTTAGAAATTTTGTTGTTAAATGTAACTTTGTATACAAGCTTGAAGGTTTTCTTGAAAAATAAAATAAAAGTTTGTTGAAAGAACTAGTAAGTATTGTATTGTGTGCTTATAGAAAATTTACGAAGAAATATGATTTTAAAGGAGTGTTTGGGATAACTATAAATTTTGTTGAAAAATCACCGCCGTAAATGTTTAAGATAAGTTACACAAGTAGATATGTTGTTAAATATGTGTATTATATGTTTACTATGAAATCTAGTAAGTCACACACGTCTATGTCAAATACTTGTTTTGGTGAATCTGTCTCAGAGGACCACGGCACCAAATCTTATAAAGGGCGGATCCCTTTATTTGGTTCCGTGGAATCCGTGGTACAAAGATTTTTGGGCAACTTCAAAAAATCATAACTAATTAACCGTAAGTCCGCACGAGTCGAGCCACCTATCATTTTAAAGGGAATTGAGTCTACTTTCATTTAAAAATACTCTCATAGCCTGAGTCTAATTTTAAATAAGTGAAATATACCAAATACTACAGTATGTCTAAAATATTGAGTTTCGCTTTAACATAAAAACTCAAATTTTTGAATCAAGCAATTTAAGTTGGTATTCTTAGAACTTTGATACAACTTCCTTTGAAACTAAATAATTTGGTAATATGTTTAAAGGAAACTAATCAAGCTTGGTATACATCGTCATATTTAAACGAAAAATGACGAAAAGTGTCTTTCTTGTTATGCTATGCTAAATGACCACTTGTTTATGTTGTTTGCATATATGTTGCTTGCTTACTTTTCAAATTGTTGTTTACACTTGTTTGTTTGCATAATATAAGTGTCAATCTTGCCATGTTATTTATTCGTTTATTTGACGATTTCTTGTTTATGCACAATAGGTTATTTGATAGATTTTGTGCACTAAGTTGGAAAATTGTTTTACCATCTCTTGTAGAATTAGATCACTTCATTTGCATAGGTTATACTAACATCTCGCATAACTTATGAAATGTCATAACTCACTTAGCAATAAGTACTAAGTAAATTAGTCAAGTACTTTGAAAAATGAAGGTTTTAGAGAGTGTTTGGTACAAGGACAAAAACAATGTTGTATGATGTAATTTATATGTTTTCACTGCGTAGGATGATAAACTAACTTAAAACATTGATGTATGCTAACCGGTTCATGCAGGGGATAACACACGGGTGTTATCAAATTTTACCCATTTTCACTTATATGTGAAAATCGTTAGCCCTTGGTCAAAGTCTATGCTCCACTATGTTTGTATATGTGTTATTGACTTTTCCTAACTAGAAATGATTAATGTCATATGTTTTAAGCAAAAATTGGTTTCGAAAACTCCCCGACACAAAAAAATGGGTCTGTGAAGTTTTCTGGTGTCCACGGATTAGACGGCACCAAAAATTTGGTACCGTCATATTTTGGTACCGCCGCTCCTCAAGTATGCAGGACCAAAGCAAAATTAAGGGTTCCGCATGTGCGAAAAATTGGTGCCGTGGATTCTACAGGTAAGTTGTTTAATTTTACTAAATCTCGCAATCTAGATTACCAAATTTTGTTTCTAGGATAGTTGTTAATGCATATCTTTCATACCTCACTCAACACATCCTCAATGAATTAACTTAGGATGTTTGACATGATCTTAGACACTTCCATCTCATTAGAAACTACTATCTTTGTATGAATTAACATAAAGTGCATGAATCCTTAGTTCCATAAATCGACACATTCAGGATGGTCATTTTCACACCTTCACTGTTACTTTTCCTTAAGCTTAGCATTTCTCAAAGCAAAGTCAAAATGACTAAATCGATCTTGTTGCTACATTAACTTGAACTCTTCATCCTTAGACTCATTACCTCTCAACATCTCATCACCCATTCAAGATGTGAACTTTCTAAACTTAAGTACTCCAACTCTACCACCAAAATCACCCACCATTATGACTACTTCACAACCATCCAAAACACCGTCACTACCAAAGTCTCCAAAGCTTGTCTCTATCAAACTTTGTGCAACACCACCAACATCTCCTCACCCGTTTGCGGATGACTTAGATGACTTACCGAGACTAACAAATCTGGACTCATTATTTGCAAAGGTATCATACACAAGTCTATCATATGACTATAGATATTGTTTTGTATCTACATGTATTGCCTCACTTGGTTAACATGAAAATAATGTGTCATCCTTCAAGACAATAAGTATTTACATAGAGTCATAACTCACACGTATGTTAAAGACATACTATCAAGTCTTGTTATACTTGAGTTCAATCTAAGCTTTATAATCTCAACAAATTAGGATTGACAACTTAAGTATTTCATCCGAAATATTCAAGTATATGCGACTTACGATTGTAGTCATTAAAAGTCATATCCGAAAAATCAACACCCAAGTATTTTAACAACACATGTTGAAACACTTATCCAAAACAAACAACCCATTGTGCCACTTATCCCTCTTTGACACCTACTATCCCTCTTCCATCTTTTGGCACCATTAAGAGTATTGCTCATGATCTTCCAAGAGCATCCTTTAAATCAAACGCCCCCTTTCAAGGTGAACCTATACCTCAACCCCTAAGCTTCATAGACATAACCAAAGCTTCAAGTACTTCACCCACTAGTTGTAGCAACCAATGAACCATAAGAATTAGTATCCGTATTTTTATGTTCAACATCGATGGACAATCAACCTAAGTATTCACATAGCACAACAAACCCCTACATCACCACATCCTTTTTAGACACACTAGAAAACCTACCACCTAGATCAACCAATCCACCATCCTTACCATCATTTGAATTTGTTAAGTGTATTGCTCAAAAAGCCCTTGTGTCCAACACTTGTACTGAATCAAATGCACGTTTGAACAAACTCAAACATTCCTTCCCACATATAAGGACTTAGATAATTCATTATGGCTAGAACCTCAACTATCAAATAAGCATGGTGCTCTTGGTAATTGTTGTCAATTTCCACTAGGTATAAGTAGTACTACCTTCACAAATTATCAAAGTATTAGTAATACTTTGTCATTAAACTTCTGCATAAATTTCACCTCAAATCAACATTTTAACAACATATGTTAAAATGCAATCTCAAAGCCAACATCATACACCCCAAGCAACAATGACTCTTGAGGAGTATACATAAGAAACTCGAGTGAATTCCTCTTGTCATCATCTAGTGAATATAATCTTGAGACCAAGTTTATTTAGATAGGACTATCCAATTCAAACACTTTGGCTTCATATCTTCATTTAGGAAAACATGATGTTTTGAAAAACATTATGCCTAAGAAATCATGCTTTAAGTATTCATCTTATTAAAAGGATATTGTATATCCTATGCATCATTCTCTCCTTGCGACATATATGGTTATGTTACAAGAGATTTCATTACACCTCATTGGCTAAATGATCTTGAAACGAACATCAACAAGTTCTATGAACTAGCATATCCCATTCATCTTGTCATACTTATTTTCATAAGCATGATAACTTTATCCCATGCGATAATCTCATTTGTTGAAAGATACTATTTGTATTCATTTCCTTTCAAGCGTACATCATAACCTAACCTTGCTCAAACCTTGTGCACATCCAAGGTTGAAACTACACATCTCTAGAACATACACATGATCTATTGAAGTTAGTAACCTTATTTAGATTCTTGTCAAATAAAGTTCCAAAGAACTTTCTTGAGAACATTCTTAATTTAACATATTCCATTCCATTCTAGTCTTAGATAATAAAATCACTTTTAAAGTATACACTTCAACATAAAAGATGTCATCCATTAGATCATACAATTAGCTTTGTAATTTGAACAAACCTTAGATTCTTAACACAAGATTAAAACACATTGTTTATCAAACACACCATTGTTAAAATTCATGTGTATAACATGACGTCTTCATCACTTTAGTTATATTGCATATTAGTTAAGTCACATTAAGCCAAGTATTGGTAAACTATCATCTTTTATGCACTTTAATATGCAAAAGTAGGAGTTCCCATCTTTCTAACATGAGAATGACTACTGGAGAACCTATTGCACTAGAAACTCAATTTGACCTAACGGTTGAATTGCTTCTAGGAGAGAAGTTGGGTATGTGGAATCACCCGTAAAAATGGTCGTGTTTAGCCTTAATTGAGCACCGCTAGTAATAGTCTCATATTCATTCTCCAACTTGAAAAATCTGTATTCCTATACTTGCCTAAAGTAAGTGTTAAAACATTGATAGTTTGCCTCGCCTTAGGAATACTAATCAAACAAGTAGTATATATGACTTTTCTTTTAAAACCACTTGCATTGCATTACATGTGTTGATTACATGTTCTTGTTTGATACGATAAGTTGATTTGACATTATCTTAGTGTTTGATAACTAGTCAAATGTATAAACCTTAGTAAAACCACTTGCATTGCACTTACATGTGTTGATTACATGTTCTTGTTTGATACTATAAGTTGATTTGACATTATCTTAGTGTTTGATAACTAGTCAAATGTGTAAACCTTAGTACGGTTTTTATAATGCTTGTATCCTTGTTTCATGCTACTAAACGTTTAAAACCTAAACTTTATTTGCATGATACTTACTTTTGAATTATCCTTAGCATGATTAACATGTTGCTTATGAACTCTTAATATGTCATTTTGATATGTGATAATTTTGATATGATATATTTGTGTTTGAAAGCTATTAGTTGGCATTCATTATATCTATGTGTAGTACGATCCAAATGATACATGCTCCAAATTGTTATGTCTTAAACATGGCTTGCATGACTCTTTCATCTTGTTTCTTTTGCTTCTTGTCACATAATTTGTTTGCTACGTGTGCACATATAATATGTCAAAGTGCTTTTGGTATGACAAACTTTTAGAAGCATTTTTATCTTACAAATTAATCACATAGATTGTTGTGTTAATTTATAAGCCAAGTATGCTTATACGTCTAAGTCTAACGACAAAACAATCTCAAAATGAAATGTCTTGAATAAAGTTGTATTCTTGCATAATATGATTGTCTTGATGCTATCTTGTATGGTGATCTCTTGTCTACTTAAGTGCAATGTGTTGTTTTTGCTTATATAACATGTTATCATTTGATTTCTATCATGTTAACATCTTTTGTCACTAACAAATTTGTTTTGTGGGTTGATAACAAATTATTTGTTATCTCAATTGGTTTTAACTTTTGTATGCTCATTTTGCATAATCCCCTTTATTGCTACGTAGATTAGTACTATGCTTTATGGGACCCCTACACTTGCATATAGTTTAAAAGCATATAGAATTAAGTTCTAGCGGGTTGGCTTTGCATTTTTGTCTTTCAACCGACCTCTTTCCAAATCTCAATTTAAGCTTCCGCTTTCCAAAAATCATCTCCATCATTATTTAGTTATAACAATACTCTAATCCTCTTCACTTCCTATTAGGAAACCACATGCCTCATCATACGATCATCTCGTATTAATCGAGAAGATGTACGTGACTTTAAGGTTGAAGCTCATTGTATGCTAACCATCATCCAGAAAAACATTACTAAGCTCACCTCTTTCGTTAACCCGAATAACCTCCTAAACACTTTGTTGTCATTCCTTATTTGATACATTGCACATTATGTTAGATATCCACCAATTAAGGGGAAGAGAAATCCATTCACATAATTGTCTTTTGTCAAAATTTATGTCTCTTAGACTCTAAAATACCAACACATAGGTAAACACCACTTAGCTAAAACCGGTTCACGAAACCACAACTAGTTCAACCTTTTTAACCTTATATCACAAGTTTGCACCAATACCTCATCAAGTGAAAACCACATCATGTGTTTTACAAACTTCTTCATCTCCACAATCAACGAATCTAGGATTTTCCTTAAAACTAGCACCTTACAACTTCACTATCTAGAACACCATCATAGGATCTTATCCTTTTCTCTCTTGACATATATCATGCATGTCATTGTTAGTGCAAACAATATATTAATCAAAACAGCCATTTCCAACACGTTGGTCCATCCAACTCTCACTTATATGATGTCATTCTCATCCTCATATAGGTACTCATTATTATTATTATTAGTATTTTCCATATTGTCTTCACTTCTTTTCAAAGTGATAATCATCCATGTCGGTCAAAACCATGCTAATACTACCTTCCCCATTGTCACCTAGAATAGGTCATTTTTATAATTCGTGTCAATCAATGAACGAATTTATCTTCATCACTTTTATATCTTTTGGTATCTTCATTATAATATTCTTAGATAGAACACATTATTGATTACTCTTGGGTTGAAGCATATGAGAACTTGCTCAAAACAATAGATTGTTAGCATCAATAAATCATTCAAATCATAACCCTTATGCATCATTGAAATGCAATGTCCATTCACATTTTTTTCCTCTTAGCTTTTGTCACTTGACATGACGAAAGGATTGCATGAGTCCATATTTTTATATTTGCTATACATACTAGTTTCTAACTCCTTAATAGCTTCCTACCTAATCACCACCACCTTCCATCACCACTTTCACTAATCATCACCACCATGGATTAGCGAAAACTTACTTTTGTAAATCTCAAGTCATCTACCATCACCACATGAATCCTACTAGTAAACCGACACCAACACTAACACCACTAGTGGCACACCGATGGAGACTTCATATCTTCTTTCTAGGAATTATTTTGTAGGTTTTTATCATATTATATTCTCACTTTTCTTATGATTGTAATTAGGAGACTACACTTCATGAGATCTTTGATTATATCATTTATCACATATATACATCTTATTTTTCTTTGTGAAAAAGATGAAATATATTGCACTAATGTTTTTCATTGTAGGTTCATCATCATATACATTCGATTGTATATAATTTACTCATCTAAGGATGAAGTTTGCATCAATTATTTTTCTTATTTTAGGTGCTTCTTGACACCTTAGAACAAGGAGGAATGTCCTTTAAGCACTCATATTGCATCGTCTATACACTTGGTTGTATATGACATATTTGTCTAAAGACAAAGCTTCTATTATACTAATATTTATTTTGAAGGTTCATCTTGACGCCCTAGAGCAAGGGGAGCTTCCGTCAAGAATTTACTGAATGCATCTTATATACACTTTGTTGTATATCACTTACTCGTCTAATGACGAATATAGTTTTGCACTAATATTTGTTTTGTAGGTTTTAATCATACCCTGACTACTCAAACAAGGGGGAGCAACCGTCAAGGGGGAGCATGCACGCATTTAGCATCATTCTCACTTTTCAACAATCATTTGTGCTTCGATAAAAGTGGAGAAAATAGGCTAACATTGCTATGCATTTTTCTTTTTCATATATTTCTCATAATTTTTGTTGCATAAAACTAACCTTGATGTAGGTTAAGCCTCTTTATTTGATCCATGGATCCGCTACCAAACAAGGGACGGATTGAAGTGGACGATTTAACTTCACTAGGGATGATGCAAGCTCGCCTTTTGGGGAGAAATTAAGTTAAACTCTAAGGACACGCCCTTTTTGTTTCGACAAAAGGGGAGAAGAGTGTAAACGGAGAAGGTAATGTAAAGGTAGTAAGGATACAAGTAACTTTTAACATTTTACTTTCTATTACGTTTACATATATTTTGTCATCATCAAAAGGGGAGATTGTTAGTGCAAATATTACGATATTTAATCTATACAGTCGTTTGTTTTGATTGATGACAAACATGTAACTTGTAATACATAACGTAAAATGTACAAGTTACTTGTAATCACACTTTGTCTCAACATACATTCAACACCTCTCGATGTCTCAAGTCCTCGTATGTTACAACACAGGTTCGTACATGTTTGTTATGTGGCATTATGATCAAACCCATTAACAAATCATTTAGAATGTTTAAAATACGCTTAGAGTCACTAAGTATTTTAATAGGTTAACCATTCTATTTCGAACCTCATTTTACATTTTGCATTCACAAGTATTTCATACAAATACTAAAGTTTACTTACACTTGACAAAATATATTTTATTTTGACAAGCACTTTTTTACAAAAGGTAACTAGATATTTTATTAACTAGTTACATAATACATTTTACAAGTTTACCTTGATAAACTTTTTAATCTAAAATGGAAATACATGTTACATCATGTCATGCATCATCTTTGAAATCCTTGGAAGATCACTTGAATATTTTGGTTAGATTGATACTCAATAAATCAAATGTGATCTTAGTAAGATTTGGTAATATCTTGCAAAGATTTGGAGAAAGATTTTTAGATTTTATGTCGCACCCACGGTACCAAATTGCATAAAGGACGGAACCCTTTTAAGGGTCCGTGGTCCGTGGACACCCTCTGTCCACTTTTGGCTCTAAATAGAAGCCCATTGTTTTCCCATTTCTTCACCACTTCAAATCACATCTTCTCCACCTTCTTGCATACATTTAGATCAATCATTAACAATGTAATAACATACATTAAACACCCTAATGATCATGATCATAATGCTTCTAACATTCATCTTTGTTGTAAGCATACTCTTTGATCAACCAAGGAAAGTTTGGAGATTTAGCCATCCCCACTTACCACAAGTTGAAGATCTATCACAAGAAGTTTAGGGAACTTGTGATCTTCATCATGAAGGCTTCCTATCAATGGAAGTTCATTTAGAAGTAGTTATTCATATCCATTAGACATTTGTGTCATGGATCATTAGTGTAAACATCATTGCATCATAACAACACTTTCACCAAACTAGATTAGATGGTTTATGTGTTTGTGCCATAAAACACAAGGTTTATTATGTTGGGCCATAAAACATATTGGGAGTGGTTGTACCCTTGTAAAAGAACTCGACATCTAGCTTAGTGTCGAAATATTGTATAGGCGACGTTAGGTTGGTTCTACCTCGAACTAGAACTCGGTATTTAGCTTTGTACCGAAAAAGTGTAGCGGCGATTTATTGTAAGGTTTTCTTCGCCTAGAAGGGAGCTTGTTGATTTAGTGAAGTAACTCTCGAGTTGGGTACTCGGGAGTGGAGTAGGGCGGAGAGGAGATCCGTGACCGAACCACTATAAATCCTCGTGTTCGGTTTGCACTTTCCTTTCTTTATCTCTTTACTTTTATACTTGCACTATACTATTGTTTGTGATGTGGTTTGATGTTCATGATTGTGTGACAACTTGGTTTACCATACTTTATATTAGTCACAAACAATAATTGGTACTTTCATATTATAACAAGCTTCGTAAGCGATTTGATACTAAAGATCTAAAGTTTTTAAACGGTAACGTATTCACCCCCCCTCTACGTTTCCACAATGCGTTTTGGGTATTTTTGATTCATAGCATGTTTGATGTTAAAACTTGAACATAACATTTCATTAGGCCTCTAAGACCTCCCAGAAAAACTTTGGTGCATTTCCTATGGCTAGAATTCTTAGTCGTAATTCTTAGGGTTTAGGTTTACGCATAAGTCTTTCTACGCGTAAAACATTATCTACGCATAACTATTTGATTGAGTATTCGTGTTTAAAACTGTTAGAAAATGAATGTAGATGTTAATGTTGATGTTATGATGAATTTATTTCAGGTTCTCTACGCTTAAAAATTCGGAATCAAGGTTTATTGCAATCTACGCATAAGGATCACCTTACGCGTAGCATGTTATGCGTAAGAGTAATCTTACGCGTAACGTTACGCCGTAAGGTTCTACATTGGGGACTACAGATCCTGTAAAGGATATGCATAAACAGTGACCTCTACACATAAGGTTGACTCTTACGAGTAAGCCTTACGCATAAGGTTCCATATACGCTTACGCGTAAGCTCTACGCATAAGGTCCTCTTTTCCTACGCGTAATATTTCTTACGCGTAAGTCAAGAACCCACGATAAGCTCATGCTTACGCGTATAACACTCCTGTTTACGCATAAGCTTGCCATTTCTACGCCTAAGCCTAGTTTTAACCTTAATTATGAATTGTTACGCGTGCAAACTTGTAAATAGATAAATCATAACGCCACGAAACCAATAATGTCACTAATAAGCTTAAACGTTTAATAAGTTGTGAAAAAATAAGTGAAAACATGGACTTTAAAACTTAAAGTTAATTAACTCACGAAACTTATCACGACGACATTGGACTATTGGACAAACAAGTGTCATTGGACTCGTAACAATCATCGACATATCACATTCAATAACTAGACAATAAAACCATCTGTTGACTAACATAATGTCTTTCGATATGTTGGTTCTTTTGGCTAAATATCTTTCGGATCACGACATGGACGCTCAAATGCAGAATGTGGATGCACCAAATGTTCTCACCGTTGCTGATATCTTCCCTCATGGTTATCCAATGAAGATTGGAAAGAACAACCTTCGTGTTGATTTTGATACTCTCACCTGCTCAGAGTCTTCTTGTTTAATTGCTGTGGATATTCTGAAGAATCATCCTTATCAGAACATGCTCACCAATTCTGCTACAGTGCCTGAGATCTATATTCACCAATTCTGGAATACAATGCGAAAGATCAAAGGAAAAAATGCTGTGACGGTGACGCTCAATGACAAACAAGTCACCATCACGCCTGCAGACTTAAGGGTTGTTCTCCTCATTCCTGTCATCGAGCCAACCGAATACAATGCCGCACCAACTGAAGAGACTATTCTGCAATTGATGATCGGCATTGGTTATGATGAAGCTTCAGGAGTAATCACAAAGCATTCATACGTGGATCTTAAGAATATTCCTCAGCCATGGAGAACTCTCTACATCATCATCACCTAAATCCGTTTCGGACGTGATAGTGGTTATGAGCATCCCAAGCTCATGGAACTACAGATCTTTTGGGCGTTGGTCAACATGAAACACATTGAAGTTGAAGCTCTGATATGGGACGATATGATGTCATTCCTCAAAAAGCTTGGCTCCAAGATCCCATATATCATATATACCAAAATATTGATCCAACGAGCTCTAGGGTATAATCCTGATATCCCCCCGAGACTCAATGACCCCAACAATCACTCCATGTTGTATGAGCCTACACTCACAGTCAGATTCAAGGAATCTACAACAAAGAAACAAGGTGCAGTGTTGCCATATCACCTTCTAACTGATGCAGTCAAACAACTTTATTCATACAAAAGGTATCTGGTAGCGGTTGATGAAGGCAAAGTAGGCTTTCTTGATGACAAGTCCTCTGGTAGACCTACTAGGAAAACCAGGAGGGGCAGTGCAGGAAGTGTTACAAGCACTGAGAGTCAAGGAAAGTTCCCTAAGAGGAAACCTGCACTCAAAAGGAAAGTTCCCTCTAAGGAAGTTGTTCCTATTCCCATTCCCAAGTCTGAACCGCAAAGAAAGCTAGTGGATGAAAGCTCTGAGGAAACCGAATCAGATGAAGAGGTCACCTACTCAAACGCAACCGATGTCACTCCAACAATAGCTAAACCTCCCAGTCCAAAAGCTGACCAAGGTAAAGGGAAGACTCGGACTTGAGCATGATAAGGAAAGTTCTGAAGAAGAACCATTTGATGAAGAAAAAGACTATCAAAAGAAGTTGAAGAACCTCAGACTCAAATACCTTGCCGATGAATTCATAAAAGCACAAACTCGTGGCCCCGGAGGGTCAAGTGGTGGAACTCAAGCAACACCTCGGCGCGTTAATCAACCCGATAAGGAAACTGGTACCACCATCACCCACGAACAACAACAAAGGCAGATTGAAGATTCTATCGACTTTGACATAGAGGAACCAGAAAAGGAAAAGTCTGAGAAAGAAAAGACTGATGAAGAGGCTGCAGCTCAAGCCAAAGCGAGGAAGGCCAGTTGATCTGGTGAAGAAAAGGCTAAGACTGCAAAGGATGACGAGGTTGAATATCATGACTTTCTTCTAGAAAGTCCAGCACGTTCCGAAGAACAAACCTCTGAACCTCCAAAGGATCCAGAGTCACCTCACGACTCCTCATCATCAGATTCGTCCTCTCACTCTTCACCTCCACCATCCAAAAGAACAACCAGATCCACATCCAAATCTGTGAAGAAACCAACGGACTCTTGGATATCTCGGGCAAAGACAAAGATTGTTAAAGCTGTCAAGCAGGTCAGGAAGAAAGATGTGACCAATAAAAAGTTAGATATACTCGCTGACAACATCAAACATCTTCATGACAAGATAGAAAAGATAACTAGTGAAAGGGAGTACGTCCAGAAGTTCATGCAACGTGACGTCCAAGGGGAAATGAACGAAATGATTACGGGCTATACTCACAAGTTCCTACTCGACACTGTTCCTAAAGTGACAAGGGAGTTATTTTCCAGACTACTTACTCCAAATATCGTTGCATTGGTCAAACATACAATGGCAAAAGAACCTGATCTCTCTGAAGCCGAGTTAATTGCGAAATTAGTGATGCAAATGTCTAAACGAGCTGAAACCTTTACTTCGGATGAAGCTAATTTTTTTGAGACTCTATTAGATTATCAACTCAGGTCTTCATGCAAAGAGTCAGCAGGTCAACCAAAACGACCAAGAGATGACGATGACAACGACAAAGATTTTGCGCCTAAACGTCCAAAGAAGTCTGGAGAACCCTCCTCTGTGCCACCACCACCCCTAAGGACTCCAACAACAAGACGATCTCCTCCACGCTCTTCCACTGACAAACCTCAGGACTCTGAGTTACCACCCCAAACAGAGAAAACCGGTAATCACTTTGAGTATACTGGTGGTGACGATGAGGAAGTCCCTGAGCCCCAACAACAACCCACCTCTCCAGCCTCAACACAGAAACCAGCATCCTCATCTAGACCAAAGAAGAAGAAGAAGTCTCCTAAGGCTGATGTCGTCTCATGGCTAGACGAAGATGACACCGAGTTTGAATGGTTCTCTACACTTGTTGATGCTACTCCCGCTCTAACTGATGATCCAGATATGGTAGAAGGTCGTACGTTGGAGCATGCTAAGTTACTGCAAGAAAAGTTCTGGGTGAAGAAGATGACGAAATCAGAGTTGAAACGAATCAAGAATGAAGCTTTTCAACTACTCAAAGACAGCTCGGAAAGTGCTATTGAAGTCGAATATCACCTTGAAAACATAGCATGAGCCATGTCTAACAACATTGATTGGCTCAACCCTGAAGAAAACATTGACTTCACCAGAAGAGACAACCCTCCATACTACACCGATTGGCCTAAACCTCTACCGACGATTGGCCAACCAGATCAACCTAAGATTCCATTTCGCTACTTCTTCAACAATGACTTGGAATTTCTCCTACACGGTAGCGATGGTTCAAAGAAATACGCTACATCCCTTACACTTCCGTTCCCGGCAGCCATATACTCCAACTGCATAGCCATCGAAGAAAAGGCTACCCACATGTTTTCCAACAGCGTGGAACGGTATGACATTGATGCAATGTACGGGATTCACCATTGGCCGGAACGCCGACGAATCTACTACAAAAGCTGCCAGGTTCGAAAGTCTCAACATGAAGTGACAAAGTGATAAAGGGATCGTTGCTGTTAAGCATGTCACTCTTTCATCTAAATGGGACTACACTTTCCTCAAGACAATCGTGGTCAAAAGACAAGACGAAAGGGACTATGAATTCTGTGAAGCGGACTTTCAGAACTTGTCTCAACGACATTGAAGATCTGTATCTTGCCAAAGTACAGGGACGAATGAGACAATTCTCGACTGAAATTCAATGTGAATACATCAAGTCCTTGCTCATCTTCATCAGAAGCATAGTGATCCAGGAACGTATAGAAGATTTACAACTTGCTGTTGAATCGTATCAGACTCGTGTCAACTTCACCACACCTCAGCTAGAACTTCCTGACATCAACCAGCTTCCACAATACACTCTCGTCAGCAAACCATTTGGAGTAGTTTACCTTAGTGAACTACAACGCAACTGCTTGATGGCGTGTAGAGATCTTCACAAATTTGGGGATCACACATTGAAGAAGGTCAGGGATGGCTTGGCTTATAGGTTGAAGGCAAAACATGCAGGCATTGGGTCTCCAAAGCGATGGAATTCTCAGGACAAACGGGATGTTAAGAGGATCATCACTCGGATCGATGAAAGGTTGTACCGAAGGGACCCGTTCAGAACTCTAGAGAGCTTCAGAGGTGGTCGCCCAGATTACTCTCACAGGCAATCAACGCCCTGTTCGCATTCCTGGAAAGATTGATGGACTTCCTGGTACCCCTTAAACTGTTTCAATTTCATATTAATTTGGATGTGTGATTTTATAATGACTATGGTTTGTGCACACATTACAATGTACAACCCGTACGTGTAATGAAAGGACCCTGTGGTACGCTTCAGTGCCACAATCCTTATAAAAGGAGCGAAAGCTTCTTACTTTTGAGTAAAACTTATCAAACCTTTCAATTTTAAAAGGTTTTGCTCAAAAGAACAAGTACTTCCCCTTATGTTTTTCAAAACCTCAACTGTTAATATCACTTGTTGAGGGGGAGTATTTGATCAAAAACTTTGTTCACAAATTTGTTCTTCGTGTAATCTTCCCACAAAACTCAAAATGGTCATATTTATTCTCAACATTTCTTCAAAAATAACATATGTATATGCCATTTTTGAGGGGGAGAAAAATTATGTGATAAGAAATATGTTGTGAAATGCAAATGAATCTTTGTGCTATAGACTTAACCAATGAATTGACGAGATCTTAAATGTAAGTAACTCGAAAAGACTTGTCCAGGACGGGTAATAATTTCAAGCTAGTTCGCTAGTGATGTAAACGTGTCTCGCAAAGGACTTGCCCGAGTAGAATGTACCATTCGAGAAACTCTTGGTAGACATGAACTTTGACGGGTTTGACAACCTTTCGAGGTTTGTCCACACCTTCAAGATAGTTATTAGAGCTAGTTGTCACCTAAAAGCTGACAATGTAACTCTTTAACTATGCAACGTAACCGTGTCTCGCGGGGGATTGTCTATCTTGAGTTGATCAATTCAAAAGGTGCGCGCTCTTTCCTCACTGTGCAGATTTCTGTCAAAACTCTTAAGCACATGTGGAGGGGGAGTATTTCTGAAAATCCAAAACTCTTGAAGTATTCAAACATGTTTTTCATTTACAAACACTTTGAGAGATTTTCGTGAAAATGGTTTTATGGCAATGGAGTTATAAGGTGATTAAGGTTAGGAATAACTGTCCTATGATCCGCCAGAGCCGGAGGGATCTACCCAAGGACACTACCAATAGTTAGAATTAGAAGTCCTTAGGTATGATTATAAAAAGGAGAAAATGAGAATCGGAGAAAGAAGGAGTTGAAGAATTAAAAAGAAAAGCAAAGAAAAGGGTGAAAAGAAATAGCCCTCCAGATTATTCAACTTAGGGCAGACACCGGGTTCAATTCATATGCTACTGGTTGTCACATGATGACACCGGTATTGAAGATCAAATTCGTCATGGACCCAGTGACGCATGCACTAAACCTTCTTAGCCACTCAAGTTTCTCTCAACAGAAGCTTGTTTCATTCTCACAGGGAACCCTACGTAAACTATCGGCTTTCTTTTAGAGATTGCTGGTATTGACGAAGGAGCCCTAGTCTCCACTCAGGAAAACCAAAGCGCACTATTGAGTCTAGAGCCACGAGATTCATTAAAAGATCTCTTAGGTACACTTGACATTTTTATCGCTTGACGTTCAACAATAAGAACGCAAGTGATACTTTATCGTGTCCTTCACATATCTTAGCAATCTGTCGAGAACATTTATGAGAGGTTCACACAGGGGATCCTCAGTGATTGAATGGAAACTCCTGCCAGGGTCAACATCAAACAACCCTGACAGCAGGTCACTTCGGTAACTCCTCGTGGATTACGCTTAGTGTGTCTCTAACGGTCTACAGTCGTGAGGTGATGCTTCGGTGTACCTCAACAACTCATCTGAACTGTAGGTGTACTTCGGTACATCGCGTTATCTTACTTGTGGGACTCTAGTTCAGGAACGGCCTTTGTAAGAATTAGAGTTGTGTTTTCACACTATGCTGTTAACACTCTCGAAGTTCGAACTTGTAAGTGTCGGAATCCGCTTATTACTAACCTTTCTTATGTTTTCTTCTTATGGAAGCTCTGGAGCGGACTGATCGTGCAGATTCTTCACATGCTCATACCAACAAACATCACTAATGGAAGTTCTCTCAAAAGGCAACACAAAGTCAGAATGATTCTTCGTCAAGTCAAAGAATGTAGAAAGTTTAAAGACTAAGAGAACTTCATCAGTACTGAAATCCAACGTCAAACAGCGTGTGAGCATGTTGAAGAAAGGCGTGGAGACACTGGAGCAACGAAGCAGACCTGATGCAGACTAAAACAACATACTATCACTACCATCACAAAGAACAAAGATCAAAGAACAAAGTAAATGATGACGTCAAAGCAGAATACTTCAAAGGAAATAATTTCTCTACACTGGGGAGATTGTTCGAATCAAGACACTTCTTCTCACAAGAAAGAAGAATGTCAGAAGACGTCAAAGCTACTATTACATCAGCACCTACAACGTTTATCACTCTTTCATTAATCACTAACACTTAGGGGGAGATTGTTGGAATCACTCCTAAACTATATTTCAAGTGTTAGTGATTCATATGTAATAGTTAGCTTAATATGGCTTTTATGTTAGTAATCAAGGCTAGGCTTATGTAGAAAGCCCATAAGCCTAGGCCAAGCCCAATAAGTAAAAGGATGGGAACTTGGAGTGTTGCCCTAGTTCCCTCCTATAAATACTCTTGTATAACCCTCACTTGAGGGTTGGTTGTTCATTTCTAATATCACTCCTACGCATAACCTTTGTATTCGTGTGTGTGTTAGTGTGTTCAACCGATCTATCTCTTCTCTATTTCTTATATTGATGCTTGTGTTACTAATATGGGAACCTAAAAAAATGATACATAATGACCCCCTCAACTATCCTGAACAAAGCACCAACAACAATAAACTTCTAAGCCCTTTAAACCACTTTAGCATTGTCCAAGAATAACCCCTGTAATTAACCTGCAATAAACACAACTTGAGAGCCATTAGCAATTGATAGAATGACATGTTTGCCACAGATTACAACCTCATTTTCTAAAATTCCCCCTTAATCTGTTGGGCAAACATATCAAACAATATCAATTTTTCACACAAGAATTTATGCTGATAAACAGGAAGATATTTGGTAAGAATGTCTGCAGTTTGGTTTGAAGAGCCAATCTTTTTGGCACTTATAACACCTCTAGCAATTTTTTCTCTGATGAAGTGAACATCAATTTCAAAATGTTTTGATCTTTCATGGAAAACAGGATTGACAGAGAAGTTGCAGGCATTTGTTGTCACAAAAGAGATTAACAGGAAGATTGATATCAACTTTTAGATCTTTTAAGATTTTTTGAATCCAAATAATTTCACAGGCAGCAGTAGACATTGATCTATATTCTCTTCTGTGGAAGACTTTGAAAGAGTGTTTTGTTTTTTACTTTTCCATGAGATCAAACAATCATTAAAGAAAACACAATAACATGTGACAGATTTCCTGGTTTTTTTGTATTTAGCCCAGTCTGCATCACTATACCCTTCAAGATAGTTATCAGAGTTACTGAAATTATACCTTAGACCTTTTCCTGGAGCTCCTTTCAGATACCTCAGAACATTGAGGGCACATTCTAAATGGGATTTCAAGGGAGAATGCATATATTGAGCCAGACAATGAACTGAGTATGAGATGTCAGGTCTGGTATGGGTGAGATAAATAAGTTTCCCAAGTAACTTCTGATAACCAGTGATTTTTACAAGTAAGGGATCATCAGCAGTGGGTATGTATGGAAGAATAGAGTTGGGTTCTATGGGAGTGGACACAGGTTTGCACCCAAGAAGTCCAAACTCTATGAGGAGTTCAAGACAATATTTTCTTTGGGTGAGACATATGTCATTAACATTTTTTAAAACCTCAATGCCAAGAAAATATTTTAATTTTCCCAAGTCTTTGATATGAAATTTAGATTTTAGAAAATCTTTGAACAGATTTATCTCATCAATGCAGTTTCCAGTAAGAACAATGTCATCCACATAAACAAGCAGAGCAATAAACTTGTTATTCTCTGTTTTGGTGAACAAAGAATGATCATTGACAGATTGAACAAAGTTATTTTCTTTTAATACACTAACAAGTTTTTCATTCCATTTCCTGGGAGCTTGTTTAAGGCCATACAGAGACTTGACAAGTTTACAGACTTTATTTTTATTGTTCTCATTACAGAACCCCTTAGGAATTGTCATATAGACATCCTCATCAAGGTCTCCATACAGAAAAGCATTGTTAACATCAAGTTGGAAAAGAGGCCATTTGTTTTTCACAGCTAAGGCAATAAGACATCTAACAGTAGACATTTTCACAACAGGAGAAAAAGTTTCATCATAGTCTATTCCTTCCCTTTGGTTATAACCTTTAGCAACTAATCTAGCCTTATACCTGTCAACTTCACCATTGGCTTTATATTTGATTTTAAAGATCCATTTGTAACCAATGGGAGTTCTTTTAGGTGGTAGATTAGTTATATCCCAAGCATGATTTTCATTTAAGGCCTCAATTTCAGAGTTCATAGCATCAACCCAATTACTGTTAAGAATAGCTTCTTCATAACAGGTAGGTTCAATACTTTTATTTAGACTAGAGGCAAAGCAGTAATTATCTTTGTTAAGGTTAGAGTAATTAACAACCTTTTCAACACCATATTTAACTTTCCCTTCAACAATAAAGTCATTAAGATTACTGGGCAATTTAGAAACTCTGGTTGACCTTCTAGCAGTGATGGCTGGCAAGCCTTCTTCTTGTTCAGAATTATGATTAGAATCATAAGATGTATCAGCAGGATGTGATTCATGTGATACGGTGCCCTCAGGGTGTGTATTTTCATCTATGGAAGTTGCAACAGGTTCATCATCCCTAGTAGGATGACCCAACACTGTGCCATCATCATAGGATGTCACTCTCCCTTCATCGTTGGGACTTATTTGTGAGTCAAAGAAATTTTTGTGATTTAAATCTTTAGGCACATAAGTTTCAACAAAAGGTTTTGACAAAGTATTTTTCATTTTGAAGGGAAAAACAGTTTCATGAAATTTGACATCTCTGGAGTAAAAGATATTTTTTGTTTCGAAACTTAAAAGCTTATAACCTTTTTTCTCATTTGAATAACCAATAAAAACACTTTTTTCAGACCTACTACTAAATTTATCAGAGATGTTGAGAATGGTGGAATAGCATAAGCAGCCAAAGACTCTAAGGAGAGAGAGTGAAGGGTCATGCCCATACACAAGGGAGAAGGGAGACTTGCCAGACAACACTGAAGAGGGTAACCTGTTTATGACATATGCAGCAGTTAGAACACATTCAGGCCAAAGATATAGAGGTAATTCCCCCTGAAACATAAGGGATCTAGCCACATTGAGGAGATGCCTATGTTTCCTTTCTGCAATACCGTTTTGTTGTGGTGTATAAAGACAAGAGGTTTGATGTAAAATTCCTTTTTCATGAAAGAAGTGTTGAAGTTTGTTATTGACAAATTCTGTCCCATTATCACTTCTGAATATCTTAACATTGTGTTCAAATTGATTTGATAGCATATGAGTAAAGTTAACAATGGAAACATAAACATCATCCTTTCCCTTAAGCATATAAACCCAGACTGCCCTAGAATAGTCATCAACAATGGTTAAAAAGTATTTGTAACCATCTCTGCTAGTGACTTTATATGGTCCCCATACATCTAGATGAACAAGTTGACCAATTTTGGTTGATTTATGTTCACTTAGAGGGAATGGTTCCCTAGTTTGTTTAGCTTTATTGCAAGTATCACAAAGATGGTCAGATTAAGATGAACTATCAAGTTTAAGAGTGGGTTTAAGTATATGCAGGACTTGGTCTGAAGGATGACCAAGTCTTTGATGCCAGAGATTTCTAGAAACATGACAAAAAGATATGCAGTTATTAGAAGTAATCTTACATGTAGAATCAATATCAAACATATATAACCCATTGCATTGTTTACCAATCCCCACAATCCTTTTTTGATGTAAATCCTTTATATAGCAATTAGATTCATTAAACCCAACAAACATCTTATTGTCTCTAGCAATCTTATGAACAGATAGCAGACTGACATTGTACTCAGGAACAACCAGAACATCAAAAAGAGTTAAGTCATTATTGACTTTTAAATCACCAATTTTAGTAATTAAAGCCTGAGTACCATTGGGATGTCCAACAGTTAGACCAAGATTTGAAATGTCTACAACACTGATTAAAAAATTTGCAGATACAGTCATGTGCTGATTTGCACCAGAGTCAACAATCCAACCAAGACTGATGTTTCCAGATAAAGTTTTTGTGTTGTTATTAAAAAATTTGTTGAAGTTTATATTAAACTTGACACTACCATTAAAGAAAGTTCCTGAAAAAATTTTACCTTCCATGTTAGCATTAACAGAAGACACATTGTTGTCATTAAGAAGACTCATAAGTCTGGAGAGCTGTTCATTAGACAAAGAGACATGAGAGTTGCTAGCTCTATTATCAGTGACATGATTAGCATCAGTGGAAACATTGTTACTAGTGACAGGTTTAGCATTAAAGTTCCTTTTAACATATCCAGCAGGATAACCAACAAGATCATAACATCTATCAACAGTGTGACCAGGTTTTTTGCAGTTAGTACATTTGAGATTCATGTTTGGTCCTCTGTTGTTTGAGCTGTTACCAGCATTAAAACCAGAACCTTTATTGAAATTGTTGTTGTTAACTTTTTTGTTATCAAAAAATTTTCCACCATCAAAAGTTTTTGCAGCAAAAGCAGTAGCATTGGGTTTAGCAGAGCTATTCCCAGATGAAACATTTCTGTGAGATTCTTCTCCAGAGACAACAGAGAAAGCAGTTTTGACATTAGGCAAAGGGTCTCTGGTTAAAATATTACTTCTGATGGGAACATAGGTGTCATCAAGACCCATAAGAAATTGCATTAATTTGATTAGCTGATTGTGTTTTTCAAAATGTTTTGCAGCCTCACAAGTACAGGGAGGTAAGCTAATCATACAATCAAATTGTTTCCATAAAGAGTTAAGGTTGTTGTAATAATCAGCAAGAGAAGACCCACTTTGACTAAGAGAGTTTATCTTTTTATGCAAATTAAAGATAGCTGAACCATCAACCTTATCATAAGTATCTTTAAGATCATTCCACATTTCATAAGCAGTTTTAGCATAGATAGTACCAGCAAATAATTCAGGGCTAAGAGAGTTAAGAATCCGAGTGACCACAACAGAGTTACAGGTATCATATTGATTAGCAAGAACAGGATTTGAGTCATCTCTTAAGTAAGTACCATCAATAAATCCTAGCTTATTATGATTCCTTAAGGCAAAGGTCATGGCCATATTCCATATTTTATAATTTTATGTTCCAGTGAGTTTGATGGAAATAATAGGAGTACCATTAGTGTTATTAGGGTGTAAATATAAAGCATCACCAAAAGATAAGCTTTTTTCAGTGGAAGAACCACCACCACCACCACCACCAGTATTATCATCACCAACAGCTATAATGCAAACAATAAGGAAAGCAGATAACATAGAAAAATAACAGCTAAAGCAGATAAACAGATAAGAGACAGTAAAAATAAGAACATGAAATTAAGAAACAACAAGAACCAAGCCTGTGGACTGGGGTAAACCAGAGCAGGTATTCATACCACTCAGAGGTGGCAGATCAAGATGTTAGTCTACCCGTTTGCACCCACAAAGACTTAAGTACTGTTGTTTGAAGGTGAGAGTAAACTTACAGAGTAATATGCAGCGGAAAGAACAAATCACAATTACCCTAGATTCACTTAGTCTAGGGCTAATTGTGAATAGGAGATAACCAGAGATTACGCCAATAGTAATAACCCCAAACCAACGTAAATTAGGGTTTTTGGTAGGAAACCCTAATTTTTCCAATTAGCACCCAAAAAATAAGGTAATCGAGATTGACCACCTTTTGAAACCCAGAATAGCTTTTGATTGTTGCCGGAGAGATATCCCCAAGTTTCTACGAAGAAACCCTAGGATGGTGAATCAACCGTGATTATGAGCCTGACGCTCTGATACCATGTGAGAAAGTATCAGCAACAACAGAATCACAATAATACTTTATTCAAACCAAAGCCTCAACAGTTGGCATAGATTGAGCCAACAATAATATCCAAAGTTATACAAGGTCAGGTTAATGTCAATGAGACAATAACCAGACAAATACAAAGAAGAAACAAGATCAGAACTATGATCAGAAAAGGAGAGTATATGAGACAGTGACTGCACACAGTTGTGTGATAACCCTAGATTAGGGGAAGGGTTAAGTAGGAGAAAATGATACATAATGACCCCCTCAACTATCCTGAACAAAGCACCAACAACAATAAACTTCTAAGCCCTTTAAACCACTTTAGCTTTGTCCAAGAATAACCCCTGTAATTAACCTGCAATAAACACAACTTGAGAGCCATTAGCAATTGATAGAATGACATGTTTGCCACAGATTACAACCTCATTTTCTAACATCTTGCTGCTTAGTCCGGTAACGTGGGCTTGTGCACATGTGGGGGCATTGAGGTTATTTGGATGTTTGGCTCGATGTCTGTGGACAATAGTGTGTTTTGTGTCACCATATGGTGTGACCGCACCCTGTCTCAACCTTCTAGTGGAGACTAGGAAGCCTGACGCAACCTTCTAGCGGTGTGGCCCGTTTACTCGACCAAAGTTGATCCCTTCTTAGCCCGACAATAATCTTTTGTAATTTAATAATTTTTTTATAATATTTGTAGTCCAAAAGTCAAAGTATCGAATCATTTTCCTATATAATCGTGGTTACAGGAAATAAACGATTTTCCTCCATCACTTTAGTTATATAATTGGCTTAAAACCGTCTATGATACTCCGAATCCCGAAGAACAACAATTTGACCAAAAAAAAACACCAAAACCATGTTTTCATATATTCCTTCAGCCATAACCTAGTCGACAATTCTAGTGTGAGTTGTGACAATTTCACACAGTCACCTCCAAATGATTTGACACGTTATAGAATAATAAAGATAGAAACTGTGTTTGTAGATAAACAATCCCAAACCAATCTTGTAACACATTTTATCATGTCATATCCAACCCATTTATTTTCGACTGTTAATAACAAACTGTTGATCAATTGGCTGGTCTGAAAAACCACACAATCATACACATCTCCTGGTGAAAAAATCATTTCACGATTGTTAGAAAACAGGGTAAAAAGACTCTTTCAATCAGCCTATCTAGCGGTTTGATAATATTTTAAAAAAAATAATAATAATAAATAAATAAACTCATACATCCCTCCATCTCCAGAAGCAAGAACCAGAGTTATTTTCATTTAGCTATGCAAGTATCTGATATAATATAACACGATAATTTAGTTCCGCTTTCTGATGGAAACCTTTGGAAGGACATACGGCAGGAAGACGCTGATATAGTCAATGCCATCGATCCCCAGTCATGCTTTCATTTTGTGGCTCGTAATGGGCCAATAACTGAAGACTCCAGCAAGACAAGATCAAAACTTGGGACGGACAATCTAACTTGTGTTGTGTATTCTGCAAAACCAAAGTGGATTCCGGCCCTGTCAAGGGCGATATTCCAGCCATCTTTTGATTTTTCCTACATACACCGATGTGGGTTCCATAACCAACCGTCGCCAACTTTTAACAAGGTACTTCCGAGTTGATATATTTATTTGTTCGTGGACACCAACATGATAACTTGGATTGTGTATCGGGATTATTTGGCCTTGCAGTATGAGCTGGGGCTTGTGCATACTGGAGTTGTTTTAGTCACTTGCTCATACAGGATGCATACATTCTAAACTGACTACTAAGTATGTATGGGCTATGCTAATTCCTTATGTTGGTCCATCATAAGTCATAACAGATTGGAAAAGGTCCGTTGAAAGACGAATGGGACAGGACATATCAGGTGCATCTGCTGCATTAAATGCCATGTTCGTATTGAAGATGATGGTGGAACATAAAAGGGTCAAAATACTATTAACGAAACCTACTGTGAAAAAGAACAGAAAAAAATTGGGTTATAAGATCCACCAAAGTGGGAAGGCTTAACTGGATGTGTAACAGGTAAGCTCGAAAGCTGTTCCCGTCTCTGTCGGAGGAGATGCCAACCATCTCCTTCTTTGATCACATCAACATGGCAACCACTAATTGTTTATAAACACTTAACTTTTTTCAGTTTCCATCGATGAGGGATCCAAAATTAACCGAAGACTTACCCAATCCTACAGGTTCCCACGCTGCTGAAGGGTTTATTATTTGTCTTTTCATGCACACCTAACTGATAATTTGGCACGCGTGTCAGGATTATTTGGCTTCCTAATACGGGCTGGGGTTGTTTTGATCAACAAACCATAAAGCCATAAAGGCACAAATTGCATACCAGAGCTATTTCGGTCAACCGTGACTACTTTTTTGGTATTTGAAACTAAAATATGGTGTATATTTTCTACATTGATTGAAAAATAATGGGCTGGGACTAAATGCTAATTGCAGTAAGTGTTAGTTTGCATACGTATATGATATCCACATTAGAAAGACACTAGATGTAAACTCAACAATCATCTATGGTATAAATAAAATGAAATTTTAGTTAGGATTGACGCTTTTGATTTGATTTGATTGTCAAAACCATAATGAAATAAAAGCCATCAGGCTGTACAGACAACAACTCAACCGGTATGAAAAAAGAATAGAAACTGTGAATAAGTTCATGTATGAGATACACTAATAAGTAGTTTATCCCACATCGACCAGAAGAAAAACTTGACTGACATTCGTCCCTTCGGGGACATCCGATAAAATTGGAACGATACTGAGAAGATTAGCATGGCCCCTGCGCAAGGATGACACGCACAAATCGAGAAATGGTCCAAATTTTTTTCTTCATCGCCAGTTCACTTACTTCCGGAGACATGGTTCAGTCGTACCAAACGTATTACATTCCAAAAAAACACTTATTCAGTCGTACCAAACGTCCTCTTAAGGATTTGGTTTTGTTGTTCAAAAAGGACAATACCTATATCTCTATCAGCAAAACTTCGATACAAAAGCTAGAGCATTTTTATCTCTATTTGCGATATAGTATAGACATATTGGCGACAATTATTTTGTGACTTTTGTCTCTTATATGCTCTCTTAATTTGTTTCGTTGTTATTCAAAATATTTATTACAAAAGGGTAGACTCTGTCATAAAATTACTATGGCATGTAGTCAACATAAATTTCTTTTATTCTATGTGGTTGATTTGGTATTTTATGTTAGTGTGTGCAGTTTAAGTACATACACTAAATTTTTTTGGTAATACTTGATATATTATGAATAAAGACACACAATTAGATAGAAAAACAAAAAAAAGTAAGTTTATAGATAAAATATTTTAGAGTTAACTGCATACAATAGAAATTTTGGTTATTGAACTATGATATTGTTTGATGACTTTATATTTTATAGATAGAAATCAGAGAATCTTGAATTGTAACATGTAACAATATAGCTTACCTAATTTACCAGTAGATGTAGGTCGTTAATAATCCAGCATTCCTAGTGATCATAACGAAAAACTACGACTCAGTTAGTGACTACAGTGACAGCTTAGATATCCATGTATGAGATACGCAAGAGATAAATATAATTGGTGGAAAAAGAATTTTGATTATAGATTAGAGAAAGGACTTAAAAGTGTGAATAAGTTCAAGTATGAGAAACGCTCAGAAAGTAGTTTATCCCACATCGACCAGAAGAAAAACTTATCACTTGTTTATATAGCTCTGAAACTCGTCTAACACTCCTCCCTTCGGGGACATCCGATAAAATTGGAACGATACAGAGAAGATTAGCATGGCCCCTGCGCAAGGATGACACGCACAAATCGAGAAATGGTCCAAATTTTTTTCTTCGTCACCAGCTCACTTATTTCCTGCCTGCACAAATTATGGTAATTTTTTTTTCTTGACCATTTTCTTCATGTTTATCATTTTTTCCTTCATGTGTTTGCTTCATTACATAACCCTTATTTTGGCTTGTAGTTCTTTTGTCATCACTTCCTTAGCATATTTGTAAGTCGGCTCCTTGTGATTTTCAACATAGGAAGGGTCATTTCTACTGCTGGAGATAAGTTAGAATCGAAGATACATAGTATTTAACTTCACTTATAGTCGAGTTAACTGGCTATGAGTTTTGGTATTTGTCCATTTCTCTTTCTGTCATGTGAATCTCATCAACTCATAATGAAATAACCAGTTAATGAACGATTTGAACATCTTTTGTAAATGTAACGAACATAAAAAAGAACTTAACGTTATTTTGAAAGCCGGTATACTTGAAGAAGATATGTTAGAGTCTGTAATGTTCATTAATTCAAGACCTCCACGGACTTCGTTAATAGCCACCTTTAACTTTCCGCTCAAGTTGCTATACATTGATGTGCAATGTGCATATGACCAGCTTGTTTGTTATAAAGAAAACATCATTGCAATCATAGTTTGTTTATAGTCAGGCGGTTAGACCATTTTAGCGAAATTTTCTAACTATCTAATGAATCAATCCACACGGTGATAAAGAAAGATTTTTATCTTTTTAATTGGTTTTCACAACATTTTTACAAGGCTTAAAATTTGGGGCCATTGGGCAGTTTGCTGGTCATTCCTCACAAAAACTATAAAAATGGGTCAGAAATGTAACTGATAAAACCTATAGTGAAGTAAAAAAAAATGGGTTATAAGATCCACCAAAGTGGGAAGCCTTAACCGGATGTGTAACAGGTAAGCTCGAAAGCTGTTCCCGTCTCTGTCAAAGGAGATGCCAACCATCTCTCCTTGTTACAAACACATCAACATGGCAACCACTAATTGTTTATAAACACTTCACGTTTTTCAATTTCCACCGATGTGGGATTCAAAATTAACCGTCAAAATTATTCCAACCTTTGGCAGTTTGCTTGAGGACCCAAGACTTACCAGATCCTTCAGGTTCCCTGACTGATGAAGGGTTTATTATTAGTTTTCATCATGTGTACATAACTGATAATTTGGCATTGGTATCCGCATTACTTGTCTTCCCGGTATGGGCTGAGATTATTTTGTTGAGCAAACCACAAAGGCACATATTGCATACTAGAGCTGTTTTTGGGCACTTGCAGATACAGGTTGAAAAAGCAAAGGTCACTTGCGATAACTTTTTTGGTGTTTGAAATTAAAGCATAGTCCATTTGGACCATAACAGATTGGGCATGGTTCGTATCAAACATGAACAGATCGGGGCAAACTTAGGTTCAGTTCAATTAAGTGCTAGTTTGCCTACGTATATGATATCCACATTAGACACACTTAATCGATGAAAACTCAACCATCATCTATGTTATAAATACAAGTATACAACGAATACTTAACTAAATTGAAATAAAAGCCATCAGGAGTAAACTGTGAATGAGTTCAAATATGCGATACATTCAAAAGTAGTTTATCCCACATCGACCAGAAGAAGAACTTATCACTTGTTTATATAGGTCTGAAACTCGCCTAACACTCGTCCCTTCGGGGACATCCGATAAAATTGGAACGATACAGAGAAGATTAGCATGGCCCCTGCGCAAGGATGACACGCACAAATCGAGAAATGGTCCAAATTTTTTTCTCAAACCAATTTTTACCCTTATTTCGGACTCGTACTTGTTCTACCATCCTTTCCCAGGCATTTTCTTAGTCATGGGAACCATATCTTTTCTCAAGCATTTTCTTCATCATATGCAGGGACCTTTTCTTTACTTGTTTTACCAGTTCTTTATTAGCATATTTGCTTTATCGGTTCTCTATGACATTGAACTTAGGACAGCTCAATCCCATAAGCTGAACTTTTTAGCTTAGTGCCAGAGGTAAATTCAATACTTCCGGAGTTCCACGGCTCCGTTAATACCCACCTTTAACTTTTCGCTCAAGTTGCTATATATTGATGTTTAATTGTATAAAGTACGTACGACAAACATGTTTGTTATAAATAAAACATTATTGCAATCATTGTTTCTTTATAGTCAGGAGCTTAGACCATTCTAACGAGACAATCAATTTGTAAGTGTTTGTGACCTTTTAATTACACAGTGATAAAGAAATATATTTTATATTTTTATTTGATTTTCACAACATATACACAGGCTTAGAATATGGAGCCATTAGGCATTTTGCTGGTCATTCACCTTAGCTTCGCAAATGGCAGAAGTTAGCTTATTTACCAATCCATAAACAAAACCATCTGTGAACTTAATAAACAGAAACACAGGAAAAAAGTATCAAAATGGGTCAAAACTACTATCGATGAAACCTATAGTGAAGTAAAAAAAAAAAAAAAAATGGGTTGTTTTGATCAGCAAACCACAAAGGCACAAATTGCATACTCTCGGTCAACCGTGACTACTTTTTTGGTATTTGACACTAAAGTATGGTGTATATTTTCTACATTGATTGCAAATAATGGGCTGGGACTAAGTGCTAATTGCATTTTCTGGTCCATCATAAGAGATAGGCAGGGTTCACATAAAAGTTGAACGGATCGGGGTTGCATTAAGTGTTAGTTTGCATACGTATATGATATCCACATTAGAAAGACTTAGCAAATGAAAACTTAACAATCATCTTATGGTATAGATAAAATGAATATTCAATCAAGACTCAAAAAGTAGTTTATCCCACATCGACCACGAAGGACTTATCACTTGTTTATATCACTCTGAAACTCGGCTAGCATCGTCCCTTCGGGAACATCCGATAAAATTGGAACGATACAGAGAAGATTAGCATGGCCCCTGCGCAAGGATGACACGCTCAAATCGAGAAATGGTGCAAATTTTTTTATCTTATCATTTTTTTTGTTCACCAAAGCCTTTATTTCCGACCCGTACCTGTTGTACTATTTTTCTTCTCAAGCATTTTCTTCATCACAGGAACCATTTCTTTGGGAGTACTTGTTTTTACCATTTCTTTCTTACCATATTTGCTAAATACGGTTCTTTGTGATTTTGCACATAGGACAGCTCACTTCTATATTTTAGTTAAGTTTCTAGTTCATCTATTATTGATGTTCAAGTCGTGATCTATTATTGATGTTCAATTTTGAACAAAGTACGTATGACAAGCTTGTTTCTTATAAGGAAAACATTTTTGCAATCATAGTTTTATTATTGTTGGGCGGTTAGATCCTTTTAACGAATAGTAGGCTACTTGTACTCAGAGGTAATTACTGAAAGAAAAAAGTGGGAGTTGGGTTGACACTTTAAGTTGTAGTACAGTACGAAGCAAGTAGAGATTACTTTTGGCTTTCCTGCTCTGATAAGTCGGAAGTCTGAAGGACCTATATTACAAAACAACAACTCGACCATGTCGAAATCGTGTTTAACCTTCCATTCTTTCTCTCAGCTAAGACCAACAACCTTCAAAAGGTTATCCTGTTTCAAAGACCCCCTTGAAACCCCTTTGAACCCGCTTTAATGCCCCCTCTTGGGTCACAAACTTGCATCACCAATAAAACTGGAATGATATAGAGAAAATATATAGCTCTGAAAAACAATTGATGTTCATTTTCATTCCTTCGGGGACATTCGATAAAACTGGAATGATATAGAGAAATTAGCATGGCCCTGTGCAAGGATGATACCCACAAATCGAGAAATGGTCGAAAATTTTTTCCCGACCATTTTTCCCTATTGACAACCACCCTTATTTCGGACTCGTACCTATTCTACCATCTTTTCTCAAGAATGACAACCACCCTTATTTCAGACTCGTACCTATTCTACCATCTTTTCTCAAGAATTTTCTTCATCACGACAACGATTTCTTTGGCCGGTACCTGTATCTTTTCCCAAGCATTTTCTTCATCACAGGAACCAGAGCCATGTAAGGTGAACTTTTTAGCCTAGTGCCAGAGGTAACTTTTCAACATGTCTTAGAGTCGGGTCGACCAGAGCCATGAGATTACTTGGCCCGTTTTCCACGTGCCATGTGAATCTCATTAACCATATACTACGTAAATAAAGAATATCAATATATGGTCAATAGAGGTGGGTAACCTTAATCATATCTCCTTCTTGCAAACACATCTAGCCACTGTTGAAGAATTTCGTTTCTAGGCAGTCTTATACGTAGTAGTTGTTCTATCCACACACTAAACTGATAATGAAATAAACACTTTTGAATTAACGTTATGAACATCTTTTTCTCATATACGTAAAGCATGTAACGAACATTGAAAAAACGTTGTTTAGAAAGCCCGTTTAGTTAAAATTGATGCTAAACTCTTGCTTCAATGTTAATTAATTAAGGACTTCCACGAACTCCACATTAGCAGCCATCATGTTAACTCTTTGCTGAAGATGCTTTATATTGTAGTTCAATTTAATATGAAGTACCACAAGCTTGAGTGTAACAAAGAAAACATTCTACGCAGTTTTTCAAAGTTAGGTGGTTCGGCCATTTTAACTGGACTTCTTGTGGGAAAACTGTTTTCTCTTGGACGGAAAAGGATGATCGATCATGAAGGAAAATTCACCGATCACTAGGCTATGAGAATGAGATGATACATGTTTATATTTTATAGCACCTTCTACATTTCTAGATCTTTAGTATGCAGATCATTAGTATTATACCATCACAATGCTACGATCAGTGTTTAGCTTCAATCAACTTACAAAAGTCATGCAACTTGTTTCAATAAATTAGTCATTAAAAAAGTTTAAAACACTACTGGAGCATACCAAAGTCAAGTGTCAATCAATGTCAGTTAAAATGTTATATACCCACAAATTTTAACTATGAATTGGTGACCAGGCCAGGGCAGTAGTGCAACACCTAGGCGATCATTGAAACCTGAATAGCAAGCTATTGCATTAGGTCTCCGCCCTTCAAAAATCAGATTAATATCGAGTGAACTAATTACTCACATATCAGATATTAAACTGATAAGAATAGATACTACACTTGATCTTAGCCAAAAGGCCGAGAAAGGTATGCTTGATTCATAGTTGGGCCTCTGTTCTTATAGGGACCATCACTTTGGTTGTTTGATTCAGTCAACCGATGTGGGACAATGAGTGGTTTTAGTAAACCAGATTGTTGGTCTTTTGCTTGTTTTCCTGTTAAACTATGTGTGACACACACTTTGATATCTTCATCTAAATTCACAAACTGCCTTGGCACTTTTATTTAGAATTCAATACTAAAATGAATATTCGTTTTCAGTTTCCCATCTGTTCATCCACCTGCAAAGCCCATAATAGTATTATCTTAATAGGGTTTGAACGAATGCCACTTCAAGAACAGGTTGACACCATGTTCTTGATCGCGCAAGCCTTGCTGCAAATTGATTGTGTGGTTTCAAATTTCAACAATTTAATCTCGTTGTGTGTGATTGTTTTAGTTCGCAACCATTCAATATCAAGACACTATGAAGTTGCAATATCCACAAAATCGAATATTGCGGTCCAAATGCATTTTTTTTCCTCCAAAAATTAACGCTCACACCGAAATAACTTGACAACTAAAATAAGTTCGCAACCATTTAATAAAGTTTCAAGACACTATGAAGTTACAAAACAAAATCAAATATTGCGGTCCAAATGCATTTTTTTCCAAAATTAAAGCTTACACCGAAATAACTTGACAACTAAAAGTGCTTCAACCAGTTGACGTCTTCTATTCCCATTATACATTCTATCGGCAAAGGTAAGAACCTTGGCAATTGGCACATATTCAACATGGTTGAACAATGGCTACATGATATACACATAACATTAAAGACTTGTCTTAAACACATATCACAAGATAAGCTGTATTTTAACCAAGTATGATCTTAAAACGAACTTAAAATAACTAAAATAAAAAAATAAAAAAAACAAACAAACAAACAAACAAACCCAAACCGATATCTGAGTATATTCCTTCCACCATAACCCAGTCGATTAAACAATTTCACACAGTCACCTCCAAACGATTTGACACGTTATAGAACAAAAAAAGATAGAAACTCTGTTCGTAGATTAAACAATCTCAAACCAATCTATTTCCACTCTAAATAACCAACTGTTGATCAATCGGCTGGTGTGACAAACCATACAATCATACGCATCTCTTTGTGCAAAAAATCATTTCACGAATGTTACAAAACTCATATATCCCTCATCACCAGAAGCAAGAACCAGAGTTTTTTTTTCATTTAGCTATGCAAGTATCTGATATAATAACACGGTAATTTAGTTCCACTTTCTGTTGGAAACCTTTGGAAGGACATACGGCAGGAAGACGCTGATATAGTCAATGCCATCGATCCCCAGTCATGCTTTCATTTTGTGGCTCGTAATGGGCCAATTACGTAAGACTCCAGACAAGTTCGAAACTTGGGACGGACAATCAAACTTTTGTTGTGTATTCTGCAAAACCAAAATGGATTCCCGGCCCTGTCAAGGGAGATATTCTAGCCATCACTTGGTTATTTAGATGCCAAATTGATAACTTTGGATTGTGTATCGGGATTATTTAGCTTTGCAGTATTAGTTGGGGCTGTATTTGTTGGGATTTTAGAACTACGTTAGCCAAGTAACGCATACGAGTACGCAGCGGATTTGGATCTAGTTATCGCAATTAGGTTAAACACGTATTTAATAAACAATATATACCCGATTAGAGTGCATGTATTTGACCCGATTAGCTTTTGTTTGAGCCTTGGCTTGGTCGACAAGCAAACAAGCCCAAGTCAAAAACCTTTGCCCGATCGTTTGTAAGGAGTCTAGGCCCATGGCACAACCAAACCGACCCAAATAAAAGCTAAGAATAGCCCATGGATCGTTCAAATGATCGGGTCAAATACATGCACTCTAATCGGGTATATATTCAATTATCAACTACGTTCGACACGTACTCACGTGTTTATCGTGTGTGCCCCCATAGGCTCACACACTTTTAGCGTTTTGTCGTGTTTTAAACTCCCACAAACCAACAGTATTGTGCATACTGGAGTTGTTTTAGTCACTTGTGCCCACTGTTTTGATGTTTGAAACTGAAGTGTAATCCATACTTTCTAAACTGATTGATAAGAATGGACTATGCTAATTCCCTTTGTTGGTCCATCATGAGTCATAACAGATGGGAAAAGGTCCGTTTCAAAGACGGATGGGACAGGACATATCAGGTGCAGCTGCATTAAGTGCCAAAACTATTCCAACCTTTGGCAGTTTACTTGAGGACCGAAGACTTACCCAATCCTTCAGGTTTCCTCACTGTTAGGGTTTATTTTTTGTTTTTTCATGCATACCTAACTGATAATTTGAAATGCGTGTTGGGTTATTTGGATTCCCAGTACGGGATGGGGTTGTTTTGATCAGTTAAAATGTTATATACTCGCTAATTTTAACTATGAATTGGTGACCAGGCCAGGGCAGTAGTGCAACACCTAGGCGATCGTGGAGACCCGAATAGCAAGCTATTGCATAAGGTCTCCGCCCTTCAAAAATCAGATTAATATCGAGTGAGCTAATTGCTCACATATCAGATATTAAACTGATAAGAACAGATACTACACTTGATCTTAGCCAAAAGGCCGAGAAAGGTATGCTTGGTTTATAGTTGGGCCTCTGTTTTTATAGGGACCATCACTTTGGTTGTTTTATTCAGTCAACCGATGTGGGACAATGAGTGGTTTTAGTAAACCAGATTGTTGGTCTTTTGCTTGTTTTCCTGTTAAACTATGTGTGACACACGCTTTGATATCTTCATCTAAATTCACAAACTGCCTTGGCACTTTTGTTTAGAATTCAATACTAAAATGAATATTCGTTTTCAGTTTCCGATCTGTGCATCCACCTGCAAAGCCCCTAATAGTATTATCTTAATAGGCTTAGAACGAATGCCACTTCAAGAACAGGTTGCCACCATGCTCTTGATTGCGAAAGCCTTGCTGCAAAGTGATTGTGCGGTTTCAAATTTCAACAATTTAATCTCGTTGTGCATAATTGTCTAAGTTTGCAACCATTTAATAAAGTTTCAAGACACTATGAAGTTACAATATCGAATATTGCGGTCCAAATGCATTTTTTTTTCCAAATATTAACGCTCACACTGAAATAACTTGACAACTAAAATAAGTTTGCAACCATTTAATAAAGTTTCAAGGCACTATGAAGTTATAATATCCATAAAATCGAATATTGCTATTTCTTTCCAAAAATTAACTCTCACACCGAAATAACTTGACAACTAAAAGTGCTTCAACTAGTTGACATCTTCTATTCCCATTATACATTCTATCGGCAAAGATAAGAACCTTGGCAAATGGCACATATTCAACATGGTTGAACAATGACTACATGATATACACATAACATTAAAGACTTGTCTTAAACATATATCGCAAATTAAGTTGTATTTTAAACAAATATGATCTTAAAACGAGCTTAAAATAAGATTCACTAAATAAGATAGTAAACATCCAAAAGGCGGAAAACAAAACCAAAAACACATAACTAAATCCCCAACAAAACTTGTTGAAAAATACTCATGAAAGATCAAAATGTTGTAGCAAATCAGTTAATTAGATATAAAAATAATGAAGTGTAGAACAATGAAATATTATGGTTAAATACACAAATCACTTTGCAGCAAGGCTTTCGCGACTTGATTTATGAAATGCATTAATACATTATGGTTGTTTATACATGCAATGGAAAGATCCTCGCTAGGGCCGTTCCGTGAATTTCGGGGGCCCTGTTCTGTTATCGCAAATGAGGCCCCTTTAAACACGAATACTAAAGCAATAAGCGGCAATAGAATTAATTGGGGATTTTTTATATAATGTCATTACACATTCACACATACAATAATCGTCAATTGGCCAAGTTGTTATATCTTGATTTATGTTATCAGTTGGAATATTTAAGCCTTAAACCCTACATTTATCTATTTGTAAGTTGAATTGCCTTGATTTATGGAGGAATTGCGTTGATCAGATAATAAATGTCAAAGATAATATATGGTATCACTGACTATAAAAGAATGATGGAAAAATAGTTGCGGCTTTAAATTATTTGGAAATTGAACATTCCCCAAGGAAAAAACAGTAGCGCGTTCATGATTTAGTGCGTTGGACGCTGGGTTCTATAATTACTGATTTACAATATATACTGAGCTAAAATTTGAGGCCCCTATACAATATTGGGCCTGTGCAATTGAACACTTTGCTCTATAATTTCTAAGGCTCGTTAACTCAATAAAGGTTGACCCCTTCTTAGCCCGACAATAACTTTTATATATGAGTCAAGGGAAAAAAAACCCCAATGTCTACACATATTCATTCAACCATTACCAAGTCGATAATTCTATGTGAGTTGTGACAATTTCACAATCACCTCCAAACGAGTTGTGACAATTTAGTGCGTTGGACTGGGCTGGGCTCTATAATTACTAATATACATTGAGGCCACACCGTGTCTCCTCATTGAGACTAGGAAGGTTCGACATAATCTTCTAATGGTGTGGTCCGTTCACTCAATCAGAGAAGATTAGCATGGCACTTGCGCAAGGATGACATGCACAAATCGAGAAATGGTCAAAAAATAAAATTCAACCATTTTTTTTTTGTCGTTGGAGCCCTTATTTCCGACCCGTACCTGTTGTAACAATTTTCTTGCCAATTATTTTCTTAATCACCGGAACCATTTCTTTGGTAGTACTTGTTTAACCATCTCTTTCTCACCATATTTGCTACATTCGGTTCTTTGTTATTTTGAACATATGACAGCTCATTGCCATATATTAGCATAAGTTTTAAGCCTCTCGTAAATTTAATTGTAAAGTTCATCGACTTTAACATCTCTATCTTCCATATATGTAACAAACATAAAAAAAAAAGGAAGAAAAAAAAAGATTGTTGTTCTTAAAGCTAGTATAGAAAGATGATGCTTGACTCTTGCTACAATGTTCAACAAATCAAAACTTACATGGACCTTGTTCATAGCCACCTTTAACTATTCACTCATGTCGTTATATATTGACTAGGCGGTAGCAGCAGACAATTAACAATATGCGATATTGTGGTAAGTGTTTCGTGTAACATTCAAAATAGAATGTGAAAAGATCAAAATATTGGGTTATGGTTGATATTCTTACCTGACCTCGAAAATCTGTGTCACTAACTAAACATCATCTTACCTCTAGAATTACCTTCACCCATCGCTATGAACTTTTGTTGCAATCCATTCTTTGCAAAATTTATCTTTCAATTAGTACTCTTGTTCTTATAGGATTTTCCTTTTTGTTTAATCAAAGTAAATGTGTACATAATCATTGGTATTTACCAACTTAGCCTAAAATCATATCTCACTTGTGTCACCACAATGTTCAAGATGATGTTACAATATCCACATATTTGATTCTTCTCCAAATGCAATATTTCCAAGCAGTTAAACCTCGAGGCTCGAACCCAAATAACTTGACAGCTAAAAGGAGCCTCAACAATGCAACATCGTCTCTTAAACTTGCACTATTGACATAATTTAATGCCAAAGCTTAAGAGTTTTGTCTCAAATTTAACATGGTTAAGCATTAATGTGAACAAGGACTACATGAAATATTTGCACATGCAATTACAAATTAGTTGTTTTATTACCTCTTTAGTTGTGGTCATGCAACTTGTTTCAATCAAAATTAGTCATTAAAAAAGTTTAAAATACTATTGGAGCATTCCAAAGTCAAGTGTCAATCAATGTCAGTTAAAATGGTATATACCCACTAATTTTAACTATGAATTGGTGACCAGGCCAGGGCAGTAGTGCAACACCCAGGCGATCATGAAGACCCGAATAGCAAGCCATTGCATTAGGTCTCTGCCCTTCAAAAATCAGATTAATATCGAGTGAGCTAATTGCTCACATATCAGATATTAAACTGATAAGAACAGATACTACACTTGATCTTAGCCAAAAGGCCGAGAAAGGTATGCTTGGTTTATAGTTGGGCCTCTGTTTTTATGGGGACCATCACTTTGGTAGTTTGATTCAGTCAACCGATGTGGGACAATGAGTGGTTTTAGTAAACCAGATTGTTAGTACAATTTATGCGATAGGCGGTAACAAATGTGAATGTAACTTATCGGACTGGGCCGACAAGTGTCCAGTGGGTTGGCCTTGTACTAATTCAAGTAGTTTGAATGAAATCCCTGCACAAGAAAGGTAAACCGTTAGTTTTACCGTGGGGACGGACCCCACGATTATACTCCGGCGTGAGAGTAAGTATACATTATTGAGAGGGAAAGTAGAAGTATGTGTGTGTAATTATGATAGAGAAAGTTGTACCTTGTATGGGGATTAGAGCCCCTTTTATAGGCGAGGTTTGCCACTAGGGCTTCCTAGATTCTCGCATATAGTGGTTAGTTGCCGCAACCGGACTCTTAGCGGGCAAGAGCTCCGTGTTAATCGCGGATGCGGACTTAAGGGGTCTAACGGTTGAGGGATTCAGCCCTTTATGTGCCTTGCGTGCACCTCAAAGCCTGGACCATAGCCAATTTAGCCATTGGGCTTACTGTAGGCCTAGGATTTGTAATTATTGGGCCTAAGCCCAGTATGTGTATAGTGTGTATTGGGCCTCGTGGGCCTGTAATACATACTATACGTCATCAAGTCCCCCCAGTCTAGTATGTCTATTGCGTGCGGATATTGTTGCATGCGGTGGATGTTACTACACTCAAATTGACTAAGCGTTTTGTTGTCCCACACCTTTTTCTTTTTTGATGAGAATTACCACGTCACCCAGTCCCCCTAGTCTAGTGTATTGACTGCATGCGGATATTGTCGCATGCGGTAAGGACTTTACTAGACTGTAGATTTAACCAGGACGTGGTGTTATCCCGTGCTTTGTCTTTTTCTTTACTTGGAAAGTGTTTCGTGCGACGTGGACGTTTGTTGATTCTTCGTTTTCTGTTTTGACGTGACCTACTGTTCCACGCGTCCTTTTTTATTTTTGATCTTGGCCGTTCATTCCGTCTTTATTTTTGCACGTGTCATCATCCGGTTCTAGGTTTTTCTTTATTATAAATACTGCTCCATCTTTCACCATCGTCGTTTGTTGCTTTCCTTTGGAAAAAAGAAAACAATAAAAAAAAAATCTCATCCATCTGCCCTTGATCCACTCGCTATGGCTTTGATTGTTGATATAAAATGTAATACTCCTCCAGGGACGTTTGGCTCTTTCCTTGCGACTTACGATATTCCACCGGAGGTGCATCCGGAGCTTCCTGACCGTAAGTGTACGATGCATGAGTGCCCTTCTGGGAAGATTGGCTTATATACCCGCTTTTTTGATCTTGCCAATTTTCGTCTGCCCCTGTCTGTTTTTCTTGTTGACTTATTTGAATATTATCGCATTAATATTTCTCAACTATCGGTTCTTGGCGCGTGTAGAGTTTCTCACTTTGAGATCTTATGTCGTGTTCATAGCATTACTCCCACTGTTACTCTGTTTTGTTGTTTTTATGTTAACTCAAAGTTGAAAGGGTGGTTTTCCTTTAGTAAACGCGATGGTGTCCCTGCCCTTTGCACTAAAACTCTTGATTCTGTTAAGAATTGGAATGATCGATTTTTCTGGGTCGACGCATTTGCCTGTCCTATCTTGTTCCCATGGCATTCTAGGAAGAACATCTCTAAAGATCTTGTTCCTCGCCCTGACGAGTATAATGCTGACCATTTTGCTGCTCTTGCTGCTAATCCTTATCCCTTCCGGGTATTCCCTGTGCCTTTCTTTGCTGGGTTGGTTTGAGTCGTTATTATGCTTTGGGTGAGGATGTGTACCCTGAGTATCTTCGTGAAGATCAAACTGGTGAGTTTCATTTGCGTTGCTTTTTTTTTTTTTTTTACGAATATACTTTGCTTTGGTTTAATGATGAGTTGGCATGAGTATATTCAGTCCCCGGAGCCTCTGAAGGCCGCGATGACCACCCGTCCGCGTCGTGAAGGGGAACCGTCTATTATTGAAGTTGCTATTCGTCGTACCGTGCCACTTATTCCTATTGCTCCTGCTCGCGCGGATGGTGAGTTGGAGGCTGATCTTAATCTTTTTTTTTAGTCGGAAGGTGCTAGTGTTGATACTGGTGGTGGATCATCTTTTGAGGCTACAGGTTCTGATGCTAACCCTTCTTCCTCTGGTCCTTTGAAAAGGAAAGAGGGGCCTTTGTCAAGTGGTCCGGTACCATCTAGTCCTGCCAAGAGGCCTCGTTTTGAATTTCAACCAGGTCCCTCCAGCAGTAACATTCCTGTTGGTGGCTTTCAGGAATTATTGAATAGTAGCGTTTTGGAGGCTGAGCTAGGCTATACGGCTCCCCACACTGGTCCTTTCATTACGTCTTCTATTTCTACCACCCCTGAGCGTGATGTTGGGTTTTCTGTTGGTTCTTCTTTCAGGCATCAACCTGATATCGGTTCTCCTGAAAGGTTGTTTATTTCTTCCGATTCTTCTTTTGATTCTAGTACTACTGCTGTTGGAGCTGAGGTTACTTCTTGTACCAGGTCCGATAATCTTTTGGGTGTTGTTACTACTGTTGCAACAACTGTTCCGGCTGCTATTCTTATATTGAAGAATGTTTATCCTTTCCTCAGTTCGTCTTCCAGTGGAGGGGCTAACCGTAGTGCCGAAGATCTTGTTGGACCTTCTGTTGGCCAACCTTTGACTAGTAATGCCCAGGTTCCTGCTGAGTTTGACCCCCTGTGCTCACAGGAGCGCCATCATCCGAAGTGGAACGTATTGAACGGGTCTCTGCTTGACAATCCTTTGGACTGCCACGAGATTGTTGACGGTGTTGCTCCTCCGAAGTTTTCCTCTTTACTTCGTGAAATGAGCCATGACGATTTATTTTCAGGTTTTGACCTTTTGTCAGCTCGCCATTTGTGCTTTGGTTCTGAGTTGCGGACTCGTGCAGAACATTATCTGCAAGAGAAGGAGCAATTGTCTGTCAGGTGTGATGTTCAAGCCAGCTTGATTCATGGGTTAGAGTCCCAATTGGCTCAGGCTGAATCGAATGCGTCTGAGATGTTGTCTCTTCACTGTGAAGTTTCATCTTTAGGGGCGGTTGTCAAAGAAAACGAAGTGTTGCGTGCCAAGATCAAAGAGCTGGAAGCTTCTTCTGTCAACCAGGACGTTGAGCTTGAACGTTTACGATGTGCTACCTCTACTCTTGAATCCCGTAATGCTGAACTTACTAAACAGGTTCTCTTGTTTTTTGTTTTTCTTTCCGTTCTTTATTCTCCTCTCTTTTTTATTGACCTCCGGAATTTTCTTTACTAGGTACAAGTTTTGGTCAGTGAATGTTTGGAGCTCCGTCCTCGTCTTTGTAGAGTTGGCTTGCTTGAAGGAGCTCTTTCTTAAGGTTGCCTTGCATTTAGAGGAAAAACTTTATCCGAGCTTACTTACTGCTATGTCCATTCGTCGTTGGTTATTGTCCGAAGGCTTCAAGCTTGCCGTATCTGGATGTTGGCATTGGCAAGGTTACCTGGACGCACTGGCTGATGCTATTAGATGTGCTGTTGATAAATGGATGCAAGATGGGCTTGTTGCCAGACATGTTCATGGTACGGCCAATACGCCTCTATCCCGCGTTGCTGCTCTTAACCCTTCTGTCGATGCTAACTATGAAAATGCTCTTCAAATGCTCCGCGGTCTCCAGTTTCCTTTACTCTCTTCCTTAGAGGCTCTCAAGGATTCCTCTATTGAAAACATCATTCGCTTGCTTCATCCTGTGGTATCCTCCGATGATTTATCCCCTGATGAGAAGCAGTTTTACTTGGAGCAGCTGGTCGTTCCTGCTTGTCTTTCTGGGGGTTCTTCGAGTGAGTCTTTCATCTCTGCTTCAATCCAAGGTTGTTTTGATAGAGCTAAAAAAGCGAGGGAAGGTTCCCTTCATGATTGGTTGGCACTCACGGATACATGGTTTTCTTTTGCTGATCCTTCGTGTATAGAGCCTATAGTGGAATCAGTTCGTTTATCTGTTCCAGAGCATGGTGGTGTTGTTAGCGGCCTTGGTGCGGATACCTGTTCACAAGCTGGGGCGGATCCGTTTGTGAACCCTTCCATTTAATAGTAGTTTATTGTGATTATGCTTTCCTGTTGTTTGGCCTGCCGAAGCGCGGCGCTTTTGTTTCTTTTTATGTAGACAGTCTATTGTATGCATATTTCCTTTGTTTCGAAACTTTTTGCTATTTAATCTTCACACTGATGTGTCTATTATAATAGTCTTTTCTGAATACTTGTGGGTTATTCGCCCGATACTGGATTTGCAATATCTCTTACGTATCTTGAGGTAATTTGGAGGTTACTCAGCCTTTTGTTATTCGGAATAACATTGTATGGGTCATGCCCATGTGTATGCGCGTCTTACGTACATAAGTATTATTATTTTTTATTTTATTTTTTCAAAAGAAATGATTAAAAAGAATAATTTTCTAAAGTAAAACTGGTGAACGTAGCTAAGCTTCACCTTTTTTAATTCAATAAAAAAGAACAAGACATTACAATATAAAAAGATAGGTTTGACATGAACCCTCTGTTGGAATCACTCCTAAACTAGAATTCAAGTGTTAGTAATTAATATGTAATAGTTAGCTTAATTATGGCTTTTATGTTAGTAATCAAGTCTAGGCTCATGCAGAAAGCTCATGAGCCTATCCAAAGCCCAATAAGAAAAGGATGGGAACTTGGTGTGTTGCCCTAGTTCCCTCCTATAAATAGGATTGTAAACCTTCTCTTGAAGGTTGGTTGTTCACTTGCACTCAAATCCTACGCATAACCTTTCTATTTCATTCGTGTGTTTGTGTCTTGTGTTCATCCGCTCTTCATCTTGTCTTTCTTTCTTCTATTGATGCTTGTGTTACAAATATGGGAACCTAACAGTGGTATCATTCACCAAATAGTTGGGTGAAACGTTTTTGGTTTTTGAAGTTTATGTTATACGCGTAAGGCTCGGTCTCAAATCTTTTATACGCTAAAAGCTTTAATTTTTTCACTTTAAAACTCAAGATTCTTGTCCTTTTAAGGTTATATTGTGACAAAGTTTCTGTTTTTGGCAAAAAGTTTCAAACTTTACGTGTATTTCTTGGTTTTTAAGCTTGGTTCTAATCGTGTCGCTTGTTCTACGTGTAAGGTGATAACGTGTGTTGGATCATCAAGTTTCACACTTTTGTGTTATTTTGGTGATATTGAACCTTTTTCATCACAAAAATACGGTTTAGAAACTTCTTTATGCTTAAAATCAGTTTTTGGTAAAAATTTTCATTTCCTACGCATAAGAAAACCCTAAAGTTACGCGTAAGCTTCATAAGGTTTGATCTTCAGTGTTCTTGGTTTACTCAGTGTTTTCTTGCTTGGATAAGCCTGAAAACACTTCGACTTTGGATATCTTTTGCACTGGAATAAGTGTAAAGGATTTTTGGGCAAAACCCTAGTTTTACGCCTAAGCTAAAACTTACGCGTAGAATCTTTACGCCTAAGCTTTGTTTTACGCCTAAGCTCTGTCTTACGCATAAGCAATTCTTACGCATAAGCATTCTACTACTAAGCCTTTGGTTTACGCATAAGCTAAGGTTTCATCAACCCTACGCGTAAGCTAATCCTACGCGTAAGTTCACTTCTTACGCGTACGTTGGTGTTTTTACGCATAAGGTTTCTTTGCCTAAGCTGGTTTTTCCTAGGCATAAGGTTTCTTTGCCTAAGCTTGGTTTCTACGCATAAGGACTCTTCATCAACAAACTTTCATTCGATTACAAAGATCTATTTTACAGCACAAGTTTTCAAGATGTCTCAACCACCATACTCTAACTACTTTCCTCATGTGTATCCTCAACAACAACAACAACAACAACTTAGTCCTCAACAACAACAATTCAATCTACAACAACAAGTTTATCAACAACAATTTCAACAACAATTTACTCCAGGAGCAATTCAACCACAAATGATTCAACCACCCCCTAGTCTTCAAGTACAACCTTACACAAACTTTAACAATCAGTATCCGTCCAGGAATACTATGAAGGAACCATCTTGGTTTGCAAAGATGTGTGAAGCTTTAAGTAGCCAACAATCCATTCATGAGGCTGGATCACTTGATAGACCTCCAATGCTCACTCCTGGAAACTACGATCAATGGGTGATTAGGTTCTTTAGGTTTTGTGATCTAAAGAAGCCACATGGAAAGTTCTTAAAAAAGGTCATCCTGGAAGGTCCATTTCAGATGCCTACTGTCGTTACACCCGGAGATCCAAATGTTATTCCACCAAGAGGTGATGTCACCAACATTGCAAGTCTTACTGACCTCACTGCTGATGAACTTCTACATTTTGAAGCCGATGAGCTAGCAATGCAATACATCCTTTTGAGATTACCCAATCCGATCCTTCGAAATGTTGATGCTCAAAAGACTGCTAAAGCAATGTGGGAACATATTCATCTTCTCATGGAAGGCACTGAACTCAATCAAGAGGACATGGAATCCAAAATTTACTTGGCTTATGAACACTTCATGATTGAACCAGGAGAGACATTAGAGTCTTATCATCATCGATTCTCATACATCATCAATGACTTGGAAAAACATAACATCATCATGCCGAGAATTGCAGTCAACACTAAGTTCCTAAGTAGCCTTGGTCCTGATTGGGAAAAGTATGTCATTTTCATCAGTCAAGCAAAGAATCTTCATCATGCTACATACGGATTATTGTATGACTATTTGAAGCCCCATCAAAAAGAAGTTGACAAAGAAAGGGTTATCCGTGGACTCCCCGTCACACCTTCACTTCCGGATAATCAACAACTAGCTTTGTGGGCTCAAACTTGTTATCCTCAATTCCCGACCTTACAAACTGTATTCACAAATCCTCCACAACCCGCTGCTCAACCATCTGCTAAGATAACACCTTATGATCCGTCACAGCACCAGTCTCAAGAAACTCAATTGGTTCCATACAACAACAACAATGATCAAGCACTTTACAGTGAATCTAATGAGGATACAGAAGCTTTCGATGCATTGCAGCAAGGGTTTGTCATGATTGCTAGAGCCTTCGACCGATACTCAAAAAATCCAACAATCGCATTCGTACCTCATCAAACACAAGAAATCAGGTTGTTGTTAACAATGGACGTGTTGAAGTTCAGAATTGAGGTAATGTTCGTCAGATGGGCGGTGGTCAAGGATTTAATCCAATGGGAAGGAATAACATGGGTGCTCCACAACAACAAAGAGCTCAAGTGGTTGAACAGGGTAATGCTCAGAATGGGATTAATGGTCTTCGTTGTTATAACTGTAATGAGAAGGGTCACCTGGCTAATGCATGCCCAAAGCCGAGGACTAGAGGCAGTGCTTATCACAAAGAGGCTTTACTTTTGGCTCTCAAGGATGAAGCTGGTGGAACCCTCACAAACAAAGAACATAGTTTTATGGCAGATGCTGACTCAGATGATGATATGGAGGACTTGCAGGCTAATGCATCAGTTATGTTGATGGCAAACATGCACGAACTCCACATGAGTGACACAGGCCCGTGTATGACACGACGGCTTGTCTCAACCGGATCAAACCATATTCATCACGATCTAGTATCTCGGTCAACATCTGAATCCGATGAGGCTCAGAATGTTCAACATGAGCCGTCCCACATCTCATTCCGATGATACTCAACTAGATCCAGTAGTTACATTTGACGATCAAGATGACCTCCTGGTTACCTTTGATAATCAAGTTGACTCCGTGGTTATACTTGAGGATCTGAATAATGATCATGTTGAGACTCACGTTGAACACGCTGAACCTTTGCCTAATCCAGATATTGACCTCTTACTTAATGACCAATGATCCCGAATGGAACAATGTTGTGAACTCAATCAGCAATTAAAAAACAAAAATGCACTGTTAACCAGGGATATTGAATGCTTAAAAAGACAACTCAACGTTTTTAAAACTCAATAAAAACGTGAACAAGTTTTTTAAGTCGCTTTTGCTAAATCTTTCCAAAACGAAAAATCATTAGAACGACAGATACGCGAACTAGTCGCATCCAAGAATGCTTTGTTGTCTCAAATATAACAACTGAAATATGATCATAAACAACAAGTTAACGCTCTTACTTTGGAAACTCAAAAAGCCAAGGCTGAGTTGTTAACTTGTCAAAAATAGTTCTATGAGTACAAAAAGCATTCCACGAAACGAATAGATAACTATCTTGAAGAAATTGTCGACTTACAAAACAAAATCAAAGAGTTTCGAAATGTTGTTTATAAACATGGTGAATCAATCACAACGATTCAAAAGTTTACTTTCAAACCAAATCCAAATGGATATGGACCGAATCTTGCTGATTACAAACCCAAGTTTTCAAACAGAGCATTCAAACCAAATCCTGAAGTTTACAGTGCAGAACATAGAATTGATGATTCCATAATGAGTGTTGTTGAATATAATCGTCAAGAGGAATTAGATGCAGAAGACGAGAGTCGATCAAAATTAGAAAATATTGTTTATAACAAACCATTTAACTATTCAAAAGCCGTCACTTTCGTCGCACAAAAGGATACTTCTAACACACCTTGGGTTATCACACCTATGTCTGAGTCTTCTAATGTTGGTCCCCAACCCAATTCTGCACAAATTAATGGTCCTTTACCTTCACTCAGTGAAGTAAAATCAATACCCTAAAGTCGTCAAATTCTGAGATATTTTGACACTTTCATATCTGACATCAAACTTTGGAACGTGAGATTGAATTTCATTCTGAAATAAAAGTTGAACATTTTCAATCGCCTCAGGCGCGAAAACAAAGAGATATTTTTCAGAAAATAATTTTACCCCATGTTCAAAATTTGAAAAATTGTGAATTGTATTGGGAAAGGGAATTTCATAAGGAACTTGGACTGATGAAAATAGTTTTCGAGAAAACAGAAACATCTATTTCAAATACAAAACGTAAAAAGAAAATGTTACGAAAAGATGTTGATCGACTCTTGGAAGATGTTATATGTGCTGATATCCATAATGTTGTGTTATTACATTCTTTTGCATATGCATTTGATTATATCTCTGCTGATTCTGTTGAAATTGTTGAGAATACTGATACTGTGTCACAAATCAAGTCTTTAAAAGTTGAAAATGAACAATTGATTAACGAGCTTTCAAATGCAAAACGTCGTCTTCAATGGTGTTAAAAAGATTGTCACACTCGTGAACTCGCTTGGCAAAACAAACTCCACCAGTTGCATACCAAAAATCTTAATCCAAAACTTGAGCAACTGGATGATCAAAACGCGTCTTTGAAGTGTCAAATTTCAAAATATGAACAAGAAATTTCAAAAGTTAAAAAGGAATATGGTGTCATATTTGATTTACTCAAAAAGACTCATGCTAAAGCGGATAAAGACCTTGATGATCATCTTGCATACACCAAAGATGTTTTACGACGAGATGGACTCACTCGTTCTGAAAATCTAGATTTGTTACACAGAATCCATGATCTAAAAGCAGAGTTGGTGAAACTTAAGCAAGATAGGGATAGTAACACTGTAGTAACTGCACCTACACAGATTCAAAATGACTCTAAAACATCTAATGACATACCACAAGAAACTAATGTGCTTCCCTATACTGAAACAGGAATAGTTGCCTCTTTTCCCAACGCCCGCACTTCACCGCCTAGAAGCAATACAAGGAAGAATAGGAAGTTGCGACGTAAGAAAAGAACAATAAAGAATGCTGAAGTAGAAGAACACCCTAGGACTTTGAATAAAACTCAAGTTGCACCCACTTTAGATATTGCGTCTGACAAATGTAATGAACAAAGTGATGTAACGAATGTTGAATCTTTAAGTACTCTTAATGCTTTGTTTGAAGCTTCTTGTGTTGGTTGTCATAAAAGCATGTTTTCTGGTTGTCATGATAAATGTGTTGCTAAGACTATCTTGAATCGTAAGCGGAATAATAGAAAATGGAATACCTCTAGGCCCACTAATGCTTCTAAGTCTGTGCTAGGTAAACCACCATCTAGTGTTCCAACTATGATCATTGATGTACCCATAGAACCACCTTCACCTCCTAGGAAGAACTTATCACCTAGTGCATTCACTAAGACCAAAGCTAAGACTAGTTGGAGATGGCAGAAATGGTTACATAATACACTTGGATTTACATGGATACCTAAAATCATTGATATGTGTGTTTCTACTATAACTGCTTCGGAACCCTCTAACTCTTCGGGTTCCACATCTACTTCTATTCCATATGTGTCGTTTGTATGTAATGCAGGTGATACAGATCATCCTTTGGATTGTTGATCGCGGATGTTCCCGACACATGACAGGCAATCTCAAACTGTTATCAAACTTTGTTGCAAAGTTCATTGGCACTGTCAGATTCGGGAATGATCACTTCACAGCTATCATGGGGTACTGAGATTACATCAATGGCAACATCAAAATTAGCAGGGTTTATTATGTGGAAGGCCTCAGTCACAATCTCTTCTCTGTTGGTCAATTCTGTGATGGAGATTTGGAAGTTGCTTTTCGGGAGAAAACTTGTTTCATTCGTGATCTACAAGGAAACGATCTTATGTCCGGCACCCACAATTCAAGTCTTTACAGAATCTCAATGCAAGACATGATTGCTTCATCTCCCATCTGTCTACTTTCAAAGGCAACATCTACAAAATCTTGGCTATGGCACCGTCGTCTCTCACATTTAAACTTTCAAACCATAACCAACCTTGCTCGATACAAACTTGTTGAAGGTCTCCTAAGATTCCGATATTCTAAAGATCACCTCTGCTCAGCTTGTGAACAAGGGAAAAGCACTCGTGCTCACTTTCCTTCAAAGGTGGAACACAGCTCACAGCATGTGCTTCATCTTCTTCACATGGATTTGTGTGGCCCGATGCGCGTGCAGACGATTAATGGCAAACGCTACATATTGGTAATTGTAGATGACTACTCAAGATGGACTTGGGTTTATTTTCTTCGAAGTAAAGATCAAGCTCCACAGATGATCATCACCTTTCTCACGAAAATTCAAGTTCAGCTCCGGAACACAGTCAGACAAATCAGAACATACAAAGGAACTAAATTCGTGAATCAAACTCTTCGTGCATTTTATGAGAAAGTGGGAATTGAGCATCAAACATCTATTGCACGTACACCGGAACAAAATGGAGTTGTTGAAAGATGAAACCGTACGTTAGTGGAAGCTGCAAGAACAATGTTAATCAATGCTAAACTTCCAGATTACTTGTGGGTAGAAGCCGTGTCAACTGCATGCTACACTCAGAATCGCTCAATGATTACCAAGCGCCACAACAAAACACCTTATGAGCTTATCCACAACTGTAAACCGAACCTCAAACACTTTCATGTATTTGGATCCCTCTGTTATCCGAATAATGATCGTGATGACTTTGGTAAGCTCAAAGCCAAAGCTGACATTGGAGTCTTTGTAGGATATTGTGAAAATTCTAAGGGTTTCTGGATCTGGAATCGTCGAACAAGGGAGATTATGGAAACGATTCATGCCAATTTCGATGAGCTTACAGAAATGGCTTCTGAGCATAACAGCTTGGAACCCGGTCATAACCGTTTAAACTTCCCTCAAACCCCATCATCACCTGAACCTAGTTTACAACTAACTCGACGTCAAATGGAACAACTATTTGCTCCTCTGTTTAGTGATGATATTGATGAACGTGCACCAGGTGTATCCAATGTTTCCGCTGCTCAACCTGATCACAATCCAATACCTGATACACCTGCTACAACAACTACTGTTGAGGAAGCACCACCAGTTGATTCTACAGCAACAGTTGAACAAACCACATCCTACGATGCTGAACCAGCTGATGATGTTCTGAACAATGAAGTACCCCCACCTGCAGATTATGATCCAAATGCGTTCTTCAACCCGTTTGCTAATGAAACTGCTGCACCTGATGTTGCAGAATCATCTACAAGCCATTTGAATCCTCCCAATCTGCAGAATGTATATCAACATCAACCTTCCACACATCGTTGGACGAAAGACCATCCTCTTGAGAACATTATTGGTAACCCGAATCAACCAGTCGTAACGAGACAACGTCTTCACACAGACGGTGAACATTGCATTTATGCACTCACTGTCTACCAATCTGAACCTAAAAACATTAAAGATGCAATGACAAAAGACAACTGGATTGAATCCATGCAAGAAGAACTCAATCAGTTTAAACGTCTTGAAGTATGGGAATTGGTTGAAAGACCAACAGGGGTCTTCGTCATTGGTCTCAAATGGATTTGGAAAAACAAATTGGATGCTGAAGGAACCGTAATTAAGGGTTATAGACAGGAAGAGGGTATTGACTTTGAAGAATCATTCGCACCGGTTGCTCGTCTTGAAGTTGTACGGATTTTTCTGGCATTTGCGGCTCACATGAACATCACGGTCTTTCGATGGATGTCAAACCGCTTTCTCAATGGACAACTGAAAGAAATGGTCTACGTTAGCCAGCCAGAAGGATTCGTTGATCCAGAGTTCCCTAATCATGTCTACAAGCTGAAGAAGGCTCTCTACGGTCTCAAACAAGCCCCTCGGGCGTGGTATGATAAGTTATCATCCTTTCTGTTCGCTAATAATTTCGTCAAAGGTTCGGTCGACCCTACACTTTTTATACAGTATCACGGGGCACACATTTTAATTGTTCAAATCTATGTGGATGACATCATTTTTGGGTCAACACATCTAAAATACTCAAACGCTTTTTCAAAACTAATGAAAAAACATTTTGAAATGTCCATGATGGGTGAACTTACGTTCTTTCTAGGACTACAAGTTCATCAATCACCCCGTGGTATTTTTCTAAGTCAGTCCAAATATGCCCTTGAAATTTTAAACAAACATGGAATGACAAGTTGTGATACCTATGCCACCCTAATGGCACACACCAAGAAACTAGACGCTGATTTGCATGGGAAATTGGTTGACCCTACCAAATACCGAAGTATTATTGGGTCTCTCATGTATCTAACAGCAAGCAGGCCTGATATTGTTTTTGCCGTATATCTTTGCTCCCGTTATCAGTCGAGAACAACTGAAACTCACCTCTCTGAGGCTAAAAGAATCCTCCGATACATCAAGGGAACCATTAACTTGGGGATCTGGTATCCGAAGGATTCTGGTTTTAAACTAATAGCTTTTTCAGACGCTGATCACGCAGATGCTTAGATTCGCGAAAAGTACTTCAGGTGTACTACAATTTCTTGGTGATAAACTGGTGTCATGGCAATCGAAGAAGCAGGATTGTACATTGCTGTCATCAACCGAAGCAGAATATGTAGCCATGTCGGCGTGTTGTGCTCAAGTCATTTGGATGAGAACACAACTCAAAGACTATGGTTACGTATTTGACAGAATCCCGATGTACTGAGACAATCGAAGTGCTATTGCGATCTCGTGCAACTCTATTCAATATTCGAAATCAAAGCACATCGATCTTCGATATCATTTCATCAAGGAGCACGTGGAAAATGGTACCGTTGAATTATACTTTGTGGGTACTGAATACCAACTGGCAGATCTTCTCACCAAAGCCTTAGCTCCTGCTAGGTTTAATGAGTTGGTCCACCGATTGGTATGCGGTGTTTGACTCAAGAGGAACTGGATGAACTTTTAAAACATTCTTAAAACCAGTCAAACACCAAAACCTCTTTTGTAAATATTTTTCAAAAACAAAATACAAAAATATAAAATCTGATAAAACAACAAAAATATTCTCATATCTATATTTCTTTTAACATTGCAAGTACAAATCTTTCGTCAACACTTTTCGATTTGAAAATTCAGTATTTTCTTGGGTCAAGTGTTGAGGGGGAGAAAGTAAATATTTTTTTGGTTTCATAAAACCTTGTACTTGCATGTTACTTCATCCCGGTTGTTTCTTTGATAATGGTGGTCACATTTCTGGTATACTGACACTCCCCGGGCTCAAATTTATAAAATTTCATTATTTCTTAAGTCGAGGGGGAGTGTCGTCAAGTTTCTTTCCAAATATCATACTTTGCGTAACCAAAATGGAAGTTATGGGCGTTGGATGAAAATGGTTAAGGTGGAGGGACTGATATCGTCAAAAGCTCAAAGTGTTTTTTAATAAAAACATTTCACTTAATTTTTTCAAAAACATTTACTTCATCTCATTTATTATCCAACCACCATATCCTACGCATAAGAATCCACCTTCAAAACCGTGTTTTTGATCTCGAATTTGTAAGTGTTTTCATAATCTTTGTGGTATTTCAAACAATGGTTTTGATTTGTTTCAAGATCCAACGGCTAGATTTGTGCCTAGGCATGATTTTGTGTTCTACGCATAAGCGTATGAACACATAATCATGTTTGGGTGTTATTTGTTAAAATGGTTGTGTCAAAACGTTTATATAATCACTCTTATTCCATTTCTATCAAACAAATCCACCCAGAAACACGAATTGAACATTTTCAATATTAGGGTTCATATGCGTGAATTGGGTGTTTTTAATTGAGAGTGTATCTGGACTATTAGATGGTCTCATGATGTTGTATGCATGATAAATTAACCTAAACCTTGCTTGAATCTTACCCAGAATCACTAATTTTGTGAAAATTGAAAATTAGGGTTTATGATCGTAGCATTTGGGTATTTTTGATTCGCTTAGGTTTTGATGTTAAAACTTGGATAAAACAACTCATTAGGCTTCTTAGACATCCCAGAAAAAGTATGGTGCAAATCCTATGGCTAAAACTCTTACTCGTAAAACTTGAATCTTAGGGTTTAGTCCTTTACGTGTAAGCATGTTCTACGCATAAACTGTTATAATTGTGACTGCATGTTAGACTAAAAGGGATTGAATGTGATGTTAATTATGGTGTTATGATGAATTTATTTCAGGATTATTACGCGTGAAAATTCAGAATCAAGGTTAATTGAACTCCTACGCATAAGGATCACCTTACGCGTAGAATGTTATGCGTAAGAGAAATCTTACGCGTAACCTTTACGCATAAGGTTCTACAAAGAGGACTACGCATATCCTGTGAAGGATATGCGTAAACAGTAACCTTTACGCATAAGGTTCACTCTTACGAGTAAGCCTTACGCGTAAGGTTCCACATACGCTTACGCGTAAGCTCTATGCCTAAGACTCTCTTTTCCTACGCATAACATTTCTTACGCGTAAGTCGAGATCCTACGCATAAGCTTATGCTTACGCGTATTACCACTCCTGTTTACGCATAAGCTTGGAATTTTACGCCTAAGCCTTAGATCAACCAAAATTATGAATCGTTACGCGTAAATACTTGTAAATACTTGTAAATAAATAAATCATAACGTCACGAAACCAAAATGTCATTAATAAGCTTAAATGGTTAATAAGTTGTGAAAATAAGTGAAAACTTGGACTTTAAAACTCAAAGTTAATCTACTCACGAAACTTATCACGACGTCTTTGGACTATTGGACCAACAAGTAACATTGGACTCGTAACAATCATTGACATATCACATTCAATAAATAGACAATAAAATCAACTTTTGACTAACATAATGTCTTTCGATATGTTGGTTCTTTTGGCTAAATATCTTTCAGATCACGATATGGATGTTCTAATGCAAAATGTGGATGCACCAAATGTTCTCACTTTTGAAGACATCTTCCCCGACAGTTACACAATGAAGATTGGAAAGAATAACCTCAGAGTTGATTTTGATAATTTCACTTGTTCCGAGTCTTCGTGTCAGATTGCAGTGGATATTCTGAAGACTCACCCTTACCAGAACATGCTCACAAGTTCTGCTACTGTGCCGGAGATCTACATTCACCAATTTTGGAATACAATACAAAAGGTTAAAGGTCAAAGTGCTGTGACAGTGACGCTCAAACAAGTCACCATCACGCCAGCAGATTTGAGGGCTATTCTTCTTATTCATGTCATCGAGCCTACTGAATACAATGCTACTCCAACTGAAGAGGTCGCTCTCCAGTTCATGGTCGACATCGGCTATGATGAAGCTGCCGGGGTAATCACAAAGCACTCATCTGTGGATCTTAAGAACATTCCCCACCATGGAGAACCTCTACATCATGATTGCCAAGTCAGTTTCTTGACGTGACAGTGGTTTTGAGCATCCAAAGCTCATGGAACTACAAATATTTTGAGCCATGGTCAACATGAATCATATCGAATTTGCAGCTCTGATATGGGACGACAAGATGTCATACCTTAAAAAGCCTGGCACCAAAATCCCTTACATCAGATACACCAAATTGTTGATCCAAAGGGCTCTAGGGAATAATCCTGATATTCCCTTGAGACTTGATGACCCCAAAAATCACTCTGTGTTGCTTGAGCCCACACTCAACGTTGTTAGATTCAAGGACTCAACGACAAAGAAACAAGGTGCGGTATTACCAGATTGCCTTCTCACTGCTAATATCAAGGAACTACAATCATACACACGTTATTTGGAAGCAGTTGCATTAGGCAAAGTGGGATTCATGGATGAAAAATCTTCTGGCACATGTGTTAGGAAGACCAGGAGAGGCAGTGCAGGAAGTGTTACGAGCACTAAGAGTATTAGAAGGTATCCGAAGATGAGTCCTTCCCGTAAAAGGAAAGTTCCACTAAAAGAGGCAATCCCTATTCCCAAACCTGAACCGCAACAAAAGTTAATGGACGAGGACTCAGAGGACACTGAAACGGACGAAGAGGTCATCTACTCTGAAACTCCAATCGATGATACTTTGACAGTAGCAAAACCTCTAAGTCCAAAAGCTGATAAAGGTAAAACCCCAGTTGTTGAGCCAGAAGAAGAGGAGAGCTCGGATGAAGAACAACTGGACAGAGACTACATGAAAAAGGTGAAGAATTTAAGACTCCAACATGTTGCTCAGGAATTTACCCATGAACAAACTCGTGGCCCTGGAGGGTCAAGTGGTGGTGCACTATCTACACCGTTCCGGCGCGTTAATCAACCCGATAAGGAACTGGTACCACCACCCACCTAACAACAACAAAGGCAACTGGAGGATACTATCACTTATGACTTTGAGGAACCGGAAAAGGAGAAGTCTGAGAAAATTCCTGATGAAGATGCTGAGGTTGCAGCTAAATAAAAAGCAGAAAAAGAAGCTCAAGCTCAAGCAGATGAAGAAGCCGGGGATTGAGGTGAAGAAATGGCTAAATCTGGAAAAGATGACGAAGTTGACTATGATGATTTTCTTCTAGATAGTCCAGCACACTTCAAGGAACTAACTTCTGAGCCACCAAAAGACCCTGAGCCTCCTCATGTCTCATCTTCATCAGACTCATCCTCTCATTCATCTCCACCACCATCCAAAGGCACAACTAGATCCGCATCCAAGTCAGTAAAGAAACCAACCGACTCTTGGATATCCCGGGCTAAGACAAAGATTGTCAAAGCTGTCAAGCAAGTCAGGAAGAAAGACGTGAACAACAAAAAGCTGAATCAACTCGCTGACAGGATCAATCTTCTACAAGACGGGATAGACAAGATGTTGAGTGAAAGGGAGCAGATCCAGAAGTTTCTCAAACGTGATGTCCAAGGGGAAATGAACATGATGATTAGGGAATATACCCATAAGTTCCTTCTCGACATTGTTCCTGGCGTGACAAAAGAGATGTTCACCAGACAACTCTATCTGAATCTCATGCAGTTGGCCAAACAAACAATCAAATCAATGCCCTTAACTGTGACAATCAACCCAACTGAGCCTACAGCTTTCTCTGATGCAGAATTGGGGTCCAAGCTTGTACTTAAAATGTCAAAATGATCTGGAACATTTACTTCTGACGAAGGTAAACTGTTTGAAGCATTGCTGGATTACCAACTTAAAACAGGATGCAGAGCGGTAGCTGAAATGGCTAAACGTCCTAGAGACGATGATGATGTGGATAAAGACAAAGAGCCTAAAAGCCCAAAGAAAACTGGTGAATCATCCTCTATGCCACCACCACTCCAAAGGACTCCAACCGAAACAAGATCTCCTCCACGTTCGACTACAACAGATAAACCTCAGGACTCTGAGTTACCACCTCACACAGAGAAAACCGGTGATCATTTCGAGTGCACTGGTGGTGACGATGAAGAGATCCCAGAGCCCCAACAACAACCCACCTCTCCCGCCACAACAAAGAAACCAGAATCCTCCTCAAAGCCAAAGAAGAAGAAGACAAAGACCAATGTTGTCTCATGGCTAGACGAAGATGACACCGCAAAATATGACTGGTTTTCTACACTTGTTGATGCTACTCCCTCATTACCTGAAGGTCAAGAGATGGTAGATGGCCATACTATGGAGCATGTGAAGCTGATTCAAGAACAGTTTAGAGAGAAGAAGATGACTAAGGATGAGCTTAGGCGAATTAAGAATGAAGCCTTCCAACTGCTTAAAGACAGCTCAGAAAGTGCAATTGAAGTTGAATACCATCTCGAAAACATTGCACGAGCTATGTCAAACAATAACGATTGGCTCAATCCTGAAGCTAACATCGACTTCACAAGACAAGACAAAGCTCCATACTACACAGACTGGAGCAGACCACTACCAATAATTGGCCGACTGGATCAACCTCAAATTCCATACCGTTACTTCTTCAACAATGACCTCGAGTTTCTTCTACACGGTAGCGATGTTACAAGGAAGTACGCTACGTCACTCACATTTCCTTTTCCAGCAGCAATCTATTCCAACAATCCAGCCATCGAGGAAGAAGCCTCACATATGTTTGTTGCCAAAGTGGAAAAGTATGACCTTGATTCGATGTATGGGATTCATCATTGGCCTGAACGCCGAAGAATCTTCTACAAAAGTCGCGAGGTTCAAAATCGAAGAAGGAAGTGTTTAGTGATAAACGGATCATTGCCATTAAGCATGTTACCCCTTCGTCCGGTGGGACTACACATTTCTCAAGAACATTGTGGTCAAACGACAAGACGAAGAGGACTATGACTTCTGTGAAGCGGACTTTCCGAGACTGTCGCTAAATGACATTGAAGATATGTATCTCGCTAAGGTGCAAGGACGAATGCGACATTTCTCCTCAACTGTCCAACGCGAATACATCAAGTCATTACTCATCTTCATCAGAAGCATTGTGATCCAAGAACGTATAGAAGACATACAACTTGCCGTGGAATCTTATCAGAAATGCGTCAATCTCACCAAACCTCAGCTACACCTTCCCGACATAAACCAACTTGCTCAGTACACCCTCATCAGCAAACCATTTGGAGTAGTCTATCGTAGTGAACTACACAGAAATTGCTTCATGGCGTGCAAAGAGCTTCATAAGTTTGGGGATCACACATTGAAGAAAGTCAGGGACGGGTTAGCTTATCGGTTAAAGGCGATACAAGAAGGCATTGGTTCACCTAAGAGACGAAATTCGAGGGAAAGAAGGTATGTGAAGAAGATCATCACGCGGATTGATGAAAGGTTGTTCAGAAGGGATCGCCTTAACTCGGAGAGTTTCTAGGTGGTCGTCCCCAAAGATATCTCTCACAGGCTATCAATGTCCAGAAAGCATTCCCGGAGTTATTGCTGGACTACCTGATTCTCTTGGTAACCCTTGATTTGTTTCTCTAACTTTTCATTTGGATGTGTGATTTTTTATGACAATGGCTTGTGCACACATAACAGTGTACAACCCGTTCTTGTAATGAAAGGACCTTGTGGTACGCTTCAGTGCAAAATCCTATAAAAGGAGCGAAAGCTTCTTACTTTTGAGTAAAACTAATCAAAACTTTCATTTTTCAAAGTGTTGCTCAAAAGAACAAGTACTTCCCCTTATAATCTTCGAAACCTCAAAAGTTAACATCACTTGTTGAGGGGGAGTATTTGATTAAAAACTTTGTTCACAAATTGTTCTTCATGGTAATCTTCCCACAAAACTCGAAATGGTCATATTCAATATCAAAATTTCATCAAAAAAAACATTTATATGCCATTTTTGAGGGGGAGAAAAATTATGTGATAAGAAATATGTTGTGAATTGCAAATGAATCGTCGTGCCAAACAGACTTAACCAATGAATTGACGAGATCTTAAATGTTAGTAACTCGAAAAGACTTGTCCGGGACGGGTAATAATTTCAAGCTAGCTCGCTAGTGATGTAAACGTGTCTCGCAAAGGACTTGTCCGCGTAGAATGTACCATTCGAGAAACTCTTGGTTGACATGAACTTTGACGGGTTTGACAACCTTTCGAGGTTTGTCCACACCTTCAAGGTAGTTATTAGAGCTAGTTGTCACCTAAAAGCTGACAATGCAACTCTTTAACTATGCAACGTAACCGTGTCTCGCGGGGGATTGTCTATCATGAGTTGATCAATTCAAAAGTGCGCGCTCTTCTCTTACCGTGCAAATTTCTGTCAAAATACTTAAGCACGTGTGGAGGGGGAGTATTTATGCAAAATATTAAACTCTCAACAGTGGTATTAAATGTTTTTACTCACAACCACTTTGAGAGATTTTCATGAAAATGGTTTTATGGCAACATAGGTTAGTCATGGTGTTATAAGGTGACTAAGGTTAGGAATTACCGTCCTATGATACGCCAGAGCCGGAGGGATCTACCCAAGGACAACACCAATAGTTAGAATTAGAAGTCCTTAGGTATGATTATAAAAAGGAGAAATTGAGAATCGGAGAAAGAAGGAGTTGAAGAATTAAACAGAAAAGTAAAGAAAAGGGTGAAAAGAAATAGCCCTCCAGATTATTCAACTTAGGGCAGAACCCGGGTTCAATTCATATGCTACTGGTTGTCACTTGATGACACCGGTATTGAAGATTAAAGTCGTCATGGACCCGGTGGCGATGCACTAAACCTTCTTAGCCACTCAAGTTTCTCTCAATGAAGCTTATTTCATTCTCACAAGGAACCCTACGTAAACTATCGGCTTTCTCTTAGAGATTGCTGGTATTGAAGAAGGAGACCCTATCCCTAGTCTCCACTCAGGAAAACCAAAGCGCACTATTGAGTCTAGAGCCACGAGATTCATCAAAAGATCTCTTAGGTACACTTGAAATTTCATCACTTGTCGTTCAACAATAAGGACGCAAGTGATACAATTATAGAGTCCTACACGATCTTAGCAGCTGTCGAGAACATTTATGAGGGGGTCACACATGTGATCCTCAGTGATTGAAGGGAAACTCCTGCCGGGTCAACATCAAAATACGGCAACAGTCACTTCGGTAACTCCTTGGGGTTACGCTTAGTGTGTCCCAAACGGTCTACATCGGTAGGGGTGATGCTTCGGTGTACCTCAGTGACTCATCTAAACTGTAGGTGTACTTCGGTACACCGCGTTATCTCACTTGTGGGACTTCAGTTCAGGAACAACCTTTGTGAGAATTAGAGTTGTGTTTTCACACTATGTGTTAACACTCTCGAGTTCAAACTTGTAAGTGATGGATTATTTCTAACCCATGTTTTATGTTTTCTTCTTATGGATGCTTGCGGGTAGAAAAGACCGTGCAGATTCTTCACATGCTCATACCTACAACATCACTAATTGAAGTTCTCTCAAAAGGCAACACAAAGTCAGAATGATTCTTCATCAAAGTCAAAGAATCTACAAAGTTTTAAGACTAAGAGAACTACATCAGTACTGTAATCCAACGTTAAAGAGCGTGTGAGCATGTTGGAGAAAGACGTGGAGACACTGGAGCAACGAAGAGGACCTGATGCAGACAACCACAACATACTATCACTTCCATCACAAAGAACAAAGATCAAAGAACAAAGAATATGAAGACGTCAAAGCAGAATACTTCAAAAGAAACAATTTCCCTACACTAGGGAGATTATTCAAATCAAGGCACTTCTTCTCATAAGAAAGAAGAATGTCAGAAGACGTCAAAGCTACTATTACATCAACACCTACAACGTTTAAAGATCAAATCATCAATCACTAACACTTAGGGGGAGATTGTTGGAATCACTCCTAAACTAGAATTCAAGTGTTAGTAATTAATATGTAATATTTAGCTTAATTATGGCTTTTATGTTAGTAATCAAGGCTAGGCTCATGTAGAAAGCCCATGAGCCTATCCAAAGCCCAATTAGAAAAGGATGGTAACTTGGTGTGTTGCCCTAGTTCCCTCCTATAAATAGGATTGTAAACCTTCTTTTGAAGGTTGGTTGTTCACTTGCACTCAAATCCTACGCATAACCTTTCTATTTCATTCGTGTGTTTGTGTCTTGTGTTCATCCGCTCTACATCTTGTCTATATTTCTTCTATTGATGCTTGTGTTACAAATATGGGAACCTAACACCCTCCTTCACGAAATCCGTGAGGAATGGGTTGCTTACACTTGATGTATGTAACATCTCTTAAGATTGCAAACATTCCATGTCCGTGGGATCAGATTCCCCGCACGGTCCTTTAGCTTGTATGCGCCTTTTCCTAATGCTTCCGTGACTACGTAGGGTCCTTCCCATTTAGGTCCTAGCTTTCTCCTTCTTGGCATGACTTGCATCATTGTTCCGATATACTAGGTCTCCTGGTTTAAAACTTGTATTTCGGACTCTTGAGTTGTAATATTTATCCATCTGTGCCTTGCTTTTTGCTTCACGTATTGCCGCTTGTTCTCTTCTTTCTTCAAGGAGGTCCAAGTTCATTTCCAGCACCTCGTCATTTTCGTCTATGTTTGCTTTTGCCGTCCTCTATGTGGGCATCCCTATCTCAGCTGGTATGACAGTGTTAGCCTTAATAGTTTTATTAGAAGTGATGGTCATTCACGTTTAGGAACTTTGTAACGTGTGTTAGATATCGTGATAGAATAGTCAACGGGCTCGTGGATTGGACTAAGCTAAATGGGTATTAGTTTAGTTAAGCTAGCCTTATATCAATCCATGTCCAATCCAATCCAAACGAGCCCATGCCAAGCCCATTAGGGCATCTAGTTACTTGTACTATAAATACCCCTCAAGTATGTCATTTGAGGGGTGTGCTTGAGTGTGTGTGTGTGTGTTTTCCTTTGAAGCAATATACAACTTATTGTTTTCATCTTCTTTCCTTTATCTCTCTAAACACATACACGGTTTTATACATACATCAAGTCACCACGTTCCAGTCTTCATCTTTCTTACGCATAACCGTTTGTGTTTAGTATCATACGCATAACTTGGGTTACGTGTGTTGGGTTTGCTTGGTAAAGTGATAAGGTTGATATATCTTAGGTCTTACAATTGGTATCAAAGCTATCCTATTATTGGTAAAGTGAAATTGGTATCAATCACCTAACAATGGTTTAGGAGTGTTTGTGTTTGTTTTGAAGGTTGGTACTATACGCGTAGCTTCGTTATAAAAGTTGTCATGCTTAAAGCTTTAATTTTTGCACTTAAAAATTCAAGATTCTTGTGGTTTAAGGTTTATTTGGTGCTAAAGTTTCAGTTTTTTGCAAAAAGTTCGAAGCTTTACGCGTTTTGGTTAAGTTTTGAACTCGTATTTGGTTCTTTGGTCATTTCTACTCGTAACTTTTCTAAGCACGTTGGGTGAAAAAGGTCAACATTTTTGGGTTATTCGAGTGTTTTAAGGCTATCTGTGCAAGAGAAATCGTTTGAATAGTTGGAAATTTTTTACGAGTAGGTCAAAACCCTAGTTCTACTCGTAAGAAAGTCAACTACGAATAAGGTCCTACTCATAACTTTTGGTGCGATTCTTCGAGCTTTAATCGGTTACTCGGTGCTTCCTCACTTGGATAAGTGTGTGAACACTTCGACTTGTGGATATCCCTTACGCCTGTTGTGGCAGTTGTAAAGGATTTTGGTTTTAACCTAAGTTTACGCATAAGCATAAACTCTTACGAGTAGAACTCTACGCATAAGATCACACTTAAGCGTAAGGTTTTACGACTAAGTTTTTGTCTCGCGATAAGCCTAAGGTTATGCGTAAGATACTTTCTACGCATAAGAATCCTACGCCTAAGATCCTACGCATAAAGATCCTACGCATAAGATCCTACGCCTAAGCACCAATTCTACTCGTAACTCCTTCTCTCTAAGTCTACGCCTAAGCTTTAAAAGGTGGTTATCTTCAATGGACATTCATGCAGCCGGTGCCGAAAACCGACCTCCTATGTTGGCAAAAGGTGGTTATCTTCAATGGACAAGTCGAATGCTCCGCTACATCAAGACCAAACCTAATGGCAAACTCATGATTAAATCCATTCAGATGGACCCTTCAAGCCTCGACAAGTTCATGTACCTCGAAATGCTTGATGCAACACCTCCCATCCCACCATCCTCTCATCTTCAAATCTGAATCGAATACACTGAAGAGGATCAGAAACAAGTCGATGCAAATGACATGGCAATTCATATTGTCCAACTGGGTTTACCAATAGACATTTTGCTTGCATAGGCCAGAAACTGCGATATGTGGGAACGAGTTAGACGACTATGTTATGGAACAGAAATTGGTAAACAAGACATGGAGAACAAGTTGCTAACTGAATGGGAGAAGTTTACATCTACACCAGGAGAATCCATTGAATCCTACTATGGAAGGTTTTGCACTTTGATGAATGAGCTTATCGGAAACAAGTTGGCACCCAGAACAATCGTTCAAAACATCAAGTTCCTGAATAATCTTCCAGAAGAATGGGGACGATATGTCACTATTGTCAACCAAACAAAAGACTTACATCGGGTGAACTTTGATCAACTAAACGATTTTCTTAAACAAAACCAAGCGGCGAATGAAGTCGGCAAGAAAGATTGGCAAAGAATCATGATCCATTGGCACTCATTGTAAAGACTCAAACTCCAGTGAATAGACAACAACAAGCTTCATCATCTTCCACTAACAACAACTTGCGGCAATACATTCCACAACCACAAGTCATTTATCCCTCAACAACATGTCTATCCACCAGAACAACAAGTCATTCAACAACAACAGTATCCACAATACCAGAACAAGGAATCACGGATCCCGAAACGAACAAGAAAATGCTTGCTACAGGTATTTTCTTTATTGGATAAAACATTTCGCAATGCATGGGTAATCAGGCGGTTCCGTATCGGTAATCGGGTCGGTCATATGTTGAAATCGATGGAATGAATGTTGGGAATAGAAAGCATGGGTAATCGAATGGCAATGTTGCAGCTCCGTAGTTGAATTATGGAAATATTAATCAGGGTAATCGGTTACGGTTACAACTGTCAGGAGTGGGTCACATGGCAAGGAATTGTCCTACTGCCAAAAGAAGGATTTTGCGTATCTTCGAAAGCTATCCTGTTAGCACAAAAGGCGAAATCGGAATGCGTTGAGTGCCGAGGAACATGATTTTTTCGCTATTATGGATGATTTGGAAGACCGAGAGGACATCAATGCAAACTACGTCTTCATGGCAAATCTTCAGGAGACTAAGTATGACACTGCCTCTGACGCACCTCCTATCTATGACGCAAATGCAGTATCTAAGGTACCAATCATTGATCCATGCTATAACAATGTCATATGTGATGTGTTTACTCATGACGAACGCATTCGCAGGCGCCAACAACTACTTATGATACATACATGGACAATCCGAGTTGTAGCAATACTAACTCTGAAACTCCAGATGTGAATCCTAGTGGAGGCTGTGTGGCACAAAATACTGAGACTGATGAGGAAACACGTGCTTATTTTGAATCATTAATCAATAACTGTGGCATTGAAATTGAGAAAGTTAGTAAGGTCAATCGCGAGGTTAAGGCCGCGAATAAGAAATTGACCGCTGAGCTTGAGAGTTACAAGGAGCACGCCAAAGCCTATGAATTTCATACAAACAAAATGTCCGAATTAGAAATTGGTTATCGAGATTCTGTTTTAAGAGAAAAACAATTGCAACTCAAGTATGACACACTTGATGTGAATTTGAACTTGAAAATAAAATCTTTAAACAAGGAAATTTCTGATATAAATGACCAACTTTCTAAACAAAAATCACTGTTTTCGATCTAGAAAAGAGAAGAAAACATTGTGATTCTTTGATTTTTCAAAACGAAGATTCTCGTTCTTGATGAAATTCTGGAAAAAAATGAGAAAATTAAAGCTTTGGACAATTTGCTTCTCACAACGGGTCATTCAGATAAAACAAACAAGATGCTTTCAAACCAAGTAAATCAGCGTTTTCATACTTCACATAAAATGGCACTTGGTAACGACCCTTCTTCGTTCCTCAAGAAAGCTCAGAAATCTCAGAAATCTCATAATGTGTTAAACAATGGAAATGTTTTGCATAAACCCATAATTGTTCGTGATTCTCTTGAAACGTTGGAACTATCTGAGGAGAGTAGATCAAAAATGAAACAAAAGAATCCAGATCTTAAACCGATTGATTATAACAAATGGAACAAAATTAATGGAATTACTTTTGTTAATCAAAAGGAACAATCAACGTTTTCCACCACACCAAGTGTTTCAAACAAAGTGTCAACACCCGGTTTCAAAACCGCGAAACCGGTTGTAGTTTCCAAATATCTTTCGAAAATCGAACAAATGTCTTCAAACAATCCTTTTAACACAAGTGATACTAGAAGCATTTTAGATGACGTTAAAACTAGAATTGGGTATCTTCAAGAGACTGTCAAGTCTAAAACCAATATTACAACTAACATCGGTATACTCGTCATGATGACGAAACAAAAGAGTTTTTTAAAACCCAAATTGCCCCTCCGTTAACGCCATCGATGCGAGGGTAATTCATGTTGAACAATCACTTTTGAAAGAAACGAGTGACTTTGTCAAGGACCATAAATCCCTTGTAAAGCAAGCTAATGAAAGTATTGAACACATCAAAGTTTTGGAAAAACTCAATGATTCTTTCTTCGAAGATGTTATGACTACCGATATCATGTCCATTATCTTACAAACATATTCTGTTGAAGATCATGAAAGACTCCATTCTGAGACCTCCGCAATTGTTTCAAAATATGAAAATGCTCTTGCAAAACTTGAAAAAGAAAACGTGTCCTATTTTAAACAACTTGATCGAAAATCGGAGGAATGCAAGTATGACAAACTGTCGTATGAGCGTGCTTACAAGGACATGAAAGAGCAAAATGATCTTTTGAGTGCTCAACTGGGAAGTCTAAAAGGAAAGGTTGTGGATACTAAGTTTGCAAAACCATTGACTGAGGAGAAAACAAATGTTCCCAAACCGGTTTTCAAACCAAAAATGTCTATTTCTCAGCCTCCTCCAATAGTCAATGAGAAAAATTATTTGTCAAAAACAGTCACTCCACGGTCCACCTGCCTTTAAAAAGAGAATTTTAAAAGTTTTTGAAAAAGATAAAGCGGTTTTTGAAAAACCAAAAGTGATTACACCCGCATTTCTAGGAATAGTACACGGAATGTGACAAAAATCCAGTTAAAGAATCTGTCGGTTCTAACAACATGGTCAACAATCACTATCTTGAAGAAGCTAGGAAAAAGGCAATGACTCAAAAAGACGAAATTCTTGGTGCAACATCTAGGGTGATGAATTCTACAAGATTTCAAGGCACTGCTAGTAGTAGTAAACCATTACCTAGGAACACTCTACAAAAGACTAGGGATTGGCTTACATCTAAGAGTAGTTGCAAAAAAGAAAATGCTATGCCCTTAGAAAACATCACTAGGAATTCTAAGTCTTTTTCGAACAAGAATCAATTTCCAAAAGACTGTAGTGACAAAGTTAAAGCTGCTGTTTTAAACAAGAATATTGAATTTGTCTCTACTACATGTAAAAAATGTGTCTTTTCAACTAATCATGATGCATGTTCCTTACAATATCTCAAGAAAGATAATTCTCGTGCCGAGGCACAATCCACTAAGACACCAAATAGAAACAAACCAGGTGACAAGATGAACATCAAAAGGAAACCTAATAGGTGGATCTCTTCAGGAAGTAGTTTTTCTAAAAAAGAGTCTTCCGCTGCATTTGATAAGAAAACAACTCCTAGATCTTACCTTAGGTGGAAACCCACGGGAAAAGTTTTCAACAAAGTAGGTCTTAGATGGATTCCCATAGGAAAGATTTTTGATACTTGCACCAACACATATAGTAGTGAAAATCATCAGGATAAGGAAGTAGAAACCACTACAACCGTTGATAGTGATCACCCTCACCGTGAGGAATCGTATACTTCTAACACTGTTATTTGTGAAAACTCTTCTTCTTTGGTTGCAGGTGAATCAAATATCTCTGAACCCAGCTCATCAGAGGGTTCTAATTCTGTAAACTCTTCTTCTTCATTCTCTCTATCTTCTATTTTTGATTTTCCATTTCTTTTATAAAACCAACAAAAACAAAATACAAAAATAGAAAAAAAATTTCAAAAAATACAAAAACAATATAAAATCAAAAAATCAAAAATATTCTTCTCACGACATGTCTCTCGTATAATCGATATTCTTTACGTTTCTAGAAATGTCATTCAACAATGATACGGGTATGTACAGATGCTTGAGCGAGAGTTATTCTTTAAATGTTTTCTAAAATAATGGCTTTTGTATACTTCAGTACGAAACCCGGACTTCAACATAATGGCTTCTGGACACATCAGTTCAGGACCCACACTTCAAAGAAAGGAAAGTGCTTATCAAAATCAAAGATTTTTAAATATTTTTTCAAGCACTATTCCTAAAATCATAATGGCTTGTAAGTATTTCAGCTTGCAACCCAATCTTTAAAGAAAGGAAAGTGCTACGCCAAATCGATTTTCATAAATATCGAGCACTTATCCTAAAAAAAATGAAGATAATTTTTCTCTAAATATCTTCAAAAGATTTTCAAAATCTTCTTCTCATCTTGCGTACCATTGATTCGAAATTTTTCAAAAAGATTTTTCAAAATCTCTCACATTTGGTACCAAGATAACTCCCTCTAAACCCTTAATTGATTCTAAATTTTCTGTATGAAAAATATGCTTTCGTTAAGGGGGAGTATAAAACCAAAGTTGTTCCAAAATTCATGCTAAATCAGTTTCTCTCCAAATGCTTTCCGAAAAACGTATCTTTTAATCATTTTGTTTCAAAAACATCATAGATATGCTATTTTTGAGGGGGAGAAACGTGATTAAAAGCTGATCAAAAATGTTTTATGATCGGTGTTTGAATCTCAAATGAGCTCGACTCAGTCGAAACCAATGAATTGACGAGTAATCAAAGTCAGTAAATGTACCATTTCGAGAAACTTGTGATAGACATGAACTTACATGGGTCTAACCTTCTTTTCAAGAAGTGTTTACAACTTCAAGATGGTTATTAGAGCTAGTTGTCACCTAAAAACTGACAATGGAACTCTCTAACTAGGCAACGTAACCGTGTCTCGTGGGGAATTGTCTATCATGAGCCGATCAATTCAAAAAGTGCGAACTCTACCATTTATGTGCAGATTTCTGTCAAAACTTATAAGCACATGTGAAGGGGGAGTGTTTCTGAAAATGTAAAACTCGCGGAGTGTCTCAAACATGTTTTCTATCATAACCACTCTGAGAGATTTTCAAGAAAAATGGTTTTATGGCAACATGGGACAGTCATGGAGTTATAAGGTGACTAAGGATAGGAAATTCGTCCTATGATCCGCCAGAGCCGGAGGGATCTACCCAAGGACAATACCCATAGTTAGTATTAGAAGTCCTTAGGTATGATTGAAAAAAGGAGTAATGTGAGAAAGGAGAAAGAAGGGGTTGAAGAATTAAAAAGAAATATAATGAAAGGGTGAAAAGAAATAGCCCTCCATAATCAACCTTAGGGCAGAAACCGGGTTCAATACATATGCTACTGGTTGTCACTAGATGACACTGGTATTGAAGACAAAGACGTCATGGACCCAGTGACGCACTGCACTAAACCTTCTAGCCACTCAATTCCTCTTAAAAGGATTTGTTTCATTCTCACTGGGAACCTTACATAATCTATCGACTTTCTCTTAGAGATTGTTGATATTGAAGAAGGAGACCCTCTCCCTAGTCTCCGCTTAGGAAACCAAAATGCACTATTGAGTCTAGAGCCACGAGATTCATCAAAAGATCTCATAGGAACACTTTACATGACATCGCTTGTTGTTCATCATTAAGGACACAAGTGATATATTCTAGAGTCCTACGCAGATCTTAGCAATCTGCCAGAACATTTATGAGGGAGTTACAACAATAATCCTCGTGATTGAATGGAAATTCTGCCGGGTCAACATCAAGCGCCACAGCAGGTCACTTCAGTAACTCTCCGTGGATTACGCTTAGTGTGTCTCAAACGGTCTACAGTCGTGAGGTGATACTTCGTGTACCTCACGACTCATCTGAACTGTAGATGTACTTTGGTATATCGCGTTATCTCACTTGTGGGACTCCGTTCAGAACGGCCTCTATGAGAATAAGAGACGTGTTTTCACACTATGCTGTTAACACCCTCGAAATTCAAACTTGTAAGTGCCGGAATCCGCTTATTACTAACCTGTTTTATGTTTTCTTATGGAAGCTCCGGAGCGGATGGATCGTGCAGATTCTCTACATGCTCATACCAACAACACATGAAAGTTCTCAGCAAAATCAATGGAAACACAAAGTTAAAATTGATTCTTCGTCAATGTCAAAGAATCTACAAAGTTTAAAGACTCGAAAACTTCATCATTGGTAATTCAAAGTCAAATAGAAGTGTGAGCATGGTGGAGAAAGACGTGGAGACACCTAACCAACGAAGTTGACAATGGCAGACAACCACATTATCTGATCACAAAGCATGAAGGAACAAAGATTCAAGACTATTCTATATCTACACACAAAGTTCAAGCTCGAGAAAAGTAAAGACCTTATCAAGTGGAGCATCATTTGAATGACCACCCCTTAGGGGGAGATTGTTAGCCTTAATAGTTTTATTAGAAGTGATGGTCATTCACGTTTAGGAACTTTGTAACGTGTGTTAGATATCGTGATAGAATAGTCAACGGGCTCGTGGATTGGACTAAGCTAAATGGGTATTAGTTTAGTTAAGCTAGCCTTATATCAATCCATGTCCAATCCAATCCAAATGAGCCCATGCCAAGCCCATTAGGGCATCTAGTTACTTGTACTATAAATACCCCTCAAGTATGTCATTTGAGGGGTGTGCTTGAGTGTGTGTGTGTGTGTTTTCCTTTGAAGCAATATACAACTTATTGTTTTCATCTTCTTTCCTTTATCTCTCTAAACATATACACGGTTTTATACATACATCAAGTCACCACGTTCTAGTCTTCATCTTTCTTACGCATAACAGTTTGTGTTTAGTATCATACGCATAACTGTTACGTGTTTGTGTTGGGTTTGCTTGTTAAAGTGATAAGGTATACGTGATAAAAGGGGCTTTACAGACAGCTTCCTTTCCGTATGTTAACGAGAATGGAGTGTCTCCATTGCTATATTTGATCATTGTGTGATGTGCCCATAGGACGTGCGATAATTCATCTAACCAGTTTTTGCTTTTTTCTTCCAACCTAGCCTTTATGCCTTCCCCTAGGCTTCTGTTTGCTCTTTCAACTTGTCCATTTGCTTGTGGGTGTTTTACTGAAGAAAAGTGTTGCTTTATATCCATTTTTTCACACCATTCTTTAAATGGGTTGTCTTGGAATTGTTTTCCGTTGTCAGATATTATTTCTCCCGGGAGTCCGAACCTGCATACAATGTTTTCCCACACGAATTTCTTGATCTGATTTCCTGTTATGGTGGCTAACGGCTTTGCTTCTATCCATTTTGTGAAGTAGTCTATTGCTACTATGAGGAATCTGACTCTCCCAGGCCCTTCTGGTAGAGGTCCTGCAATGTCGATTCCCCACTTGTGGAATGGCCATGGGGAAGTAATGGGCGTTAGATTTTCTTATGGATCTTTTGGAACTGGCCTATGCACCTGACAACTTTTGCATGCTTGGATTATTTTCCTAGCATCGCCGTGCATGGTAGGCCAGTAGTATCTGGTACGCAGGGCTCTAGCCACTACGGACCTTGTCCCTGCTTGCATGCCGTAAGATCCTTCATGAATTTCTTGTAACACGTAGTTAGCTTGAAGGGGCCCAACGCACCGTAAACATGGTCCAAGAAAAGATTTCTTGTAAAGTATCCCATTGACTACTGCAAATCTTTGTGATTTTCTTCTAATTTCTCGTGCTCTCTCTTTTTCCTCTGGGAGTGCTTCTTTTGTCAGGTATTCATATATTGGTGTCATCCACGTATATCCCTCTTCTTCCATAGTTGCTACGAGCGGCATTTCTTCTATTGACTTTTGACCAAGTTCTTCCACTAGTACTTGCTTTTTTAGATGTGCAAAGCTAGTAGAAGCCATTTTGCTTAGGGTGTCTGCCTTTTTTGTTTTCGCTTCTGGGTACTTGTTTGATTGAGAACGTTTGAAAGTTCTTTAGGAGTTCTTTTACTTTTTCCAGATATTGAATCATTCCTAGTTCTTTTGCAATGTATGTTCCATTGACTTGATTTGCCACCAGTTTTGAGTCTACATTTGCTTGCACGTTCTTGACTCCCATTTTTTTTGCTATCTGTAATCCTGCTATCAAGGCTTCATATTCGGCTTCGTTGTTTGTTGTGTTGAAACCGAACCTTAGAGCATGAGTAAACTCTGTCCCCTGAGGGTCCGTCAGTATGAGGCCTGCTCCGCAACCGTCTATGCAAGATGAGCCATCCGTGAACAGGACCCATGGTTACGTAAGTTCCTCCACTTCCATTGGTTCATCTTTTTCTTCATTTTTTGGACGCTCTACTATGAAGTCTGCTTGAATCTGTCCTTTAATGGACGTTCTTGGTCTGTATTGTATGTCATACTCCCCCAATTCAATGCTCCACTTTTGTAATCTACCTGCAACTTCTGGCCTTGATAGTATTTGCTTGATTGGCTGGTCCGTGATGACTACTACCGTATGCGCTTGGAAATACCTCTTCAGTCGCTTTTAACGTGTACCAAGGATAAAACTAGTTTCTCCATTGGTGTGTAATTTATTTCCCCTCGAGGCTCGCTCACAAAGTATACCTGGCGTCTTTACCTTCCCTTTCTCGCATCGTAACCGCATCGCTTCTCTGCGGTCACGCCAAGTATGTTATTAACTCTTCTTTCTCCTGAGGTGCGGTTAGGGTGGGGAGGTTTGCTATCATCTTCTTCATCTGCTTAAAAGCTTCCTCCACTTCTTGTGTCCATTGAAAGTCGCTCTTTTTCGTACACTTTTTGAGTGTTTTAAAGAACGGTAGTGACTTTTTGGTGGATTTAGCCAAGAATCTATTCAAACTTGCTAGCTTTCCATTCAGTCTTTGAACATCTTTAAGGCATTTCAGAGATGGGAGGTTTAGTACGGCCTCTGCTTTGTCTGGGCATACTTTAATTCCTTTAGTGTTTACTGTGTATCCTAAAAACATCCCTTCTTCCATTCCGAAAGTGCACTTTTTGGGATTTAGCTTCATGTTTATTTCCATTAATGTTTTGAAAGTTTCCGCTATGTCTTTTATTATTTCTTCCTCCGAGCGGCTTTTGATCACCAGATCATCGACATACACTTCTAAGTTTCTGCCAATTTGTTTGTGGAAAGCTTTATCTACTAGCCGCTGGTATGTTGCTCCTGCGCTTTTTAGTCCGAATGGCATCTTAGTGTAGCAAAATATTCCCTAATTTGTGATGAAGGCTGTTTTTTCCTTGTCTTCTTTTGCCATCTGGATTTGGTGATAGCCTTTGTACGTATCTAAGAAGCATTTGAAGGGATATCCGCAGAGTGATTCCACCTTCCAATCTATCTCTGGTAAGAGGTAACCATCTTTCGGACATGCTTGATTAAGGTCCTTGAAGTCGACACACATTCTCCAGCTCCCGTCATGCTTTGCTACCATTACCAAGTTGGCCAACCAGGTGTGATAATGTACTTCCTTCATGATTCCTGCATCCACTAGTTTTCCTACTTCCTCTTGTATCTCCTTGCTCCTTTCTGGTGCTTGGCCTCTTTTCTTTTGCCTTGTTGGAGTATATCCTTCCTGTATGTTTAGTCTATGTTCTGCTATGTGTCTTGGAACGCCCGTCATGTCGGCTAGACACCAGAAGAATATATCCAAATTCTGCTTTAGCAGGTCACATAACTTTTTTCACCCTTTAGCTAATAGGGTTGACCCAATGGCTATTGTTTGTTCCGGATGTATTGCCACGTGTATTCGTTTTTCACTTTGCTTTTCTGTCACGGGCTATGGTGTTGGTTCGGAAACCATAGTACATTCTAACGAGACCATTCTGCTACTGCGGATCGTGAGCACTCCGCCATTCACCGGGATTTTCATCATCCCGTGCGCTGTTGAAGGCACGGCTTGTAATTTTCGCACTCCCGACCTTCCTATGATCCCGTTATATGGCGATTGGGACCTAACCACCACGAAGTTCATCAACGCTGACGCTGAATGCTCGTCGTCTTCGATTTTAGTTAATAGTGATATCTGCCCAATCGGCCATATTATTTCTCCGCTGAATCCCATGAGAGGGGTTGTAGCCGGTACCATTTGCTTTCTTGTTTCTGGCCACAGCCTTTCGAAACAATGTTCATATAGGACTGATTGTACAATAATTCGTACGACCAGGCCTTTGATGGTGATCGAAGGGTATGAGGGGTGATATGCTTGTGCCAATCTTGTAGCCAATCTGCAGTAAGAAATAGTAGACACTTCATTAAGTGATTGCGCAGGGGTTGGGCCCTGCGAACCACCTCCGGCGTGAGAGTAAGTATGTGATATGTGTTGTAAATAATATGAAGTATGTGAAATACTGTGTTGAGTGAACATACCATTGAAATGACTCGTCCAACCTATTTATAGGTGAAGAAATAAGCTTGGAGAGTGTTAGCACGCGTTTAGGAGATCATGGGGGGCGTCCCCTGATTTGTGGTAACCGATAGGGCTTCATCCCCACTATCTCTGCCTTGGCAGGGAAGCTAAGGAAATAGTGAGAACGTGGGGGAAGACCAAGTCAAGTGTAACACCCCTAAATCATGGTACAGCGAAAGACTTAATCAAGTTTTTGGGGCGTTACTATTGGATTGGTATCGCACACAAGTATAGCAAAAAGATAGTCATTTAACATTCAAAACCAATCCCAAATTTAGTCATTTAAAACATTTAATCCAATAGAGTAAATATTAGGCCCAAAACATGGTTTAATCAAATAGGTCCCCAAAGTTTATCAGAGTCAGAAATGATCCTTGAACCCTGCCTTCTTGCCAAGCTTCCACCGATCAAGTAATCCAAACATCTCTCAAATACCTGAGAAATCATGTTAAAAGGTCACCTACTGTGAGTTCATAGGTTTAAGTTCAACAAAAATCATAGTGGACCTGTAGGAGTTGATTTGCTATGCAAGACCTAGATAGATAAATACCGTTTCTCACACTGATCCTACCCGGATCTCCAATCATATCCCGCATCCAGGGATTACTCGGTCCCCGCGACTCTAGTCCAGCACTGTCGTGGCAAAATCTAGAACAATTGCCAACCCTGGACTAGGTCGAGGTAGAAGTCTATTCTTAGTTAGGCACAATTAAACCTAGACTAAGGCAACAACTACCGCACATCTATCTAAACAGTCAAGCATATAAGCAAATCCAAATAGTTTTAACGGTCCAAAAACAATAGCATGATTCTCACCCCAATATCGTTAAAAACATAGATAAAAGTGGGGCTATGAAACTCACCTTAGCCAAAGCAATGCACGAATAAACACTAGCAGAAGATAACAGGAAATCACGGCACATCAATGCACTATTCATTATTGACACGACTGGCATCTAAAGTTAATCTCCATGGCATCCAAAAGAATGTACGACGAGTACAATAGAATAGTTGTGACGCAACCTAATGCGTATACGATATTCTTAGAATACGGCTAATACGATAAAGAAATCAATAGAAAGTAATGTGTTGTAGTTTTCGTGGATCATTCATGTCGTAACTTTAAAAAGTCCATTATCGTTCCCAAAATTTTATAATTAATATCTTAAAAGTTTAGCTTTAACGTTTCGTGTGGTGGTAAGAAACATAGACGCGACGCACAACTCACGCGAAAGAACATAAGACATCGACACAAATCGAGGCATACCAACTAGAACGCACGCCAAACATGGAAAAGACATTGACCAAGCCAAAAATGCTGACAATACTCAAGCTAGTCAAAGATTAGGATAGTGACAACAATTATTTATGACGTATAGATAGGTTAACTTTCGATAATTTCCCCATAATCCCAAACGTTCATGTTTATCATAGATGATAAGTTCCATTTATCGCTTAATACATAAAGGTTTCTCAATTGTTACGTGCATTTATATAAGTTTATAATAGAGTACGTCATATAAAGTATATTATCGTAGTATATTATATATGACACACTCGTTTATCCAATGTTTCCCAACCATTATGACCTTAATAAGTTGTCTTATCGAAATACTCCTTTCTGACAGTTCATAAAAGTTAACTTGTATTTATAATACCCAAGTTATTACCGTAGTTAATAAAAGGTTTATAGTAATTAAAACAATTTCTTATTAATATATATCTATATATCTCGATATTAGCTAAAATGGGGAAAATGGAACGTTTAGGCCTATCGCGAAACAATTGTCTTGGTACGGCGTATTATGTTTTTCTTTTAGTCCCGTTTCCAAATGGAATAAAAACTGCTATCAAGTTTTCTAAACATTCTTAACTAGTAAGGTACAAATAGACCCACCCAACTAATAAGGTAGACTCAAACATCATTCATGTTAGGATTTAGTAAATCCAGTTATTAAAGTGTCGGTCACCTCAAGTATATGTAATCGTTAGAAAGCTTGCAGTCGTAGTTATTTAATGTTAAGTAGTAGCTAGTTAAGTAACACCGTGGAGGACGGACGACTGTTTACCCACTGTATGCCTGATCCACAGCCCGTAGGTGGTGATTTGTGTAAGACTATAAATACCCTCTACCTCCCAAGGTAGAGGGTTGGAGCTCATAATAATACTTTCATTTTCTCTCACTAAGTTCCCAAACCTCTAACTATTTCTCTCTCTAAAACCTTATTGTATACGCCCCATTTGATCATGATTTGATGTGTTTGTGAAATCCAATATGTTACAAATGGTATCAGAGCCAGGTTATGAAGATATGCACCAGTCATGTGCCAAACGATCTCAAGAGCTGCTAGAATGTTTAAGAGCAACATGTCCTAAATCCTTAGGTGCAAAAGATAAAGCTGTGATGCCTTGTTCTATGCCTAGTGCCAATTATGCAACCCATTATATGCCTAGTATTAAGAAAGTGAACTCTAAAGTGCCTACAAGTAGTTCTGATCCATGCACGTCTAGTTCAGAATGCAAAAGTAGCCCAACCAACTAATGTTCCCAAAATTCCCTCTACAGGAGTAATCAGTGACATAAAAGCAAGCGGTCAAAGCCTCCAGGCAATACAAAGCAAGATAGGACCTCGCAAACTAAGAATGTGCATTGGAAGAGAGTAGAAGACCACCCTAGGAACACTAAGTTTGAGTTGAATAAAACGAATCGTGTTGATTCCAGATAGCTATAAGTGTACTCGTAATTAATTTGAATTCGCTACTATCCGCAAACCTTGTAATGATGACTGCTTGATTTCTTATTGATCATGAATGTGGTGTGAATGTTTTGCTTAATGCTGTTAAATGCCCAGCTTAAAGTTGCTAATGTCAAAAATCAAGCTAAGAAGGCTAAAAGGCAAAAGCGAAAGAAAGTTTGAAAACATTGGAAACCCACAGGAAGAAAATTTAGTAATATTGGTTATCAATGGATACCCACCGCCGTAAGTTTAATCTTAATGAGTCTTGCCCTAAATTAGCTAAGTCAATGCCCATTAGAAAATGGATGCCTACCGGTAGAACTATTCCTTTAAGAAGTGAACATACTTTGAATAGGTTAAATACTGACACTAGCCGTGATCTATTCCCCGATGATTCCATTGTTTCTACTTCCGATGTGGGTGTTCCAATGATTGTTACTAACCAAATGGAACCCATTCTTGCATGGGGATCCCAATTATCCAGCTATCCATTCTTGTCTGTGTTCAACTCGCAAATCGCTCAAATCGCTCGCGGGTACCGGACTCGGCCGCTTCCAAGCATATGACTGGAGATCGCTGCGCTCATGAACTTCGTGAGTAAATTCATAGGGACTGTTAGATTCGGGAACGACCATTTTGGAGCAATTATGGGTTATGGAGACTATGTTGTTGGCAAAAGTGTAATCTCCGGGGTATATTATGTTGAAGGTCTTGGTCATAACTTGTTTTCTGTGGTCAATTCTGTGATTCCGATCTAGAAGTGGCAATTAGAAAACATACTTGTTTCGTTAGAGAACTCGATGGTGTGGAACTGTTAAGAGGAACTCGAGGTTCAAATCTATACACCATCTCTATCGAAGACATGATGAAGTCTTCTCCAATCGGCTTGTTGTCAAAGGCTTCGAAAACAAAGTCATGGTTATGGCATCGTCGTCTCAATCACTTGAACTTCGCACCATTAACAATCTTTCCGAAATGATCTTGTAAGGGGCTTACCCAGATTAAAGTATGAAAAAGATCATCTTTGTTCAGCCAATTGGGAAAAAGCAAGAAATATGCCCACAAACCCAAACCCACAAACTCAAGAATGGAAGTTCGTGATACCCTTCATATGGACTTGTGCGGACCAATAAGAGTGCCAACGATTAATGGGAAGAAATATATTTTAGTCATTGTTGATGACTACTCTCGATTTAATTGGGTAAAGTTTTTGAGGACAAAGGATGAAACTCCATATGTCATCATCAAACTTATCAAGCAAACTTCAGTTCGACTTAACAATACGGTTAGAATTGTTCGAACGCATAATGGCACGAGTTCGTTAACAAAGACTTAAGTCAATTTTATGAAAGTGTTGGAATCACCATCAAAGAAGTGTTCCACGAACTCCTCAACAAAATGGTGTAGCTGAAAGACGAAATCGAACTCTTGTGGAAGCCGCAAGAACAATGCTAATTTATTCAAAGGTTCCAATGTTTCTCCGGGTGAAGCCATTGCCACCGCTATACCTAAAATCGCTCCTCATACACACATCTCATGGAAAAACTCCATACGAACTTCTCCATAAACGAAAACCTGATCTTTCCTACCTTCATGTGTTTGGTGCGTTGTGCTATCCAACAAATGACGGTCAAGATTTAGGTAAATTAAGAGCTAAGGCGGACATTGGAGTTTTTGTAGGTTATGCATCAAACAAGAAGGGTTACCGAATTTACAACAAAAGAACTCGAGATATCATGGAAACTATTCACGTCACGTTCGATCCGCATCTCAACCTTCATCAAGTAGTCCTATCAGTTCTACTCTTGTTTCAAATCCCTCACCAGCAACTCCTTATGTACCTCCTTCAGAAGATGATTTGAAGAAATTGTTTGATCCAATGTTTGATGAACACTATGAGCCAAGTGCTAATGATCTACCAATTCCATCAACAGAGGTCGTTCCTATCTCTCGCTAACGGTTAACCCTTCGCTATGTCATTAAGTCAAGAAGCCAGCCACCGATCACTCTGTCTCATCAACAAATCATCAATCATCGAGTGTACATCATGGAAGTGTGTCCGCACCTATGATGGAGATAATCCCTTTGCTACCCCCAAGATGCCCCTTTGAGAACATATTTGCTCCGAATCATCATCCAACCATCTTCATCGAGAAATCGACTCTACTACTCGTTCCTCAACAACAATCACATGAACACCTTAGAAAATGGACACATGATCATCCATTGGACAACATCATTGAAATCCCTCTCGCCCATTATCCACTCGCAAACAACTTGCAACCGATGCCTTATGGTGCTTCTTCAACTCCGTACTATCCAAGGTCGAACCAAAAGATGTTAAAACCGCCATGAATGAAGATAGCTGGTTCAATGCCATGCAAGAAGAAATTCACGAGTTTGATCGACTAGATGTATGGGAATTAGTACCGCCCCGACCGTATATGATCATTGCTCTACAGTGGATCTTCAAAGTAAAACTTGATGAGCATGGTGATGTATTAAAGAACAAGGCTCGATTGGTTGCAAAAGGATACCGTCAAGAGGAGGGTATTGACTTTAAAGAATCATTTGCTCCAGTTGCTCGTATCGAGGCAATCATAATCTTCTTGGCTAATGCTGCAAGTAAGAACATGGTAGTCTATCAAATGGATGTAAAGACGGCTTTTCTTAACGGAGACCTTAAAGAAGTCGTATACGTCAGCCAACCTGAAGGCTTTGTGAATCCAGAGCATCATACTCACGCCTATCGCTTGAAGAAATCTCTTTACGGTTTGAAGCAAGCTCCAAGGGCATGGTATGATACGCTATCAAAGTTTCTTCTATCTACCGGATTCAAAGAAAGGAGCAGCTTGATTCGACATTGTTCACCGTAAAGCCGTGCAAACATTTAATTCACGTACAAATCTATGTTGATGATATTATTTTTGCCTCGACTGACCCCAATGAATGTGACCGCTTTTCAAATATAATGGGTTCCAAATTTCAAATGTCAATGATGGGACAAATGTCATTTTTCTTGGGATTACAAATTTCACAAAGTCCCGAGGCATTTTTATAAATCAATCTAAATATGCAAATGAGATTTTAAAGAAATTTGGATTTGATTCTTGTGACCCTGACACTCCCATGATAGAGCGTACTAAACCGATGAGGACCACTCAGGATCATGGTCGACCAAACGAAATATCGTAGTATGATTTGATCCCCGATGTACCTCACACCAAGAGACTGAAATTTGTTCGCTGCTTGCATGTGTGCTACATATCAGGCTAAGCCTACCAAAAAGCACCTTGAAGCGGTTAAACGGGTCTTTGGTATCTCCAAGGAACCATCAATATGGGACTTTGGTACCCAAAGGACACCGGTATGTCACTAACAGCCTATGTAGATGTTGATCATGCAGGATGTCAAGATACACGTCGGCACGCTTGGAGGTGCTCGCTTTTGGGCGATAAGCTTGTGAGCTGGTCTTCAAAGAAACAAATGAGTACTTCTATATCCTCTACGAGGATGAATACATAGCCATGTCATCTTGTTGTGCTCAAGTCTTATGGATGAGATCCCAATTATCTGACTATGGCTTTGAATTCAACAAAATCCCTCATCGTGATAATAAAAGTGCTATTGCTCTCTCATGCAACAACGCTCAACACTCAAGAGCAAAGCACATCGACATTCGACATCATTTCATCGTGAGCAAATGGAGAACGTGTGGTGGAACTCTATTTTGTGAGGACTGAATACCAATTAGCGACATCTTCACCAAAGCTCTTCCTAGAGAACGCTTTGAGTTTATCCTTCCACGACTTGGTCTAAAGAGTCTACAACCGGATACACTCAAACGTCTTCAAGAGGAAGACGAGGAGTAAAGGTCTTTCTTCATCCATCTCTTGTAAATATTTATTCAAAAAGCAAAATACAAAATTACAAAACCTACAAAAAGCAAATAGAAAATTATAAAACTTTCAAAAAATCCATAAAAATTTGAAAATCTTGAAAATTTCAAAATATATATATATATATATATATATATATATATATATATATATATATATATATATATATATATATATATATATATATTTATATATATTGTCATTCTCATATGTTTTTCTCGATTCGATAATATCTACTGGTTTTGTGCTGCATTCAAAGAATGACACCGGTCTTTAGATGTTGTTCAATGTTCAAATATATATATATATATATATATATATATATATATATATATATATATATATATATATATATATATATAGGTTTGGGTTATTATGAAAAGTTTCTTAGAATGAAAAGAATGAGAAGGCATGTGGAGGTGACATGTGTCACCTTTGCCACATCATCATACCAAAAATTTTTCTTGCCAAAAATTTTTTTGGGCAAATTTTTTCCTCCAAAAATTTCCCGCCAAATTTTTTATCATCACAATCATGATTTTAGTGCATTAAGGTTATAAATTACTGCATTACAGTTATAAAGTTACTGCATCACAATCATGATTTTAGTGCATCATACTTATTAGTGCATTAAGGTTATAAGTTACTGAGTCACAATTTTGATTTTAGTGCATTAAGATTATACATTACTGCATCACAGTTATAAAGTTACTGCATCACAATCATGATTTTAGTGAATAAAGGTTATAACCTTGATTTTAGTGCATCATAATTGATGCACTTAACTATTAATTATGATGCAGTAACTTATAATAAAGTGCACCAAAACTTATTAGTGCATTAAGGTTATAAATTAATGCATTACGGTTATAAAGTTACTGCATCATAATCATGATTTAGTGCATTAAGATTATAAGTTACTGCATCACAATAATGATTGTGATGCAGTATTTTTATAACTGTGATGCAGTAATAAATTTTGGCGGGATTTTTTTTTTTGCCAAAAAAAATTTATTTTTTGGCGGGAAATTTTTTTTTTCGCAGGGGGGGGGGGGGGTGGGGGTGACACATGTCACATGACATGGCATGGTGATGTGGAAAAGGTGACACATGTCACCTCCACATGCCTTCTCATATTTTTTTTTGGAGAAAGTGAAACTATGGTTTATTGTTATTTCAGGCAGTAACCCGTTTTTCAAAGAAAGAACAGAGCCATGCTTTATCTTAAATCTTCAAACCTCATGCTCTGATTCTAAAAACAAATGTTTGTCGTTAAAAAGACAAATGTTTTTTCAAATATTTTCCTTCAAATGATTCTTCTGAAAAATATTTGTCATCTAATGAAAACAAAATTGCTTTGAAAATACTTCTGACTCTACTTTTGAAAATCATCCAGGCTTTTCATTTGTCAAAATCTCTATCCTTCAATCAACAACATATGTCATTGATTGAGGAGGAGAATGATTTCAATCAAAAGAGTATTTTCAAACAATTGGCATGTAATCGAGAAAGGTCTACTCTTGAATAATAAAAAAGAACAATGTTTTACAATATTGTATACAATTGGTACAAGACCTTTGTTATTATTATGTTTTCAAAAGATACTCAAGCATGTTAAATCTTTGGAGTCTAAAGTCTCAAACTTGATCCTTGTCGGTTAAATGTTTCTCATAATCAAGTCACATCTCCCCTCAAAAGCTTTCAAAATCAATTTAAATCTACAGAGATCACAAATCTCAAATGATTTGAAAATTGTGATCGGGGGAGAATTTATGATTTAAATTGGATTTAAACTGATAATTCGATAAATGGTTTCATAAGTGTTTAGCAAGCTTTCCTCCCCACATGTGCCAAACGATTTCAAATTTTCCATGCACATGTTGAGGGGGAGCAAACTCTTTCAAACCTCGAGGCACATATTGAGGGGGAGCAAACTTATGAAAACCTCATCCTTCCCCAATATGCTTTATCTACTTGATTTGATCAGGGAAGTGATGTTGATATCTTTTAGAAAATGGTAATCAAAGAAGTTAAGTCTTCCTCTTGCCTCCGTGTGCCAAAACGGTTTCAAATACATGATACACATGTTGAGGGGGAGCTCTTTTTCTAAAAATAAAATATCAAAAACAATTCAGGTACAAAATGCTTTGATAATATATCACAAGTATCTGGATTGATTTTCAAATGGTTTTCAATTGGTTCTAATGGCAGATGAACAATACCAAATAGACCGACCAAATTTACTTTATGTATGGTGATATAAGGATGATAAGGTTAGGTATTTGTTCCCATGATCCACCGTGAATCGAGGGATCTACCTAGGGACAATCCACTAGATAGTGTAGAAGTCCTTAGGTATGATGAAAAAAGGTGAAAAGTGAGATATGGGAAGAGTCGGATCGAGACGAGCTAGTAATCGGAATAAACCCAACAAGGTTCTAGTTATGAAGTCTCGTAAGCAATCAAGGGGTTGAAGAATTAAAAAGAAATGAAACGAGAAAAGGGTGAAAAGAAATAGCCCTCCAATAATTCAACCTTAGGGCAGAAACCGGATTCAATTCAAATGCTACTGGTAGTTACTAAGGTAACACTGGTATTGAAGACAAGTCATCATGGACCTAGTGATGCACTGCACTACAACTTCCCAAGCCACTCAAGTTCCTCTTAAAAGGGTTTGTTTCATTCTCACGGGGAACCTACATTATCTATAGACTCTCTCTTAGAGATTGTTGATATTGAAGAAGGAGACCCTATCCCTAGTCTCTGGCATAGGAACCAAATGTGCACAATTGAGTCTAGAGCCACGAGATCATCAAATAAATCTCTTTAGGACACTGTCAATGAAGACTCTCTGTTTCACACAATGTGGAAAGAGAGATTATATCTTATGAGTCCTACGCATTATCCTTGTGGTATTGCCAGAACATCTGAGTGCTATGCAAACATATTCACAATGAAGATGGAAAGCCTTCTAGAGCCAACATCAAACAAGTTCTTGGTAGGTGGCATGTGAGATCTATCCTATAGATCAACCATGTGACAACCGAATGTAAACAATGGGCGATTCAAACTTATGAATCAATCCCGGTTCGTGTTATGGATTGACGGATACCGTTGAAAAACCGGTCATTGTGCTTAAAAAATTCTTTTCTATAGCACATCGACTATGTACTAATATTTCAAATATAAATGGTGTTTATGATTGATAATTGATTTTATCAAAACCCTCGTTGTATTGCGAAAACACTTTATTGAGCAATACTCGATTGTTTTTCAAATCTCTTTTCATCAATCAGTGAATCTCAAATTCGCCGGGTCACTCACTCCGTGTTGTCTTCTTTGAGACGCCCGTTTGAGAACAACTAGAACAATGCGAAACCCCCTCAAGGAGATTCTTCAAATTATACCCGATCACAAAGTACTTGTACCGATCAACGGGGAACCGTGGGTCGTGTACCTCAATTCAATGAAAGTGATCAAAGACACTTTCGTGCGCTTTATTGCTAACTGTTGTATGCAGGTACGTCCGACGCTTTGCACTGATCGTAATGGAGAGGTCAATCCATAGTCGCATGCTCACTCATCACATTCATTTCTAAAGAAATCATGATAAGTGCATCAATGACTCGGATATTTTCACTCCATGCTTCACGCCGCAAATATCATGAATCAACTAAAGCTTCCGCTACTCTGATGAAAAGATTTCATGATCCTAAATGTGAGCATGTCACCCAAAAGTCACAACTTCAGATAATGTCAACACCACAATGGAAGAGTCAGAGATTTATGGTAGCTGATGATGTCAATGCTGGCTCAAAACTCAATATCACATGGATCAGTTAAAGACCTCCACTTGGATTAATCTAACATGCAAAAATGAAGAATCAATGACTACGGGCTACAGAGCAAAGAACATTAACAAGAATCCAAGAACAATCTTAATGTAATATCTGCTTGTATTCAATGTAATTTGAGGTGACCTCCCTTAGGGGGAGATTGTTAGGATTTAGTAAATCCAGTTATTAAAGTGTCGGTCACCTCAAGTATATGTAATCGTTAGAAAGCTCATAGTCGTAGTTATTTAATGTTAAGTAGTAGCTAGTTGAGTAACACCGTGGAGGACGGACGGGTCTTTACCCACTGTATGCCTGATCCACAGCCCGTGGGAGGCGATTTATGTAAGACTATAAATACCCTCTACCTCCCAAGGTAGAGGGTTGGAGCTCATAATAATACTTTCATTTTCTCTCACTAAGTTCCCAAACCTCTAACTATTTCTCTCTCTAAAACCTTATTGTATACGCCCTATTTGATCATGATTTGATGTGTTTGTGAAATCCAATATGTTACAATTCAAAATAATGATCATTAATTCGAGAAATAGTTCTATCTATCCATAGGAAAATAACGTATATCTATATTCAAACCTTATTGAATATGGACCTAATTATGAATGCTCAAATATATTGATATGGTTTGATATAACTAATTACGTTATATTTATTCAAAATAACAAGAATAAGATATTTCAAGTTATGGTACAATACCATATATAATTTGAATTACTTGCTATCAAGTGTTGTTCCAAATTTATAGATTGTATTAAATCTTATAATTTATACGTATTATCTGATATCAACTATAAATCACGTAATTAATTCTAAACGTTCTTCATCCCGTTTTATAAGTACTTATTTGTGGTTAATTCATGTTTAATATCGTTTATCCCTATAATGTTATCCCGTTATCGTCGTGTAGTTACTTTGGTCACCATACCACATCGTTAAGTGTATCTATTACAAGTTTATTCGTCGACATATATTATTTACCACTTCCTTATTAATAATAGTTTACGTCTCACCACAAATTTGCATAGTCAATTAATATTATTCTGGTATCACATGAGTCGATTCCCAACAATCGTCACTAAATGGTAGCCACACTACCCTCTTGGTTCTTATATAAAACCGAGAGCAAACAACTCCACGACCGATTCAATATTACCCGAGACCGGTTAGACAACACAACCCATTGCTCATTTTTGGACCCATACACATAACCTACCCAACAATTAAACACACATACGGTCCCTTATCTACGCACCCTAATCTGAACAGCACTAAACCACCAATTGTAGTATCATAACATTTCCATTCCCACATATCGGTGACCATTTCAGGCCCTTGACCCGACCCGTACAAGACCCAAAAACAGAAATCACAGCTTATCAACCCTCTTATACCACACGAAACATTATCAAAAATGCTTTAATCAGATTCATATCATACAAACGTGTTTCTTTACGTTTTTAAAACTTGTTTATCATCTCAGTTTTATTAAACCCTCAATATAACATCTTGAATTTGTTTAATCCTTTTATGTCCACGAAACAAAACGGACAACATGATCGAACCAAACGAAAAAATAAGAAAACAAGTAATAATCAAATGAGTGCTTACCGAGAAGAAAAGAGAAGAAATGAGGGTCGTGATGGAGTCTTTATACGAGTACAACCCGTATTAACCAAGCACGAACCATAATAAATCGTTATCTTATGAAACCCTAGAATACGAATCTTAAAAATTAAGATCTAGGGCGCGTTGAAGAGATTTAACGTGAGTGTTTCATGAAAATGGAACCACGGGATCCCGATCTACAAGATGGGATGGGTGGTGTAATTATGGGAGGTGGCCGGAATAGTGGCCGGAAAATTTGACGGCGCCGGAACCCTAGGGGAGGGTGGCCGGATAATAATTCTAGAGAGAGAGAGTTGTGGTGTGTGTGTGTTTTAAGAAAGAGAAAGTGGTGAAGTAAAATGAGGAGGGACTATTCTTGTAAAGTTAAAAGTATAGGGGCTGCAGTAAAACTATCACAAGGACCCTAAATGTAACTTTGTAAAACTTTTAATATTTTAGGTTCGGGACTCGTTTTGACTAGAAAACGAGGGATTCGTGACTCGAGAGTTACGCAATTGTTTTTAAAATATTAATTCCAATAAAAACGATATAAAATACGACTCGTGTCTCAAATTAAATCAAACGATCGCTCAAATCGACATTTCGCCAATTACGACGCATCAAGGAATTTACGAGTTGTCACAGCCTCACCTCCTTAAAAGGAATCGCGTTCACGCGATTCAATCCAAATTATCCGTTAAAGTCTAGAAGGGGTGAGTGCAACAGCACGAGGGTTTATCTTCACGTTCCCTACGTGAATCTAGCGCCCATCGCGAAGTTTCTATGAACTTCGAAGACAGAGGGGCAACTTTACTAAAGTTGCTAGGTTTCATCATCTATGGTTTCGATAGGTCAACGAAGTTTAAACGTCCAAAGATTAGGATTTCCTAGAAGGATAACGATTGCCTCATCGGCGAGTCATTTCTTCCTATTACACACGAAATGTTAGGAACTCTACTAAGTCTTGATGGTAGCTCAAACCTCTGAGCTACTGGTCTCAATCTAGCAAGGATTGATATAGCGGGGGTTAAGTTTTCACGTTTTCCACTTGCTTCACATAATTTCATAGTGGATCCGAAAGCTTAATTCTAGGTTACCTCGGAGGGTTCAAGAGATTTATGTTGTCTATGTCTCCAAATGGTTTGTGAGTAACTTACATATCCATCTCAACTTAGAAAGTTTTCCTTGGTATTATTTCGAACAGGTTTAGGGTTGCTAAGTTGGGGTATTTCCTTTTCTTCCCATTCATCGAAATTTGCTCTTACGTCCATAAAGGATCTCTTACGGTGCCTTTGAGGTACTAAAGCGATAGGTACGGTTATAGGAGAAGTTGGCCAATGGAAGGTGTCTATCCTAACCATTGCCAAACTTGATAGGCACGCTACGTGTTCTACTAGGGTTCGAATGGTTTCTCTACTTCAGCCATTAGTTTGGAGATGATACGCAGCAAGCATATCCAGATCGTTTCTCTCGGTTCTAGGGAGTGATAGATGAAAAAATGGGTGTGTGGCGATTTCCATAATCCGTAAAGGATAGAAATAAGCATTTCCTAAAGCACGCGGTTTCCTTTACGCGTGGAGAAGTCCATTTGTATAACTTAGGTTTTCCGATTGCACTTCTTCCTTAAAGAGTATCGAAGGGAGTTGAAGGTTGAGGAAGGAGAATCAGGGGTGTACTAACCAAATGGATCTCAGATAGGGAAAGCTTATCAAGGGGATTTCCCTTTTTCCAATAGAAGTGTCATAGTGGAAATAATGTAAGGAGCTAGAGTTCAAAGGTGAGGTCTAGCTTATTGGAGCAAGTCACTTTACCGGAGGGAGAGGATTGGGTACTACCTCACCTCCTTAAAAGAAGATAGATGGGTTCTCTAGTGTTGCTATAACTATATGAGGAGAGACGAGCATTGTCGTCCATACTTTTCCTTGTTACTAATTCGCGAGAGGTGAATAGGTTGGTAAGGCTACTAACAACCACTTAGGTAAAGGCGGGAATCTACTTCCAAGGTTTCGTCTATGGTGTAGCTTATCATTTGGTGAGAGGTCCGAAAGGTTAGCAGGTGCTTCTCGAAGGATGGGAGAAGGATTATGTGATTGTCCTAGAGAACGTGGTTCCGGTTTCTCCTTAGGATTTCAAGATTTCTGCTGAGTACGGAATCTCTACTAGATGAGAAGTCTAGGAAGTTCAGAGTATGTCTCTATTAGAAAGTGTTGATTACTACCATCAATCGGTCGGTTGACTTAGCACGATATCTAGGTTAGAGACGAAAGTACGACTCCTAAGAGAGAGTATTGGTTACTAACCACAGTTTGTCGATTGACTCATTGGTGCACTTAACACTTAACGCAAAAGGTTTCAAGGTTCAACTCCAAAATCATAATCTCCAAAAGAAGTTCAACTACCAATTGATATCCAAATCATTTCTACATACGAGTGAACGTCACGGCTCTAAGTAGGTATGCTAGATAATTTCTCATCTATGGTGTGTAAGGTACCATATTGATAAAATAGGGTAGGTATTTCCATTACCGGTGGTGTGACGTAGCAGACTATTGTTGACAAACAATGTTGAGGGTTTAATGTTTGCTAGAGTCAACATCGACGAAACAATATCTAAGGATAATCCTCGGTGAACAACTTCACTAAAACAAGTCGTTAGATCGTTATCGATTGGGGTACCTAAATAGAGGATAAGGTACGACATCAACAACACGTAAGGTACCACCTTAACTGAAAGCTGTTGGCTAAGCAACGTCGACCACAATATTATCGGTTTAGGGAAATGAGCAACGTCGACTCTATGACGTCGCTTAAATCAACTTCGAGTGAATGGTATGGTTTCAGAAGTTTTCTCAACAATCGGTTCAAGACTAGGCTTGAGGTATAAGTGTCGGTAACAGGGTTACCAACGAAACGAGGCTCGATGACAAATCCACGGTGTTACTACCGAAACGATGTGGAATGATAATTCCAACAAGATTACTATCGAAATACGGTGGAATAATAATTCCAATACGGTTACTATCGTAATGCGACCGGATGACGTTTCGAAATCGAATACCGATTAATGGTCGAAAGATGATTTTAACAAAGTTATCAACGAAACCGAGCCGAATAATAATTCGAGGCCAAATAATGATTCGAAGTCAAATGACGAGTTAAAACTCGGAACGAGATCAAAATCTCAAATTCAAAAGCCCAAAGACCAAAATCCAAAACCGAATCCAAAATAGTCAAGATGCAAATAGTGCCAATCGGGTCTCACCCGATTTATGGCGGACTACGCTCAAGTGCTACAACTAAGAATTTCACATAAACGGAGACGTATAGGGATGCCAGAAGTGTTACGACTCAAGAGGTGTTACGATGCCAGTGTGTCGTGTGTGAGTGCGGGCTTTCATGATGTTTAGCGAGTGTGAGTGTGCGAGTCCACCTAAAGTTTATTGTTCTTAAAACCAATCTCAATTCTGAACACAATTTTGTTATAACAATTCCAAGATTTGTAAAATTCACCTCAGACGGACATAGGTGATCACCATGTCCTCATTGCCTCGGCTGAATATAGGTGATCAGTCTATATTCAATCGAGGCTCGATAAATTTTTATTAAACAAGGCACAACCAATTTATAACCAATTCTTAATATATATTCCCAACTTCAATGTTATATGCCCAAAATGTATTCATTTCCTCATCTCAAAAATATCTCGTTGTTCCGTTTAGTTATTAGCGTTAGGTATCATCGTGTGTGTATGTGTTGTCACACCCCCAAATTACCTGTTTTGCAGCGGAATGGAATTCCTGGGGATTGACTGTCATAGCATCACAATCACAGTTATATTGAACGACCTAAAGTGTCGTTTGGAAAATACATCGTTTGATTTAATAAAACAATCAGAGTTTACAAAGATAGGTCCCAATTGAAAATCATCTTGTGCGGAAATAAGTTGTTACAATTCAAACGATGTTTTAAAGTATGTAAAACCCAAGTGAGACGCTGTCCGTCACCACGACTCCATAATGTGTCCAAATGCATGCCATGAAGTGTATGCCTTAGATACCTGAGATAAAACATGCTAAAAGTGTCAACACAAAGGTTGAGTGAGTTCATAGAGTTTGTGTTGAAATGTAAAGCCTTTCTAAATCGTTTATGCAGCAAAGGCATTGTAAATCGTTGAAATGTAAAGACTTTCAAAATCGATTATGTAGCAAAGGCATTGTAAATCCACTCAGCCCAAGTCCCGCCATACAAAACTTGCAACCCGTGTGTTCACAACCCACGCCAAAATGTATATAGTTTATGTTCAAGCACACATCGCCGATGAATTCACAAAATAGTGCATAAATAAATGTATCAATAGTTACTTGATATAACAAATATGAGTGTGGTTCAAATCGCTTATGCAGAAAGGCATTGTAAATCCACTCAGCCCAAGTCCCCATACAAAACTTGCAACCCTGTGTGTTCACAACCCACGCTAATATGTATAGTTTATGTTCAAACAGAAATCGTCAAATGAATATGAGTGTTGTTCAAATCGTTCCAAGACCGTTAGTCCATGAATATACCAAGACCGTTAGACCAATGAATATACCAAGACCGTTAGACCAATGAATATACCAAGACCGTTAGACCAATGAATATACCAAGTCCGTAGCTCAATGAATATACCAAGTCCGTTAGCTCAATGAATATACCAAGACCAAGTAGACCAATGAATATGAAATAGAAATTCTAAGTATGGCAATAATGTTACTTCGCATGACTAGCATTTAGTTCGTATAAACATATAATTTGCAAATAGTCATGAATGTAATAAAAATAGTCGAGCATGTATCTCCCCCAAAACAGTTATGAAAGCATTAAAACAAGAAAAGTGGGGCTATGGAACTCACGGTAATCCTTAAAAGTTTAGAGTACTTATGATAGTAAATGAAAATAGTTGAGCATGTATCTCCCCCAAAAGTAATTCAAAACGTATAAAAGTAGGGGCTATGAAACTCACTTGGTGGAATGATGTGAAGACAAAAGTGAGTACACCGAGATGTAATGTGATACGCAAATCTTGACCTATGATGAATGATATGACATGTAATGAGTTGCAATGTAATGTTATGCATGCATTTCATATGTTATTTATACCATTTGCGAGTTTTGAAAATATTACTTATCGTCGAAAAATACTCGCTTGACGTCTTGACCAATCAAAAATCACTTTACAAGTATTTACGCCAAAACGCCATCCTACAATGGTTTTATAATGATTTATAGTGAAATTATCACTTTTCGTCAGAAAACAATGTCGCCGGAAATTTCTTGAAAGTGGCAAAATGGCTCAAAAACTAGTCGTAAATGGTGTACGCCGATCGTTAGAAAACGAACTCAACGGTTTTGGAAAGTTTGTATCGAAATCTAGAAGTTTCAGTTCAGAGTTTTCGCATAGAGGTCTCAACATAAAGATAATAGAGGTTAAATATGGTGATTTTAGTTACCGTAACACTTATCTCGAAAAAATAATATAGTTTTTCTAAAAATAATAGTTACGGCAAGTTTATGAAAACGTGTATATCTTAGTCGCTTCAAACTGCTTTCTACGCTTTATACGTCCTTAGCTTCGTATCAAAGTATACTAATATATTTTTGACAAGTCGAAATAATTTGTAAAGCTTAGGACTCGCTTTTGACTCGCATAAATAATAATAGTATGCTGGAATTTCAGAAAAATATATATTTCGTCGTCAAACTTGTAAAATCCATAACTTCTTCAAGTTATAACTCCGCTTTAATCCGCAAGCTGCCACGGATTCGTTTTAAAGTATATTTTCTAAATATCAAGGCCAAAATTTCGTGTCAACTGTCGGATTTTCCAGAAAACAAAATAAGGACAGACCACTTTATATACTTGTCGTTTTTCTCGACTAAACTTATTCCAATCCCTTCAAATCAACTCCAAAGCTAATCTATTCCTACCATACACCTTCTCAGGGTGTCATGGGTTCCTAAATATCATCAAGACCAATATATAACAAGGGGATAATTATAGGATGACCTTTATATATAGAACTCTTAAAATCATTGTAAAAATGGTATAAACAACACAAGTCTTGCATGTTTTTGCTCAAAAATGATGAGATGAGTATGAAATGAATATGTAAGATGAAAAATAAATATGAGATGCTTACAAGTGATATGATGAGGTGATTAGAACAAGGGTTAACCTAAACACCCTAGGTTTTTATTTCAAAACCTTGATTAAGAGTGTAACTAGATTGTAAAAACTTGATCTTGAAAAGTTTTGATGATTTCTTCTTGATCACATAGGGTGGCCGGTTTTGAGATAAGAAAAAGAGGAGAGAAAACTTGACTTTTCACTTTGCATTATTTGATTGAAATGAGTAAGAACTTGGAGTGTAGAAATGTATAAGTGAAAGATCTTGTAGATTTTTAGGTGAATCATCCATGTGTGTATTTAATAATACATATATATTTTATTTATTATATTGCATATATAAATGTGTAAGTAAAATGTATAAGTAAAGTATGTAAATTAAGATAAGTGGTAACTTGTAACTTTTATATACACTTGAGTAATTAGGGTAGTATTGGCTAAAAGTAATTTTTAATGGATCAAAGTAAAATATATTGAGGTCATCTAAATTGTAAAAATACATTTCTTGTAAAATTTGAGTGATAAAAATAATTATCGTATAATTTTTAAGAAAACGTCGTAATAATTTAACTTTAACGATTTATGTACCAAATAAATTCAAAACACTAGGAAAACTAAAAATTTAGTTTATATAAACCAATGTAAGTATAAAAAATATGTCGGGATCATTTTTGAAAGTAACGGATTAAATATTTAAAATAATAACTCACGCTTGAATGTGAAATAAAATGTCATGAATGAACTAATGAGATGCAAATGATGTCAATGAAATGTAGACTAATCATAGTCCATATGAAATGTACGTGATGTTATGATCATGAATTCGCCGCTAAACCTTAAAGGTTACGCGAATTTGAAACAAGTAAACCAAGTTTACTATAAATGTTGAAATAGTGAGGCATGAATTGATTCGAGAAATGACCTGAAAGTACGGGTTGTCACATTCGCCCATTCAAAAAGGAATTCACCCTCAATTCAGTTCGTTGGTCTCTGGTTTAGGGTTTGATGTGGCAAACTTTACCATTCCCGAGCAAAACCCTCAAAAGACTTTTTGGTAACCGATTTTACTTAATCCCACAACTCATCAAACAAGAACTGTCATACGATTAGGCTAAATCGTTTTAGGTAACAACTTGTTTCTAGCTCGATCTTTGCAACTCATCAAACAAGAACTGCACGCGGATCAAACCGAAACAAGTGGTTTGAAGAAAATCTTTTGAAAATTTGGCTCGACATTACGAATTGCTTACACATATAAGCCTACTACTCCCTTCATTGCATGATTCTTCCCGAATTAGACATAGGTGATCAGGCTATGTATAATTTAGGAGTAACTATGCAATGCTTGGACTAATCGACTCATATGATGTTTGGTGTTGAGTCAACTGATGTTAAAATTGTGATAGGGAATGACAGGCATTCTCCACGCCAAAGTGATGGAGTATGATGGGATGGGTATATAAAGGCATCCGTGTGACAATCGATATGAAATGAAAGTAAATAACTCAAAATGTAATGATAAATCGCACGCAGTGAACATGCACGTATGATAAAATGATGAGATGCTATGATGATGTAGTTATAGTCTAGGGTCAATGATGCAACCTAGTTCTCTATAATCAAGCTCATGCCAATCTGCCACACCCCCAAATTACCGCTTTGCAAATGAATGGAATTCCCCGGGATTGACCGTCATAGCATCACAATCACAAGTATATTGAATCCACCTAAAGTGTCGCTTTGGAAAATACATCGTCTGATTTAATAAAACAATCAGAGTTTACAAAGATAGGTCCCAATTGAAAATCATCTTGTGCGGAAATAAGTTGTTACAATTCAAACGATGTTTTAAAGTATGTAAAACCCAAGTGAGACGCTGCCGTCACCACGACTCCATGAGGTGTCCAAATGCATGCCATGAAGTGAATGCCTTAGATACCGGAGATAAAACATGCTAAAAGTGTCAACACAAAGGTTGAGTGAGTTCATAGAGTTTGTGTTGAAATGTAAAGCCTTTCTAAATCGCTTATGCAAAGAAAGGCATTGTAAATCGTTGAAATGTAAAGACTTTCAAAATCGCTTATGTAGCAAAGGCATTGTAAATCCACTCGCCCAAGTCCCCATACAAAACTTGTAACCTGTGTGTTCACAACCCACTGCCAAAATGTATATAGTTTATGTTCAAGCACACATCGCCGATGAATTCACAAAATAGTGCATAAATAAATGTATCAATAGTTACTTGATATAACAAATATGAGTGTGGTTCAAATCGCTTATGCAAAGAAAGGCATTGTAAATCCACTCGCCCAAGTCCCCCATACAAAACTTGCAACCCTGTGTGTTCACAACCCACCTGTAATATGTATAGTTTATGTTCAAACAGAAATCGTCAAATGAATATGAGTGTTGTTCAAATCGTTCCAAGACCGTTAGTCCATGAATATACCAAGACCGTTAGACCAATGAATATACCAAGACCGTTAGACCAATGAATATACCAAGACCGTTAGACCAATGAATATACCAAGTCCGTTAGCTCAATGAATATACCAAGTCCGTTAGCTCAATGAATATACCAAGACCAAGTAGACCAATGAATATATGAAATAGAAATTCTAAGTATGGCAATAATGTTACTCTATGACTAGCATTTAGTTCGGATAAACATATAATTTGCAAATAGTCATGAATGTAATAAAATAGTCGAGCATGTATCTCCCCAAAACAGCTTATGAAAGCATTAAAACAAGAAAAGTGGGGCTATGGAACTCACGGTAATCCTTAAAAGTTTAGAGTACTTATGATAGTAAATGAAAATAGTTGAGCATGTATCTCCCCTAAAAGTAATTCAAAACGATAAAAGTAGGGCTATGAAACTCACTTGGTGGAATGATGTGAAGACAAAAGTGAGTACACCGAGATGTAATGTGATACGCAAATCTTGACCTATGATGAATGATATGACATGTAATGAGTTGCAATGTAATGTTATGCATGCATTTCATATGTTATTTATACCATTTGCGAGTTTTGAAAATATTACTTATCGTCGAAAAATACTCGCTTGACGCCTTGACCAATCAAAATCACTTTACAAGTATTTACGCCAAAACGCCATCCTACAATGGTTTTATAATGATTTATAGTGAAATTATCACTTTTCGTCAGAAAACAATGTCGCGGAAATTTCTTGAAAGTGGCAAAATGGTTCAAAAACTAGTCGTAAATGGTGTACGTCGATCGTTAGAGAACTAACTCGACGGTTTTGGAAAGTTTGTATCGAAATCTAGAAGTTTCAGTTCCGGAGTTTTCGCCATAGAGGTCTCGAACATAAAGATAATAGGGGTTAAATATGGTGATTTTAGTTACCGTAACACTTATCTCGTGAAAATAATATAGTTTTTCTAAAAATAATAGTTACGGCAAGTTTATGAAAACGTGTATATCTTAGTCGCTTCAAATCCGGTTTCTACGCTTTATACGCCCTTAGCTTCAGATCAAAGTATACTAATATATTTTTGATAAGTCGAAATAATTTGTAAAGCTTAGGACTCGCTTTTGACTCGCATAAAATAATAATAGTATGCTGAAATTTCAGAAAAATATATATTTCGTCGACAAACTTGTAAAATCCATAACTTCTTCGTTATAACTCCGCTTTAACTGCCTGCCGCCACGGATTCGCTTTTAAAGTATATTTTCTAAATATCAAGGCCAAAATTTCGTGTCAACTGTCGGATTTTCCAGAAAACAAAATAAGGACAGACCACTTTATATACTTGTCGAAAATAGTTTTTCTCGTACTAAACTTATTCCAATCCCTTCAAATCAACTCCAAAGCTAATCTATTCCTACCATACACCTTCTCGTGGTGTCATGGGTTCCTAAAAATCATCAAGACCAATATATAACAAGGGGATAATTATAGGATGACCTTTATATATAGAACTCTTAAAATCAATGTAAAATGGTATAAACAACACAAGTCTTGCATGTTTTTGCTCAAAAATGATGAGATGAGTATGAAATGAATATGTAAGATGAAAAATAAATATGAGATGCTTACAAGTGATATGATGAGGTGATTAGAACAAGGGTTAACCTAAACACCCTAGGTTTTTATTTCAAAACCTTGATTAAGAGTGTAACTAGATTGTAAAAACTTGATCTTGAAAAGTTTTGATGATTCTTCTTGATCACATAGGGTGGCCGGTTTTGAGATAAGAAAAAGAGGAGAGAAAACTTGACTTTTCACTTTGCATTATTTGATTGAAATGAGTAAGAACTTGGAGTGTAGAAATGTATAAGTGAAAGATCTTGTAGATTTTTAGGTGAATCATCCATGTGTGTATTTAATAATACATATATATTTTATTTATTATATTGCATATATAAATGTGTAAGTAAAATGTATAAGTAAAGTATGTAAATTAAGATAAGTGGTAACTTGTAACTTTTATATACACTTGAGTAATTAGGGTAGTATTGGCTAAAAGTAATTTTTAATGGATCAAAGTAAAATATATTGAGGTCATCTAAATTGTAAAAATACATTTCTTGTAAAATTTGAGTGATAAAAATAATTATCGTATAATTTTTAAGAAAACGTCGTAATAATTTAACTTTAACGATTTATGTACCAAATAAATTCAAAACACTAGGAAAACTAAAAATTTAGTTTATATAAACCAATGTAAGTATAAAAAATATGTCGGGATCATTTTTGAAAGTAACGGATTAAATATTTAAAATAATAACTCACGCTTGAATGTGAAATAAAATGTCATGAATGAACTAATGAGATGCAAATGATGTCAATGAAATGTAGACTAATCATAGTCCATATGAAATGTACGTGATGTTATGATCATGAATTCGCTAAACCTTAAAGGTTACGCGAATTTGAAACAAGTAAACCAAGTTTACTATAAATGTTGAAATAGTGAGGCATGAATTGATTCGAGAAATGACCTGAAAGTACGGGTTGTCACATGTGTGGTATCGACTCGACAAACACCATGAATGCACTCAAATAACCACAATGCGACTCATAATGACACAATGAGACGTCTAAATGATAAACTTTATAGTTTAATAAGTTTCGGAATAAATAGTTAGACCTTATCGAATTCGTCAACTCGATAAACTCAACAATTTGTTCATGTCACTTATTATCCCAAAACCAAACACATCATAACGAGTCATAAGGATAATTTCCCATTAATAACGTTATCCTACGTACATAGCGGGTGCCTATTAGGTTCGTCAACCTAATAAGTTCGTTATCCACGTGGATCGACGCTTATTATCGATAGGTCATCCGTAACCCACGACAAACACATAAATGACATTAGATATTCATAAATGACACCCTTCAATAAATATGCCCTCGAAACATTTAATGACTCATTTATTACAAAACATCTCTAAATTTAAACGTTGGTTCCCCTTTTTAAAATGTCGAATAACAAGGCGAGCCTTGTTATCGAATGCTTAGTACAAAACCATTTATCATTTATATAATCTAGTACGATTTACTAGTAAATATATATATATATATATATATATATATATATATGTATATATATATATATATATATATAATTATATATAAATTTCAATATAAATTCATTCATCTCACTTAGAAATTCCAATAAGAATTTCAATATAAATTTCAATACAAATTTCAATATAAATTTCAATAAAAATTCCAATATAAATTTAGATAAAAATTCCAATATAAATTTCGAGTCATTATTCGTTTCGAGTTCCCAAGTCCGAGTCATGACTCTCAGTTTTTACACAATCATATTGCCCAAATAAATACTAAAGGCCATGTTATGGCGCTGTTAGAGTAGTCGAGACTAGAAAGTCACGATAACACCTGACGTAGCGCAAAGTTGACATATACCATTGAATCCAAAATAAACAATTTTTACAATTCTAATTAATCTCCCAAGCAATCTCATACCAATATCGCCATCTAGACAGACAATCAAACATACTCAACACCATTAAACACTTCCAATCGACTCTTTCAATTTCCCAAACACAACCGATTAACGGGTATCAAATCTAATGTTTGTCAATAACTTACCAATTACCCAAAACACCACAATTAATTTGTTATTCAATTAAGGCTGTTAATTGAAATGTCGTTTGATTCTAAAAATCTGATTCATACCAATGATTCAACGTTAACCAAATAATCACACGTTAGTCCGATTTATTATCTGGAAACACTTACTGGTTTCACATGTCCTTATAACACTAACGGACATGATTTCATAATTAATAATCAAAACCAATTACCACTTGTTTGACAATTCTAAAGAATAAAACAACGGTATACGAAAGTTTTGACTCAAAATCGCGACACGAGATCATACACCAATCGACATCATCAAAATCATTATAATCCATCATCTAGTTATGACCAAAGACATAAACATGATAAGATGCAAAACACGTGAACATGACACACACACGATACCAACACACCAGTTTACATGCTTTATTAGCTTTAACGCGTTTTAGACTCGTGTTCATCAAAACTTAACTGTGGAACTCACGTTCACGAGACAAAAGGTCTCGCTTGTGACTGAATTTAGTTATAATAGTACCATTTTCTTTATATTCCCAAATCATTTCCACGACCACTACTATTGTGCAAGTTTTAAATCAAGTGGTGAGATTACGCCAGGAAATTGCGTAACCCTGATACTTTGAGAGTATCCGCATTATTGGTAAATAATGTTGAATTATATGTTTTCACATTCTTTGTTCATTTGTTCTCTTTAATCTTCCAAAAACATTCCAATATATCCCACGTATTTGTGTATATTCATACAAAGTTTTCTCTTTATTGTTTTGGGATATACCCAAGGCAACTACTTAATATAAGTTAAGTGTTATAGATTTAAGGTTTGGGACTCCACACTCGTGATAGGTATAGCGCTGCGTAAAACATGAGGACATGCTTTCAGTACATGTATAAGCATGAGGACATGCTTATAGGGCGTGCATAAGCATATAGAAATGCTTATGGGTATGCGTAAGCATGAGGACATGCTTACCGTGTGTGTATAAGCATGTGAAATGCTTATAGTGAACTACTAAGATAGGCATACTTAAATCGTCTACTAACAGGGCACACGCTCAATCAAGTATTCAATCAAACCGTTCATCAAATCAGCCCTAAACATCTCATCAATCATCTTATCAATCAACTCGTCTAATGTGTTCTCAATCATCCATATCAAATCAATCGAGTTCAAATTTCCAAAATCATAATATACCGTTTACTCAATTTAAATTCCGTAATATCTCGATAATCACATCTTATTTACCCAAAATCAATAATCATATCTCCAAATCATAATGTTTCCATAATCAGTTCATAATATCCCTTAATAGATCATCTCATAATTCAAATCGCAGTTCATACCATAATCAATTAAGAAGCTTCGCTTGGCAAGCGCGCAAGGCCGGTCGAGGATCAATATTTCTTAAAAGTGGTTATAGTTTAGGGTTTATAAAATACCTAATTCTCTATAACCTTGAGCTCGATACCAATCAGAACACCCCCAAATCTCGCACGCCGGAAGACTTAATCAAGTTTTCGGGGCGTTACTATTGGATTGGTATCGCACACAAGTATAACAAAAAGATAGTCATTTAACATTCAAAACCAATCCCAAATTTTGTCATTTAAAACATTTAATCCAATAGAGTAAATATTAGGCCCAAAACATGGTTTAATCAAATAGGTCCCCAAAGTTTATCAGAGTCAGAAATGATCCTTGAACCCCGCCTTCTTGCCAAGCTTCCACCGATCAAGTAATCCAAACATCTCTCAAATACCTAAGAAATCATGCTAAAAGCTCAGCTTACGCTGGTGAGTTCATAGGTTTAAGTTCAACAAAAGTCATAGTGGACCTGTAGGAGTTGATTTGCTATGCAAGACCTAGATAGATAAATACCGTTTCTCACACTCATCCTACCCGGATCTCCAATCATATCCCGAGATCTAGGGATTACTGGGCCCCGCGACTCTACTCCAGCACTGTCGTGGCAAAATCTAGAACAATTGCCAACCCCGGACTAGGTCGAGGTAGAAGTCTATTCTTAGTTAGGCACGGTTAAACCTAGACTAAGGCAACAACTACCGCACATGTATCTAAACAGTCTAGCATATAAGCAAATCCAAATAGTTTTAACGGTCCAAAAACAGTAGCATGATTCTCACCCCAATATCATTAAAAACGTTGATAAAAGTGGGGCTATGAAACTCACCTTAGCCACAAAGAATGCACCTAATAAACACTCAGCGTAAGATAACAGAAATCACAAAGACATTAATGCACTATTCACTATTGACACGACTGACATCTAAAGTTAATCTCCATGGCATCCAAAAGAATGTACAACGAGTACAATAGAATAGTTGTGACGCAACCTAATGCGTATACGATATTCTTAGAATACGGCTCATACGATAAAGAAATCAATAGAAAGTAATGTGTTGTAGTTTTTGTGGATCATTCATGTCGTAACTTTCAAAAGTCCATTATCGTTCCCAAAAGTTTATAATTAATATCTCAAAAGTTTAGCTTTAACGTTTCGTGTGGTGGTAAGAAACATAGACGCGACGTACAACTCACGCGAAAGAACAGAAGACATCGACACAAATCGAGGCATACCAACTAGAACGCACGCCAAACAGGGAAAAGACATTGACCAAGCCAAAAATACTGACAATACTCAAGCAAGTCAAAGACTAGGAAAATGACGAAAATTATTTATGACGTATAGATAGGTTAACTTTCGATAATTTCCCCATAATCCCAAACGTTCATGTTTATCATAGATGATAAGTTCCATTTATCGCTTAATACATAAAGTTTTCTCAATTGTTACGCGCATTTATATAAGTTTATAATAGAGTACGTCATATAAAGTATATTATCGTAGTATATTATATATGACACACTCGTTTATCCAATGTTTCCCAACCATTATGACCTTAATAAGTTGTCTTATCGAAATACCCCTTTCTGACAGTTCATAAAAGTTAACTTGTATTTATAATACCCAAGTTATTACCGTAGTTAATAAAAGGTTTATAGTAATTAAAACCATTTCTTATTGATATATATCTATATATCTCGATATTAGCTAAAATGGGGAAAATGGAACGTTTAGGCCTATCGCGAAACAATTGTCTTGGTACGGCGTATTATGTTTTTCTTTTAGTCCCGTTTCCAAATGGAATAACAACTGCTATCAAGTTTTCTAAACATTCTTAACTAGTAAGGTACAAATAGACCCACCCAACTAATAAGGTAGACTCAAACATCATTCAAAATAATGATCATTAATTCGAGAAATAGTTCTATCTATCCATAGAAAAATAACGTATATCTATATTCAAACCTTATTGAATATGGACCTAATTATGAATGCTCAAATGTATTAAATCTTATAATTTATACGTATTATCTGATATCAACTATAAATCACGTAATTAATTCTAAACGTTCTTCATCCCGTTTTATAAGTACTTATTTGTGGTTAATTCATGTTTAATATCGTTTATCCCTATAATGTTATCCCGATATCGTCATGTAGTTACTTTGGTCACCATACCGCATCGTTACGTGTATCTATTACAAGTTTATTCATCGACATATATTATTTACTACTTCCTTATTAATAATAGTTTACGTCTCACTACAAATTTCCATAGTCAATTAATATTATTCCGGTATCACATGAGTCGATTCCCAACAATCGTCACTAAATGCTAGCCACACTACCCTCTTGGTTCTTATATAAAACCGAGACCAAACAACTCCACGACCGATTCAATATTACCCGAGACCGGTTCGACAACACAACCCATTGCTCATTTTTGGACCCATACACATAACCTACCCAACAATTAAACACACATACGGTCCCTTATCTACGCACCCTAATCTGAACAGCACTAAACCACCAATTGTAGTATTATAACAGCCCATTCCCACATATCGGTGACCATTTCGTGCCCTTGACCCGACCCGCATAAGACCCGTAAACGTAAATTACAGCTTATCAACCCTCTTATACCACACGAAACATTATCAAAAATGCTTTAATCAGATTCATATCATACAAACGTGTTTCTTTATGTTTTTAAAACTTGTTTATCATCTCAGTTTTGTTAAACCCTCGATATAACATCTTGAATTTGTTTAATCCTTTTATGTCCACGAAACAAAACGGACAACATGATCGAACCAAACGAAAAAATAAGAAAACAAGTAATAATCAAACGAGTGCTTACCGAGAAGAAAAGAGAAGAAACGAGGGTCGTGATGGAGTCTTTATATGAGTACAACCCGTATTAACCAAGCACGAACCATAATAAATCGTTATCTTATGAAACCCTAGAATACGAATCTTAAAAATTAAGATCTAGGGCGCGTTGAAGAGATTTAACGTGAGTGTTTCATGAAAATGGAACCACGGGATCCCGATCTACAAGATGGGATGGGTGGTGTAATTATGGGAGGTTGGCGGAATAGTGGCCGGAAAATTTGACGAACCCTAGGGGGAGGGTGGCCGGATAATAATTCTACAGAGAGAGAGAGTTGTGGTGTGTGTGTGTTTTAAGAGAGAGAAAGTGATGAAGTAAAATGAGGGAGGTGTGTGTGAGTTGGGTATATATACAACCAGGAGGGACTATTCTTGTAAAGTTGAAAGTATAGGGGCTACAGTAAAACTATCACAAGGACCCTAAATGTAACTTTGTAAAACTTTTAATATTTTAGGTTAGGGACTTGTTTTGACTAGAAAACGAGGGATTTGTGACTCGAGAGTTACGGCATTGTTTTTAAAATATTAATTCCAATAAAAATGATATAAAATATGACTCGTGTCTCAAATTAAATCAAATGATCGCTCAAATCGACGTTTCTCCAATTACGACGCATCGAGGAATTTACGAGTTGTCAAATCAAGGTTCTCCTTTGTCTTGGTGCCTTCAAGAGAAGACTCCGAAGGGCATAGGCCTTCGGCTGGCGAATTCCCAACTGGTAACCATATCAATGATGAATGGTTTTACGCCACCAATGACTTATGAAGAAAGACTTGGGTCTTCGCAATACGAATTTGAATGAGGTCGAAGAAGGGTCCGTCATCAAGCCCCCCAGTCGAAAGTGATATGTACGAACAAGAAATATTGCTTACGACTCAGAAATAGAAACGAAACCTCCCCTTCGTCACAAAAAACGAACGAAGATGAAAAGTCTAGCAACTATTGACCGTAATTAATGCTTGTATTTATCCTAGCTACCCCTTTCCTTGGTAAAATAAAACGTCATTTCAAAATTTAAAAAAAGGTTTGAGATCCGAAGGTAAAGGGATAACTTAGGACACGTGTAGGGCCGAGCTTTAACGTATGTGAGGGTATTTAAAGTTAAAAACAGTAAAACCCTAACACCATTTTATCTCGCATCCAATTTTTCACCTACTAAATCCTCTTCCGATCAGGCTTTCGAACAAACAGGTAAAGTACTCCTTCGTATTTGTTACGTTTTCAAATACTTTATTGTCGATTTAGGAGGATCAATGTCTACCAATAAGAAATTTGTAATCAAACAACAAGGTTGCACCTTGACTAGGGAGGAGCTCAAAGCGTTCCTCACCAATTATCCAATTCCCAAAGAGCATAAAATCATGTTACCTAGTAAAAATCAGGGTATTTTTTATGCCCCAGAAAACTATGTAGGCTTATACACCCATGCGTTCACTACCTCCAACCTTAGGATACCTGATGACGTACCCTCCGATCAGGTCAAAGGACACCCCTTTGACCTCAGTCGAATTTGTATTACGAAGACCCAAGTCTTTCTTCATAAGTCATTGGTGGCATAAAACCATTCATCATTGATATGGTTACCGGTTGGGAATTCGCCACCAAGGCCTATGCCCTTTGGAGTCTTCTCTTGAAGGCACCAAGACAAAGGAGAACCTTGACTTGGTCTTCCCCACGTTCCCACTATTTCCTTAGCTTCCCCGCCAAGGCAGAGATAGTGGGGATGAAGCCTTAGCAGTAACCACAAATCAGGGGACGCCCCCATGATCTCCTAAATGTGTGCTAACACTCTCCAAGCTTATTTCTTCACCTATAAATAGGTTGGACGAGTCATTTCAATGGTATGTTCACTCAACACAATATTTCAAATAATCCATATTATTTACAACACATATCACATACTTACTCTCACGTCGGAGGTGGTTCGCAGGGCCCAACCCATGCTAATCACTTAACGGTGTCTACTATTTCTTATTGCAGATTGGCTACAAGTTTGGCGCAATCATATCACCCTCATACCCTTCATCACCATCGGCCCGGTCATATGAATTATTGTACAATCAAGGGCCATATGTGGGACCCGCTACTATTGGTCTCATTATTCCAAACTTATACCCATTCAATCACGCCACTAGTTTTACTGGCATGAATCAAGGAAGAGAGGATACACCCTCCGGTTTCTCGACCTTGACACCAATCCCAGTCAATGATCCTAACAACCTTCCCGATATAACCGCATCCACCTTTACCACACGATCTCACCCCGAAATAACTCCCAACAACCATGCTTCAACCTCGGCTAACCCCTCGAACCGTAATCACCCAGCGCTTGTCGGCTAACATTGAAGCAATAGAATCTTTAATGAGGGCTTGAAGGAGGCAAGTCGGGAGTGTGGAGATGCGAAGGGAGTTGGAATACTCAAGCGATGAGTATGACGAAGAGTTGGAAATGGAAGCTAGGCCCTTGGCTCCCGGGCTACACGCCGCTTGAGGATACGGTCTCCGAAAGCAAATAAGAGTGGAAGGTCGGTTGGTTTTGAAGATGTTCCGAGAGGGCTGGCCGATGAGAAGGGAAGGCACAATGGAAGGCTCCAATGGAAGGAGTCATCGGGAGACTAGGGGTTAACTTGCCACCACTATTGGCGGCCCATCCGGGGAGAAATGAGGCAGGGGTTCCGCTGCCCTTCTCACGAATCCGCATAGAAGGCAATCCATCTCAAATGAATGGGAGAGGAAGTCTTCCTCCTCATGGTATGTACCCTCCTTTCGTGCTCAATCTTACCCTCAAGGGTCTACCCCCTCCCCACCTAATGGGTAGGCTAGCAACCCTAGTTTTACTCAACCATATGGAAGCATGCCCTACGGGCAACCTATGGTATACCCTTCGTACCCTGTCGGAAGTCACCCACCTTATATACCTATTGCTTACCCTCAATATGTTAACCAAAACCCTGTTGGAATGCCTCCAAATCATAACCCGCATAATGCTTCCCCTACCTACATGCCACCTTATAATCAGCTTTATTCGAGCCCATGGGTTCCACAAAACCCTTCGTAAGATGGATAGAAGACTACCCTTTGCCCGATGGGTTGAAAATGCCCGCACATATTGGTACTTATGATGGGAAGGGGGACCCGGATAACTTTTACACCGCTCAAGGGGCTATCGAATGCGTATGGGTCATGCCCGCTGTTTGCCACATGTTTACATATACCCTATGAGACTCTCGCCAGATATGGTGGAACGGCAAAAACAGTAGCAATGTGAATTTGGATGATCTCAAGGCCAAGTTCAGATCACATTTCACCAACGAAACATTCACAAGAATGCACCTAACAAAGGCACAAAGATCAAGCGTAAGGAAAACGAGAGCACCGTGGCTTTCATTACCGATATACCGATGACACCTTACGATAATGGGCTTGCACGAAGACCAACGCGATCTCGTGCTTCGCATGGCCTACTTAAACAGAGTTTGGTTGAATTCCTCTCCACTGACCTTCTTGCAACCTATAAGGGCTTAGTGGAGAAGGCTTACACCTGGATCAAAGCCAAAGAAGTGTCTACAAACGGGGCTCCGGTCGAAAATAAAGAAAGTCACAAAGAAAGCCTCAAGCATCCTTCGTGGGAAGGGTCAAAGAACGTAACAAAGGCAGAGACAGGTTTACGCCCTACCACAAAAACATCAACCACGGGCTCTTGGCTAATCTGGTCCAAATCTCAAGGGAGATACTTGCTACGGAAAAGGCTGCGAAGGCCTTTGATAGCTGCGACAAAGGAACCAGTGAAGCTGGAAAATGATGTGGAGGCCTGGAAGAAGAGAGAGCTAAGCTTCTGGACCAGGAGATCAAGCTTAGAGAGAAGGTAGATGGGTTAAACCTTCGGTTGAAGATGCTTAAGAAGGATAGGGTGGACTTGGTAACCAAAGTCATCCCCTACGTCGCCATGGAACTTTACCATAGTGACGATGTGGGGATTGTGATTGGGAACCTGGTAAATACAGCCATTTTTCATGGCAAGTGTACCACTTTGGAGGAGATAGCTGTGACAAAGGAACCAGTGAAGCTGGAAAATGTTCCATACTACAGGGCAACTCATGAGAAAGAGTATGATGATGCGTGCAATGCCTTGACCGCTTCAGAGTTCCCTTCCTTGCCGGTGTCAAGGACCCAGCCGCCTATATTGAGGACCTTGGCCAGAAGCCAAGGAAAGTCCACCTCCATCCCCTTCAAGAAGACTCTCTCCAAAGGTTCCATCCCCTGTGTCTCTGATCCACCCATTCCAAAGTTTGATGAAGGCTACCAATCGGTAGTAATTTGATCCCCTGTGGTGGTATGTACCGCTTAAAACAATTTTTATGTCCCTTTCCGTGCTATATGCCCGATGAAACAATTAACATTTGGTGCGTGTGGTACGTGCTTCGCCTAAGACAATGTTTTTCTTGTTTGGATCGTTAAGGCTACGGCCTGTTTAGACTAGTTAAACTAGTCATGAATTAATATCTACATCAAAGCTGCTAGGGCTTGTATTTTGCCATGTGTGATTCTTCTCTTTATATTTTACTTATGCGTAAAATTTTTTTTTACAACCTAAGGCGTATGGTAGATGCATAGCCTCATTGTGTGTAATTACTTCACCAAGAATATAGCAATCGATAATTTGATCGGCCGATGTAAGGTTGCACCCACTCCATCTTGATTCTTTGGGCAGCGAAAGGCTTAAAATACCTTAAGGCCATATAGGAAAGTTAATGTGAAGTTGAGATGGATGTTATGCATATGAGCAAGACATGTTGTTAGTCTTTGAACATCTCTTCGACATTGAAACTTATAAAAGCGACTTGGTGGACAAATCTTTGTTGTATTGAACGAAACAAGAGATTTGAGGGAAATGCGTTATATCATTAAGTGGGTAGGGAGGATTACATCATTTTAAGAAATGAATACTAGACGCCTACCCTTAATGCTTCTTTCCCCAAGTGAGAAGAATGCAAATACATTGATTGAAAGCAAAGTAAAAAATGTCCTTGGACATTGTAAGTTTCATACGTAGAACTTACGAAGGGTAGTGCCATTCCAAGTTCTATCAATAGCGTCATCATCCAAGGTTTCCATCTTGGAGGCTCCATTGCCATATGCTTCCTTAACAACGTAGGGCCCTTCCCATGTAGGCCCTAGTTTACCTTGGTACTCAGCTTTACTTGCGCTGTTGAGTCGGAGGACGTATTCCCCTGGCTTGAAGGTTGAAGGCCGAACCCGACTGTTGTAGTACCTTTCAATCTTTTGCTTATGGATAGCCTCCCTGATTGAGGCTATTTCCTTTCGTTCTTCGAGTAGGTCTAGGTTGCTGCAGAGTCTTTCTTTGTTGTCCGCCGCTTCAAGTTCATGACCCTTTCGCTTCGACACTTACTTCAAGGGATGATGCTTCCGTGCCATATGTCAAGCTAAAAGGCGCTTCCCATGACTTGAATTTGTGTGCGTTCTGTGGGCCCAGATTACTTGAGGTAGTTCGTCTACCCAATCGTGGTGACTGTATCCCAGCCTTCGTTCTATGCCTTGGATGATGTCCCTGTTAGTAACTTCCACTTTTCCGTTACCTTGAGGATGGTAGACGGAAGTGAAAGATTGTTTTATGTTCAGGCCTCTACAAAACACTGGAAATACCCCTTCGGCAAACTGCTTTCCATTATCTGAGATGATGATGTGGGGTACTACGAACCGGCAGATAATGTGTTCCCACACAAACTTTTCCATGTGCCTTCCTGTGATGGATGCCAAAGGCTTAGCTTCCACCCATTTCATGAAGTAGTCGATGGCTATAACCAAGAACTTTACTCCTCCTAAAGCAATTGGTAGAGGGCCTACGATGTCTATTCCCCATCGGCTGAAAGGCCATGCAAACGTTACAGAGGTCATATCTTGTTTTGGTAGCCTCGGTACCCTTGAGTGAACTTGACAGGCTTCACACTTCAGGATGATTTCTACTGCGTCCCTGTGCATCGAAGGAAAATAATATCCGATCCTCATGATCTTAGAAACAACAGAGCGAGGTCCTTCGTGAAGCCCGCAGGATCCTTCATGCACTTCTTGAATGATGTTGGCGGCTTGCCTAGGTCCCACACAACGAAGCCATGGAGACAAAAATGACCTTCGGTATAGGTAGTTCCCCATGATTCTGTACTGTGGTGCTTTGATGCGACCTTTCGAGCTAGTTTCGATCCTCTGCAAGATGCCACTTATCAGATATTCTCTTATTGGAGTCATCCAATTTGAGTCTTCCTCCAGTATTACGTCAGACACCTCCTTTCTTATGATGGACCTGTCTGCAAACACTTCGACTAGAACCTTCTTAGTTAAATGAGCAAATGCCATCGATGCCAATTTGCTAAGCGCATCTGCTTTCTTGTTTTGGTTTCTTCGAACATGCTCTATGTTGTAGGATGTAAACCCTTCGAGCATCTCCTTGGCCTTATCCAAGTATTGCTTGATCACAGGTTGTCTCGCTTTGTAGGAGCCTTTTATCTGATTAGCCACCAGTTGTGAGTCAAAGAAAATAGCCAAGTCTTCTACCTCCATGTCCTTAGCCAGTCGTAGGCCTGCTAGCAAGGCTTCTGATGCAGGTTTTACTGACCAGGTCTTAATATTTATAGTGTCTCGCTATACCTATGGTCTACCCTAGTGCACTAAAGGGCAGTGTACCCGGTCGCGTGTAGTGTAGTAAATGGTAAAGCCGAGGTCGTCCCTAGAGCTATGTGTGTTGGATTATTACTATGTCTAATTGTCACAGAATAATAATGGTTTCGATAGGGATTTAATTAATTAAACTACTAATGCAGAATAAGATAAAAGCAGATAAATGGATAAAGGGAAATCAATATAGGGATAGTGGTGCTAACCTAGTCAATCCTCCTAGCTAGTTATGTCTACGTCTACCTACTTCAAATTACTTTAGGTGGGGTCAAATTCGAGAGGACATCATTTGGTCAATTCGCCCTAACCTATCAGCAAAGATGCCACCACAGAGAAATCAGCGCACCGTCATAAGTCATGTTGTTCCTGGTCTCCTAAGCCAAGTCATTAAGTACCGCTACATGCTAGATTCAAAATAGTGAGTGCCCGGCCGTTAGGAACTTAGACACTACACCCCCCAATTATTAAGTTCATCCAAACAATAGGTGATCAGTTGGTCAAATCGCACAAGTAGAAAGGGTCGCCGGGTCATATCTTACCCTTCCCGTCTTAGTCCGCTCACCTAGGGTCAGTTGGTCATAACTCCTAGGCAATTGGCCTCTACCGCCATTCAAAACTACCGAACCAAGGGTGACTACCAAAGAACTATGCATGCATACACTTAGAAATAATTGTACGGAAGTAAAGGTAAACGCAAACAAAACAATTAAGGAATCATAACTAGGCTAGCACCAAAGGGTGCTTAGCCGCTCATATTAATTATGCAAATCAATTCAATATTCAAAGGTACGAAATACATGAATTGAAAGTAAAAGAAATATAAAACGCTAAAGCTTATCGTAATGGAGTGACTTCTCCCTTGGAAACAGCTCCGTATACTCCCCTAGACCTGCCTTGAGCTTCGAGTGTTGTGTGTGGAATGGGATGATTAGAAATGCTGGAATTCGTGGGGTATTTACAGGTCCGGGTTACTGGCGTAACCAATATACGAGTTACGCCGTAACCTTCTATTTCTTCATAAATGCACTAGATCTGCTAGTTACGGTGTAACCTTATTAGTGGTTACGCCGTAGTCTTCAATAAACTCGGTTACGTCGTAATTGATGCAGTAGTTACGGCGTAAGTATCAGCGACGTGGAACCTCTTTTGACATAATGGAGTTACGTTGTAACCATTGGGAAGAGTTACGCCGTAACCTCTTAATAAGTTGGTATTCTGGGTCACGCAATAGTTACGGCGTAATGTGAGAGAGGAGTTACGCCGCAACTTCTTCAAAATAGGCATACTGTGATAAATCTTTAGTTAAGTTTCCATTTCCGCGTCTCTTTAGCTCCAATGCTCGTAATTTACCTGAAAGTGGAAAACAATGGAAAACAAGCGTAAATCTACATAAATGATATAAATAACGAGCATTATCGGGGGAAATTGACACTTAATATTCAGGACTATTTGATGTTATCAAATATCCCCCCACTTAAACTCTACTTGCCCTCAAGTAGACCTTGTTAGATAGATTCCTAAAAAGATATCTCCCAAAACCTGGAAAATATGAGTTTACAAATCCCTTATGCTAGAATAAAACAAAGCCGAACGCCTCACGAAAAGGGAACAAACACTCAAATCTCTCAAATATTCTAAGTATCAATTTTGGGGTAATCACTCAATCGCATAGTCATAGCATGTATTCTATCATAAGCTTGGCGGTTACACAAATCTCCACCACTAGAGTTAAGGGCTAAACAATTCTTGAAGGCAATATGGGTAGGCACGACAAAGGTTAAGGGGTGACTCGTCATTACTAACATGTCACGGTGAAGTGGACAAAATCAATGATACATTACCAAATCCATGGCCAAGACACCAAAGATTGCTCGCTGCATCACCTAGACACGCTTCATGACTAAAGGGTAGGATAAGACATGGGATATATAATTGATGTAAAATGAAAAACAAACAGGTAGTCTAAATCTATAACCAAGTCATCACCACTTACCGTCTGCCCAAAGTTCAAGCTTAGAAGTCTAGAAACCGGATCATGAAATGTAAGGTAGTTGTGTCATTAGAGGACGTCGTGATGGGCACACTACCTTTTCTTCTTCTGTTGGCATAACTTCCAACTCCAATCTTCAAATGTGACCGATGTGGCCTCCTCGATACTAATCAATAAAGCTCATACTACAGTGCTTATAACATCGCACTTAACAATATCATAACTTAATCAACTTTTTTTTTCAACATAACATAATAACATAACATCCCCCCACTTGAGATGAACAATGGGAATTCGGGGGGTCTTCAATGATCTTCATAAATGTTGTCGATGAAAGCGTGATTTCCAAACCTTTCCACTCGAACCTTGAACTTGGGAAAATGATGACTTCCCAATCACAAATAAAGACTACAGGGTAGGCTAAGGTGTATAGGTGTAACGAAACAATATATTGGATTGACAAAATGAAAGGAATGGCTCAGAAGGGTAAATCTAGGGGTATCTTGCACTAAAGGTGAGTGCAACAAAAGGGTTTCACATGGGGGTCGAGAAGTCGAGGTGACTAATCGATAGACTCACAATGGTAGGCTGTTTGGGTGATAATCCTATACTATTGCCTTCTAAAACTGAAAAGTCCAAATACATCGAGCTAACTCAACATACCTCGTCTATGGTCTCGAAATGATGCAAAGGCCAAGTTCTAAAGTTTACAAGCTACCGGCACACTCATAATTTGGTGGATTTGGGGTAAAATATAGGAAAAGGATAAGGCTAATCTCACCATGTAATGTCAAGGGTTGTATGTGCTTGGCTAAGGTCTAATCTAGTTAGGTTAGGAAAAACATGTCAAAATTTTAAAAATGGCATAATTTTTCAAAATAAACTAGAAAAATGAGGGCGAAATAAAGTTCAAGAGATAATTCTACTCCCGTCCCCCACTTGAATTATACAAAGTCCCTTTTGTACTAGGCATTAAAATAAAGGTGAAGAGAAAGGTAGAATTAGAGCGAGAACTTCCCTGAAATTTGCTCCAAAAAGAAGAAGGCCCACGAAAAAGAACCGTGCATTCGTTTAAGCGTCATGAACAAACTTCAATCCCTGAAATCACAATACCGAAAAGCATAATTCTAAAAAGAAAAAATGAAAAAAAAAACGAAAAACAAACCTAACTCACTTTTGTAGGAATCACGGTTGCATTTAGCATATGCAACAAGCCTTTTAAACCACTTGGTGTCCCAAGTGGACGAGTGAAGTCTCGTGAGGGTTTACAGGGAGCACATCCACAAAGTTCATTTAAAAACTAATACAAGGTTACTGTGTTTTAAAATGAAAGAATTAAAGCAGAGTAAAGTTACGTCATAACTGGAAAAACCTGGTATGAGCTATCAAGCGAGTAGTTACGGCGTAACCACTGAGATGGTATTACGCCGTAATTGGTAATGCGTCAAGAATTCTGATGCTAAAATTTTGGTTACAGCGTAATCACCAAGATGAGTTACGCCGTAACTCTGTCAGACAAAGAATCGCAGCAAAGAATTAGTTCCTCGTTTCCTGCAAAAATGGTTAGAAAACACAAAACCCAACAAAAAAAGAATAAAAACAAAAGAAAGGGATAATTCGGGTTGTCTACCGAAAGAGCACTTTTCTTTATTAACGAGTCTTTAAGTTAGACTAAGAGCCGCGGGGCTACCAGTGCTTGTTGGTCATTTCGTGGACATGGCAGTCTCCACGCTGGATCCAACTTACCAAATTCTCGTCCCTTTTGTAGTCATTTCCTAATTCTAAACAGCCTAAGTAGAAACTTTTGATTTTCTGGTGGGGGTGATCAATGCCTTTTTCTTTGTCTTCCTCACTGATATCAAGTAAAGGTCGAGCTTGGCTTAACTGCCTCTTGGTCCAGTTTCTAAAGTTCTTGATCGTTCTTGGCATCTTGAAAATAGTCTTGTAATCGTTAATCTTCAACCATACTAAACCTTCTTTTCATGTTTATCTAAACCAGAAATTTCCTGAAAATACCTTCCTAAAATTACTCCCGTAAGTCCATCCTCCACAAATTCACTTACGTCGTCTAGAACCATAAAGTCCACCAAGAATGAATAGGTCCCAACAAAGATATGGATGTTAGTTGCAAACCCAAGAAAATTATTTCCCTTGTATTCTAATTCTTTCTTCATGACTTGGTTGTAGCATTCCTTTGACATGATATCGACTGGGGAAGTCGTGTCAATAAATGGGTGGAAGTCGATGAACCCGATTTTGCATGAGATTTTAAGATAATAGGGGTTTCTATGATGTATGCGGGTTCCTACCTCATGAAATTTAGGTTGAAGTGGTTGCGAAAAAGTCTTAACAGAGTTATCTTGCCAATGGGTCATCTCAACATCCCTTGAGAGGTCTTCAGCACTTAATCCTAAGTCATCTTCCTCAAAATTCATGAAAACATCAAAATCTTTCCCCGAGTCAAACTCTCCAGGGTCCGGGGGGTCGCTAAGAAAATTTCCTAAAGCTTCATCAAAATTGCCTACGGGGTCAATTGCACATACCTTCTCCGGGGTAGACAAATGTTCATTAGGTCCGAAAGTGGCAATTTCTTCATTAGCTTCAAGAGTCAATTTTCCGGCAAAGACATCCACCTTAGTGTGAGCAGTGGCAAGCATGGGTCTTCCTAAATGACTGGTATCCTGTTGTCTTCCGGAATGTCAAGAATCACAAAATCTACTGGGAAAAGGAATTTCTTAATTTTCACCAACACATTTTCAATAATTCCTAATGGCGATTGCATAGATCGATCAGCCATTTCAATTTTCATCTTGGCCGGCTTTAAGTTACCAATTCCCATACGCAAAAACATCGAACGAGGCATTATGCTAATACTGGCTCCAAAATCTGCTAGGGCATTACACATGTTTAGACTCCCGATATAGCAAGGGAGAGTAAAGCATCCTGGATCTTTTTCCTTTTGTGGTAGCTCGTTCCTCAAAACCGCTGAGCATCTTTCGTTGAGGCGAATAGTCTCATCATAACTTAATTCCTGCGCAATATCATGACGATTAGTATTAACAGAATCATTAGTAGGAGGGTTTACCAGCAAAGTTTGGTCCATAAGTGATTGTCTCTCCATGCTGATTCGTCGCTTAACTTTTTCCGAAAAGGTCAAAGGTTCTTAGAGGATAGTTTCTACAGTGTGGACAACTTCCTCCTCCTTGGCTGCTAAATAATCAGAGATAGCTTCTGAACATGAACTAACACTCTTTTCCAATATTTTAATCCTATCATCGTGCATTTTGAGAGCAGAGATTGTATTATCTACGAATGTCCTCATCAATTTTTCAATCATATAATCTCGTTCTCTAGATTCTCTTATGTGTTCGAGAATTTTTCTTTCAAGATCGCTCCCGGTTTTGGTCCCAAACATGCTCTTAACCTTTTTAACCTTGCATGCTTCAACTTCTCTTTCCATCCTTCGTTTTTCGAAAATTTCCCCGTAATTGTATTCTTGCTTCGTTATCGTCTTCATTACCTTCTGATCGAAATTATCTCTCGGTCCGTACCCTGTATCCATGTGCCACTTGTAGCAATGTTCGAAATCCGAATACATTCCAAGGCCTGGTCAGGAGTCATGCTAGGAATAGGTCTTGGTGAATCGAGAAGTTCTCGTGTTCGTGCATTAATCCCACGATAGAATACGTATACGATCTGATGTTTGTTTAAATCATGAGTAGGGAATCGATAGAGAAGCTCATTAAATCTTTCCCATGCTTGGTAAAGCGTTTCTTCTCCAACCTGAACGAATTGATAGATTTTCCCAAGAAGCTTGGCCATTTTAGAAGGAGAGCAAAATTGCAAGACGAATTCTTTTTTAAGTCTATCCCATGCTCCTTTAAAATCGCAAGGGAGTTTGTTATACCATCTTCTTGCTGTCCCAGTAAGAGTCATAGGAAAAATCCTTGCAGGATGAATAGCTTGGAGTACCTCGACGCTTGAAAAGAGAGGACAGGTGGAGAACTTCTTCTACGTGGTTCTGAGCGTCCTCATCTTCGTTTCCAGAAAACTCAAGTTCATGTAACTCTCGAATAATATGATCTGGAATAGAGTATTTTTCAAGATGAGAATCTTGAGTAAAGCCACCGGCGCTTCTCATTCGGTCGATCTAAATACTGCTCCAAAGTTAGGTCATCGATATTATTTTCATTGATGACCTCCGGTTCTGCGTCCGACTGGTCTGACTCGTAAAATGAGAAGATGTTGTGAATAGGAACCGGAGAAAAGATTTTCCTTCTTCGAAATTACTTCTCCGGGTCATCAAATGGGGTAGCCAGAAAAGGCCTCGAGCTGCGAGTCTTGAATCCTGACACTATCAGAAAGAAAATTAAAAACAGACTTAATATGAAATCCTAAAATAGCTCCCCGGCAGCGGCGCCAAAAATTTGATGCAGGTTTTACTAACCAGGTCTTAATATTTATAGTGTCTCGCTATACCTATGGCCTTCCCTAGTGCACTAACGGGCAGTGTACCCGGTCGCGTGTAGTGTAGTAAATGGTAAAGCCGAGGTCGTCCCAAGAGCTATGTGTGTTTGATTATTACTAAGTCTAATTTTCATAGAATAATAACGGTTTCGATAGGGATTTAATTAATTAAACTACTAATACAGAATAAGATAAAAGCAGATAAATGGATAAACGGAAATCAATAGAGGGATAGTGGTGCTAACCTAGTCATCCCTCCTAGCTAGTTATGTCTACGTCTAGCTACTTCCAATTACTTCAGGTGGGGTCAAATTCGAGAGGACATCATTTGGTCAATTCGCCCTAACCTATCAGCAAAGATGCAGCCACAGGAGAAATCAGGCGCACCGTCATAAGTTCTGTTGTTCCTGGTCCCCTAAGCCAAGTTATTAAGTACCGCTACATGCTAGATTCAAAATAGTGAGTGCCCGGCCGTTAGGAACTTAGACACTACACCCCCCAATTATTAAGTTCATCCAAACGATAGGTGATCAGTTGGTCAAATCGCACAAGTAGAAAGGGTCGTCAGTTGGTCATATCTTACCCTTCCCGTCTCAGTCCGCTCACCTAGGGTCAGTTGGTCATATCTCCTAGGCAATTGGCCTCTACCGCCATTCAAAACTACCGAACCAAGGGTGACTACCAAAGAACTATGCATGCATACACTTAGAAATAATTGTACGGAAGTAAAGGTAAACGCAAACAAAACAATTAAGGAATCATAACTAGGCTAGCACCAAAGGGTGCTTAGCCGCTCATATTAATCATGCAAATCAATTCAATATTCAAAGGTACGAAATACATGAATTGAAAGTAAAAGAAATATAAAACGCTAAAGCTTATCGTAATGGAGTGACTTCTCCCTTGGAAATAGCTCTGTATGCTCCCCTAGACCTGCCTTGAGCTTTTTCCCACGTTCTCAGAGTGTTGTGTGTGGAATAGGATGATTAGAAATGCTGGAATTCGTGGGGTATTTATAGGCCAGGTCTGGGTTACGGCGTAACCATTATAGGAGTTACGCCGTAACCTTCTATTTCTTCGTAAATGCACTAGATCTGCTAGTTACGGCATAACTTTATTAGTGGTTACACCATAGTCTTCAATAAACTCGGTTACGTCATAATTGATGCAGTAGTTACGGCGTAAGTATCAGCGGCGTGGAACCTCTTTTGACCTAATGGAGTTACGTCGTAACCTTTGGGAAGAGTTACGCCGTAACCTCTTGATAAGTTGGTATTCTGGGTCACGCAATAGTTACGGCGTAATGTGAGAGAGGAGTTACGCCGTAACTTCTTCAAAATAGGCATACTGTGATAAATCTTTAGTTATGTTTCCATTTCTGCGTCTCTTTAGCTCCAATGCTCGTAATTTACCTGAAAGTGGAAAACAATGGAAAAAAATCGTAAATCCACATAAATGATATAAATAACGAGCATTATCGGGGGAAATTGATACTTAATATTCAGGACTATTTGATATTATCAGCTTCGTACTCTGCTTCATTGTTAGTGGCATTAAATTCAAAACGGAGTGCATAAGTATACACCTTCCCTTCGGGATCAACAAGCATTAGACCTGCGCCAGAACCGTCGGAGCTGGAGGCTCCATCGGTGTAAAGTTTCCACCCTTCGACCGTCTTAACAGGCTTCTTTTTAGCAACTTTTGTGTCCTGCTTTGGTTCGAAGGGTGTTTCTGCTAAGAAGTCTGCCAATATTTGCCCTTTGGCCGAGTTTCTACCTTTGTATTCAATTTTGTGCTCTCCTAACTCGATAGCCCACTTAGCTATCCTTCCAGATTTCTCCGGCTTCAAAAATATCTACTTAATAGGCTTGTCAGTAAGTACAGTTATGGGATGAGCTTGGAAGTACCTTCGAAGGTGCCTCACAGCATGGACCAAAGCCAAGATTAGCTTCTCCAACGCTGGATAATTTAGCTCGCTCCTCAGAGAACCCTGCTAACTAAGTAGATAGGGATTTGCTTCTTCTCCCTTTCGCCAATAACACAAAGACTGATGCTTTGAAGGAGGCTGCGATGTACATAAACAACACTTCGCCTTTGATTGGGGCAGTAAGTATAGGTAGAATAGCCATGAACTCCTTGAGCTTTTGGAAGGAAGCTTCATCGTACTCCAAAACGCCTTTTTATCCGTGCATCCTTTGAGTGTTTTGAAAAACGGCAAAGACCTATATGCGCCCTTCGATAAGAACCTGCTGAGGGTTGCTAGCTTTCCGTTCAGACTTTGCACTTCCTTTTGGGACTTAGGAGGCTGCAAATCTGTGATGGCCTTAACCTTTGAAGGATTGGCCTTAATACCTTTCTTGGTGATCAGATGTCCCAAAAATTGTCCTTCTTCCACACCGAAGGAACATTTCTTGGGGTTTAACTTCATGTTGATGGCGCGAAGCTGGTCGAAGGTTTCCTTGATGTCGGAGAGCATATCCTCCTCCGTTCTACTCTTGATAAGCATATCGTCTACGTATGCTTCGAGATTCCTACCTATCTGCTTGTGGAAGGCTTTTTCCACTAAACGTTGGTAGGTAGCACCTGCATTTTTCAAACCAAAAGGCATCTTTTTGTAACAATATACGCCCTTTCCTGTAAAAAAGGCTGTCTTTTCTTCGTCCTCTTCCGCCATCTGTATTTGATGGTAACCCTTATAAGCATCCAGAAAACATTTCAACCGAAACCCTGACAAGGATTCTACTTTCCAATTGATTTCTGGCAGAGGATAGCAGTCCTTCGGACAGGATTTGTTGATATCTGTAAAGTCTACACACATCCGCCACCCTCCGTCATGCTTCTTGACCATCACCGGATTGGCTACCCATGTTTGATACTTCACCTCCCTGAGTATGCCTGCTGCTACGAGCTTATCCACTTCTTTGCATGTTGCGGCATTTCTTTCAGGAGCCAGGCTTCGACGCTTTTGCTTGATATGTTCAATGTGTTTGAACTCATTAAGCTTGTGTTCAGTTTCGAAGGGCTTTCCGTCTATGGTGAGAGTTCTGGGGACCCCTGTCATGTCAGAGTAGGTCCATGCGAAGACATCTGCATTGGCCCGTAGTACCTTTTCCAATTAAGCTTTAAAAGAGGTAGGAGTCGCTTTCCAATTACCATCGCCCCGATCGGGTAGAGATCGCTTTACTACAATACGCTTCTTCGGCATCGATACAGTGAGAACATCTTTCGGAGGCTCTTCCAAGACCTGTTTGACCCTTTTCCTTACTTCCATGGGCTTCTTCATGTTGTAGCTGGAGAAAACCGTTCCAATACCGAAAGGTGTTTGGAATTTGACCGCGGCATGTATAGTGGAGACAACGATGCCCATCTTCTGCATTGTTGTTCTCCCTATCAACATGTTATAGGGAGATTTAGACCTTACGATCGCGAAAACCAGGGTTTCTGTTCTTTTTAGCCTTCCCTCTCCAATCTTAACCTCTAGAGGGACTTCTCCCAAGGGCCATGAGTGTTCCCCCGAGAACCCTACCAAGGGTACCTTCGAATCTACTCTCTTCGACCTTATCGAAGGCTTGAGCTTTAGAAAGCAATGTTCGTAGATCACCTCGTAAGAGCTACCACAGTCTAGGTAGGCTCTATTTACTTCTCTGTTGGAGATCAAGACTTTGATGACCACGGGGTCATTTGAGAGAACTTTTCATGTGATCGAAGGAAAGGTAACATCTCCTACTCCATATAATGCTCCCTCTGCTGCTTTCCTTTTTAAACCAGAATCATCCCTGTATACCATGAGGATGGGTGCTTTGACAGGTGTGGTATCTTTCCCCAACTGTGTGTTGGAGACCTTTTCTTTACCTTTCTTTATGCCCTTCACCAAATGTCCCAATTGGCCGGACTTCACGGCCTCTTCTATCTGTTTCTTAAGCTCTCTGCAATTGTTGGTGTCGTGTCCGTAATCGTCATGGAAATAGCAGTATTTGGAAGTATCCCTGGTCCTTCCCCTACTTGCCAAACGAGGAGGAGGATCAAAGGCCTTCACAGCCTTTTTCGTAGCAAGTATCTCCCTTGGAGATTTGGACAGATTAGCCAAGAGCCCGTGGTTGATGTTTTTGTGGTAGGGTGTAAACCTGTCTCTGCCTTTGTGTCTGTTCTTTGACCCTTCCCACGAAGGATGCTTCGAGGCTTTGATGTGACTTTCTTTATTTTCGACCGGAGCCCCGTTTGTAGACACTTCTTTGGCTTTGATCCAGGTGTAAGCCTTCTCCACTAAGCCCTTATAGGTTGCAGGAAGGTCAGTGGAGAGGAATTCAACCAAACTCCTGTTTCGTAGGCCATGCACGAAACCTGAGATGCTTTGGTCTTCGTGCAAGCCCATTATCTGTAAGGTGTCATCCGTATATCTGGTAATGAAAGCCCTGGTGCTCTCATTTTCCTTATGCTTGATGTTGTGCATTTGTTAGGTGCGTTCTTGTGAACTTTTTTTATTGACTGAAATATGATCTGAACTTGGCCTTGAGATCATCCAAATTCACAATGCTACCTGGTTTTCGCCCGTTCTACCATATACGAGCAGAGTCAGGGTATATGTAAACATGTGGCAAGCAACGCATGACCCACTTCGATAGCCCCTTCGAACAGGTGTAAAAAGTTATTTGGGTACCCCTTCCCATCATAAGTACCAATATGTGCGGGCATTTTCAACCCATCGGGCAAAGGGTAGTCTTCTATCCATCTTACGAAGGGTGTTGTGGAACCCATGGGCTCCGAATAAAGGCAGTTATAAGGTGGCATGTAGGTAGGGGCAGCATTGTACGGGTTATGATTTGGAGGCATTCCAACAGGGTTTTGGTTAACATATTGAGGGTAAGCAGTAGGTATATAAGGTGGGTGACTTCCGACAGGGTACAAAGGGTATACCATAGGTTGCCCGTAAGGCATGCTTTCGTATGGTTGAGTAAAACTAGGGTTTCTAGCCTGCCCATTAGGTGGGGGTAGACCCCTTGAGGGTAAGATTGAGCCTGAAAAGGAGGGTACATACCATGAGGAGGAAGATTTCCTCCCCCATTCATTTGAGATGGATTGCCTTCTACGCCGGTGATAAGGTTTTAAAATGTACCTTTTTGAGGGGTCGTTTAAGCCCTTATTTGATTACTTTTGTATCCGTTATTACTTAATATCGTTCCTTTTCACTTTTTAGGTATCTTAAAGGCAAAATGCTGGAATGACACTTATTCGGACGAAAAGGCGCGAATATACGAAGAAAATGACCAAAGTCAAGAATCGAGACACTCAGGCTGCTGGAACTGGAGAGGACGGCGTCAAGCACAAATATGTGACGCCGTAGGACTACTTTTGTGACGACTCAGTAGCCAAATTGCTTATTTTCAAGTGACGGCTTCAGGTTTTAAAAGAGTAGGTCGTCGCAACCCAGACGGACTAGATTTGATCCAGACGACGTCAGAGACTGAAGAGGACGGCGTCACAAACATAAAGTGACGCCGTCACAAGACTAACGTGGCCAAGACGAAACCCTAATGACGGCGACCATAAGGCGTCACAAATCATAAGGTGACGCCGTCGCATTTGTAATCCTATATATAGAATCCGAATTTTTTAATTTTCAGTGTGTAGTCTTTTGGAGTAAAAACCTAAACCGAACCAAGGCTGTCTTGTACAGTATTTTAGGGTTCCATACCCTATCTTATATCAAGATAAGTGTTTTACTTCATTAATTCAATTATGTCTTCAATTACTTGTGTGTATGCTTGCATGTTTTCCATGTCCGGCTAATTTACTTGTGTGTTTGCTTAGGGAATATGAAACTTAATTATTGAATATTGATTGGTTGTCTCTTATCTTAATTGTTAATGATCTAGTATTGCGATAGGTCATCCGTTGTGTAGTTAATGCTTGATTAATCTTTGTGAACCTTAGCTTATAATACCTAGAGTCATTGTTGGCTAAAATATCCGAAGAGTACCTTAGAGTTAAGTTTATAAATCCTAGAGATTTTGTAGGCGATAACCTTTGGTAGTTTCAAAGAGTTAGGGATAAACGCATGCCCTACGACGTTGGACACACAACGCGATTAAGAATAAGGACGTGACAATTCAACCATCAATAGGAGATAATTAAGGAGTAATAAAACCTAAGTAAACACATCTTTAAATCATCATACGAGCACACAATAATTAGACATAGACTACATACACCTTAGTTTAGATAATTAGATAAGTAGAAGTAATCGGTAGAAATACCAACCCCCAAATCCAAACCCCGAGATTCTTACCTTTCCATTTGCTAAAAAACATAAAAAGATAAAAAAATAATCTTCCTCAACCCCAACCTTAGCATAGTAACTTCTCACTAGCATTCCTATTCCCCTAGAGAACGATATCATTTCCCGTGGCTTACCCTAATACTACACTACAATGATTAGGTTCACTGCCTAGGGTGTTGAAAAACTTGCTCGACGAAAAGGAAGTTCCTTTGACCCCGAACGACGCGTGTAGCGTTATCAAGTTTTTGGCGCCGTTGTCGGGGAATAGAATAGCTAGTTAGTAGTCCACCTCGTTTAGGTTTATTTGCTTGATTCATATCAAGTAATTTTTTTTCATTTTTAGCTTTCTTGTAGTCTATCCCCCTTCTTCGTGACTTTTGTTCGTAAAACCTATCACTCACCATGATACGTGTCTTCCGCCGAAGATTCTTCACACTACCCGTTCCCAATCCCGAAATTGAGAACGCAATCCCACAAAACCCTTCACCCACTCATTCTTTGGAAATCACCTAGGGCATAATGAGATAAATTGGGAACAATAAAGTCCTTTCTATGACTCAGATTCCGATGAGGAATTTGATTATGGTGAAGCACTTGACAACGGGGAGGTCATTGATGAAGTTAGTTTTGAAATGAAAGAAGACCCCTCCCAATGTTTTGACCCTAGGTGTAAAATTGAGAAAGATGGTCCCTTTAATATGCAATTCCCTTGCAAAATAGGATTAGAAGGGTTCGATGCTTATTTGAATTTGTTCTTGCCTTTAAACTTAATCTCGAGGGACCTATACAATAAAATCAAGGTCAATGAGTTAACTTATCAAGGGAACAATGTTGTTGAAGCAGTCACTCATTTGCATGTGTTTGTTGGAAGTTTTGCTTATTTGGTAGAGTTCATGGTCTTAGAAAACTTAGGAGAATTTATTGATAAGGACCTCACTCAAGTAATTTTTGGAAAACCTTTCAAGAGAATGACTAGGTTGAATGAACGGATGATTGATGGTCTAATTACATTCTCTGATGAAGTTGAAGACTTTATCTACCAAATGCCACGTGCTCATCCTAGGTTTAAACACAAGGATATTGAGGCGTGTAATAGAATGACCCATATCCCATTGCTTAGTGAAAGGGATAAGCAAAGTGGACTTAGGTACCCATATGAGAAAACTAAGAGGTATTACAAAAAATGCCTAGAGTTAGGAGATGATTACAAAAAGGATTAGAAAACATTAGAATGGCTTAAGTATGGGCACGTAAGCGTGCACGAGACCACGTAGGGGCACGACTACGAGTCTAGCTACAAGACTCATAAATAAAGAAAAGTGTTTCGTGGGAGGCAACCCATGCTTAATTGTTTGCTTGTTTGTGCCATATATCTTTTATTGATTGTTTATTCTCATGTTTAAATTTGTAAAAATGCTTTATTTTATTTTTAACCTCGTCTTAATTACATATAAAGGTATTTTACATAAGGGATAAGTGTAGGGAGGATTACACACGTTTTCAAAAGAAACGTAAACATGGGAATTTCAATTAATTAAAAGATATATATGTATGTTTGTTCGAGTCAAATGCTTGTATCGAGTCATAATGGATGTTTTGCAGGAAATTTTTCCAGATTCTAAAGATTTAAATTTTCCAGAATTTTTTCCAGAAAATCACAGACCGCTTTTTGTCAAGATAACTGACGGCGTCAGATCGCGAACTGACGGCGTCGGGAAGGAGCAAAAACAACTGATTACTTTTTCTCGTTTTCTGAGCTACTTATAATTTTTTGGAATTTTCCAGGTCTTAATTTTCCAGAAATTCTGTAAACATCCATTCCACAAGCATTATATCCTAGTTTAGTAGAGTCCTATATATATTATTATCACCGATTTTACGCGAAGGTTTTGTTTGTTTTCTTCAAGTGTGCAGGTTTAATTTACCAAGAAGAAGATACATAAGATGAGAAGGAGCTTTTCACGCAATCTTTCTTCTTAAAGAAAAATGTAACCACCACTTTACACGGATCCTACCGAGCTAATCAGGGGAGTACTAGTTTCTTTCGTTTTTAATTACCTTCCATTATCATAACTTTGATACTTTCGGGTAACATTGGGGACAATGTTCAGTTTAAGTGTAGGGAGGGAAAATAAAACGGGAACTTTGAAACTATGCTTATCCTTGATTATTTTCTTTGTCCAATTGCATTTGCGTAATAAACCATGAGAAAATGTCGGTTAGGGTAATTTTGGCACCAAATTTAAAATTTTTCATGACATGTAGGAGTGGGCCATTAGTCTTAATAAAGCGTCTCATGGATAGGAAATTATATGACTAGCACAAAAAACCCTTTACCACTTAAATTCCACCCAAAATGTGAGGATCGCCCTTAGATTAGTAGGAATTAAAGCATTCATCTTTAATGCTTAGTGTGTGAACCGGTAGTATAATAGATTCTAGAACTTGTTTTGTGATGCATCCCGAGATCGCTAGTAAGACTACATTTGTGTAGTTAGGAATAACTAAATGATAAGAGGCATTAGGATAACCCTTGTTTGATACCCGTAATATAATTACTTCTTCCACTTCGGTTGAGTAATTCCCCCACACCCTTGCGTTGTACACATCTTTAGTACACGATACCCCTAGTTAACCCCTCAGAGCCTATCCTTTTCGCGGTTCTCGTGATGTTTCGGTTTTTCGGAATATCAATGAAGAGCATTGTTACACCCCACCCCTAAATGTACACCCAAATCGCCTTAGCCTACCTTGTATGCACTCACTTTTAGTGCATTATTGTTATCACCCTAAACCCTTAGTTCAATTATCTAGTTGCTTGCATAAGTTTCTAAGTCGAGTCATATCCCTTGTACACAGTTTTGGGACGATTGGGACTCATGGGAAAAGTTAAAGTTTATGAAATGACGGGAAGGGAACGTTAAATTCAAATTCCCTTTATTTGCGTAATAATGTACTCCAAGTGTTTTGATCTTTTCAATTCGGGTCATATTAGTGTTAGAATAATAAAAAATCAAGTGTAGGGATGTGCCTATAAATCCCCATCATTTTGATGTTATCGTAGAGGATGGTCGAGTAAAAGTGTATGGAAAAAAAATCGAAAAAAAATAGTAAAAAAAAAAAAAAAAAACGGGCTACCATCCTACATCCATATTTAAATTTATGTTTGTTTGTTTCAGTTATCTAGAGTCTAGAGTGTCAAGTCTTGGCTTAGCAATGCCATTCTTCGCATGCTTGTAACATAAAGATTTTTGACTTGCCACCACTAAATCGCTTATCCCACCAAACCCTTTGTTTCCCTACCGTAAGCCTAACATTACAACCCTTTAAAAGACCTCTTTGATAGTCTTTCCTAGGTGCTTACGCCAAAGCGATGGAGGTTTGATCTAGTCTCAATCCTATGGTAATCTATGTACTAGGACCGGTTAATGAGTGTTTATCTTCCATTTCCAACTTGTTATATTTCATATACACCCGAGAGATGTGAGTATCCAAACACCCCATGTGAGGTGCTAGTATGTAATTTTCGTGCTTGTTATGACTTTTGTGGGGCTTATATGTGTTGTGGATTGTTCTAAACCAATGCTTCATGACCCCTAACTTATAAATTAATTGGCTAAAAGCACATTTGCTTGAGGACAAGCAAATACCAAGTGTAGGGATATTTGATAAGGTTTTAAAATGTACCTTTTTGAGGGGTCGTTTAAGCCCTTATTTATTCACTTTTGTATCCGTTATTACTTAATATCGTTCCTTTTCACTTTTTAGGTATCTTAAAGGCAAAATGCTGGAATGACACTTATTCGGACGAAAAGGCGCGAATATACGAAGAAAATGACCAAAGTCAAGAATCGAGACACTCAGGCTCTTTGGAACTGGAGAGGACGGCGTCAGGCATAAATATGTGACGCCGTCGGACTACTTTTGTGACGGCTTCAGGTTTTAAAAGAGTAGGTCGTCGCAACCCAGACGGACTAGATTTGATCCAGACGACATCAGAGACTGAAGAGGACGGCGTCACAAACATAAGATGACGCCGTCGCAAGACTAATGTGGCCAAGACGAAACCCTAATGACGGCGACCCGACGACGTCACAAATCATAAGGTGACGCCGCATTTGTAATCCTATATATAGAATCCGAATTTTTTAGTTTTCAGTGTGTAGTCTTTTGGAGTAGAAACCTAAACCGAACCAAGGCTGTCTTGTATAGTATTTTAGGGTTCCATACCCTATCTTATATTAAGATAAGTGTTTTACTTCATGTCTTCAATTACGTGTGTGTATGCTTGCATGTTTTCCATGTCCGGCTAATTTACTTATGTGTTTGCTTAGGGAATATGAAACTTAATTATTGAATATTGATTGGTTGTCTCTTATCTTAATTGTTAATGATCTAGTATTGCGATAGGTCATCCATTGTGTAGTTAATGTTTGATTAATCTTTGTGAACCTTAGCTTATAATACCTAGAGTCATTGTAGGCTAAAATATCCGAAGAGTACCTTAGAGTTAAGTTTATAAATCCTATAGATTTTGTAGGCGATAACCTTTGGTAGTTTCAAAGAGTTAGGGATAAACGCATACCCTACGACCTTAGACACACAACGCGATTAAGAATAAGGACGTGACAATTCAACCATCAATAGGAGATAATTAAGGAGTAATAAAACCTTAGTAAACACATCTTTAAATCATCATACGAGCATACAATAATTAGACATAGACTACATACACCTTAGTTTAGATAATTAGATAAGTAGAAGTAATCGGTAGAAATACCAACCCCCAAATCCAAACCCCGAGATTCGTACCTTTCCATTTCCTAAAAAACATAAAAAGATAAAAAAAATAATCTTCCTCAACCCCAACCTTAGCGTAGTAACTTCTCACTAGCATTCCTATTCCCCTAGAGAACGATATCAATTCTCGTGGCTTACCCTAATACTACACTACAACGATTAGGTTCACTGCCTAGGGTGTTGAAAAACTTGCTCGACGAAAAGGAAGTTCCTTTGACCCCGAACGACGCGTGTAGCGTTATCAGCCGGATGCGTGAGAAGGCTGCAATAGAACACCTGCCTCATTTCTCCCCAGATGGGCCGCCAATAGTGGTGGCAAGTTAACCCCCGTAGTCTCCCCACGATGACTCCTTCCATTGGAGCCTTCCATTGTGCCTTCCCTTCTCGTCAGAGCCCTCTCCGGAACATCTTCAAAACCAACCAAACTTCCACTCGGCTTTCGACTGCTCGGAGACCGTATCCTCAGCACTGAGCGTGTAGCCCCAGGAGCCAAGGGCCTAGCTTCCATTTCCAACTCTTCGTCATACTCATCGCTTGAGTATTCCAACTCCCTTCGCATCTCTACATTCCGAGCTTGCCTCCTTCGAGCCCTCAGTAAAGATTCTAGTGCTTCGATGTTAGCTTCGACAAACGCCGGACTGACACGGTTCAGGGTTAGCCGAAGTTGAAGCATGGTTGTTGGGAGTTATTTCAGGGTGAGATCATGTGGTAAAGGTGGATGCGATTATATCGGGAAGGTTGTTAGGATCATTGACTGGGATTGGTGTCAAGGTCGAGAAACCCGGAGGGGGTGTATCCTCTCTTCCTTGATTCATGTCGTAAAACTAGTGAGCGTGATTGACTGGGTATAAGTTTGGAATAACGAGACCAATAGTAGCGGGTCTCACGGATGGCGCCACTGATTGTACAGTAATTCGTACGACCAGGCCTTCGATGGTGATCGAAGGGTATGAGGGGTGATATGTTTGTGCCAAACTTGTAGCCAATCTGCAATAAGAAATAGTAGACACTTCGTTAAGTGATTGCGCAGGGTTGGGCCCTGTGAACCACCTCCGGCGTGAGAGTAAGTATGTGATATGTGTTGTAAATAATATGGAGTATGTGAAATACTGTGTTGAGTGAACATACCATTGAAATGACTCGTCCAACATATTTATAGGTGAAGAAATAAGCTTGGAGAGTGTTAGCACACGTTTAGTAGATCATAGGGGCGTCCCCTGATTTGTGGTAACCGCTAGGGCTTCATCCCCACTATCTCTGCCTTGGCGGGGAAGCTAAGGAAATAGTGGGAACGTGGGGGAAGATCAAGTCAAGGTTCTCCTTTGTCTTTGTGCCTTCAAGAGAAGACTCTGAAGGGCATAGGCCTTCGGCTGGCGAATTCCCAACTGGTAACCATATCAATGATGAATGGTTTTACGCCACCAATGACTTATGAAGAAAGACTTGGGTCTTCGTAATACAAATTCGACTGAGGTCGAGGGGGTGTCCTTCGACCTGATCGGAGGGTTCGTCATCAAGGACTTCTGATGCAGAGCCTCCGTCGACATACATTCGGTGTATAAAGTGTCCCCTATCTCTGCTTCGATGACCATTGGTCCGTCATTCCCTTCTTCTCTCGTGAGTAGTGGGAACGAGATGTTCTGGTTTGGAGAAAAGCTTTGTGTAACTTTTTGTCTGATCACCAGTTGCTGAGATTGCACCATCAAGATTGCCAGAGGCTTATCTTTTCCTGACGTTTCTCCTTTCTTAGGTGCTTTGGACTGATCCTTGCCACTATTTTTCTTAAGTTCTTTTATTACGTTTGACAGCTTTCCAATTCTCAGCAATTCTTCTATCTGTCTTTTTAGGTGCATGCATTCATCTGTGTTTTGTCCTATTTCTCCATGGAACTCGCAATACTTGTTGCCGTTTCTTTTCTCAATCGGCGTAAGCATTGGAGGAGGGGTCTTGAATTTCGCCTTTTCCAACGCCAATATTTCTTTGGGCGTTTTAGAAAGGAGGGTGAACCTATCCTGCTTCCGATCCATCAGAGCGGATTTCTGTATCCTCTCTTGAAGCCTTGCTTTTGTCCAGACTCATGCGGTTTCCATTGCACTTGGGGTAGCGTCCTCCTCTTTTCATGGTTGCCAGCGGCTACTTCCCCAAGGAGGAAAAATGCGGTTACCCTCATCATCTCGTCCACCGATTTGGGTATATTATCATGCATTCTCTTAATTAACTCAGGATTAGTGATTCCATGCATGAAGCTGGAAACCTTCATGACTTCTGGAGCTCCTTTGACATCCCTACTTTCCACCTTGAATCTTTTCACGAATTCTTCTGTGGTTTCTCCTTCCTTTTGTTTGATATGGTGAAGCTCCACTGGATCCTTTATGCACTTCTTTTGCTGAAGGAAGTTTGACAAGAAAACTTCCTTTAGTTCGTCATAGCTGTCTACCGATTCTGGTGGAAGGTCGTCGAACCACACCCTAGCAGATCCGGTGAGGGTAGAGTTGAACATGTGGCACCATGTTGGCATAGCCCAACGTTCTACCTTTGCCGCTGCTTGAAAAATTTTAAGGTGGTCTTCTGGGTCTTCACTTACATCATATGTCTTTACATTAGTAGGCATTCGCGTCTTCTTAGGCATGTCGAAATAGCGGATGCGTGGAGTGAACGGGTCGGTCTCCTTGCACACCCATGGCCTAGCTAAGTTGTCATTCTCGACATCCGACCTTTGCCTCTTTGACCCGGAACTCCAGTGTTCATCTCTGTTGTCTTCGCTTCCGGAGTGCCGATCGGACCTTCGTGAGTATGTTCGACTACATTCGTATCCTCCAGAATAGGGTTCCGTTCTTTGCGAAGAAGAATGGTGGTGAGTGCCCCTGTCTTCTTCGGATCTGCAACGTTTAGTTCTCTCTGTGCTTCCGGAACACATGGAGATACTCTTCTCTCTGTTTCCAAGCCTTTTGAACGCGCTTTTGCGCGACCCCCTGAACACTTCTTCCTTTTCGGCAGTTTTCTTCCGCGGTGATCTGGATCGGCTGCGTCTTGGCTCGGAGTTCTCCCTCGTGTTCCGGCGCTTTCGAGATTCGATCTTCTTCCTCAGATCCTTCTTTCGCGCCTGTTTTCCGGATTCGGACTGTTGTGATGCTTCGCTAAAGTCTAATCGGGTTTTCACCGCTTCTCTAGCCTTGATTCTTCCTTCCTGTTTCCGAACTTTCTCTATCACAATGGGTAAGATATGTTCATAGTACTTATCACAGTACTTCTCGATGGCTGCACTAGATGCGGACCCATCAGATCTTTCCAGATCTATCACGTTTTTCTTTCCTCCCTTATCCCGCACCACAGAAACTGTGGCGGAATTAGGATCGGAACGAGCTCTTTCGGTAGGCATTTTTCTTTTTCGGAACGCAGTTGTGCATTGGGTCCCACGGATGGCGCCAACTTTTTAGTACAATTTATGCGATGGGCGGTAACAAATGTGAATGTAACTTATCGGACTGGGCCGACAAGTGTCCAGTGGGTTGGCCTTGTACTAATTCAAGTAGTTTGAATGAAATCCCTGCACAAGAAAGGTAAACCGTTAGTCTTACCGTGGGGACGGACCCCACGATTAGACTCTGGCGTGAGAGTAAGTATACATTCTGGAGAGGGAAAGTAGAAGTGTGTGTGTAATTATGAGAGAGAAAGTTGTACCTTGTATGGAGATTAGAGCCCCTTTTATACGCGAGGTTTGCCCCTGGGGCTTCCTAGATTCTTGCATATAGTGGTTAGTTGCCGGAACCGGACTCTTGGCGGGCAAGAGCTCCGTGTTAATCGCGGATCAGACGTAAGGGGTCTAATGGTTGAGGGTTCAGCTCGTTATGTGCCTTGCGTGCACCTCAAAGCCTAGACCATAGCCAATTTAGCCATTGGGCTTACTGTAGGCCTAGGATTTGTAATTATTGGGCCTAAGCCCAGTATGTGTATAGTGTGTATTGGGCCTCGTGGGCCTGTAATACGTACTATACGTCATCACAGATTGTTGGTCTTTTGCTTGTTTTCCTGTTGAACTATGTGTGACACACACTTTGATATCTTCATCTAAATTCACAAACTGCCTTGGCACTTTTGTTTAGAATTCAATACTAAAATGAATATTCGTTTTCAGTTTCCCATCTGTGCATCCACCTGCAAAGCCCATAATAGTATTATCTTAATAGGCTTTGAACGAATGCCACTTCAAGAACAGGTTGCCACCATGCTCTTGATTGCTAAAGCCTTGCTGCAAAGTGATTGTGCGGTTTCAAAAATTTCAACAATTTAATCTCGTTGTGCATAATTGTTCAAGTTTGCAACCATTTAATAAAGTTTCAAGACACTATGAAATTACAATATCTACGAAATCGAATATTGCGGTCCAAATGCATTTTTTTCCAAATATTAACGCTCACACCGAAATAACTTGACAACTAAAATAAGTTTGCAACCATTTAGTAAAGTTTCAAGGCACTATGAAGTTATAATATCCATAAAATCAAATATTGCTATTTCTTTCCAAAAATTAACGCTCACACCGAAATAACTTGACAACTAAAAGTGCTTCAACTAGTTGACATCTTCTATTCCATTATACATTCTATCGGCAAAGATAAGAACCTTGGCAAATGGCACATATTCAACATGGTGAAACAATGACTACATGATACACACATAACATTAAAGACTTGTTTTAAACATATATCGCAAATTAAGTTGTATTTTAAACAAGTATGATCTTAAAACGAGCTTAAAATAAGATAGTAAACATCCAAAAGGCGGAAAACAAAACCAAAAACACATAACTGAATCCCCAACAAAACTTGTTGAAAAATACTCATGAAAGATCAATATGTTGTAGCAAATCAGTTAATTAGATATAAAAATAATGAAGTGTAGAACAATGAAATATTATGGTTAAATACACAAAATCACTTTGCAGCAAGGCTTTCGCGACTTGATTTATGAAATGCATTTATACATTATGGTTGTTTATACATGCAATGGAAAGACCCTCGCCAGGGCCATCCCGTGAATTTCGGGGGCCTTGTTCTGTTATCGTAAATGAGGCCCCTTTAAACACGAATACTAAAGCAATAAGCGGCAATAGAATTAATTGTGGATTTTTTTATATAATGTCATTACACATTCACACATACAATAATCGTCAATTGGCCAAGTTGTTATATCTTGATTTATGTTATCAGTTGGAATATTTAAGACTTAAACCCTACATTTATCTATTTGTAAGTTGAATTGCCTAGATTTATGGAGGAATTGCCTTGATCAGATAATAAATGTCAAAGATAATATATGGTATCACTGACTATAAAAGAATGATGGAAAAATAGTTGTGACTTTAGATTATTAGGAAATTGAACATTGCCTAAGGAAAAAATAGTAGCGTGTTCATGATTTAGTGCGTTGGACTGGGCTGGGCTCTATAATTACTAATTTACAATATATACTGAGCTAAAATTTGAGGGCCCTATACAATATTGGGCCTGTGCAATTGAATACTTTGCTCTATAATTTCTAAGGCCCGTTCACTCAATCAAGGTTGACCCCTTCTTAGCCCAAAAATAACTTTTATATATGAGTCAAGAAAAAAAACCCCGATGTCTACACATATTCATTCAACCATTACCAAGTCGATAATTCTATGTGAGCTGTGACAATTTCACAGTCACCTCCAAACGAGTTGTGACAATTTAGTACGTTGGATTGGGCTGGGCTCTATAATTACTAATTTACATTGAGCCACACCGTATCTCCTCACTGAGACTAGGAAGGTTTGACAGAATCTTCTAATGGTGTGGCCCGTTCACTCAATCAGAGAAGATTAGCATGGCACTTGCGCAAGGATGACATGCACAAATCGAGAAATGGTCAAAAAACAAAATTCAGCCATTTTTTTTTTGCCGTTGGAGCCCTTATTTCCGACCCGTACCTGTTGTAACAATTTTCTTGCCAAACATTTTCTTAATCACCGGAACCATTTCTTTGGTAGTACTTGTTTAACCATCTCTTTCTTACCATATTTGCTACATTCGGTTCTTTGTTATTTTGAACATATGACAGCTCATTGCCATATATTAGCATAAGTTTTAAGCATGTTGGCAGTAAATTTAATTGTAAAATTCATCGACTTTAACATCTCTATCTTCCATATATGTAACAAACATAAAAAAAAGGAAGAAAAAAAAAGATTGTTGTTCTTAAAGCTAGTATAGAAAGATGATGTTTGACTCATGCTACAATGTTCAACAAATCAAAACTTACACGGACCTTGTTCATAGACACCTTTAACTATTCGCTCATGTCATTATATATTGACTAGGCGGTAGCAGCAGACAATTAACAATATGCGATATAGTGGTAAGTGTTTCGTGTAACATTCAAAATAGAATGTGAAAAGATCAAAATATTGGGTTATGGTTGAAATTCTTACCTAACCTCGAAAATTTGTGTCACTAACTAAACATCATCTGACCTCTAGAATTACCTTCACCCATCGCTATGAACTTTTGTTGCAATCCATTCTTTGCAAAATTTATCTTTCAATTAGTACTCTTGTTCTTATAGGATTTTCCTTTTTGTTTAATCAAAGTAAATGTGTACATAATCATTGGTATTTACCAACTTAGCCTAAAATCATATCTCACTTGTGTCACCACAATATTCAAGATGATGTTACAATATCCACATATTTGATTCTTCTCCTCCAAATGCAATATTTCCAAGCAGTTAAACCTCGAGGCTCGAACCCAAATAACTTGACAGCTAAAAGGTGCCTCAACAATGCAACATCGTCTCTTAAACTTGCACTATTGACATAATTTAATGCCAAAGCTTAAGAGTTCTGTCTCCAATTTAACATGGTTAAGCATTAATGTGAACAAGGACTACATGAAATATTTGCACATAGTATTACAAATTAGTTGTTTTATTACCTCTTTAGTTTTGGTCATGCAACTTGTTTCAATCAAAATTAGTCATTAAAAAAGTTTAAAATACTATTGGAGCATTCCAAAATCAAGTGTCAGTTTAAATGTTATATACCCACTAATTTTAACTATGAATTGGTAACCAGGCCAGGGCAGTAGTGCAACACCTAGGCGATCGTGGAGACCCGAATAGCAGGCTATTGCATTAGGTCTCCGCCCTTCAAAAATCAGATTAATATCGAGTGAACTAATTGCTCACATATCAGATATTAAACTGATAAGAACAGATACTACACTTGATCTTAGCCAAAAGGCCAAGAAAGGTATGCTTGGTTTATAGTTGGGCCTCTGTTTTTATAGGGACCATCACTTTGGTTGTTTGATTCAGTCAAGCGATGTGGGACAATGAGTGGTTTTACTAAACCAAATTGTTGGTCTTTTGCTTCTTTTCCTGTTGAACTATGTGACACGCACTTTGATATCTTCATCTAAATTCACAAACTGCCTTGGCACTTTTATCTAGAATTCAATATGTTGAAGCAAATTCCCGCTATCCGGCTTGGCTGGGAGTTCGATTACAATCAACGGTGCCGGAGGAAATAATTGTTCCTTCCTGCACAATAAGCAACACCCGTTAGCCTCGCCCTGGACGGTGTCCAGGACCAAGCTCCGGCGTGAAAGTAAGCTGGAGGGAAAAGCTGGTAATAAATGCAGTGGTTGATATAAGTGTGTGTGTGTTATATGAAACATTAAATGTGTTGGGGTATTTATACTACCCCAACTATGTACCTTCGTCACTGTAGATACACTGTTCGTGCAGGCCTAAATTACCTGCTTGCAAGCCTATAGCCACCCTAGTTTATAGGCCATGTGGTGGGAATCCCTTAAAAACTGGATACTGTCGTTTGACGTCCGGACGGTGATATTGCCGGACTGCAGATCCTCCGGACATATACGCCAACATGTCCCCCCCAGTGTTGGATTACCGGGTGAAACCCGGTGGTGCAATACTTGAGAGTATATAATGTTCCTAAAGATGCCTTTTGAAATGCCTCGCTGTGGGCTTTAATAACATTTGTGGTTTTGGGCCGTTCTGATGGGCCTGACTGTCTACTGGGCTTTCATCCGTGTATTCCCATCTTCCGAGATTGACGTGGACGGGCAAGATTGAGCCACGTCTTCTTTTACTGACTGATGGGACGCTTGACAGCCTGCTAGGGTTTCTTTCCCTGCCTATATAAATGCTTTTTACCACAGTTATTTTCTTTGCTTGGCTTCCCTTGTAACGGGGGCGGTGGGGGCAAGTTTAGGTGGTGTTCGGTGGAAAGTATTTCTTTGGGCTGTTTGGTAAGGCCGGAGAGCAGGATCCGAGAACCATCATGTTTATTGAATTCGCTACGTCTGAATTCATTTCGGGGTCGTGCTTCGGCTTTTGGAGAGACATAAGGGGAGAAGACTTCTCTCTGTCGAGAATCATTCCTTTCCCAAGGCCGTCGGTCGCCCCTCTTCCTGTCATTGAATCCTCCCCTGGGGTTCTTGTCTCTTGAGACTTGACTGCTTGGCTTCCGGAATGGGTCATGGGTTTCTCCCCTTGGCAGCTCGGTGTTTTTATAAGCCTCTTCCGCCCGGATATAATCGTCTACCCTGGTCATCATTTCTTTCACCGATTTTGGAACCTGATCAGAGAACTTCTTAGCCAAATCAGGGCACCGATGAGCATTCATAAACGCCGATATCTTCATGAGTTCGGGAACCCCTGGTATCCGACTGGCCTCGTCAGTCCACCGTTCTTTGAAGGCCGGTAGTGTTTCGTTGGCCCGTCTGACAATCCGGGTGATTTCTGTAGGGTCTTTCAGGTTTTTTTGCCGTAGGGCAAACCTGACAGTAAATTGCTCCCTGAGTTCGTCCCAATTGTCAATGCTGCCCGGCTCCAAATTGCTGAACCAGCCTTGTGCCGCTCCGTCCATAGTTTGCTGGAACATTCGGCACCACACCGGCATTGGCCATTCTCCTTGATTCGCCGCTCCCACGAAGCGGTTGATATGATCGTCCGGGTCAGTCGAGCCATCGTATAGTTTTAGATTGGTGGGCATGATGTACTTCGGGCCAGCAAACTCTACTATTCTGCGTGTAAAGGGTGATCGAGCAATTTCTTTATGGGGTTTGCTGAGATCATCCTTCGGGTTTGGTTCAGCACCCTCCTCTTGCTCGTCTTCTTCTTCGAAAGAGAGCCGGATAGGCTTGATGACTCCGGGCCCGGTTGCATTGTACTTTCTGAGGAGGGTCTCTAAAGATGCCATCTGGGCTTGTAGTTGTTCCGGTATTCCGGAGGTTTGCCTATTGAAGACTCCACTCCCGCCTACGTTTTCCGGAGGGGAGTTGGGTTCAGGCGGAGGTGGTGGTTGCGAACCTGCCATCCAATTCTCTGGTAGAATGAATAACGGGTCCCACGGATGGCGCCAATTTGTTGAAGCAAATTCCCGCTATCCGGCTTGGCTGGGAGTTCGATTACAATCAACGGTGCCGGAGGAAATAATTGTTCCTTCCTGCACAATAAGCAACACCCGTTAGCCTCGCCCTGGACGGTGTCCAGGACCAAGCTCCGGCGTGAAAGTAAGCTGGAGGGAAAAGCTGGTAATAAATGCAGTGGTTGATATAAGTGTGTGTGTTATATGAAACATTAAATGTGTTGGGGTATTTATACTACCCCAACTATGTACCTTCGTCACTGTAGATACATTGTTCGTGCAGGCCTACATTACCTGCTTGCAAGCCTATAGCCACCCTAGTTGATAGGCCATGTGGTGGGAATCCCTTAAAAACTGGATACTGTCGTTTGACGTCCGGACGGTGATGTTGCCGGACTGCAGATCCTCCGGACATATACGCCAACACAATACTAAAATGAATATTCGTTTTCAGTTTCCCGTGCATCCACCTGCAAAGACCATAATAGTATTATCTTAATAGGGTTTAAATGAATGCCACTTCAAGAACAGGTTGCCACCATGTTCTTGATCGCGAAAGCCTTACTGCAAATTGATTGTGTGGTTTCAAATTTCAACAATTTAATCTCGATGTGTGTGATTGTTTATGTTCGCAACCATTCAATAAAGTTTCAAGACACTATGAAGTTACAATATCCACAAAATCGAATATTGTTGTCCAAATGCATTTTTTTTCCAAAAATTAACGCTCACACCGAAATAACTTGACAACTAAAATAAGTTTGCAATAATTAATAAAGTTTCAAGACACTATGAAATTACAATATCCACAAAATCAAATATTGCGGTCCAAATGCATTTTTTTCCAAAAATTGACGCTCACACCGAAATAACTTTGACAACTAAAATAAGTTCGCAGCCATTTAATAAAGTTTCAAGACACTATGAAGTTACAACACAAAATCGAATATTGCGGTCCAAATGCATTTTTTTTCCAAAAATTAACGCTCACACCGAAATAACATGATAATTAAAAGTGCTTTAACCAGTTGACATCTTCTATTCCCAGTATACATTCTATCGGCAAAGATAAGAACCTTGGCAATTGGCACATATTCAACATGGTTGAACGATGGCTACATGATATACACATGATAATACTAGATTCAAGTAAAAAAAGTATAGAAGAAGCAATCCTTAACCTAAACCTAATGGTCCAAAGCCCACAATTAGGCTTGGGCCAACTAACGTAGTGGTCTAACACTATTGTACATACTGGAGCTGTTTTAGTTACTTGCACATACAAGTTGCATAAGCACTGGTCACTTGTGCCCACTGTTTTTGGTGTTTGAAACTGAAGTCTAATGCATACTTTCTAACCTGATTGCTAAGAATGGGGTATGCTAATTCCCTTTGTTGGTCCATCATAACAGATTGGAAAAGTTCTGTATGAATGATGGATGGTTCAGGATATATCAGAGTCTTATAGATCCAGAGGTGGGTAGTCATATCTCCTTTTTGCAAACACATCAAGCCATTGTTGAAGAATTTCGTTTCTAGGCAGTCTTATATTGTTGTTCTATCCACACACCAAACTGATAATGAAATATATAAACACTTTTGAATCACCGTCACGAACATCTTTTTTTATATATATATGAGTAAAGTATGTAACGAACATTGAAAGAACGTTGTTCAGAAAGCTCGTTTAGTTAAAGATATTGCTAAACTCTTGCAACAAGGTTTATTAATTCAAGAATTCCACGAACTCCACATTAACAACCTTCATGTTAACTCTTTGCTCAAAATGCTTTATATTCTAGTGAAAATTCGTTTCTTTTGGACAGAAAAGGATGATCGATCATGAAGGAAAATTCACCGATCACTAGGCTATGAGAACGAGATGATAGGTGTTTATATTTTACAGCACCTTCTACATTTCTATAACTACATATGACTTATGTACTGTTTGAGAACCTAAACATGACAAGATAATTTTAGACAGCCATGTGCATTGAGGAGTTACAATTAATATAAAAAAAATCGTTTTCCCACATTGCCAAAGGATAAAACCAAAGTGATATTTTTAAAGCCCATTTGGACACCTTCCTTTGCCGAGTCTAGTTGTGTGGGCTTGTGACCCTAGTGGGGCATTAAGATTCTTGAATAGTTAAGAACTAGGGGCAACTTTTCTTGGTCAACTTTGCTTGGTGCCGTATGGGAAGTATGAGTTTTGTGTCGCCATACGATGTGGCCACACCGTATCTCCTCATTGAGACTAGGAAGGTCTGGCACAACCATCTAATGGTGCGGCCCGTTCACTCGATCAATGTTGACCCCTTCTTAGCCCGACAATAAATTTTATATATCAGTAAAAAAAAACCCCTGGTCTACACATATTCATTCGGCCATAACCAAGTCGATAATTCTATTGTGAGTTGTGACAATTTCACACAGTCACACCTCCAAACGATTTGACATGTTATAGAACAAAAAAGATAGAAACTATGTTCTTAGAGCCTTTGGTGTCCTATGGGAAGTATGAGTTTTGTGTCGCCATATGATGTGGCCACACCGTATCTCCTCGATCAATCTTCTAATGGTGCGGCCCGTTCACTCGATCAATGTTAACCCCTTCTTAGCCCGACAATAAATTTTATATATCAGTAAAAAAAAAACCTGGTCTACACATATTCATTCGGCCATAACCAAGTCGATAATTCTATTGTGAGTTGCGACAATTTTACACAGTCACACCTCCAAACGATTTGACATGTTATAGAACAAAAAAGATAGAAACTATGTTCTTAGAGCCTTTGGTGTCCTATGGGAAGTATGAGTTTTGTGTCGCCATATGATGTGGCCACACCGTATCTCCTCATTGAGACTAGGAAGGTTTGACACAACCTTCTAATGGTGCTGCCCGTTCACTCGATCAATGTTGACCCCTTCTTAGCCCGACAATAACTTTTATATATCAGTAAAAAACCCCAGGTCTACACATATTCATTCGGCCATAACCAATTCGATAATTCTATCGTGAGTTGTGACAATTTCACACAGTCACACCTCCAAACGATTTGACACGTTATAGAACAAAAAAGATAGAAACTATGTTCTTAGAGCCTTTGGTATCCTATGGGAAGTATGAGTTTTGTGTCGCCATATGATGTGGCCACACCGTATCTCGTCATTGAGACTAGGAAGGTTTGACACAACCTTCTAATGGTGCGGCCCGTTCACTCGATCAATGTTGACCCCTTCTTAGCCCGACAATAACTTTTATATATCAGTAAAAAAAACCCAGGTCTACACATATTCATTCGGCCATAACCAAGTCGATAATTCTATTGTGAGTTGTGACAATTTCACACAGTCACCTCCAAACGATTTGACACGTTATAGAACAAAAAAGATAAAAACTATGTTCTTAAAGCCTTTGGTGTCCTTTGGGAAGTATGAGTTTTGTGTCGCCATATGATGTCGCCACACCGTATCTCCTCATTGAGACTAGGAAGGTTTGACACAACCTTCTAATGGTGCGGCCCGTTCACTCGATCAATGTTGACCCCTTCTTAGCCCGAAAATAACTTTTATATATCAGTAAAAAAAAAAAACCCCTTGGTCTACACATATTCATTCGGCCATAACCAAGTCGATAATTCTATTGTGAGTTGTGACAATTTCACACAGTCACCTCCAAACGATTTGACACGTTATAGAACAAAAAAGATAGAAACTATGTTCTTAGAGCCTTTGGTTTGGTGCTTGTCGCCGTTCACCACAGTGACATGGCAAACTAGCCAGGCCTCGCCAAACATCACATCTTCGTCTGCACGATGAAGTTAAATTTTGTACGGAGGAGGTAATATTGGCAGGCTAACGTTGGGAAAATTAGTTTTCTTCCTTTTTTTTTCAATAAACATAAGTCATACACAATAAAACTTGTAATGTTTTATAACTTTGGTATTGTAATGTTTATTTTAGTTAAATGAATGGAAACTTATTCTCGAGTACGAAGAACCAAAGTAGAAGACGAACTTTTATTTATTACAGAAACAAAGCATAGTAATACATTGAAAAGAAAATAAAACTGCGATACAAAAAATAAAACACGTAAGTTCTTCAACAATTGATTAATTTGTGCGATAACCATCGTCGTAAGGAGAGTACACTCTTCCCACTCCTTATACGCCTGTCAAACCAGCTTTCCTTATCCAGGTCCTCACGAGCTTCTTTTTCCCACTCCCTACGAGCTGCTTTCTCCCGTGCTTATTCTTCTTCCATTTCTCTCAATGCTTCTTCATCCTAAAGAAGTACTCGTTTCTTTTCCTCAGTAAGCAGAAACGGATTGTGTTCTGCTTCCTGAACCGATTCCTCTTCCATTGGAATAAACGGAATGATGTCTGGTAGAGTATTAACCGTGTTTTCGGGTGTCGAGGGATTGGTTCTGCAATTGTTTTCTTGAGACATTCTTGAGAGAGTTTGATAAGAAGTTGTGGGGATCAAATGTGTTTTTTGGTGTGTGATATGTGTTTTTGATTGAAAATGTACCGGATATATATAGGAAAAAAATATAGGGTTTGTTTAATTTTTAATTTGAATTTGAATTTGAATTTGAATTTGTACTATTACTTTGTAATTGAATTTGAATTTATAACTTTTAGTTTGAATTTGAAATTGAATTTTGAATTTTGAATTTGTACTGTAACTTTTTGTTAATACAAATAAGCCGTAAAAACGTTTATTTATATTTTACGATCCTCTAATGTTTTGTCGATAACAAACGTAAAATCATTTTAACGAAACAAATAATATACGTAAATAGTTTGAGTCAATAGTTTCCTAACACACTTACGTTTTCACATAAAACACTAAAACAAGTATAAGTGATTTTATGATTTAGATACATATGTACAACAACTAGTGTTTACATATTGGGTTAGCATATACTTAAACTAAGTATACTAAAATGGGTAAAAACAAGTATATACTAAAATGGGTAAAAACAAGTATATACTAAATAGGTAAAAACTAGCAACTGGTAATGACCCATAACCCATGGTTTTATATATACCACTTAACCAAGTTCATTGTATCCTTAAGATACATTGTATCTAGAAAGAAAACCATGGATCAACCCATGACCCATAACCCATAACCAAAAATACCCATGGGCAAAGAGGAGCGTCCCACGGATCCCTAGCTTTGTGCTAGCCGGATCCCTTGTGGGAGGGATCCGCAGGATCCGGGGAATAGTAGAAAATTTCCTCTATAAATAGAGAGCCATTTCTTCCTTTCTAATCATCACTTCACATACATACTTCCCCAAGTATTATAACCCTCTAACCTCATATCCAAGTGATCTATGTAGTTTGTCTTTTGTTTTTGTGTGATTCTCTAGGTTCCTCTTAAAGGCGAGATCACCACTTCTTGAAGACGAGCAAGCTCAAGTCCATGAGTTGCCAAGCTTCGTCATCATCAAGACAACTAAGGTTCTCTTGTTGATAGTTCTTTCTTTCTCCATAGATGTTGGGTTGAAGGCATTAGTGAAGGATGCCGAAAGTGTCAAGATGAAAGCATTAGTGAAAGGTGCTTATCGTCCGTGTCAAAAGCATTAGTGAAGAATGCTAAAGGTGTCAAGACGAAGGCATTAGTGAAGGGTGCCAAGCGTTGTGTCAAAGGCATTAGTGAAGGATGCATATGAATCAAATCAAGTGGCATTTGGGAAGAATGCCTAGGTCGTATAATCGATGAGGTGCATCGTTATACTTATAAGTATTTGTTTATTTCAAGGATCGTGATATCCTTGATGGTGTTGTAACAAGGAGTGGATCTCCTTGATATTAGGTGTTGTGTTGTGAAGGGTAGTAGTTCATCCATAGTAATGGAACTAGGTGCTTAGCCTAGTACCTAATAAAGGGTAGGCGACGTTGTGATAGGATTAGTTCTCCTTGGTGTGAAAGAACTCGGTGGTTAGCCTAGCACCGTATAAAGGGTAGGCGATGTTAGGTGTGGTTCGCCTTGGTGTGAAGGAACTCGGTATTTAGCTTTGTACCGGAAAAAGTTTAAGCGACGTTGTGAAGGCTTCTCTGCCATAAGGAGTTGGTGTAGTGCTTACGAACTCTCGAGTAGGTGACTCGGGGAGTGGAGTACGGCAAGGAAGGTGTCCTTGTAGCCGAACCACTATAAATACTTGTGTCGTGGTGATGTGCTTCTTACTCTTTATCTTTCATTACACGTTTATATATCTATCTATCAACGTCCAACATAAACAACCAAATAGATTGACATAAGTCGATCTAAATATTTAAAATGAACTTTTAAATTGGTAAAACTATTCAACCCCCCTTCTAGTTTTCCACAATTGGTATCAGAGCTTCGTTACCAAGTTTCTTAAAGTATGTTGTACTTTAAAGACTTGATACGATCCGTGTATGTTTGAAAACTACAAAGAAGGATTTTTTTAAAAGGGTCATATTTTCTTTTAAATCATTTTGTTGGACATTGATAGATCATTCTAACAATTTTTGTTTTCAATAAATCTTCATGCTAGAATCTCTCCAAAATCTTCATCTCTATTCAAAGAATAATGAAGTCAACATTCAACAAAGGATCTAAAAAGTAATCACTACTTATGTACACCAAGTACAAAGGATTACCTTAAAAGCCCATGAAGTATTTTTGGTATTATGCCAAACCAAGAAGCATAGAGGTATGTCTTACTTTTCATTAGATAGGTTACATGAGTTTAATTTATTTCATAGTTCTCTTTGTTTAAAAATTACTAGCATCGTTAGAAGTCTCTTTAGTCACTTTTTCGTCTTATTCATCATCGAGAATAGTATTCCTTTTGATTCGTCAAACTAATGCCGTCGTCACATATGAATCCTCGATATGTGATTCATCAAAACCCGTCATCCAAAACCAAATCTTCATCTAATACCTCCAAACTATTTTTTAGTAAGCTAGTTTATAAGCCTACTACAAAAATAATGCCAAACAACCCTTTTTCTGTCCACAGTAGCCGGATCCCTCTAGTTGTACGGGGGACTTTATTTTGAGAACTCTGTTAAGTGCGAGAACTGCGGGAACTCCTCTAAACCAATGAGATTTTTTTAAATATTAAAAATTATTAATAATCCAAAAGGGTATTATAGTAAAATGCAATTTTTATATTTTTACAGATTTTTTTTTATTAAATCTCGTTTTCAAATACTCCTAAATTTTCGGATTTTTTTTTTGGAATTTTTAAGCTAGCATACATGTGCATATATGTTATTTTTTTATATATTAAAAAAATAAGGTGCATGTATGTTTTCTAAATAATGTAAATTTAAATGTATTTTTAGTATGTAATTGTTTACACTTTTCCATCAGCCTAACAATACTTTTGCCCTATTTTTAAGTTTGAAACACAAATCAAAAAACATAAACCATTATAAAAGATAAACAAGATTCATATATTTAATGTTACATTTTCACTTAATTACAAGTACAAAATAAAAACATGTGCAATAATCGTATATCTTCAAAAGCCGCAAATTATCTTCATGTTTGTTTGTGTTCATCCACTTCTCGGTCTTCAACGACATCGTCATTTTTATCAATCTGAAACAAGCATGCACAAAAACAATTAAGTGTTTTGAAACATGCATGTTTTGAACCATAATTGTTATAAAGCATACATGTTCTATAATTGTATTGAAACTATTAGATATGAATGAAGATAAAATAAAGTCATAACAACAATTAACTATTAATAAACTATTAAACATAAAAAAGTCAAAAACATAAATTGTTAAAAGCAAATATGTTTAATAACACAAGTGTTTTTTTTAGAACATACATGTTTTTAAAACACACATGTTGTAAAACATACATGTTTAAAAGCATTCAAGTTTTAACATAAGCAACTAACTGATTTGCCTAGAATTATCTACATTCCTTCGAAGGTTAATGGTTGTAAAATTTAAATAAAGGTTTCAAGAACATGATAGCAACTTTTAGAGACTAAAGATGGGTAATAACCTTGCATTTGGTATAATACTTACCCATCAGCTCTACCACATTGACATGGGCGAGAAGAGATACAAGCATATAACCTACTAGAATTGAACTGTTCTTCCACATGGGTATCAAGTTTACACTCTTCCTGGCGCTTCTCAATCTTTCTCTGGACATGGTTGCTCTTTTTTGCTTCCTCTGCGGTTCCTTCTCCTTCCTGTACAAGTGAAAACCAAGTTTATTTCTAATTTATATAGCAAACACGGCAAAATAAGATATGTGAGTTGTAGTCATTATGTCGCTAAACACATATGGACCATTACAACATATGCCCACGCCTTCAAGAACATACTTGCACGCTTAAAAATTTCAAAAAAGATGAAAAATAAAATGTTATCAAATTCATTCTGTAAACAAAAACAGAAAGATCAAATCAATTCAATTGTACGAGCTACATTAAAAAATCAAATCAATTATTCGAGCTACATTAAAAAATTAATTCAATAGATAAGGAGCTACTTTAAACGAAACATCCATTGTAGGATTTAGATAAGGAGCTACATTAAAAAATCACTAATCAAGTAAAATCATACCATTAAATCCGCCAACAGCTGCTGAAACAATATCTTTCATTCTTGACTCATAAACGGCCACAGTTTTACAATCATCCCTGAATATCCGACCTACAGTTCACAAATGAAAAAACAAAATTTGAGAATCAGACTAAGTACTCACTCTATTCCCAAACAAGAGAGTTGAATATTGATTTTTATGTCAACCCCTAACCTTCCAACTAGTAAACTGATTTGAAGTTTTTCTCAAATTTAGTGCAAACATCATCCAACCTACAGAACTTGTTATTTGTGTTCAATCAAATCAACAACTATGTATTAAACATCTTGAAAGGAATTACATGCTCTGTTTACGGTAAGCCCAAATCAATTCAATAAATTGATGAGTACTTTAAATGGATGTTTTAAAAAGAGCGACTCTCAGATCTGGAAAAAAAGAGCGGCTCTCAGATCTGGATTTTGGGCTTGCGCTGAAAAAAAAAGCGACTCTCAGATCTGGGAAATATGGAGAGAGAGATCCGATTTATGGGGAGTTAGCAGAAGAAGTTTTGGGAAGGAGGCGGTAGTTTTTTTTAGGTTTAAGCAAATCACTTACTCCGTAATATTTGTGGAGATGGAATTTTAAAAAAAGTATAATTGTGATATCCCTTAATTACCCTTATCTTAGTTACACCTATCTCCTTATCTTTTAGTTATTTACATAATTGGCACAAGTCATCTCATCCATTGATGAAACGATCTAACGGTTCAAATGAGGTTCTCGCAGTTCTCGCACTTAACAGGGTTCTCATAATAAAGATACACCTAGTTGTACTATCCGGATCCCAAATACAAGGGATCCGGGGGAACAGTGGAACAGAACTTAGCTATACGCTTTCAAAAAAAATCACCACTGATTTTTTCCTTCTACTCACATAGCACAAAAAACGTCCAAACCACTGATTTCATCCTCATTGGATTCCATACTCTCAAGTATTCCTTCATAGAACACCATTGTAAGTAATTACATTAACTTGTTCTAATTTTTATCATCCTCATTCTAGGGTTTATGGTTTCACAAATCTCTAATCAATTAGTTTAATTAGGGTTTTTCAAAATTAATCATGAAAAGGGGTTTTTTAACATAACTAAGTTCACATTGTGTTCACAACATTGTTAATACAAATCAAAACCATAAACCCACCTCAACTAATCTTACCTAATTGAAAATTTTGTATTTTTAGGACCAACCATGCCTAAAGCCACTCAACAAGATCATCATGATACCGTCCATTACCTTACTCATTATTATCGAAATGAGGAATTCTCAAAAACCGACCGCAAGGTTTTCAAAAAGCTCGATAAACGACTTATCCACGAATGTCGTGTAATCAAGGAATGTTTCCTTGAGGATACCGACATCCGTCAAGTCTTCTCGGCAATCAATTTTGATTGTCTTCTTGACATTGATGAACAAATTTGTCCGGTCTTCATCTTTGAGTTTTATAGAAGCATTAGGATCATTCGAAACGTCGATGATAGCATTTCAATCGCTTTCATCATCAATACACGAAACTTTACTCTTCCTCTCAATAGCTTTGCTCAAATTTTTCGCATTTCGTGTGAAGGAATTTGTATGTACTCTCAATATTGGGCAATTAACACTCAAAACCTTGCACTTGATTCTAAGCCAATGTACCATACTCCTCTTGATGAACCCGAAACCATCCGAGACACTGTTTTCAAAATAAGAGCCGACCAATCCCGTTTCGACCGAAACAAGAAACTCATTCACCGTAATCCTTTTCAAATGGAACTTTTCGAAATCCATCCCATGTATAGAAAATGGGAAGAAATCCTTAGGGAAAACTTCATAAGCCTAGTTGGAAACAAAGATCATCCAAACGCATGTCTTGTGCAAATGATTTATTGTCTTATCCACCAAAGGCCATTTAATCTCGCCTATTACATGGTAAGGAGAATGGCTGGGGTATTCAAAGCTTCCAACATGGTACTTCCATATGGTATGCTCCTAACACGACTTTGTAAGTATGTTAGTGCATTGCAACCATCCCCTATCAACAATGATCATTTCCTTGCCGATCATGTAATGGTACCTCTTACCAAAATACCCTCTAAACGCTTCAAGGTCAATGGAAAGAAACCTAAAGCTCTCTCGGACTCCTCGGAAGGAGAAGAAGAAAATGAAGAAGAAGAAGATGTCGACCCCATAGCCAACATCAAATTGGAACCCTTTGATTACTACGAACAACTTCCAACCATTCCAAACGAAACCGTGGAATTCAAACAGTTGAGGGGCATGATTCAAAATCTTGCTTACAACCTCACTAAGCCGTCAAAAAGGAAAAGAAAGGATTGACGAAAGAGACAATAGGGATATGCTTATTTTCTTTTATTTTATGGATGATTACGTTTTAGCACTTTGGTTTGTGGTAATTTGAATACTGTTACTTTATCATGCTTCTATAAGTGGTGCCTTGTGATGACATGCTTGTTCTTATTGTTTAGTTTAACGATTTATTAATGTGCAAAATCTACACATCATTCTGTGAAGATTCTGATCTGCAGATGCCGGATCCCTAGGATTAGCCTAGACGGATCCCTCTCTTGAGGGAACCGTGGGATCCATGACATCAGATCAGCAATACAACATGCCTTACATCAATATAGCTTTCTAGATAACAAACATATGATATTAGAACCCAACTAAGTCCACTTCAAGGATGAGAAAGGCTTAGACACACTTATGGCTTACTTGAGATCTTAGTCAAATTGCCTTTTGATTTATCAACACATCAAAACTCACCATATTTCTGCTTCAATACTCACAAATTGTTTCTCATCTTTCAAAACACTTAGGTGGACATATTGAACAATTTTAGGAAATTTTTTCTAGTCATCTCTATCTCAAAATGGGTCAAGAATTAAGCTTTTCAACTCTTTTGATTTTTAAAGATTTTTCAAATTCCATCCCAAGCCAAAATCTGATCACTAGGATCATTTATTATGACTTGACACCATCAAATCACTTAGTGTTATCCTTGAACATCTATTGGTAGTCATTCAAGCCCATCTCCTTTTCATAAAAGGCAATCATTTGCTATAACACCTATTACCCTTGATCATTCAAGTACCTTCTCATCTTAAAACACTTAGGAGAACTGAAACACTCAAAATGAGATAGGCTTTAGCTCCTAGAAACCTCATTTCAAGCCTGTCATAACTGCTGAGAGCCGGATCCCTAGGATTAGCCTAGCCGGATCCCTCCAAGGAGGGAACCGTGTGATCCGGGTGACAGATTATGTCAAACCTTGCTAAAACAATCATTTCAACTTATCTTCCTAACTCAAACACTCCATCTCATCTTAAATGAGTCCCTAGATCAGTGAAACTCTGAACTTCAACCTTGTGCATGTTAATCATCACATCTCTAAGAATATTAGTGGCTTAAGTCTTAAATGCACTTGCCAAGCTCTTCCCTTTATAAGCCATATTGCTAAGAACACTTTAGTCATCAAACACAAACACAATTATCAGCAATTGCAACCATCTCCCTTAGTCATTTCATCATGAGAAAGGCTCCTAGTGCTAACTCATCCACTCAAGAACCACCCAAGAAACTTGCTAGGATCATACACGAAGTTTCCTCAACCGAATCATCTCCGGTTAAATCCACTAATGCTAGGACTTCCCCTACACCAAAGAAACCAATCAAACTAATCCCCAAGAAGAGTGTTCCGACTAGGATTTCATCACCAAACTCTACTAAACCAAACATACCCTCCACAACTCAACCAACAACATTAGTGCCTAGAGTCACCTCACAATCATCTCCACATTCTCACAATGTAGAAGACTTACCTCTTTTGCCATGCTACCTTCCGCCACTACCAACTAATTCACTTAAAAAGATTGAGCAACAAAATCAAAATGGTGAATCAACACTTGCTCCAATATCAAAATCACTCATTCCCCCCAATAGTCCATTTTGGATTATGAGAAGACATCAAAGTCTACCACCCGACCACATGGAAGTTGATGCTTCTTTACCTTCACCCTCAAACATTGCAGAGTCATCACTTAATGAGCCTCCACCAATTCCTCCTTCATTTGAAGATCCTCAACCCACTTCACTTGAAATTCCACTTCAAGAAATTCAAAACCATGACAAGGATTGCTATCATTGTAAACATGTTGAAAGGTTGATACATGAACTACGTAAAGAGCAACGTTTCATGTTTTATCACCTCCTCGAATGTTTCGAAGAGGTCAACAAGCCTAAACTACAATGAGCATTATAGTCACAAGCTCAAACTTAAAACGTTTAGGAAACCTCTCTCATCCTTGATCATCATTAAAGTTTTAGTTGAATCTTTAGTTTGGGTAACTCATTAGCATTAGTAGCACTTGTATGGCTAGTTCATTCTCTTAGTATTAGAGATTTGTTTGATCATCTCTTATTTTTATTGAATGAATATATATATGCCATAATTGTTTTGTGCTTTGTGCTTTATGCTTGCTATATCATATACTACTTCACATCTTCATTAGCATTGATTAAAACACTCTTATTGTTGAAGAAACTGTCAACAGACAACCGGATCCCTCCAAAATACCTAGCCGGATCCCTCCAAAAAGGGAACCGTGGGATCCGTGGTACAGAAGCACAAATTTCTACTAACTTGAGTTTTATTTGCAGGAAATTATGCATTATACTCTTGTTTTCTAACCTTTACTTTGTAGATTTTCAAAATACATATGAATATTTTGACACCATAAAGCTAGGGGGAGCTTTGTGTCAAACGATATTGCAAAAACATTTGCAACTTAATCCGATTTTGGATTATACTTCATGACACCCCATTGCAACTTTGCAATCTTCAAGGGGGAGCACGTTTTCGTCACTTAGACGAACCATTTGCAAACATATTTGTAAACACAATTAGTTTATTTTACGTCATGTCCTTGACGCCCTCTCAAATGGGATGGACTCGTCAAGGGGAAGTTAAGACGAGTACCATTCCCGTCACTTGCTCTCTTTATATTTTCTTTTACATATTTTTCTTATAAAAAATTGTGTTAGTTTCTTTTAACACTTTTTGTTTCGACAAAAAGGGGGAGAAGAAAGTAAAAACTACTAATTCAAATTTGCTACGAATTTTAGTTTTTCTTAAAATAATTTTATGTTTTGTCATCAACAAAAAGGGGGGATTGTTAATACAAATAAGCGGTAAAAACGTTTATTTATATTTTACGATCTTCTAATGTTTTGTCGGTAACAAACGTAAAATCATTTTAACGAAACAAATAGAATGCGTAAATAGTTTGAGTCAATAGTTTCCTAACACACTTACGTTTTCACATAAAACACTAAAACAAGTATAAGTGATTTTATGATTTAGATACATATGTACAACAACTAGTGTTTACATATTGGGTTAGCATATACTTAAACTAAGTATACTAAAATGGGTAAAAACAAGTATATACTAAAATGGGTAAAAACAAGTATATACTAAATGGGTAAAAACTAGCAAATGGTATTGACCCATAACCCATGGTTTTATATATACCACTTAACCAAGTTCATTGTATCCTTAAGATACATTGTATCTAGAAAGAAAACCATGGATCAACCCATGACCCATGACCCATAACCAAAAATACCCATGGGCAAAGAGGAGCGTCCCACGGATCCCTAGCTTTGTGCTAGCCGGATCCGTTGTGGGAGGGATCCGCGGGATCCGGGGAACAGTAGAAAATTTCCTCTATAAATAGAGAGCCATTTCTTCCTTTCTACTCATCACTTCACATACATACTTCCCCAAGTATTATAACCCTCTAACCTCAGATCCAAGTGATCTATGTAGTTTGTCTTTTGTTTTTGTGTGATTCTCTAGGTTCCTCTTAAAGGCGAGATCACCACTTCTTGAAGACGAGCAAGCTCAAGTCCATGAGTTGCCAAGCTTCGTCATCATCAAGACAACTAAGGTTCTCTTGTTGATAGTTCTTTCTTTCTCCATAGATGTTGGGTTAAAGGCATTAGTGAAGGATGCCGAAAGTGTCAAGATGAAAGCATTAGTGAAAGGTGCTTATCGCCCGTGTCAAAAGCATTAGTGAAGAATGCTAAAGGTGTCAAGACGAAGGCATTAGTGAAGGGTACCAAGCGTTGTGTCAAAGGCATTAGTGAAGGATGCCTATGAATCCAATCAAGTGGCATTTGGGAAGAATGCCTAGGTCGTATAATCGATGAGGTGCATCGTTATACATATAAGTATTTGTTTATTTCAAGGATGGTGATATCTTTGATGGTGTTGTAACAAGGAGTGGATCTCCTTGATATTAGGTGTTGTGTTGTGAAGGGTAGTAGTTCCTCCATAGTAATGGAACTAGGTGCTTAGCCTAGTACCTAATAAAGGGTAGGCGACGTTGTGATAGGATTAGTTCTCCTTGGTGTGAAAGAACTCGGTGGTTAGCCTAGCACCGTATAAAGGGTAGGCGACGTTGTGTTAGGTGTGGTTCGCCTTGGTGTGAAGGAACTCGATATTTAGCTTTGTACCAGAAAAAGGTTAAGCGACGTTGTGAAGGCTTCTCCGCCATAAGGAGTTGGTGTAGTGCTTACGAACTCTCGAGTAGGTGACTCGGGGAGTGGAGTAGGGCAAGGAAGGTGTCCTTGTAGCCGAACCACTATAAATACTTGTGTCGTGGTGATGTGCTTCTTACTCTTTATCTTTCATTACACGTTTATATATCTATCTATCAACGTCCAACATAAACAACCAAATAGATTGACATAAGTCGATCTAAATATTTAAAAGGAACTTTTAAATTGGTAAAACTATTCAACCCCCCTCTAGTTTTCCACACTTTTAGTTTGAATTTGAATTTTGAATTCATTCAGTAACTTTAAATTTTTGCAGCAGTTTCAAAATTTGAATTTGATAGCTTCCAACGGCTATTTTCCCTTATAAATACCACTTTATCATCATTGGTTTTCTCACACAACTTCTTATCAAACTCTCTCGCAAGTATCACTCATTTTCACACAAACGCTATGGCTAACGAACCAGCTGAGGTGCAAAAGGCTATCCTTAGCCGAATACGCTACGAACAAGAAAAAGAACTCAAGTTGATTAACAATTTGCTAGGTGAGATAACTCGTATTATGCTACAGATGCATGATCGTGCTCTAGAGGTTGAAAGGTTGTGTGAGCTGCCTCAAGACCATCCATCTATCAAGGTCGGTCTACAAACTCTATTAAGAATTGAGGAAACAATGTGCAACTTCATGTCGCCTAACGTTAGGGAACAAGTGTTGCAAGTCTGGGAGGAGAAAACATATCTCATCTACAGTTACAAATCAATATAAAAGCTTCGTGAAGATCGTTGGATGATTTGTGTTTTAAATTTCGTATCGTAATTTGTTGTGTTTTTTTCTTCATATCATAGTTTGTTTCATTTTTTTTTCTGTATTGTATTTTATTTTTATAAATGATTTTTAGTTTATGAATGAATTTTATGTTATTGGAAAATTGAATAAAAAATAAAATAGAAAATTGTGGAACCCAAATGAGTAAGTTTTGATTAGTTGTCATAAGGGGGTTTGTTATGGTGATTTGGCACCCGATGAGGCCAAATGAAGAGCCTTAGCTCTTCACCACACCTAAGGCTCTTAGATTTAACAATCTCAAACCAATCTTGTAACACGTTTTGTCATGTCATATCCAACCCATCTATTTTCCACTCTAAATAACCAACTGTTGATCAATTGGCTAGTTTGACTAGAGATGGCAATTGATGCAAAAAAAAAAAAAAAACAAAAAAACAAAAAAAAAAAAAACAAACTAATTTGTAGAAGTTTTGGGCACATTTTGTCCTCTCATTTTTTTTTAAATGGGCCCTTATAGCTCATTAAAAATTTAAATGGACGCTAATGGTCACATATTTTCTCTTAATTGTAGAACACTACAATCGTTTAAAAAAAAAAAAAAAAAAAATCTTATAGATATAACATATTCAATTTTGTATATATAAATGAAGTGTTATGTTTAAGGAATTTATTTCGTAATTTTAGAGTCTTTTTTAAAGCGAATTAAATAATATGAGCCCCTACGGCCCGTGCCCCCGTTTAAGCCCATGCCCGCTCGGCTCGCCCGTTTTGCCACCTCTAGGTCAGACAAACCATACAATCATACGCATCTCCTGGTGACAAAATCATTTCACAAATGTTAGAAAACTGGATCTTCAAAAGAATTTTTCAATCAGCCTATCTAGAGGTTTAAGAATATTTAAAAAAAATAAAAATAATAAATAACTCATATATCCCACAATCCACATCACCAGATGCAAGAACCAGAGTTATTTTCATTCAGATATGCATGTCTCTCATATAATAAACAAGGTAATTTAGTTCCGCTTTCTGTTGGAAACCTTTGGAAGGACATACGGAAGGAAGACACTGATATAGTCAATGCATTCTCAGTCATGCTTTCATTTTGTGGCTCGTAATGGGCCAATAACTGAAGACTCCGGACAAGATCAACACTTGGGACAGACAATCTAACTTGTGTTGTGTATTCTGCAAAACCAAAATGGATTTTGTTATTTTTTATATCAGTTTTCATTCATTTCCATTGCATTTGTTGTTACTCTTGCTCAGTAGACATATTGGAGGAATAACCAGGCTACGTCTGAGATTTGGTTCTTTTTTTGTTTTTTTTTTTTTTTTTTTGGTTTTTTTTTTAACTACATTTTTTGTCCTTGTGGTTGTACCTGGATTTCACTTTTGGTCCATTTGTTCAAAAAGTTGCGATTTTAGTCCAAAATGCATACTTTGGTTCCACTTTTAGTCCATTTTTCTAACGAAGTTAGTTCAGTTAGTTAAGTCGAACTGTAAAGTGGCAACATTAGTCCTTTAACCTAACGGTCGTTTATAACGTTAGTCACTTATACCAAAGATCGTTTGCAACGTTAGTCCTTTCTGTTAGTTAGTCCTTTAAAAAAAATTCTAAAAAAATTCAAAAAAAATTCTAATAAATGTTTTTTGTCGAATTTTTTTTTTCAAAAAAAATAATTCGAAATTTTTTTTAAGAAAAAAAATCTCAAATTTTTTTTCAAGAAAAAAATTTTTCTTAAAAAATTCAAAAAAAAAGTTTTTTGACAAAACCATAACACAAATCTTATCCATTTTTATCAAAACCATAACACAAATCTTATCCATTTTTCCCTCTCACTTCTTCCTCCTCTCTCTTTGGTGAACGACAACAACAACCACAACATCACCTCACCACCAATCAGCTACACCATCATCGCCACGCCATCACAAGGAAAAGAAAGGGTGGTGTGTTATAGGTTAAAGAGGAGGGTCATACATAGGGCTTCGTGGTTCGTTTGGGTGTGTGTTTGATTCGATTTGGAAGTGTACCAGGAGGTTCGTTAGGTTGTTGTCGACTCAAGAATAAACCCTCGAGGGGGTGTTTGTTTGTTCGCTGTCGCACCCAACGCCCAAGAGGGTGTGTTTGTGGCGTGGGTTGACCGCTGCTAAAAGACTACCCAAGAGGGTATGTTTGTTTTGGTTCGATCCATCCCATAGGGGTGTTTGGGGTCTACTTGTTGTGCTCGGATCAAAAGGAGCCAAGTGGCTGTGCTTGGTGTTTATCTCGGTTCAACAGCAGGACCTCAAGGGGGTGTGTTTGGTTAATTCTGGTTGAGAGAAAAGCACCACGGGGTGTTAGCCTTGATTTGTTTGTCACCCAGCTGAAAAGAAACCACGCAGGTGGTGTTTGTTTTTGCTGCTCGCGACCCCAGCCACACCCAACTGGGTGTTTGGCTTGTTTTCATTAGCTCACCAACTCGGCACAAGCTCATGTCCGTTTGGTGGTGTTGTCGGCACCCACACCAGGCCGCTAAGGGTGCACTTGTTTTTAATTGTCTCGGTACAACACCCAAGAGGGTGTATTTGTTTGATATACTCGCAAACCATAAACAACCAAATGGTTGTTTGGTTTGTTATCAGTGAAAGCAGCCCGACCAAGGACGTTTGTTTTTGCTTACCTTGACCCACCATCGAAAAGAATTTTTTTTTAAAAGACTAACTAACTGAAAGGACTAACGTTGCAAATGTTGCAAAAGATCTTTGGTATAAAGGACTAACGTTGCAAATGACCGTTAGGTTAAAGGACTAATGTTGCCACTTTACAATTAGACTTAACTAACTGAACTAACTTCGTTAGAAAAATGGACCAAAAGTGGAACCAAAGTATGCATTTTGGACTAAAATCGCAACTTTTTGAACAAATGGACCAAAAGTGAAATCCAGGTACAACCACAAGGACCAAAAATGTAGTTAACTCTATTATTTTTATTATCTATTTATTTATTTATTTGTTATATGTAATAAAGGGTATTTTAGAGTTTCATCAGCTAACTAATAGTTTCGAACTTTTACTCAATGATCATTTTTTTATGTAGATATGCAGTGTGTTGGATCTTATGTGAAGGGGTGAACGCATGCTGTTTGAGGTTAGCGTTCAGCTTTTTAAAAGATTTGAAATTTGAATTATGAACATTTTGTTAATGGGATTCAGTTTGAACAAATTAAAATATTGTGGTCGGATCTTATGCTCTTGGATCAGTCGGTATTCTTTAGGATTGCGGATATTCGTGATAGGCATAGTGATATGCCGCTTGATATCGATATGTCACATGAGGTATAAGTTATATCTTCACTTTCATGATAGTTTTTTTTTCCTGGAAAAATGCGGATAACCATTTGAAAATAAGCATTCCCACGGTTCCTTGTATATACAGTTCCTAACACGCACATTTGTGTTCAGTGCTATGACAAGTAATGTTATGCAGACCATTTACGTTGTGTTTGGATGTGCATATAAACTGATTATCGCAACATGAGGTCGTAATAAGCATGTTTAAAGACAAGTTTTTGCAATGCATATCATACTATTGATTTCATTAAACATTTTGTCTTGGTTGTATCAGGTACTAATCACAATGCAAGCCATTCTCCTATATCCAGCTATGAACCAACCAAATATGGACAACAATTTAATGTCAACTCAAACATCGCCACTTCAATTGAAGGTTAGCTGGATAATCAGTTTATATGCACATACTTGCAACATCTGTCTACATGTGCCAGTCACACACTAATTTGAAATTTGCAAAGATGTCGGGTTAGCATACTTGAAATAATGGGGTGTTTGGGTTAGCTGGCCCTTAGTAACTTAAGCATGTTAAAAAAGCTTGACGATTTTCGTTAAAGCTGTTAACGTATTTACTCTTAAAAAAAGCTTAATTGAAACAAGTTAAAAGAAGTTAATAGCTTCATATCAGTAAAAAGTTGCGCTTACAGAACTGGTCATTAAATCTACGCTTACATAACAAGTAAATAAAATACAAGAATGGATGGAACAATATCGGCCAGGTATATATATCATTTTTGTTATGTTGCCCACCGGTCAAAAAGAGATCAAGAGAGTCCAATTAAGGTGCAATTTTATACAATTATGCCGTTTTGGGTAATGCTTCTGATTCAATCTTGGTTAGATACAATTATTGAACATCATTTGTGGCGTTACATGTTTTTCAAAAAGATGTTCTTTCTGAAAAGAGAGACGGAGAGGTGGTGGGAAGATAATCAACAAAAAGTATGCAAATATTACAATGTCGATGGCTACATCAACTCGGTATATGCTAACTCACAAGAGCTTATATTGGGCTTGGAACAATAAACATAAGCACGTTTGGAACCTACTAACAGGAGGTGTGTATTTTGTATCATTTTGTCTATAATACTGATATACGAAACTATTTATGTCTGTTATACGTCATCTCTCTGTTGCATTCTTAATCGGTCACAAAATTGTGATTATTCTTAATGAGTATTCTTTTTGCAGGTCTGTTTATATAAGACTGTCACTTCACTATCCGCATGCCTGCTCCTATGGCTACAAGTTCATTGTTCAGGGTGGATCTGCTATTACGGATACCTCAGAAGCTGTTTTGGCTACTGCTAATTTGAACAACAGACATGCTTGGCCTGTTACTCAAGGTAATGTATGTTAGCCTCTAATTATTTAGATCAAAGATTATGTTACTTATTATGTTTAAGACAATAATTAAGTTTGTATTATGTTTGTTGGGTCGAATACAACCCACAAAACAGACCCATATTGACAGTTACATGGAAGTTAGAATAGGTAGTTAGTTAAATAACTGCCAAACGGTTATGTTAGTTAGTTATTGATGGTTAACATGAAGGGACACAACCCTTCATGGTGTCGTTTCATATCCTATAAATAGAGTAGGAATTCTGTAATCAAACTCAACCCTTCCAGTTTTATATATCAGTTTATAAAGGGTTCAACCCATTTTCTGTGTTTTCCTTTTATTACTCCTTTCATTAATGTTTTTTACATGTTGTTGTTTGGATCATTCGATCCTGGAATCATGTCATAGAACCTGTGCAACAATGTATTTATTGTATTTCTACGATTCAAAATTACTATCTACATAACACGGGTGCCCGTCCAACAGTCAAGTGATTGTGCAATATGAGTTTTTGTTGAATTAATACCTCCTGATTATAGGTATGAGCGAACATGTAGGGGCAAATTGATACGCGTCGCATCAGAACAACAAACGCATACGTGTGACCTCACAAGGTTGTTGGACTCCTGAATATTATATCCTTTTTGCTTTTTAAACATAATTTATTTTTTGGACTACCTAATAATAATTTATCAATAATTGTTACCATTATAGGTATGAGCGAACGAGTAGAAGCGATTTCTTCGACGTCTTAGCGGAACTGCAAACGCATAGAAAACGTACATGGGTTGTTCGACTACTCATTTGTAACATGTTTCAGATGAACTTGCAAAATCTGATTTAACATCATGCAAAACATATTACAGTGGCCAGAATAATGGTTCTAACACAATTGTGTTCACCTTCTGGTAACGGGCACAAACCTGAAACCCCAGGAATTACAACTACCATTGCATACGCTACAACTTCTAATGCATATGACACTAATGCAGGTACTTGGATTAGCTGGGAATATCCTCTATTTATGAGACAAGCGTATTGTAGACAAACTTGAAAAGGAGGAAACTACGACTTACTTAATACCACTACTTTTGAGTCTAATCCGGACTACTACAGGTTCACAGCTAAAGTTTGACTTTGAATTTTGTGCTAAGATTCTTTTAAAGATAATAACTTTAATGGGATTATGTTTGTTTCTTACCAGTGCGATTATTTGGTACCGATTAATAGGGACAACGAGGTTCTATCTACACACTTTATGGGTACCAAGAAAACATGTGTTTATTCACATTGTGCCAAAAAATCAGTAAGTTTACTACATATTATTGGCAATTTCGCCCATCGACTTACAAATTCGATTACCTGTAAGTTTGCTTTTTCTCATAATCTTTTTGTGGGAAGGGAATAACTATTTAGGTGAGATTGAAATTTCAGCCCCGTGTACTTTTAAATAGGTCGGTTTTGGGTTGTGTTTTATTACAGACAGGTTAAATAGTTAAAATAACAATTTAAAGGAAAATGTAACGTGCCAAATGGGTCAAAATTTTAGTCAGTAATAAGTCGTTTAAGGGGCTATAATTTGATTGGAATTCAATTAAGCATAATGTCACTTTTTAAATGCCGATAAAATCAGATGTGCTATTATTAATAGATGTACATGAGCTATATGTAGGTACTAACAATTTTCAATCTTTGATTTTTCTCATGGAGCCTTTTAATATGAATGCTTATAAGTTATATTTATATCATGTGTTTGTTGACTTATTTATTTTTTGCTATGGTGGCTTAGGTATACAACATGGGAGAAGCCAAGAACATGGGGAAGTGGGAGTTGGTAAGGTTTTCTGTTTTCGTGGTCGCGCCTGATGTGGTATCGGGTTGCCAATCGTAGTTTTAGTTACATCAAGTTTTAATTTGTGAGACACGCGATGAGGAAACTAACTGCTAGAAACAATATGACAATGGAAAAAAAATCAATTAAGGTTCTTTGACATTGTTCACTGATGAATAACTTCCATGACAGTGTTCACTGACGAATAGTTTCTTAATTTTATATATTTGTGAATATTTACTTTGCTTTAAAAGTCGGAGTGCCGATTATGTTGTTAAGAAACATAGACCAATCAAATGGTTTATGTAATGGTACAAGACTTCAAGTACTTAAATTAACAAGAACCTCTATTCAGGCGCAGATCATTAACGGAGCCAACTTCGGAAAAAAGGTGATTATTCGAATGTTGAGGATTACTCCGTCAGATAAGCGTTTGCCTCTTAAGATTGTCAGGAAACAATATCCGATATCAGTATCTTTTGCCATGACAGTCAACAAAAGCCAAGGGCAATCGCTTTCTAAAGTTGGTTTGTACTTGCCCCGTCCTGTGTTCATACAATGACAACTGTACGTTGCCGTATCAAGAGTAAAAAGCAAGCGGGGTTTGAAGGTTGTCGTTTGTGATCAGGATGGTAGTCTCTCCAAAACCACAACAAATGTCGTGTATAAAAAAGTACTTGAAGGTCTTTGAACAAGGTTCATGTTATATCATGTACGTATCATTGGTGTAATCACGTTATATTATACTATGGTTCATTATTTTTAATGTTACAAGGTTTGTTAGCAACTCAATTGATCATTGAAATCACACATCATTTTATGTTCGAGTCAATCTATTTTAGATTGGCAACGCGATGGTTGTAAATCGATTGTGACTAAAACATATTTTATATTTAACAAATTTACGTTATTACTTTTATTATCATCTCATTTATCTATTTCTTTAAAAACTAACCCGGTGTCAACGGGTCTCTAAGCTAGTAACTCATATATCCCACAATCCACATCACCAGATGCAAGAACCAGAGTTATTTTCATTCAGCTATGCATGTCTCTCATATAATAAACAAGGTAATTTAGTTCCGCTTTCTGTTGGAAACCTTTGGAAGGACATACGGAAGGAAGACACTGATATAGTCAATGCATTCTCAGTCATGCTTTCATTTTGTGGCTCGTAATGGGCCAATAACTGAAGACTCCGGACAAGATCAAAACTTGGGACCGACAATCTAACTTGTGTTGTGTATTCTGCAAAACCAAAATGGATTCCCGGCCCTGTCAAGAGAGACATTCCAGCCATCATTTGGTCTTTCCTACATACACCGATGTGGGTTCCATAACCAACCGCCCGCCAACTTTAAAACGTACTTCCAAGTTGATATATTTGTTTGTTCGTGGACACCAAATTGATGGCTTGGATTGTGTATCGGGATTATTTGGCTTTGCAATATGAGCTGGGGTTGTATTGTGCATACTGGAGTTGTTTTAGTCACTTGCTCATACAGGATGCATAAGCACGGGTTACTTGTGCCACTGTTTTGATGTTTGAAACTGAAGTCTAATGCCTACTTTCTAAACTGATTGATAAGAATGGGCTATGCTAATTCCCTTTGTTGGTCCACCATAAGTCATAACAGATTGGAAAAGGTCCGTTTCAAAGACGGATGGGACAGGACATATCAGGTGCAGCTCCGAAACACTACTAGCTAATGTGGATATCATATACGTATGCAACTAGCTAACACTACTAGTTGCATACTTTCTAAACTGATGGATGGATTTGGGCATACTTAGGTGCACTTGCTTTTAGTTCAAGTATGAGATACACTCAAAAGTAGTTTATCCAACATTGACCAGAAGAAGAACTTACCACTGATTTATTTAGCTCTGAAACACTACTAACATTTTTCCCTTCGGAAACATCTGCTAAAATTGGAATGATACAGAGAAGATTAGCATGGCTCTGCGCAAGGATGACATGCCAAATCGACTTTATTTTCAACCTTTTTTTTGTCACTGGAGTACCAATTTTCTTATCAAGCATTTTCTTCATCACCGGAACCATTTCTTTTTTACCATATTTGCTATACACGGTTCTTTGTGATTTTGAACATAGGACAGCTCACTTCCATATTTTAGCATAAGTAGTTTTTTGCCTATTGCTGGATGTAAATTACAATTATAAGGCACATCGGCTTTACCATCTCTATCTGCCATGTTCTTCTATATGTGTAACGAACATAGAAAAAAAGTTTGTTGTTCTTAAAGCTCGCATAGTTAAAGATGATTTTAGACTCTTGCTAAAATTAATAGCCACCTTTAACTATTCGCTCAAGTCGTGATATATTGATGTTCAATTGTGTACAAAGTACGTACGACAAGCATGTTTGTTATAAAGAAAACATTATTGCAATCATTATTCTTTTACAGTCAGGAGGTTAGACCATTTTAACGAGACAATCAATTTGCAAGTGTTTGCAACTTTTTAACTATCTATTGAAGCTATCTACACAGTGATAAAGAAATATATTTTATATTTTTATTTGATTTTCACTGCATAATTACAGGCTTAACATATGGAGTCATTAGGCATTTTGCTGGTCATTCACCTTAGCTTCGCAAATGGCAGAAGTTAGCTTATTTACCAATCCATAAACAAAACCCTCTGTGAACATAATAAACAGAAACCTTAACCAGATGTGTAACAGGTAAGCTCGAAAGTTGTTCCCGTCTCTGTCAGAGGAGATGCCAACCATCTCTCCTTCTTACGAACAGTTGAACCTTGAAACCATAAGTTCATTATAAACACTTGACCTTTTTCAATTTCCACCGATGTGGGTCTAAAATTAACCGTCAAAACTATTCCATCCTTTGGCAGTTTGCTTGAAGACCGAAGACTTACCCAGTCCTTCAGCTTCCCTCACTGCTGACGGGTTTATTATTTGTCTTTTCATGCACACCTAACTGATAAATTGGCTCGCGTGTCGGGATTATTTGGCTTCCCAGTATGGGCTGGGGTTGTTTTGATCAGCAAACCACAAAGGCACAAATTGCATACCAGAGCTGTTTCGGTCAACCGTGACTACTTTTTTGGTATTTGACGCTAAAGTATGGTGTATATGTTCTACATTGATTGCAAATAATGGGTTGGGAGTAAGTGCTAATTGCATTTTCTGGTCCATCATAAGAGATAGGCAGGGTCCACATCAAAGTTGAACGGATCGTGGTTGCATTAAGTGTTAGTTTGCATACGTATATGATATCCAAATTAGAAAGACTTAGCAAATGAAAACTCAACAATCATCTTATGGTATAGATAAGGCATCTCCTTTGACAGAGACGGGAACATCTTTCGAGCTTACTGATACATAGCTGGTTAAGGCTTCCCACTTCGGTGGATCTTATAACCCAATTTTTACCTCACTATAGTTTCATTAATAGTAGTTTTGACCAATTTTTATAGTTGTCAAGTTATTTTGATTTTGGTGTGAGCGTTAATTTTTGGAAAAAATGCATTTGTACCGCAATATTTTATTTTGTGGATATTGTAACTTCATAGTGTCTTGAAACTTTATTAAATGGTTGCGAACTTAAACAATTACACACAACGAGATTAAATTGTTGAAATTTGAAACCACACAATCACTTTGCAGCAAGGCTTTCACAATCAAGAACATGGTGGCAACCTGTTCTTGAAGTGGCATTTGTTTAAACCCTATTAAGAGAATACTATTATGAGCTTTTCAGGTGGATGCAAAGATGGGAAACTGAAAACGAATATTCATATTAGTATTGAATTCTAAATAAAAGTGCCAAGGCAGTTTGTGAATTTAGATGAAGATATCAAAGTGCGTGTCACATAGTTCAACAGGAAAAGAAGCAAAAGACCAACAATTTGGTTTACTAAAGCCAATCATTGTCCCACATCGGTTGACTGAATCAAACAACCAAAGTGATGGTCCCTATAAAAACAAGAGGCCCAACTATAAACCAAGCATACCTTTCTCGGCCTTTTGGCTAAGATCAAGTGTAGTATCTGTTCTTATCAGTTTAATATTTGATATGTGAGCAATTAGCTCACTCGATATTAATCTGATTTTTGAAGGGCGGAAGACCTAATGCAATAGCTTGCTATTCGGGTCTCCATGATCGCCTAGGTGTTGCACTACTGTCATGGCCTGGTCACCAATTCGTAGTTAAAATTTGTGAGTATTTAACCTTTTAACCAGCAAAATGGTAAAATACCCAAGGCCCCTTACCCTTTTCAATATTACATTATATCACATCACATCCAACCAATCTCTATGTAACCAACGCTTAAGTTTACAGATCTCTTAGTAAAAAGTCATATTGGAGTGTCAAAGAAGTTATCTCTTACATAAAACCAAAGTGATCTTTATACAGCCCATTTGGACACAACTTGATGCCGAGTCTAGTTGCGTGGGCTTATGACCCATGTGGGGGTAGTAAGGTTATTTGGATGGTTAAGGGCTAGGGGCAACTTTGGCTCAGTGTCCTTTGGAATTTAAGGTGTTTTGTGTGACCATATGCGGAGCACCCTGTCTCCCAATGGAGACTAGGAAGGCCTAATACAACCTACAAGCGGTGTGGCCCGTTCACTCGATCAAGGTTGATCCCTTTTTAGCCTGACAATAACTTTTTATAATTTAGTTATTATATTTTTGAATGAGTTGCAAACCAAAAGTCAAAGTATCCAATCATTTTCCTATATAATCATGGGAAATAAACAATTTTACTCCATCACTTTTGGTCTATAATTGGCTTAAAACTATCTATAATACGCCGAATCCTAAAGAACAACAATTTGACCAAAACATCACAGCTCGAGATACACAAAGTAAAAACGATGAGAAGTAAATACCATCAGGCTTTACAGAAAGTAAGTTAGAAGAAGAATAGAAACTGTGAATGAGTCCAAGTATGAGATACATACAAAAGTAGTTTATCCCACATCGACCAGACGAAGAACTTATCACTGATTTATATAGTTTTGAAACTCGGCTGACATTTATCCCTTCGGGGACATCCGATAAAATTGGAACGATACAGAGAAGATTAGCATGGCCCCTGTGCAAGATGGCACGCACAAATCGAGAAATGGTCTAAATTTTTTTTCCACCATTTTTTGTCAGCGGAGCCCTTATTTCCGACCTGTACCTGTTGTACCAATTTTCTTCTCAACCATTTCTTCATCACTGAAAGAAACTAGAGGTGGCAAAAATGGTTCTTTGGCAGTACTTGTTTATATGGGTAAGAGTCATTTTTTGTTTCATTTCTTTCACCATTTTTTTATTTGTTTGCTACATTTTTACGTTTAGTTCATTTTTCGTCATTTTGAACGTTTTTACGGCATCTCATTGTCACATATTACGTTTTTGTTATTAGCATAAGTTTTAGCCTTCTGGAGTTTTTACGTAAATTCTTTTTACCACCATTTTTTTTCCGTCACGTTTTCAGCCCTTACGTTTCCGACCTTGTTTTACCTGTTGTTTTTACCAATTTTCTTCTCAACCATTTTCTTCACGTCACTGAAACCCTTTTATTTCTTTGGCAGTTTCTACTTGTTTAATCATTTTTCTTTCTTACCATTTTTTATTTGTTAAATACATTAAAACGTTTGTCATTAAAAACTTGAACGCGGTGTAAACATCTCAAAAACTTGTCACAAAAACCGTATTACGGACTATAAGTTTTCATTGTCAGTATTAGCATAAGTTTTTAGCCTTCTGGAGGTAAATTCAGTTGTAAGATACATCGACTTTAACATCTCTATCTTCAATATATTATATATGTAACAAGCATAAAACAAAAGATTGCTGTTCTTAAAGCTGGCATAGTTAAAGATGTTCAATAAATAAAAACTTAAACGGACTCCGTTCATAGCCACCTTTAACTATTCGCTCAAATCGTTATATATTGATGTTCAATTCTGTACAAAGTACGTATGACACGCTTGTTTGTTATACGGAAAACATTGTTGCAATCATAGTTTTATAATAGTTAGGCCGATTAGACCATTTTAACGTGATAATTAATTCATTATTGTCGGGTGGTTGTACTCAGAGGTAATTACCGAAAGAAAAACATAAGAGTTGGGGTTGACACTTTAAGTTGTAGTACGAAGTGTGTAGAGGTTACTTTCAGCTTTCGTGCTCTGATAAGTCAGTAGTTTAAAAGACTTATTATAAAACAACCACTCGATCAGGTTAGATTTGTCGAAATCGTGTTTAACCTTCATTCTTTCTCTCGGCTAAGACCAACAACCTTCACAATGTCGTCCTGTCTCAAAGGACCCCCTTCGAACCCACTTTAATGCCCCCACTTCCGTCACAAAGTCCAGCATGTTTGTACGTTAACTTATGTTCATTAAATACATTAAAATCCTTTTGGCTCTACACGATCAAAAAGCAATATAATGTGTGTATTTTTTTTTAACTTATGTTCTACCTGATCTTTTTTCAAGCATATGTCTCCAATGCGAGTTGAACCCACAACCTCCTTGCTGATTACCGTTGGGCGAAACGCCTTTGGTTCTCAAGCATTTTCTTCCTCTGGCATTAGTCTTATCTTTATGATATTGAACTTAGGACAACTCAATCCCATAAGCTGAACTTTTTAGCCTAATGCCAGAGGAAAAATTCTTACGTCTCTATAAAGATAGACTATTGTTTGGTTTTTTACTTTAAACATCAAACATAATTCAAAGCCAAAAAAAAAATCCATGATTTTGTATAATCCGAGGAACAAGAAATATAATTTATTGGAACTTGATTCAACAACCTTAAGCCCTTGATCAAGTCGAAAATTATATTTTGCCAATTCTACATTGACCTATAAATAATTAGACACGTTATATAGCAAAAGAGAGAAAAAATTTTGTTCCTTTGATTAAACGAACTCAAACTAATCAACGCTAAAAGTTACGTGTTTTATCACGCCACATCTTACCAATCTTTATGTAACCAATGCTTAAGTTATCGCCCCGGTCCAAAAAACCATGCAACCATACATATCTCGAGGTGAAAAATCATATTGGAGTTTCAAAAATTTGTATTTAGAGAAGATAGATTTGGAAAGCCATGTGCATGAGGTGTTATAACTACTATATATCAAAAGCCATTTTCCCACATTGAGAAAACATAAAACCAAAATGATCCTTTTACAAGCCATTTGGGCACATCTTGCTGCCTAGTCTAGTAAAGTGGGCTTCTGAACGATGTGGGGTTATTGAGGTTATTTGGATGGTTAAGAGCTAGGGGCAACTTTGGCTCGGTGTCTGTGGGTTAAATAGGTGTTTTGTGTCACCATATGACTCATGGAGACTAGGAAGGCCTGACGCAACCTTCTAGTGGTGTGGCTCGTTCGTTCACTCGATCAAGGTTGATCTCTTTTTAGCCTAACAATAATCTTTTATAATTTAGTTATTTTATTTTTTTATAAGATTTGTAATCCAAAAGTCAAATATCGAATCATTTTCCTATATAATCGTGGTAACCGGAAATAAACAATTTTATTCCATCACCTTAGTTCTATAATTTGCTTAAAAGTTAAAACTGTCTACAATACACCGAATCCCGAAGAACAACAATTTGACCAAAACGTCACAACTCACAAACCTCAAGAGTGTGAACGTTACTTTTTACTCTAAAGTTCCAAAAAAAAGTCTACATATATTCTTTCAGCCATAACCCAGACGACTATTCTAGCGTGAGTTGTGAAAATTTCACACAGTCACCTTCAAACGATTTGACACGTTATAGAACAAAAAAGATAGAAAAGAAATTGTGTTCGTAGATTAAACAATCTCAAACCAATATTGTAACACATTTTGTCATGTCATATCCAAATCTATATTCCACTCTAAATAACTAACTGTTGATCAATCGGCTGGTCTGACAAACCATACAATCATATGCATCTCCAAGTGAAAAAATCATTTCACAAATGTTAGAAAACTGGGTCTTTAAAAGACTTTCAATCAGCCTATCTAGAGGTTTTAGAATATTCTTAAAAAAAAAAAAAAAAACAACTCATCACCAGAAGCAAGAACCAGAGGTATTTTCACTGTTTTGATGTTTGAAACAGAAGTCTAATGCATACTTTCTAAACTGATTGATAAGAATGGGCAATGCTAATTCCCTTTGTTGTCCATCATAAGTCATAACAGATTGGAAAAGGTCCGTTTCAAAGACGGATGGGACAGAACATATCAGGTGCAGCTGCGTTAAGTGCCAGGATTCGTATTGAAGATGGATGAATATGGGCATGCTTAGGTGCAGTTGCACAATGGCGGAACATAAAAGGGTCAAAATACTCTATTAATGAAACCTATTGTGTAACAGGTAGGTTCGAAAGTTGTTCCCGTCTCTGTCAAAGGAGATGCCACCCATCTCTCCTTCTTACGAACACTTCGATATGGCAACCACTACTTGTTTATAAACACTTAATTTATTTCTATTTCGACCGATGTGGGATCTAAAATTAACCGTCAAAACTATTCCAACCTTTGGCAGTTTGCTTGAGGACCGAAGACTTACCCAATCCTTCAGGTTCCCCCTCACTGCTGAAGGGTTTATTATTTGTTTTTTCATTTTTCTTCCTCGCCAGTACACTTATTTCCTCCCGACACCTGTTTTAGCCTAGTGCTGTGAGATGGTTTTATTTTGGATCAGACCAGTGTTAAATGGTTTTATCTCTAGGCAGTCTTATATATTTGTATTTTCTCCGCACCAAATTCACAATGAAATTAAATTACCAGTTATGAATGTCTTTTATATATTTCTAGGCATCAACAAATCGTTGTTCTGAAAGCAGGTTTACTTGATGATGATGCTAAACTCTTGCTACAACATATCATATAATAAGTGGCATATTATAACTTTATTTAAATTTTATAAATATTTAATTAATTTAAAATATGAAAAGCATTGAACACCTCCTCAACCCAAATTCATTATTGGGCTTGTAGTAGACCATTTTTTGACCATTTTGGGCTAGTTGGTAGCCTGGGTTGGATTTTAAGAATCATAATACTAACATTTTATAAGCTACTATCGAGATGTATTGTGATTTGTGAGTTTGTGACGTTATGTCTCGCTAACTTTGATACTCTTCTGACCTATTCGGACACAGGGGCGGACTGAGAGGGGTTTTCGGGAACCCAATAGAAATTTCTTGTTTAGTGTAAATTTTGTTAGGAACTCTTGAAATTTTCGAAATGAACCCGGTATCTTTTAAATTCATCTAATTTCTAGTAATAGTACGTTTGTTTTTTTATGTTTTTCACCTGGTCACTTAAAGGCTTAAAGCCCTGGGTCCGCCCCTATTTGAACATAACCCTTGCCGATTAGAACAAAGGCCTTTAAAAATCACCAACCTATTCACCTGTTGCCAATAATTCGTAGGGTAAAAAGCTTAAACGCACTAAACCACTTCATTTAGTAAACAACAACATTTGACCTAGTGAGGACTGAGGGAGTAAACAAATGATCACCAAAGACATGTGTATTGGTCTCTTAACTCAAACGACTAGTCACAACGATGCGCGAAAAATAAACGTATCAAATGTTAAATATATGAATTAAATAGGTCGTTGATGAAGCAGAGATCATCACACACAGTAATCAAAGCAAAACCTGGACCATCAACTTTCGATAACATACTTATCTAAAGGAGTATTACTTTAAGTAACATGATAAATTAAATAAAATGCATAGAATACTAAATATAGGAGTCATGTCAAGCTTTTCATGCGCAATGCAAGGAGTATTTATGTTGTGGGGCTTTTTAAAGCAATGAATGGGCCTATGTGTTTTGTGTACAACATCATTGTGGTTTGTGGCCACAAGTTAAATTCCCCTTAATCCCAGATTAATTTCTTAAATCATTATACTCCTACTTGTTAGTATTATTTTTGAAATATTTATCTTTTTTTTTTTAAAGGTGAATTTCTTATAAGGTGCTTCGTGTCGCGGTTCGACAGCGGGAGGTCTAGACTACGTTGTCTAAACCGGGTCCGCGCTAGAGAGCTCCCTCGGCGAAATGCCTATTTCAAATACCCGATGGGGGGAAAACCCCCTACTAATCCGCCCGAAGGCACGACAATTAATAGGGGTAAACCCTTGCCTTTTCCAAGATTCGAACCTGGGGTTACTAGGCCCAAACCCCTTCATTAAAGGACTACCTTGAAGGAAAATCCCTCATTCAAACCCCTTGCAAGATTTGAACTTAAGACCTCCCTCCCCCAAAAGCCCTTAAGGACTCCAAGGTGACCAACTGAGCTAAGCCAGTTGGTTTTGAAATATTTATCTAAATAAAAAGGTTTATACAAAGGATTGATGTTTGTCAAGCCATGGACCAACAACACTTTAGCTCCAATCACAACCCCTTATCAATAACTTTGTTATTACTTTAAACAAAGCTTTCTGAAAAAGCTTGCATTGATAATTTGCTGATAAATAACTGGTAACTAGTTTGAGCTTAAACCTTAATACCTTCAAAACCCGTTAATCGAAAATCCGGATGAACTTGTTATAAATTCACACCAATAGTTTTTTAATCGTTAAACTTGTAGTCTATTCCAAATTAAACATTGTTAAAAAAATAATTTTGCTATTTTTCTATAGGGCTAAATATTAAAAAAAGTACTATACTTGCCACTCTTTCCTCTTCAGGGTAGCGAACAAATTTTTTTGCTTCCGTGGGTAATTTACTTTCAAATTCATCCTCTTTATGGTATTTTGCAAAAAAGTATGACATTTTTGCCCCTCTTACCCACAAGAGCAAATGAAGGCAAATATGATAGTTTTTTTTTTTTTTTTTTTATCATTTGCCCTAGTTTTTATTATGTTAAATTTTGGATATGTATTAAGATAATTTATTTAATGATTTATAATTATGTTAAATCTATGATAAAAATGTTTTGTTTTAAGTTTACACTATTTACTTATTAATCGTATTTGTAATAATTTAATATATACTTAAAAAAGGGAAAATTAAAATCATTCGGACAATTATAAAAAACAAACAACATTTTTTCATTCAGATTCAGACATTATAGCTACCTCTTATTAGTAAGATGTGGTAGTCAGATTCAGATGCAGTAGTCAGATTCAGATGTGTAACATCTTAATCAAACAAACACACCCTTAATCTAGTCATAGTATACTCTCTAGTCTATGCTTCAACAAATGACGAACAGAAATTTATATGCAAGTACTTCAGGTTGTGATATAATTCCTCCAAATTTAGCGGAAGTGTTAAACCTAATTCGGTTTAACGCTTGAAGCGTTAAACAACTTGAAGTGAATTAGGGCAAATGATAAAACAAAACATTTTTATCATAGATTTAACACAATTATAAATCATTAAATAAATTATCTTAATACATATCCAAAATTTAACATAATAAAAACTATGGCAAATGATAAAAAAAAATATCATACTTGCCATCATTTGCTCTTGTGGGTAAGAGAGGCAAAAATGTCCTACTTTTTTGCAAAATACCCTAAAGAGGATGAATTTGAAAGTAAATTACCCACGGAAGCAAAAAAATTTGTTCGCTACCCTGAAGAGGAAAGGGTGGCAAGTAACCATTTTGTTATAAAATATGCTTGTTTAGCATTCCTTTGTTTCTTTTAAGGTTCTTAACATGAAATTAATTTTCGCAGATCATATAATACGAATGAAACACGCGAAATAAGGAATAAAATTAACCATTTGATAGATAAATCTTCGCAACAAGTTTTAATTATGCATTTTTAGGGCCGACTCAGGACTTTAAACAAATGTACAAAAAAAATTTCCAATTTTAAAATAAAATAAAATAATAAATAACTAAATTGTACGATTTCATTAAAACTATCAAACAAATTTAGGAAGACATACATTTTTAAAATATTAGTCGACTAACTAAATACGACATGTATTTGTGTGACACAAAATTTTAAAACCATATTCATTTAAAAAGAATCACGATTTTTAGCGAGAATTTACATTAGACGGCAAACATCCACCGAGTCTCGTAAACTTCCGAAAACCCCTAAATCCACCCTGTCCGTTTCATGATATCAAGTGGTGTTCACATTATTGATTACTTGCCATTTTAAAAACGTTGTTTTTTTATCTCTTTTTTCGTAATTGGTGCCTTGGTGGAGGTGGCCAAACATTTTAAAAACGTTGTTATTTAACTTTTTTTTTTAATATTTAAAACACAAGTTTACTTGGCCGATTTGGCTAAACTGAAAACCAATTTAGCTATCGAGGAACCAGTATTGGAAGGAAAAGAAAAACCGGTTCAACTAGTTGAACTAAAAACTCTGCTAATTTAATTGAATAATTGGTTTTTTGGTATTTTTTTATATGTGTATATAACTTTTATGCTTTACTTTTTATTTAACTTGAGATTAACATATTAATAAGCAATCCAAACAAATTAGAGGAAAAATATTATTAACAGATTATATATGACAAAACTTGATAAGTCATAGAAGTTGAAGTTAAACTAGTTCGAGGAAATTTTGAGCCTCACATAAAATATGCTTTTTATAGTCTTGTACAGTTGTACTCTTCTGGTGTGTTGTACTTTATAAAAGATTTGAGTAACTGCAAAGAGATTTAGGGATTGTTTTTTAAATTGAGTGGTTTGTAAACATATCTAATTTAGGCTTTTAATTAAAAATAGACTAAAATACACGGTTGGTCTCTAAACTTGTTAACATGTTTCGCTTTGGGACAAAACTGTGCTTTTCATCGTTTGGGGGTCCCTATTTGCAAGTTTTATACTCGTTACAGATCCTTTGACAAAGTCAATGTCTGATTTTTGTTTTGTAGTCGAGGGTATTTTAGTCCATACACATTTATACTTTTATAACACATTTATATTTTAGCCCTTCATGTTTCATCCTCTTCATCATCTCCCCAAATCATTCATCTCCCCAAATCATCATCTCCCCAACATTCATCATTCATCTTTCATCCTGGTCTAAAATAATGGATGCATTCATCATTCATCTTTCATCCAAATTAAAACATCTCAATTGTTACAACAAAACATCTATCGAAAATTCGAAATACAACCAGGATCCACAATAACGAAAATTATCAAAAGACAGGCGAACCATTTATCAAAAACTGCACTTGCATAATATTGCAGACACACCAGTACACTGTCCGGAGCCACCTTCTCTGTCAGACCACCAGGTTCCATCTTGGCTAGCCTTTGCTCCTTGCTCTGAGCCTGATGAGCCCGTTCAGCAGCCCCGTATCCAAACCAGTCTAAGTACTCCTTCAAGTTAGCAATCTGGTCATGTTCCCATTTGTATTGTTTCATCTGATTCGCTTCAAGTTCTAAACAGGTCTGAACATATTGGTCAAAATTACCAAAATACATCTTCAACGTCTTACTTTGCATGTGTATATTGTTGGTGCAGACACCATTCAAGAAATCTTGAGAGTGTTGTAGGGTTCCTTCCAGCCACACACAAGCTTCAAGATCTGCATTCCATTCGTAATACATCATTAGATTCACGTTTAAGCATCTTTTCTAAGTGCTGGAAAAAGACACGACTAAAATAACATGTACATGAACCAGACACAATAGAATGTTATGTAACCAAGTAACGAAGTGACACGTACAAGGACCGGTTTCGGGTAGAACTTGTTTAGCCGTATGCAATTTTACCCTCAAGCAATTCTAAAATACTGAATTTCTGAAAATGTGGTGGGCTCCAAGTTACTGTAAAAAGGGTTAACATTTTACACTATAACATCGACCTGATACCCTTTCTTCCTCTAGAACTAGAAAAAAGATATAGCTCACCAAGATGATTTGTAATTTCATAAACAGAGCATGTGCCAAAGCAACTCGCATTCTCCAACCACCAGTAAAGTCTTCTGTTTTCTTTGCTTGCATATGGTTGTTAAAACCGAGACCGTTCAATATCTCAGCTGCATATTTTTCTGCAGTAGATGCATCCATGACATCCAAACGTTCATAGATCACCACCAGCAGCATCCTAAAGACAAGCAAGGGGATCAATTTTAGATAAACACATGCTAACCAATTGGGTTACAACATCTAAAAAGTGACACCGAACATTGAAAATCCATAAAAGAGTTACATAAAGTGATATCAAAGGGTGAAATATGCCAGAAGATTTTGTAAAAGATAGATGAAATGGTGTAAAATAGCATGTACTAGAATACAAATAAATCCTACCTTCATCTAATCATAAATATCACCTCAACATAGAGTTATATTATCCATGACTGTTGGTTGTACACTCGCATAACTAACATTTTGTGGCACAAGATGATTTTATATTAAAACGATTTTCAACATGATCCAGTAGAGACACAAGGATGAGAAGACCAAGATGCTTTCCAGCTATAAAACAATGTACAATTGTAAATGCCCAATAACACTTATGGAATTTGTAAACTGTGATCCGAATTTGATCTTTTAAGAGAAAGGTGTCTAGGCATAATAATCTTACAACTTCATCAATGCTTTACTTTGAATTTCTAATAAGCTAGCTTGCATAGTAAAGGCATATGATGATCAGTTCATAAAGTACATTCTAACTAACGAAAAATGAACCTAAATCACATTGCAAATACAAAGGTTTACAAACATAACATTATTAACTACCTGAATTGCACATCCAGACATACAGTAACTTGAGCTTATAGCGTTTTCAAGTTCAGAAGCTCAAGTTGATAAGCTCATAAGACATAGCGAATGAGCTTGTGAACTAATTATATTTTCAATAAGCTCATACCCCTATCAAATAAGCTAAGGAAAACACCCCCTTCAGTTGCTCCTACACTAACACTTTTTTCACAATCGAAGTACAAGCAACTAGAAAATTGTGCACAAAGTTTAGCACCGAAACTGAGTTAACGCTAGCCCTTACCCAAATCTTGTTCTGTAACGCCCCGACCCGACAAGGGTAAAGGAATCACAAGTAATGGTGTCATATCAAAGCAAACATAAATATCCAAAAGAAATCTCAACATAAATATTGAAATAATCCAAGTCAAAATGACTTCAATACATAGGTCCCAGCGGAAAAATAAACTCCAAATGAAAAGTCTAAGATATAAAGTCTAAATGGCATCATAAGATCAAAGCTAAAATCTCTAAGGTAAGTCCACACAGCACTCATCCCAAAGCAATACCCAGCTCCAATGCTTAGATACCTGCCGCGGAAGAAAAGAAATGCGGTTGAGCTTCAAAAGCCCAGTGAACAGATATACAAGCAAAACGAATACGAAACGAGAACGAATATGAAATAAAGTGAAAGAAAGATAGCAAAATCATAATCATCTCAAAAGATAAATCAGAATAATAGAATAAGTTTTATAGCTAACTACCTCGAGCCCAAATACATATGCCATATCATAAACATAATCATATTCACATAAGGCAACATTTGTAGGGGAGACCTACCAGAGTTATGAAGGACGTGCATGCACGCAGATCAATCATCGATAACATATAGCATATTACATATAATATATAACATATAACAGATCTAGGATGCACCCATACGCCCCACAAACATACATTGATAATATAATATAACTTGAGCTCATAACAAATAACAGATAAGGGACGTGGCGTAACTTCACTCTATCGCCCTAGAGTCATGTCAGAAGTGCATTACCGACACGGACATGGAACCCCCATGACTAGTTAATAATTGGCTCGGGTGTCAAACTATCTTAGGTCAAATAGAATGTCATAACTGACATAGATCATATTTTATCAAATGTTTAATCATGTTTTCAAAATCAAAGTCTTCATATCATATAGTTCAAAATCAATGTTTTATGATTCAAAAATCAAAGTTCGGATAAGCAACAGCTCAAATAGACACATTAGGGTTCATAGCAAAGGCTTAGGAAATCCTAATGTAAAAGTTAACTAAAAGAAAACGTTATAAGAAACCTTTACCTGAAAATGTCGAATATCTGTACCTTATCCCAAAGCAAATGATCGAAAAGAAGAAACAGGGAAAGCAAAGGATTACTCCTTCTTCACAGAACCTATACACATTAACGGCCGTACATGTTATTTATGATTCCATAATCGTCGAAATAATCTTTTAATATTTGTCGTTCATACTTAGTATTTTTAATGATCTTAATACTTTAGGGTTTTATAATTAAATGAGACTTAAGTGTTTTATAATTAATATCGTAGATTAGGGTTCATTATGTCATTAATTAAAGTTTAGGGTTAAATGTGAAAATAGTTTAAACGTCATAACTCACACATTCAATAACGAATTAATATACTTAGCTTCAAACCCTAATCGACTCTCATTTATGTTCTAGGGTTTTCTCATTCTTTAATATCTCATTAATATGCATTTACTTACATGTTACGTCTTTTAACGACTCGTTACTTAACCTAACACGTCATAAAAATAATCTTTCCTTTTATGTTTCACCATACACGTTTATGATTTTATGTGACATACATGTTACTTATTACTCGTATTAATTACACGTTTACACATTTACAAGTTCACTTGACTTATAATTACGCACACATATGAGACACGATTCACAAACCATTAGGGTTTGGCATACCTTATTCGATTCACATATCAAACTAGGGTTTTACGTTTACATGACCTTTACTTACTTAATATACTTTTAAAACTCATATGTGGTTCGGTTTAACCTAGGGTTTCAATTAATAGGTTATTACGCAAGTCTTAGCTCATCTACATACTTCACATATTCAAGTTATCATGTTTTATACCTTAGTCGAATGATATGCATGGTTCGGTTATAATTACATAGGGTTCGGTTTTAATGTAACTCGACATATACATAACCCGATTCAATAACACATATTACGTAACATACTCTTTAATACTTATCAAGTTCAAATCGTTAGGGTTTGCCTTGTTTTGTTTCACACGGCTCGGTCACAAAAAGAAAACACCAAACTCGACTAAAACAAACGTGATACAATAAATATACGTAAGGTGTAACAAAAGAAGACGAGAACATGTTATACCTTAACTTGGTTGAAGCAAAAACTCGACACCAATGGTTGCTAGTGTTCGGCCGAATGGAGCAAAGAAAAGAAAAAGAGAGGCAAAACTAAACTAGGGTTTCACTTTTTGAGTTTATGTATTGTATATATAGTAGTAATATTTTTAGTTAGGGCTTAGGAGTAGCTTGGGTTTCGGTTTGGCCCAACCGAACACCATCCAAACGCATGCCATATGGGCTTCGGCCCTTGATCCATCGAAACAAACAAACACGATCCAAGTTATTTGCGAAACGTCCAACCTTCGTCGTACCAAAATCGATCACGTAATATATTTTAGTTAGGTTTTAATTATTCACAAGTTAAGTTTTAAATTTCGATAAATGTTATAAATATATTTTACGTATTTTATAAATTTCGATTCCAAGGGTATTTTAGTCTTTAATCAGATTTTAGATTTTCAGGTTTTACATGTTCTCTCATCTACGCTCGCTAAAGATAAAAATAATATCAGATCAATTACTAGACTATTTAGTTTCCTAATACTAGATAAATACAACCAAATAGTCCAAACTTACCACAAACTAGTAACATTTACAGCTTTAAACTATAAACAAACATTGAGACACTAGAAGATTAATCATTAATATAAATAAGTTCCTTAAATTCGCTGATCCGCACAATGCAAAATACTATTTCCTCTAACCTGGTGCCAATCTTCCAATTATGATTCACTTTCCAAACCAAAACAGCTATTTATGTCCATCGGACATCATTGCCACTGCCTTTTTTTGTGTTCTCTAATCTTAAACAGAACACCGGTGGGCGAGACGGGGGTATTGAAACTTTTATTAGATCTTTGGGAAAGGGGGAACCTTTAATTTTGAAAGACGGGGGTATCAAAACTTTTATTAATTGTATTAGATCTAACACTTGTGTAAAGCTAAGAATGACATACAATTCTCTTATCTCAGTAGCAATATTGTTGGGGAGATAATGATTTGGGGAGATGAATTATTTGGGGAGATTATGACGAGGATAAAAGATGAAGGGCTAAAATATAAATGTGTTAAATGTGTATGGACTAAAATACCCTCGACTACAAAACAAAAATCAGACATTGACTTTGTCAAAGGACCTGTAACGAGTATAAAACTTGCAAATAGGGACCCCCAACGATGAAAAGCACCAGTTTTGTCCCAAAGCGAATCATGTTGCCAAGTTTAGGGACCAACCGTGTATTTTAGTCTTAAAAATAAAAAGTTTTTGTGGAAATCTCTATTAAAAGGAAACAAATGTTTACTCCTACTTATAAAGTGAAAAAGAAACACGTTCTTAACATATATGCATAAACTTATTTCTAATCTATTAACAATTTGACACATTACTCATGTATATTTTTTCTCTTTAAATTTTCACTTTTGATTTCCCAATTTTGCATCATCTTACTCATAGACATGTTTTTAATCCTACAATTTAGGCATGGTAATAATTTTCCAAAAAATTTAATTATCATTCTAATGTTAACTAGATACAATTGTCTTGATTGTCAACAAAACCTCAAAACCCCACTCATGTTGACTTATCCTAGTTCTTTAGCAATTGAAAGTTTTAGGTGCCGTTTGGTTTGTTGCTAGGAATCACAATAGGTATCGGATTTGGTATGGGGTAGAATGACAATGGGTATGGTGATTTCATTGCTTGTGTTTGGTATGAAATTTGAGGTATGGGTATAAATATTTTATTATAAACAATTACTAAATTCATAAATATTCTCATTCGTCCATTTTTAGACGCTCTGTCATCTACTTTCCTCTTTAGGTTGTCTTTGGTTTCTTATGTGTGATGTCACCAGTGTGTTTCATCACCAACCACGAAATGGAAATGAAAACCAAGATTCCCATCTTCCATGTTTACGAAACTAACAAATTTGTTTTCATTTTTTTTTCATTGTCACCATCAACAACAATGGACCAAAAACTTGTATTAATGATGATGAACATTTAGATCTGAATTTGGTTTCAAGCTGATCCTTTTAGTTAACATTCAAGACAACTATCACGTTCAAGTCAAGGCTTATATCATGACCGCTGCAAGGTCAAAGGGACGGTGGGGGTTGATGCATATGGTGAGAGTTGGAGGCAAAACAACAACAATGGTGATGCAAATCAGTGACCGTCGTGTTGACGCAAATACCTATGATGTGATCAATTTTTTTTTTTTTTTTTTTTTTTAATAAAAAGAAACAAATTAAATTATGAAAAAGTTTGGAAACCTGGCTATAGGGGGCTATGTTGACTGGTATGGAGTATGGCGGATATTGATATTTCATATCTATATTTGATACCCGAGCCTGCTAACCAAACGGCTTCAATCGGATTCAAACTCATTCCTCTATTCCCATTCACCTATACCAAACGGGCCCTTAAACTATAAAAAGTGTATTACACTATTACAACTTACCCAAGTTAAATATTTATCAATTACTAGTATATTTTATCTCATGGAAATGAATATAATATTATGAGTGAAAAAGTGGACCAAGATCCAAAATAGATGAAGTGTGAAATTGCCAGTGAGGAATTAATGGCTACATCATTTCAACTTGGGCTCACTCCAATGTCACACCATCATTCATCCCACCTCAAAAATAGACCAAACAATCAATTAACAGCGCAAAATGATGAAATGATTACATCATTCTTTTTATTTACGTATAAAAGATTTTTTTTTTTATATGTATCTTTCAATTATAGCAAATTGAAAAATGAGGACATCAATCGACCTTTAACTATTTGTCGAACAAGTCATCATATATTTCACTAAATGTCTAAATCTATAAGAAAAACACTATGTTGCTAACATGCACATAACGTTACGATGCCATATATAATTAAAAGTGTTCAAGATTCGTCTTTTTATATGCGTACATTTAGTAGGCGGTTGTGTAAGTTTATTGTTCAAGAAAAAACAACGAATACTCGCTATAAGTGCAAATAAACATCAAACTAATCATCCGATTTGTTCTATAAGAGATATTTAAATAAGTTAAGATAATTGATTAAGTTGAAAAGAACCTGATAATGATGGAGGCTAGAGTTAGGGTTATGCGGATTCATAATTTGATGTTCCTTTAATGATCACATTAACTTTAATATCCTCTAATTTCATTATTCATTTAACTACGACACGCACGCGTGCATCAAAATTTTTGTTTTTTCAAAATTTTTTTTATTACTAAGGGTGTGTTTGATTAAACTTATTTTTGGGCTTATGAGGTTATATCGCTTATATTTCAAAAGCCTTATTTTTCTTTTATTTTGAACTTATCTAAGTTTGTTATACATAATAAGCTTATATAAACCCACAATTATGCTTCAATATAAGCTAGAAAGATAGGCTTATGAAATATAAGTCGAAATGAGATAAATTCATAAGCTAGAAAATAAGGTTAAACAAATACCCCTAAAAATAGTTTCCCCATAATCCATTTATCTTTAAGAAAAAAATAATAATAATAAAAAAGGTGTAATCTTGACCACGGCAAATAGAACTAACTAATAAATCAGATGTTTATTGCACAAAATATAAGTTACGCAAAAAAGAAAAAAATGCATTCTTCAAAGTTCACGTGATCTCATTATTTAACAAAAGTGTACATTTTGCTTAACTTAACTTACGTCACATGATCTGGTTTTCAGAAATTATAACTAAGCATGCATGATCAATAGATCTCAAACAAAATTAATAATAAATAATCTCATAATCCAACTAATAATTGTAAAAAGTTGCAACTTTAATCTGCTTTTTCACATGATTTACTCCATGACTTCATGCACAACTTTAAATTTTTTCACAAAAGTTACATGCCGTCCATGTAAAATTATGCCAACTTTAATTTGCTTTTGACATAATTTACTCAATGTACAACTTTTAATTAGAGTGGTCCAAGTTGTTAAAATGGATTTAACCTTGTGAGTGTTTTCACTAGCCATGATTAATGAGTCCTAAAAGCAATACTACCTCCGTCCCAAAATTATAGTCCTCTATTGACTTTTTCGGTCTTTCCCTTTCAATTTTGATCTTAAATATTTTTATTTGTGTTATACAATAGTTCATGAAAGATATACCAATGAAAATACATTTAAAACTCAATTCATTCATATATTTTTCATCAAATATTATGTAACACAAACAAAAATATTGAAGGTCAAAGTTGTAAAAGAAAGACCGAAAAAGTCAATAGGGACTATAATTATGGGACGGAGGGAGTACTTCACTTCAGAAATCACGCAATTTCAACTTTTTACCTCTTTTCCTTTAAACACTTTACCTTGCGGTAGAAGGTACAGGAAAAAAAAAACAACAAAAAAAACCAAAAAAAAAACAAAAAAAACGAAGTAATTTCTTGTAGACACGAATATTGTTAGTTTACTCTTAAGGAAGAAGATTAGAATTACGGAGCAACCAATGGAGCATTAGTCCAATGGTTGGGGCACTTGTGTTTGAGTCAATTGACCCAGGTTCAAATCCCATCTTTGGCATTTGCTTCATATAGGTACCCACCTCCGCAAAACCTATGGGCACACTGATTTGCTTCATATGGGTACCCACCTCCGCAAAACCTATGGGCACACTCGAGAGAATTTGTAGCATAAGAGCTCAGGGGTCCGAGTCTTGGCTCGTGCTCACTCCAGTTGGTGCCCCACTAGGCCAGGAGAGTTGCCGGAACTATTCCTTGCAGGGTGAAAAATGGTTGATGCCAAAAGGCACCAGAGGTCAGGGTGTTTCCGTCAATCTACACCTTTGTGAAAAAATTACGGAGCATAATGTTTCTGAAAGAACAATCGCACTTGTTAGCCACTCTTAAGTCTTAAATCAAATTGATGAAAAATCTGACATGTTCAATTTTAACCAAAAATGCTAAGTTATTTGACAGCCTAAACTTTGGCTTGGTGACAACTTTTTGCAAGTTGCAACTTGTTTCTCATATGCTTTGTGTTGAGATTTTAGAACTAAGTTAAGCATTAACCTTTACGAGTATGTAGCGGATAAGGATCTAGTAATCGCAATTAGGTTAAACACGTAATTAATAAACAATTAATTAATAAAAAGGATAAAAGAAAACCTAACCTTGCTTAGCAATTGGACTTTAGTAACGAACATGTAACTAATACAAAACCCGAGTATCAAAAATAGATACCTCAATGAGTATCACACACAAACCCGATAACGTATACGTTCGAATATGAAGCTAGTCAAGAACGTAATAATAAACCAATCAACAAGTGACCACCTTGAATATAATATGGACAAGAAACCTCCAAGAACAAGTCAACTTTCTGCCCAATATACTCCTGTCCGAGAACAGAAGCTACCAAAGAAGTTGTTTGCTTCTTACCCGATATCGGACAATACGTCCGACGTCAACTGCTTTGTTGTCCGAGAAGCAAGCTACGACCAGAAGCAGGAAAATCAAAAACTACCTTTGTTGCTATTCGAATGCAAGGAACCAGCAAGATAACACCAAACAATCCAACACCTAAACGCTTGAATCAAGTGGGTTGATGCAAGTTCAAGATTCGAACAAAACCAAGAACCCTTAGTCGACTTAAATAGCAAGTCAACTGAGAATTATAGCTGGGAAAAACAGGTTCGTTTAGGGTATTGGAATAATGATATGCGTGGGAATTTGGCTGAGGAGATGTATGTTTATATAGCAACACAAACCGACCTCCATCTTGGGTTATTGCTTGGTCAACAATCATGAAACCCACGCAACACCCAAGCAAAACCCATGCTTCCCTTTTGCCTGATCGTTTGGGATAATCAAAAGGCATCACCAAAATTCGACCCAACTAGGAACTAAAACAAGCCCATGAGTCTTAACTGTGATCGGGTCAAAATAGCATTCAAATCGGGTATGATTATTCAAGTATAAATTACGTTCAACACGTATACTTGCGTCTATCGTGTGTGCCCCCATTGGCTCACACACTCTTAGTTGTTTTTTCGTGCCACAAACCAACAGCTCCCACTTGGGAGTTGGTGTGTCGAATGGCACACAAAACTAACGACGGAAATGCCTAGCAAACGCTCTCACTCGCTTTTTAACTAAAAGTGTCTGAGAGAATAGTTTCGTAAAAGTTTCTCAATAACATGGTCATTCAATGTCTTGCTTTAATCATCATTTGTTATAGATACCGTTAAACCATGGATTATGGATCTTAAATCATTCCATATAGTTTAACCATTTAGAATCTCGTTATAGATGTTAATTCAGATATACCAAATGTAATCAAGAATCATCTTGCATTACCCTTTGGGTCTGGCCAGACAGTTATCTGATTAAATCTGGAAAGGCGCCATGGTATCTTTCTGCACATATCAAGTGGAGTAACAAATCCTTTATTGACTAAAAGTGTTGTGGATGTTGCTTCACATCACTCCGAAATATAGCCTTTATAACTACCCTATTCAGATAGCGTTTTGCGTATACCTACAAAAAAATGATATCCACACATAACAGAACTTGCTTGTATCTCAAGTCTAAGGACGATTTTAACAAACCATTTTCAATATTTTACTTATGACAAGGATCCAAAATTAAATGTTTAAAACTTTGGGAATCCAGTATGCATCTCTAGTGAATACATATGAGTTTGGCGGGAACAATCCACATTCTCGTTAGAATATAACCAACACTCACACTTGCCTTACATAACAATATTCTCATATTGTTAACCGACAATGGACATATTTAGAATAATAAAATTATTCAAGGATTAAACATGCAAATATAGGATAACAATTATTATATGAATGAATTACAAATACCAAGTATCTTTATTCATCATAAAGTAACAATTGTCTTTCAATCCCATTTATCTAAATACTAAAACAGATATGCATGAAACTCGTTTTGTAAGTTGAAGCCTAATGTTTCCAACATTCTCAACCTTTCTTTAAAAGAAAAACTAAATTGTCATCTGAGTAAACTTTATGAATACTTGTTTCAAATTTCACATATAGCGAGTGATTTGAAATATAAGATGAGTGTCTTATCTCATATGCTCATACTATTGCAAGAGTTATAGTATGGAGATGTCGTCTTACCTTGCATGAGGTATTAGAAATCAACGACATACTGCCAGTGATCTTTACAGTTTCTAAAAGTGTAAAGTATTCTCATTTCTTAATGTGTAATGCAACAATGCTCTATGTTGAACATAACTAGTTAGCAGATTTATCCTAAAAGATGAAATCCTACTATAACAAATATTAATAATGCTCTAGCATCATTTGTACTTATACAACACTATGCTTTATATTTCGTAAACATCTATATAAACAATAATCTAAACTCTCTCAATTAGATATTGTTGTTGTTAGCGCATTTTGTTCTTATACGAAAGTAACAACTAGTCTTATACACAATATAATATATAGATGATAAATCCTTAGTTAAAACAACATAAGGTTTCCATCTATGTAATAAATTATTCCAAGTGAAATATACCATTTAAGACTTGCTTGAATGATATATTGCATTTGTGTTAGACGTGATTTTTCGCATTTGTTTATTCCACATAAACATTTATTTCAAGGTTGTTTGTTTTATTCTCTAAATTCCAAGTGAAGTTTCATTCCAAGCTTAAGGATCAATATCTAGCTTAAATAGAATGATATCTTCAAAATGTAAATTTTAAGAAAAAACACAATGCTCCCACTCAATGTCAGATGTACTCAAAAGTTATCTTAATTTAACCAGAATCATATCATAATTAAATTCAAGATATCAGCTCTTAGATGCATGATTCAATCCAAACTTGGATTGCATAAATATTTAAAGATTATATAGATTCATAATCCTTTTAATTACACACCGTCCTCGCAAAAGGTAATCATAAACAAAGAGTTATAAAATCTAATTGTCATATTCAACATACAAATCACATGTATGGCAATTAAATATCTTTATATAATTAATGCATGTATTATATAAGAAAATTTAATCACAGTCAATTGCTTAAGTATGATTAAAAATTTCTTATTAAATGACAAACATTAATATGTATATAATTTTGTCCTTGTGAGTCATTCTTCAAAAGAAACTCATTCCAACCTCATAGGTTAACTGTTAGGCAAAATAACAATCAAGCTCAAAACTTGATTTGCCTTTTAAGGACTGCATCTTATCATTCATAGTTTTAAAACATTTATCAGATTCAAGATGTAATAATATATTTTATTAGTTAGCTGATTTACAATAATCTTCTAACTTATATCCCTCATAATTGATATAAAATATCCCTCAAGTGATGAGGCATCCTTTCAGATTTATGAATGAGAGTAATCATTATATTTCGGTCAACATTTTCATGTTGAACCTTAGTATGACATTAATAAGTGGTTTTTAGACGGTTAAGTATTTTGTTCTCAAAAACTTTGAGATATGTCTATACTCCCACTTACTTTTGTAAGTAGAGACAATTCTCTAGATACTAAGTATTTAAGCAACAATAAATTGTTCTTTATGGAGCATCACAAAATACATTTTAAGTTCTCATCTCAAGATTTGTTAACAAAATGCTTCATAAGATTTTAACAAATTCAAAACTTAAATCAAGACATAATGGAATTCCTTCCGACAACTCAAATTAGGGTTTATGAAAAAACTCTAATTTAGTATCACTCTATAACCAAAAGTTCTGGCAACAGTTTTGTGTTTCATCAAGCTAGGAAGAACACCAAAAACTACAATCTTCAAGCTAGGAAGAATAGAAAAATCAAAAATCCAAAAGGGTTTATGATTCAATTGGTTTGAGTGGTAAAACCTCAAATCCCTAATGACTTAGGGTTTTCAGTTATGGGTTGTCTTGAACACCTTCTAGGTCTGAACTATATTGAGTGTATCCATGACACACGCAATTTCTAACCTTGATATGTTTTGGAGGTAGAAAAATTAAAGCTATCATGAACCAAACAATATGAATAAGGTTTGATTCAACACATGAGACATACCATAATGAAGTGGTATCCTATAAGTTATTAGAATTGTGAAACTATATCAGAATTCTATAGATAACTTAATTCTCTTTGGACCAAATACTTGTCAGTTGGGTCGATCCAAATTGCATATAAAGTATTCACGAACCAAGTGCATGCTATAATGTATATTCATTGAATAATACAAGAACCTTATGTTCACGTTTTCACAAGAAGACAGAGCTGTTCAAGGATTATATGTTCATGTGTTAACAAGAAAACATAACATTTCAATAATACATTATAAGTCTTTGAATAATTCAAAGGCCTTATGTTTATGTGTTAACTAGAAGACATAACACTTTTACTATATATACTTTATGTTATAAGTCATTGACTAATTCAAAGACTTTATAATTATGTCTTAACATGTAAGCATAATTATACTAACAAAATTAATCATAAACGCAAACCATTGAGTTCTATAGTAATTTCAAGTTAATTTTATACTTCAGAATTATGATCATTATCATATAACCATAATTATGTTGACTAAAACATGTAGTCTAATGTTGAAGTATCTATACACAATATCATGACATTTGAATGTAGTAGGGCAACAAACATCTAGCGTGTTCAAGTCCTAGTAGAATCATTATTAGAATGTAGTAGGGCGATAAACATCTCACGTGTTTAAGTCCTAGTAGAATTCTTATTTACATGTAGTAGGGAATTAAACATCTAACGTGTTTAAGTCCTAGTAGAATTATTAGTTTTCTTACCTTGCGGTCAAGATATACCAATAATATTGTTGTTCCTTGCACACACTTTGAAATTTCTCCCACTTGTGTAAGGTACAACATGTAATTTATGAAAACAAACAACACGTGATTGATTGTTTGATAAGGATATAAAAGGTACACTTTTGAGGGGTCATTTAAGCCCTTAATTGATCATTTTTGTATCCGTTACTACTTAATTTCGTTCATTTTCACTTTTTAGGTCTCTTAAAGGCAAATTCTTTGGAATGACACGTATTCGAACGAAAAGGCGCGAATATACTAAGAAAATGGCCAAAGTCAAGAATCGAGACACTCAAGCTGCTAGAACTGAAGGGGACGGCGTCACAGCTTAATTCTGACGCCGTCGCGACACACCTTGAGACGACTCAGAGATCAAATTGCTATTTTACAAGTGACGGCATCAGGTTTAAAAGAGTAGGGTGTCACAACTCAGACGGCCGAGATTTGGATCCCGACGGAGTCAGAGGTTGAAGCCGACAGCATCACAAGCATAAGGTGACGCCGTCACAGAGTTGACGTGGCCAAGACAAAACCCTAATGGCGGCGACCCGACGACGTCACAATTAAAGAGTGACGCCGTCGCATATTGTAACTCTATATATAGAATTCGAATTTTCAGTATTTTAGAGAGGTAGTTTTTGTGAAGTAAAACTTAAACCAAACATAGGCTGTCTTGGGCAGTATCTTAGGGTCTCATACCCTATTTTACAACAAGATAAGTGATTTACTTCATTAATTCAATTATGTCTTCAATTGTTTGTATGTATGCTTGCATGTTTTCCATGTCCGGCTAATTTACTTGTGTGTTTACTTAGATCTATGAAACCTAGGTATTGAATATTGATTGGTTGTCTCTTATCTTAATTGTGATTGACCTAGTATTGCGATAGGTCATCCGTTGTGTTTTTAATGCTTAAGTAATCTTTGTGAACATTAGTTTATAATCACTTAGAGTTATTGTAGTCAAAACATCTAAAGAAAACCTTAGAGTTAGTTTATGAATCCTAGAGATTTCGTAGGCAATAAACTTAAGGTAGACTTAAAGAGTTAGGGATAAATGCATACCCTACGACCTTAGAAGACACAACCCGTTAAGAATAAGGACGTGAAAATTCAACCATCAATAGGAGATAGCTAGGGAGTAATAACATCTAAGTAAACACATTTTTAAATCATCATAAGAGCACACAACAATAGACATAGACTACATTCACCTTAGTTTAGATAATTAGATAAGTGCAGTAATCGGTAGAAATACCACCCCCCAAATCTAATACCCCGAGATTCGTACCTTTCCATTTTCTAAAAAAACATAAAAGGATAAAAAATAATCTTCCTCAACCCCAACCTTAGCGTAGTAATTTCTCACTAGCATTCCTATTCCCCTATAGAACGATATCAATTCCTGAGGCTTACCCTAATACTACACTACAACGATTAGGTTCACTGCCTAGGGTGTTGAAAAACTTGCTCGACGAAAAGGAAGTTCCTTTGACCCCGAACGCGCGTTGTACGCGTATCAAGTTTTTGGCGCCGCTGCCGAGGAATAGAATAGCTAGTTAGATCTTCACCTCCTTTAGGTTCCCTTGCTTGATTCCTATCAAGTAAGCTTTTTTCTCATTTTAACTTCCTTGTAGTCTATCCCCCTTCTTTGTGTTTGTATTCGTAAAACCCCTTTCATTTGTCGCTATGGCAAGTGAAGTTGCATTTGAATCATTAACAAATGAGGAACAATTGAATTTCGCAGAATGGATTGCTTTTTATTGTTCTAATGAATTTGTGAGTGATCTTAGAGGTATCCAAAAGGAGACGGGTGTAAGGTTGGATGCATTTGATAAATTTTGCGCTTGTGTGGCTTCTATTCAATGATCATTGTTAGAATCAACTCCTTTTAGTGAGACCCTCTAGAAATTTTTTGAGAAAAGCCTCCTAAGCATAAACCATCAGTTGTCACAACTTGAGGAAATGGATAAAGAGGATTTATCCAACCTTAGGCATCATGATCAAAAAGACCTAATTTTTAAGAACATGGAACCTAAACCCGGACAAGATTGTGAGATGGTTATAGTTGAACTACCTAGTTGCATGCGTGGGATAGATTTCACCAAAATATATGACACGTGATGAGTGTCTAAATACTCATCATTTTTATACTGTCTAGACTGCAAAAACATCTGAAAACACTCAGAAATGCTTCAAAATGATAAAAATATCACAAACAAGTGTTTTATGTGTTTTAAATGCAAAAATGCCAAAATCTGGTAAAAAACGTATTAAGTTTGCATAATTGGCAGTTTTAGTCCCCCAAGTTTCAAAAGTTGTCAAAACTAGTCCCTGGTAATTCAAAACTTGTAAAATGTCATTTAAGGTCCATGAGATTCAAAAGTTGTCAAATCAAACCCTTTAAAGTTCAAAAATCACAATTTACAACTTTAGTCCCTCAACTTTATAAAAATGTCAAAAATAGTCCCTGGGTGTTCAAAAATAGAAATTATTCAAACGACACCCTTGTATTATTAATAAATGACATAATTGGTCCTTTATGATAAGTTTAGATAAAATTTACAAGTTTGGTCCCTGGAGTTTGAAAAATTGTCAAAAATGGTCCTTGGATAATTTAAAAAATGGAAAATAATCAACCTTGGTCCTTGTACTAATCACATTTGGCAGGAATGGTCCTTATTGTAACTTTGTAACAGTGACAAGTTCAGTCCTTGAAGTTTGGCAGATTTACATTTTTGGTCCTTGGGTTATTAAGCTACTTAAACCAAACGGATCCTTTATATTTATCCAAGCCCAATCCAGTCCAATAAACCAACCCGGCCCAATGTTTAAAATTCCAAACCCGCCACCACTGTAGCATGTCTCTCCCACACCTGTTTAAACAAAACCAGTGGTTTTCACCACTTGTTCTCTGCCTTTCCACCTCACCACCACCCTTATACACTCTTCCCCAGCTGTCCCTCCACCTCTACATCCATCCAAGACCCATTAATTGAGTTAACCTGCTCGTAGGAAATATGGCGCCAAAATTGCCATTTGGCAATTGTAATGATCTGGATTAAATCAACGGTTCAAGATTGGTGGGATTTGCTCAAGAATGTCGACAAGGTCAAATGAGGTCAATAAATACAAGTTTGAAGCAATGTATCAAAGTATCTAGAGTAATTTTAATTTCTTAATGTCGTTTTAGTTAATTTTAAGTTTCAAGTGTATTTTAAAGCCTTCAAGTACCCTTGTAAGTAATCTTAGTGTGTTTTGAACCCTTTTCAATAATAAAATCCAGTGTTCAAATTCCAATTTTAGTTTGTGCATTTTTTAAATTTCAAAAATCTCATGAGTGATCAAATGTTGTTTATGGTTGTTATTAAGGACTGAATAGGTTCATATAAGCTCCTATATAGCTTATTAAAGCTATTAGATACTTTAAAAAGCAGTTTAGTAGCCAAAACCAGAAAATCACAAAAATACTCAAAAATAGCTTTAAATTCAAAAATCAATGGAAGTGAAGATTAAAGACTGAAGCAGAGCTAAATTTGGATTGCTTATTGGTTTAGTGCTTCTTGGGAAGCTATAGGATATATTCTCAGTCCTTGGTTCTCATATTTCACTTGAAATCACTTGTAAGCTCTTTTGATCCAATTTGGCCTTTTACTGTGCAAGACAGTCATTAGCTCAAATTTCTGTTTGATCATGTTCATTAGTCATAGTTAAGTGAAATTAAACATATAAATCAGTTGTTTGTTCATTTAAATTTGTAATTGTTAAAATCTCATTTTAGACAGTTAAATTAGCATTAGTGTAATTTCTCAGTTTTATGTTATTAGAGTTGTTGTTTAATGTTTATTTAGCTTTAATATATGATATTATAAAATCTGGAATCAAGTGCATGGTTTAAATTTTTGAAACTCTTTTAAAAACACCAAAACAGTCTAGTTAAGTATTGTTTGGTTTTGCTGTGTTTACTGTGTTATAGGTTGTCTGTGTTATTGCTTGAACTTGTTTCATGTCACACTAGTATTCAAGAACTCAAACAAACAATAAAAACCAGACCTTATTTGGTGAAAAGTCAAAATCACTCTTAATATCACCTAGATTGTTCCTTTGTTGGATTTTTAAATCTTATGATCATGATTTTGTGTTAAGAAGTTGTTATATTTGCTCAATTTAGTATTAATACATCTTAATACATCAATATCAGTGCTTAGGATCAATCACAAGTTCATAAAAGTCAAAGTGTTAGTGTAATAAAAAAAAAATCAAAATTTCTAAATACCCGTTTTTTGAATAAAACTTAGAATTTTACTGTGTGATTAATACTGAGTTTTAGCTTAAAAGCTTTTGGGAAATTAAAGTTTGGCTGCTAAACTTAATTATAAAAATATTAGTTTAATCTTAATCAGCTTATAGGGTGCTTAATTCATAGCTTCTTTTGAGACCCTTGTTTGAAAACATGCTCTGTGCACAGATGTGGTAGCCTAGTTCATAAGCTCTTAGAGAGCTTATTAGTGATCATTAGCTTGTACATCTTAGCTTTTTGAGAAGCTCACCTAGCTAACTCAAGGTACCAAGTGCTTATTTTCCATAATTAGCTTATTTAGCTAGCCTGCTAGTGATTTTTAGTTTTGTCCATTTTTTGTTTAAGTGTACCAGTTAGTTAGAGTTTTCCAGTTTTTTTAAAGCTTCTCACAAGCTTATTTGTGAAAGCCAATCTTTGCAAATTAGTTCTTTGGAAAGCTCACTTGGTCAACTTGTTGATTGCAGTGCTTGTTTTCAATTCTTAGCTTATTAAAGTGCTTAAAAATAGCTAGAAAAGTACCTAGTAACTCAAACAGTACACTGTGTAAACAGTTTAGATAGTGCTTATTTATTGCTTGTTCAGTGCTTATTCCTAGTTACTTGTGCTTATTCAACTGTTGTACTAGCTTATTATCATTATTTATCTTATTCTCAGTAAGCCTTGTGCTTATTTTGAGCTTATAAGCCATTTTTAACTTAATCTAGTGCTTATTTCCATTTACTTTGTTAACTGTTAAGAAAATAAGCTCAAGCTGAGCTTATTAGTACTTTTCATTAAAAGTTGTAGTTAAAGAAAGTGCTTATTACATAGTACTTAATAAGTTTCAAAAAGAAAAAATCGAAAAATAAAATGTTTTGCAAAAAGGTGGAAGGCAGGCTCGAACCTGAGACCTCCCACCTTTGAGAGCGTTAGGGTGTACCTGTATGCCATTGCGCCCTTGGGTCTTTCTTGGTTATAGTTTGCATAATTAAATACATAACCCCTTATAGTCTATTAAGCTTATACGTAGCTTTTAGCTTATTTCTAGCTTATTAAAACTAGATTTTTCAGTTTTTTCATTTTTCTTAGTTTGGTATTAGTATTAAGTATTTTATAAAAAAAGTTTCAGATTTTTCTAAATAGTTTTAGTATTTTTAATCATTTAATTAGTGTAAAATCTTATTTAATTCATAATAAAAAATATAAAAGTCTAAAAAATATAAATCTTCTTTCTAAAATTTTCTTTTGTCATATAGTACGTAAAAAAATTGTTTTTACACTTGTAGGACTTTTATTTCATAAATTTTACGTTTTTGCTTGCGCACTCGCGTAATTTTTATAAATAACTTACGTTTTCATTTTAAATCACGTTTTTAGATAATTTAAGTTTACGTTTTAGTTAAAATAGTTTATTTAAGTTATTTTATTTTATAAAATCACAAAAACATCATTGTAAAAATAGTGATAGCGTTTATTTAATATATTTTAACTTTTTAATTTCTTTTAATTTGCATTTAAGTCGCTGTAATTTGTAGATCTTTTCTTTAGGCATAAATATCCATCAAAATCCTTACTGATCATTATCCTTAGTGATCATTCTATCATCTGATCAAGTGTTTATACACCAATTCATCCTCCGTGGGACTTAACGACCCAGGAATACACTATATTCCTCTGATCTTCATTGTATTGGTTTCTGAGCAGTTTTAAGTTTATTACGGTTAGCCATTCACAAGTGGTTAGCTTGAGTGATATAGCTTGACTGTTTAGCACCAACCAACACGCGTGAGGAATCCTTTAGGCAAATAGAACATAGTGATCAAATTTATGAGAATGATTCTTATGAATCAGACCAAGAATTTGAAATGGCTAAAGATGGATTTGAGATACTTAGAAGTGTATTTGGGTTAGATCATACTAAAACACATGATAAACATTTAGGAGATCTAGATATAATGGAGAATGAGGTGGAAACTCCAAGCCCACAAGCCCTACCATCACTTGAGGAACACACATCGCCTATAACTTACCCGAAAGAAGTAGAAGAGACTATAGGAGCCCCGATTGATATAGAACCTTTGGACCAAATGCCACTAGAGAATGTAGGTTTAGATGCTTGTTGTCATGACCTCTCTTAGTCTTAGGATAGTTCCTAATTTTGATGAACCGGAGCCTCAACCAAAAACCTTACCAAATTTTCCGTCTTTAGATGTGAATCTAGGAATTGAATTAGGCCCCAATCCACCCATCAAAATAAATAGTCCGGGTAGTTGCTTGATAAAGGTAGTGGACTCTAGGACATGTAGAGTGGAAGCTAATATAGGAGTAACCCATGACCTTACACACTTACATCACCCATTCATGGTTGATAACAAAAAACATTATGGGTTTAAACCGGGTTTATTAGGTCAAGAGGGATCCTTAACTAAGAATCTCTTGAAGTTGATAGAAGATGATCAATTTCTAGGAGATAGACTTGATTCACCCGCTACACCCATAAAATTAAGTAAGGTTATAATGAATGGAGCACACCCCTTTGAGCATATAAATCACCCATCACCCTCTCCTCACATAGCAAATTTCCACCCTAAGGGTGTGTATCGCTACTATCGCCCGCACTTAAGCTTAAATATAGAAAAAACTTCCCCTTTATCCGTTAAATAAGGGTAGAGTCAAGCTCGTGACTCGAACAAAAACAAGCGCTTCTTGGGAGGCAACCCATGTGTTATTTTTTTTTCATTTTTATTTGTGTGTCATATATCTTTTCATTATTGTATGTTCTCATGTTTGAATTTGTGAAATGCTTTATTTTGTCTTTAACCTCGTCTTAATTACATATAAAGGTATTTTACAAAAGGGATAAGTGTAGGGAGGATTACACACGTTTTCAAAAAGAACGTGAACATGAGAATTACGATTATATAAAAGATATACATGTGTGTTTGTTCGAGTCAAATGCTTATATCGAGTCATAATGGATGTTTTGCAGGAAATTTTTCCAGATTCTAAAGATATAAATTTTCCAGAATGTTTTCAAGAAAATCGCAGACCAGTTTCTGTCAGGATAATCTGACGGCGTCAGGAGGAGTAGAAACAACTTACTATTTTTTCTCGTTTTCTGAGCTACTTATAAATTTTTGGAATTTTTCAGGTCTTAATTTTCCAAAAAATCTGTAAACATCTATTCCACAAGCATTATATCCTAGTTTAGTAGAGTCATATATATATTGTTACCGCCGATTTTACGCGAAGGTTTTGTTTGTTTTCGTCAAGTGTGCAGGTTTTATTTATCAAGAAGAAGAAACATAAGATTGGAAGGAGCTTTTCACGCTTACATTCTTCTTGAAGAAATATTTAACCACTACTTCACACGGATCCTACCGAGCTAATCAGGGGAGTACTAGTTTCTTTCGTTTTTAATTACCTTCCATTATCATAACTTTGATACTTTCGGGGAACATTGGGGACAATGTTCAGTTTAAGTATATGGAGGGAAAATAAAACTGAAACTTTGAAACTATGCTTATCCTTGACTATTTTCCTTGTCCAGTTTCATTTGTGTAATAAACCATGAGAAATATCGGTTAGGGTAATTTTGGCACCAAATTTAAAATTTTTCATGATATGTAGGAGTGGGCCATTAGTCTTAATAAAGCATCTCATGGATAGGAAGTTATATGACTAGCACAAAACCCTTTACTACTTAAATTCCACCCAAAATGTGAGGATCGCCCTTAAATTTGTAGGAATTAAAGCATTCCACTTTAATGCTTCGAGTGTGCGTCGGTAGTATAATAGATTCTAGAACTTGTTTTGTGATTCATTCCGAGATCACTAGTGAGACTACACTTGTGTAGTTAAGAATAACTAAATGATAAAAGGCATTAGGATAACCCTTGTTTGATACCCATATTATAATTACTTCTTCCACATCGGTTGAGTAATTCCCCCACACCCTTGCGTTGTACTCATCTTTAGTACACGATACCCCTAGTTACTCAGGGCTTATCCTTTTCGCGGTTCTCGTGATGTTTTGGTTTTCCGGAATATCAATGAAGAGCATTGTTTACAATCCACCCCCCAAATGTACACCCCAAATCGCCTTAGCCTACCTTGTATGCACCCACTTTTAGTGCATTATTGTTATCATACTAAACCCTTAGTTCTATTATCTAGTTGCTTACATAAGTTGCTAAGTCGAGTCATATCCTTTGTACACAATTTTGGGACGATTGGCACTCATGGGAAAAGTTAAATTTTATGAAATGACGGGAAGGAACGTTCAATTCAAATTCCCTTTATTTGCGTAATAATGTACTCCAAGTGTTTTGATCTTTTCAATTCGGGTCAAATTAGTGTTAGATTAATAAAAACTCAAGTGTGGGGATGTGCCTATAAATCCCTATTATTTTGATGTTATCGTAGAGGATGGTAGAGTAAAAGTGTAAGGGGAAAAAAATACGGGCTACCATCCTACATCTATCTTTAAATTTATGTTTGTTTGTTTCAATTTATCTAGAGTTTAGAGTGTCGAGTCTTGGCTTAGCAACGTCGTTCTTCTCATGCTTGTAACATAAAGATTTTTGACTTGCCACCACTAAATCGCCTATCCCACCAAACCCTTTGTTTCCCTACCGTAAGCCTAACGTTACAACCCTTTAAAAGACCTCTTGGATAGTTTTTCCTAGGTGCTTAGGCCAAAGCGATGGAGGTTTGATCTAGTCTCAAGCCTATGGTAATCTATGTACTAGGACCGGTTAATGAGTGTTTATCTTCCATTTCCAACTTGATATATTTCATATACACCCGAGAGATGAGAGTATCCAAACACCACTTGTGAGGTGCTAGTATGTAATTTTCGTGCTTGTTATGACTTTTGCGGGGCTTATATGTGTTGTGAATTGTTCTAAACTAATGCTTCATGACCCCTAACTTATAAATTATTTGGCTAAAAGCACATTTGCTTGAGGACAAGCAAATACCAAGTGTAGGGATATTTGATAAGGATTTAAAAGATACACTTTTGAGGGGTCATTTAAGCCCTTAATTGATCATTTTTGTATCCGTTACTACTTAATTTTGTTCCTTTTCACTTTTTAGGTCTCTTGAGGGCAAATTGCTAGAATGACACTTATTCGGACGAAAAGGCGCGAATATACGAAGAAAATGGCCAAAGTCAAGAATCGAGACACTCAAGCTGCTGGAACTGAAGGGGACGGCGTCACGGCTTAATTGCGACGCCGTCGCGACACACCTTGAGATGACTCAGAGAGCAAATTGCTATTTTACAAGTGACGACATCAGGTTTAAAAGAGTAGGGCGTCACAACTCAGACGGCCTAGATTTGGATCCCGACGACGTCAGAGGTTGAAGCTGACGACGTCACAAGCATAAGGTGACGCCGTCACAGAGTTGACGTGGCCAAGACGAAACCCTAATGGCGGCGACCCGACGGCGTCACAATTAAAGAGTGACGCCGTCGTATATCGTAAATCTAATATAGAGTTCGAATTTTCAGTATTTTAGAGAGGTAGTTTTTGTGGAGTAAAACCTAAACCGAACATAAGCTGTCTTGGGCAGTATCTTAGGGTATCATACCCTATTTTACAACAAGATAAGTAATTTACTTCATTAATTCAATTATGTCTTCAATTGTTTGTGTGTATGCTTGCATGTTTTCCATGTCCGGCTAATTTACTTGTGTGTTTACTTAGATCTATGAAACCTATGTATTGAATATTGATTGGTTGTCTCTTATCTTAATTGTGATTGACCTAGTATTGTGATAGGTCATCCGTTGTGTTTTTAATGCTTAAGTAATCTTTGTGAACATTAGTTTATAATCACTTAGAGTTATTGTAGTCTAAACATCCAAAGAAAACCTTAGAGTTAGTTTATGAATCCTAGAGATTTTGTAGGCAATAAACTTAAGGTAGACTTAAAGAGTTAGTGATAAACGCATACCCTACGACCTTAGAAGACACAACGCGTTAAGAATAAGGACGTGACAATTCAACCATCAATAGGAGATAACTAGGGAGTAATAACATCTAAGTAAACACATTTTTAAATCATCATAAGAGCACACAACAATAGACATAGACTACACTCACCTTAGTTTAGATAATTAGATAATTAGAGTAATTGGTAGAAATACCACCCCCCCGAATCCAATACCCCGAGATTCGTACCTTTCTATTTTCTAAAAAACATAAAAATGATAAAAAAAAATAATCTTCCTCAACCCCAACCTTAACATAGTAATTTCTCACTAGCATTCCTATTCCCCTAGAGAACTATATCAATTCCCTAGGCTTACCCTAATACTACACTACAACGATTAGGTTCACTGCATAGGGTGTTGAAAAACTTGCTCGAAGAAAAGGAAGTTCCTTTGACCCCGAACGCGCGTTGTACGCGTATCATTGTTCAAACGATATGATAATGTCATAGATATCATAAGTAGTTTTAGAACCATAACCTTCATTAAGGAATTGTGGATTATTATTCTATAGATAACGCTTCAGGAAGCGACTACAGGAAGGCAACGAGTTATCTGATAAAATAAAATTCAATTTTCCTTTAAGCAATGGTTGTTCATATTCGGAAAGTAATGAATTATTTCAAAGCTAGTTTGAAATGATATGGGTGAATAACAGGAAATAAATCCCGTAGCTCCTACTAAAATTGACAACATTACAAGAATGTTATTTCTGTAATAAAATGCAATTGCTCCCACTGGATTTGTCAACATTACAAGTGTTAAATTTCCAGTAGAAAAACATATGGCAGTTTTATATACGTTCCTATTCTCTTCAAATACCTACGAGTAGCATGTACTTAGGTGTTGAACATAGTATATGAAGTTCTACTTATGTAGACAATGAACTAGCCATTCTTTCATTCAATTAACTTGAATCTTTAGCATGCAATTCCTCCTTTATCGTCTACAAAGCCCCAAGGGTATTTAGCACTTTAGGAATAATAAGAGTCCAAGAAGATTACCTAGCAAATATGCTAGTAATTCCTTTACTCTTTGCGGTTTAAACTCATACATCGTGACAAGTGCAAGTTGTTATTTATTTTGGTAGCTCTAAACACAATGTTTCCAGTTACACAAAATATTCTATCTTTCAATTATCTCTAGACCACAAAAGGGTAATGAAAGATCATAAATGAGTTTATCAATTTATAATCCTATCTCAGTTAGTTAACTAAGGAGAAAAGATAGGTATGAGTCTCACTCTTCTTACTAGGAAAAGATACTAAGTTTGTCTTTCAAAGAAAAACAACTTTAAAAGATAGGTATGAGTCTCACTCTTCTTACTAGGAAAAGATACTAAGTTTGTCTTTCAAATAAAAACAACTTTGTTTACGAATTATGTTGCAATAACACAATTAATCAGAACATAAAAAGTTCAATTATAGTATTTTCGATAATTTCATTCTTAAAATAATTAACTACCCAATTAATTACTAATTAAGACTAAGATCCAACTTGCACTCCCACTTAATTACCAAAGGTCTGACGAGGGCGTAAAAAATTAGGACAAGAGATAAGCGACGAGCGTTAATTGCATAATGCAACTCTTAGATTTATGAGACTGATCAAGACATTAGTAGACAAGTAATAATGTCATGAGCATGTTTAGTTCTCATCTTATGCCTCGGTTTCAAGGTCTGACCAAGCCAACTCAAAATAAGTCGACCAAGTATGAACGTGTAAAAATAACCATAGGTCTGACCAAAGCGAAATAATTACCATGGGTTGGAAAGGCCCTTAGGTCTGACCAGAGAATTCAATCCAAATGTACGTGTTCATAGTTGGATGGCATTGACTTAAAATTAACAAATAGGTATGCACATATAAATGTGGTAAAAGTCGTGTACAAAGAAGCATGCAAAACAACTTTGTAACACTAATTTTAAAAACTTTTGGTAATGACACTGTAGTGATCATCATGGTTCACGGTAGCTCCAATCGATCGCACAGGGAGGCAGAGGACCAGGTAAGCACTGAAGCAATAACCTAGACATCCTTTCGGTGCGACTGTGCGCATCTCTTTGAACCCCCTTTTGAGTTTGTTATAGTGGGTGAGCCGTACATCCCAAATGTCCATAGCGTCTAGTTTTTTAATTCTTGAAAACTTGTTTCATATATTAGGCCACTTTATTTTACAAAAACGATTTTCCACGAATCAAATAGCATGTCACAATGAACATGATATTCAGGCGTGTAAATAAAGACCCATATTAATGTTATGGTTACGATATGTATTATTCCATATTGCATACAATTAGGTGTCAAAGCAAGTAACAATAATGCACATAATGGAATCACAAACATATAAACATAAACATCAATATATAACCACATATTGTTCCGAGTTCTCTCGTGAGTCTTCCCCAAAAGGATAACCATAAGACCGTCACTAGGTGTAATACCTATATCGCCCCATACATCACTTAAAAGCAATTGAGTGGGTCTTGTGGCCAGAAAACACATAAAACATGGCAATCTCAATTAACAAGTAATTACGCAATTTTATGTATTTAATAATCAATATGTAATTCTAATTATCATAATAATTCTAATTAACAATTAATTAATTCTAATTAACTTTTAATTGTAATTAACAAGTAATTCTAATTAACAAATTAATTCTAATTATCAATATAATTTTAAATTGTGTGTGACTAGTTATTATTTATTAAAATTGACAAGTATTGCATATAGTTGTCAAAGCAAAATAAAACGAATAACTAAATTAGGTTTCATGCAGCCTTTTAAACATGTTTATTAATAAGAAACGTGTAACCCATAATCGCAAAAACGAGATGGCCCGTGATGCCACTGTTGGGATTTTAGAACTAAGTTAACCATTAACCTCTACGAGTACGCAGCGGATAAGGATCTAGTAATCGCAATTAGGTTAAACACGTAATTAATAAACAATTAATTAATATAACAATTAATTAATAAAAGGGATAAAAGAAAACATAACCTTGCTTGGCAATTGGACTTTAGTAATGAACAAGTAACTAATACAAAACCCGAGTATCAAAGATAGATACCTCAATGAGTATCACACACAAACCCGATAACATATATGTTCGAATATGAAGCTAGTCAAGAACGTAATAATAAACCAATCAACAAGTGACCACCTTGAATATAATATGGACAAGAAACCTACAAGAACAAGTCAACTTTCGGCCCAATATACTCCTGTCCGAGAACAGAAGCTACCAAAGAAGCTGTTTGCTTCTTACCCGATATCGGACAATACGTCCGATGTCAACTGCTTTGCTGTCCGAGAAGCAAGCTACGACCAGAAGCAGGAAAATCCAAAACCACCTTTTCTACTATTCGAATGTAAGGAATCAGCAAGATAACGCCAAACAATCCAACACCTAAACGCTTGAATCAAGTGGGTTGATGCAAGTTCAGGATTTGAACAAAACCAAGAAACCTTAGTCGACTTAAAGATCAAGTCGACTGAGAATTATAGCTGGGAAAAACAAGATCTTTTAGGGTATTGGGAATAATGATATGCGTGGGAATTTGGCAGAGGAGATGTGTGTTTATATAGCAACACAAAACGACCACCATCTTGGGTTATTGCTTGGTCGACAATCATGAAACCCAAGCAAACCCATGCTTCCCTTTTTCCTGATCGTTTGGGATAATAAAGGCCCAAGGCATCACCAAACTTCGACCCAACTAGGAACTAAAACAAGCCCATGGATCTTAATTGTGATCGGGTCAAAATAACATTCAAACCGGGTATGATTATTCAAGTATAAATTACGTTCAACACGTATACTTGCGCCTATCGTGTGTGCCCCCATTGGCTCACACACTCTTAGTCATTTTGTCGTGTTTATAACTCCCACAAACCAACAGCTCCCACTTGGGAGTTGGTGTGTCGAATGGCACACAAAACTAATGGCGGAAACGCCTTGCAAACGCTCTCACTCGCTTTTTAACTAAAAGTGTCTGAGAGAATAGTTTCGTAAAAGTTTCCCAGTAGCATGGTCATTCAATGTCTTGCTTTAATCATCCTTTGTTATAGATACCATTAAACCATGGATTATGGATCTTAAATCATCCCATATAGTTTAACCATTTAGAATCTCGTTATAGATGTTAATTCAGATATACCAAATGTAATCAAGAATCATCTTGCATTACCCTTTGGGTCTGGCCAGACAGTTATCAGATTAAATCTGGAGAGGCGTCATGGTATATATCAAGTGGAGTAACAAATCCTTTATTGACTAAAAGTGGTGTGGATGCTGCTTCACATCACTCCGAAATATAGCCTTTATAACTACCCTATTCAGATAGCGTTTTGCGTATACTTACAAAAAAAATGATATCCACACATAATAGAACTTGCTTGTATCTCAAGTCTAAGGACGATTTTAACAAACCATTTTCAATATTTTCCTTATGACAAGGATCCAAAAGTAATTGTTTGAAAGTTGAGGAATCCAATATGCATCTCTAGTGAATACATATGAGTTTGGCGGGAACAATCCACATTCTCGTTAGAATATAACCAACATTTACATTTGCCTTACATAACAATATTCCCATATTGTTAACCGACAATGGACATATTTAGAATAATAAAATTATTCAAGGATTAAACATGCAAATATAGGATAACAATTATTATATGAATGAATAACAAATACCAAGTATCTTTATTCATCATAAAGCAACAATTGTCTTTCAATCCCATTTATCCAAATACTAAAACAGATATGCATGAAACTCATTTAGTAAGTTGAAGCCTAATGTTTCCAACATTCTCAACCTTTCTTTAAAAGAAAAACTAAATAGTCATCTGAGTAAAATCTCTGGATACTTGTTTCAAATTTCACATATAGTGAGTGATTTGAAATATAAGATGAGTATCTTATCTCATATGCTCAACAACAATAACATTGTTGATCCCAACTTAAGATCAATTCAACATGTAAAGATTAAGTTACTTTGGATAAATCCAAGATAACTAACATAGAAACTTTGTCAAATACTAAAGTGTATGCGGAGTCTACTCTTGAATACTTAGAAGAATGCAAACAACACAATGCAAAGTATGAACAATGATATCACCAAAAGCTCCAATATTATTAATCTTAATAATACGAGTACTATGTCTAGTACTAGGGTTTACAACCTTGAAGTTATGAAAAACTCTATAAACACGTATCAAACATCTTAACCTAGGATATCCTTTTATACACTAAGGAATCCTTTACAAGATAACTACAAATCTTCTAACAATATAGAATATACGTATCTTCATAAGTATATAGAATCTACATTGAATATCTTGATACATATCACTTTACACGTCTTTATCTCTTCATGCAGTAGTAATCTTCATGCACCAGTCTTAAGTTCCTTCATCAGTCTTAAGTTAGTACTGGCAGTACTAACTTTACTCTAGCAGTACTAACTCAAGTTAGTACTGGCAGTGTAATCCTGAGCTTGGCTTGGCAGTACAAACATATAAAGACCTTAATTCTAAACAATCCTCCCCTAAACTTATGATTTGCCTCCAAATCACTAAGTTTCTTGAATTAAACCTTTTGAGAGGATTCTTCCAAACACTTCATATTCTTGGTCTCTATGCCTGCACAAATATCTTCTTTAGTAGTTCTCTTGCCATTTCATTCTGTTCATCCACTTGGAGTTTTGCAGATAGCATCAGTATGAGTGTTCCTTTTGATAAAGGATACTCCTTCTCTACCAGAATGTATATATCCATTCCTGCCTTTGTAAATACTTGGTGCACTCCACAGGAATCATATGGTCTCTATGTCAGATGATGAATCCCAGATTGAAATTTCCAAAGTTCATCAGCTTCATTTGGTTCAAACATCCTCTTCAGCTCTACCCATAACACCTTATCTTTATCATCTGTTGGTGCTGTTGAGTTGAATCTTTCTCTAACCAAACTCCGCAGCTGTACTAAATCTTCTCTATCAAATGCCTTCAACATGTCTTCAAAGAACTGATATGCTACAGTGTTATTTCCAACTCTAATTATCTTCTAGTACTGTCTTGTGCCTTCAGTGTAGATCTCCCAGTCAATGATTGGATATTTGGTCTCCAAAGCTTCAACATTAATACCCTCTACTGGAACTATCATCATCAGCTGTTGTAGTTCTTCTTTTGTCAGTTCATCAGCTTCTTTACTCCTTGATTCTTTAGCTGATTCTGAATCTGCACCAATCTTCTGCCTCTTAGAACTTTCTTGATTGAGGTCTTCATCTGCAGTTCTATTTAAAATTTCAACTACAATAGGTCTTTCTTCTTTAGTTTCCATTGGAATAAATGAGCTGACCTGCTTATAGACTGTGGAAAACTAGAAGGGGGGGTTGAATAGTTTTACCGATTAAAACTTTGTTTTAAACTATTTAGATAGACTTATGTCAATCTATTAAACAAGGGTTATCCTAATGCCTCTTATCATTTAGTTACTCCTAACTACACACATGTAGTCTCACTAGCGATCTCAGAATGCATCACAAAACAAGTTCTAGAATCTATTATACTACCGGTACACTCACTAAGCATTAAAGGTGAATGCTTTTATTCCTAAAGATCTAGGGGCGAACCTCACATTTTTGGGGTGGAATTTGAGTGGTATACGGTTTTTGTGCTAGTCATATAATTCCTGTCTATGAGACGCTTTATTAAGACTAAAGTTTAGCTTGTAAATGTCATAAAAAAATTTAAATTTGGTGCTAAAATTGCCCTAACAAATATTTCGTATGGTTTATTACACTAATTACTAAGGACAAGACAAATAATCAAGTGAGTGAATAGTTTCTAAGTTCCCGTTTTATTATCCCTCCCTACACTTAAAATGAACATTGTCCCCAATGTTCCCCGAAAGTATCAAAGTTATAATAAAGGAAGGTAAGTAAGGAAAAGAAACTAATACTCCCCTGATTAGCTCGGTAGGATATGTGTGAAGTTGCGGTCAAATCCTCCTCCAAGAAGAATGCATATGTAATAAGCTTCATCCAATATGTGTTTCTTCTTCTTGTCCAATATAACATGTACACTTATAAGAAAACAAACGAAATCTTCGCGTAAAATCGGCGGTAAAACTATATATGACATACAACTACACTAGAAAGCAAGTAAGATATAATGCTTGTGGAATGGATGTTTGCAAGTTTTCTGAAAAATTAAGAATTGGGAATTTACAAAAATTATAAATTGTACAGAAAACAAAACTGATATTTTGTTTCTACATTGCCTGACGTCGTCAGGTGTTAATCCTGACGCCGTCAGGTTGTCCTGACAAAAACTGTTCTGCTGCGTTTTTCTGGAAAAATTACCTAATTAAAACCTGGAAAAATTCCTGCAAAATATCCATTATGACTCGATACAAGCATTTGACTCTAACAAACACACATATATATCAATTTCAATTATTGTTAATCTCATGTTCATGTTCTTAAAAACATATATGATCTTCCCTACACTTATCTTTTTGTAAAATACCTTTATATGTAATTAAGACGAGGTTAAAGACAAAATAAAGCATTTTCACAAAGTCTAACATGAGAATAAACAACAATGAAAAAGATATATAAACACACAAATTGAAAACAAAACAAGAAAACAATTAAGCATGGGTTGCCTCCCACGAAGCTCTTTTCTTTATTTATGAGTCTTGTAGCTAGACTCGAAGTCGTGCTCCTACTTTCCGCATATCATAGATTCCCATTCGAATGCCTTGACTCTTCCTTCATCACGAATATATTCAGGGCCTAACTCTAGACAAGCGGTGTAGTAAACTTTATCCTTACAATCAACCTCAAAAGCCGGAATATTGTCCACATCTAACTCATCAATGCCCTTAAACTTTCTATTTTTGCAAGGCATTACATACTTAACACATTCGGTCCCATTTGAGAACTTGGCTATTCCTTCTTCTTGATCATAAATCATCATGGATTCCTCAATAAATGGTCTTCCAAGTATCACATCTCCTAAGAATCTATCAATGATGCCCTTAACATCTTCCAAGATCATGAAATCACACCTATATGTGAAATTACCTACAAAGACATGCAATCCTCTAGCTCTCCCAACATAGTTACTCAATTTCCTAGGGTAAAAGGGATCTCTCCAAGGTCTTAGCTTTTCACTCATGATCCAATAGTAATAGAGCCTAGACATTATGGTCATGGGCGCCTTATAGTCTATGTAAGTGTGATCCCTATAGAAGTACCCAATCATGCATGGTATCTTAATGTTTCTAGGGTCACCCTTTTTTATCCATGGCTCGAAAGGTGGTCGCGGGTAGTTAACTATTTTATAATGATAGGCGATTTATTTTCCATTGGGGTATAACTCAAAATACTCATTAAGTTCCTCTCCTCCCTACCCTCCATAATTTCTAGCACTTTATAATCTCCTTCATCAAGTTCATTATCTGAATCATCACTCATGGTGGAATTGCTATCAATTGTACTAGTTGTTTCTTCAAAGGCTTTCTCAAGTGCGCTTTCAATTATCCTATTCAATTTCCTAAGCTCTCCAATTTGACTAAAGATACGAGCGCGAAGTTGGTTGGCATAGGATCGATCAAGTGGTGGGTTTTGTGGTGGATGGTGTGATGATGGATTGTTGTTTGGTGGGTTATCACCTTCCACGATGAAAAATGATGAGGTTACGAACAAAAACACGAAGAAGGGGGATAGACTACAAGGAATCTAATGAAAAATAGAAAAAAGCTCACTTGATAGGAATCAAGCGAGTGGACCTAAACGAGATAGAAATCTAACTAGCTATTCTATTCCCCAGCAACGGCACCAAATACTTGATGTGTGGGTTCGGGGTCGAGAAAACCTCTTTTTCTTAGAGCAAACTTTTCAACCCTCTAGGCAGTGAACCTAATCGTTGTAGTGTAGTATGGGGTAAGCCTCGGGGATCTATTTCGTTCTCTAGGGGAATAGGAATGCTAGAAAGAGATATATGACGAGAAGGTGGGGTTGAGGATGATTCTTTTTAGTCTTTTTTATGTTTTTTAGAAAGCAAGGGTAAAATCTTGGGGGGAGGTACTTCTACCGATTTCACTACTTAACTACTTATCTAATTATCTAATTAACTACGGATAGTTTATGCTAATTGAGGTGTGCTCGTATGGTGATTAAAGATGTGTTCACTTAGATGCTATTACTCCCTAGTTATCTTTTATTGATCGGTTGAATTGTCACTTCCTTTATCTTAATTGATGCGTTGTATTCCGATTAGTCGTAGGGGGTGCCTAATTCCCTAGTTATACGAATTGTAACTCTCCTTTAGAATACCCGGGATCGGCAAGTGCAATAGCATCTCCCCCGAATACACTATTATCACAAAGCTACAACTCACGCAATAAACACAACGATGGATGGCTTTTTACTATTTAGGACGTTCAAGATCGCAACAATGAAAGAAGAAGCCAGTTTTCCTTACTCTAGCGTCTACCAATTAAGACAAGAGACAATCTAACAACAATTAATAACTAGGTTTCATAGATCTAAGCAAACAAAAGAATAATTTAGCTAGACATGTTAAACAAGTAAACATACACACAATCAATTGAACATGGGGTAGACATAATGATAAATTGGATAAACAAACTTATCTTGATGTATAAAATAGGGTATGGGACCCTAGAATACTGTCCAAGTCGGACTACAACTGAGTTAGGGTTTGCTCTCCAAAATTATACCTCCTAAAATACAAAAAAATCGAATTATATATATAGATTTACAATCGCGACGGCGTCACCTTTTACTAGTGACACCATCAGGTCGCCGTCATTAGGGTTTCGTTTGGGCCAAGTCATCATTGGGACGGCGTCACTTGAGATGTGTCACGCCGTCAGTATTCATGCAGGACGTCATTTGAATCTTGGATCTTGGGGTTCTAGTGTAGTTTTTTTAGTGACGCCTTCCAGAAATAAGGCGTGACGTCGTCAGACTCTAGGACCAGAAACTCCGCTGAGCCGTCACGTGCACTTTTGATCAAGTCTTCTATAGAGGAACGGCGTCGCCCTTTGTTTGGGACGCCGTCAGGTGTGCTGAATGGCCTTTGATCTTGACTTTGCCATTTTCTTCATGTTTTCGCTCCTTTTCGTTCAAATATGCTTCATTCCAACATTTTGCTTCCAAAAGACCTAAAAAGGGAAAAGGAATGATTTTAAGCAATAATGAATATAGAATGTGTCGATTTAGGGCTTAAATGACCCCCTAAAAATGTATGTTTTAAATCCTTATCATATATTCCTCCAGACCACTACATGAATATTCCACTCAGAAGGCAGACTTCTAAATAACTTCATATTGAGATCTTCTTGTGAGATGTTCTCACTCAAGATAGCCAACCGAGTAAAAATCTTCTGACGCATGTTAAAGATAGAGTCAAGAGACTCTGCACTTGGAGTGTTGAAGTTCTCATACATCTGCTTCACTAGCGTCTTCTGAGTCTTCTTAGTGGCTTCATTAGCACCAAATCTTGTTTGTATAGAAACAAACAAGTTATTACCATCCTTGTATTGATTGAAAGTCATCTGATGCTCATTTGGAAGGACCATCAATAGCATATTTCTGGCCTTAACATCATTCTTCTTTTGGATCTTTTCTTCAGCAGTCACAGGACCTGGTATTATGGTAGATGTGACACCATCAGCAGTTTGTGTTTTAGGCACTGGCTTGAAGGAGTTTCCATTCTCTATGACATCCCATAGAGCATAGTCTTGCACTTGAAAGTATTGCTCTATCCTGAGCCTCCACATGTCATAGTCACCCTGCTTGAGAATGGGCAACTTAGCAGTAGTAGTGGTTTGTGCAATTTCCAGATCCATCTCTTCCTGGTGAGTAAAAAGTTCTTCTTTTTGGTTTCTTCTAGATCAAAGTTTTAGAACACAAGCTCTGATACCACGTGTTGATCCCAACTTAAGATCGATTCTTTAGCTTGTAAATATTAAGTTACTTTGGATAAATACAAGATAACTAACCTAGAAACTTTGTTAAATACTAAAGAGCATGCGGAATCTACTCTTGAATACTTAGAAGAATGCAAACAACACAATGCAAAGTATGAATAATGATATCACCAAAACTCCAATATTATTAATCTTAATAATACGAGTACTCGGTCTAGTACTAGGTTTTACAACCTTGAAGCTATGAAAAACTCTATAAACACGTATCAAACATCTTAACATAGGATCTCCTTTTATACACTAAGGATTCCTTTACAAGATAACTACAAATCTTCTAACAATATAGAATATATGTATCTTCCTAAGTATATAGAATATACACTGAATATCTTGATACATATCACTTTACACGTCTTTATCACATGGCAATAGTAATCTTCATGCAGCAGTACAAAGCTCCTTCAACAGTCTTAAGTTAGCACTCGCAGTAGCAACTTTACTCTAGCAGTACTAACTCAAGTTAGTACTGGCAGTGTAATCCTAAGCTTGGCTTGGCAGTACAAACATATAAAGACCTTAATTCCCAACAAACATCAACAACAAAACCAAGGCACCGCTTCCCAACCAAATTCCGACCATGCATCCTTCCATCAACGAGATGAAGATGAAGACATATACGAAGATGAAGAAGAGGTGGTCTCGACCCCGACGTCGAAAAAGACGAAGACGAAGACGAAGAAAACCACCGAAAAGCAAGGTGATACTCGACCTCGTGACGTGTGGACCCGAGGCTAGGAGTTGCTTTTGGCAGAGTGTTTCATTCAAATATCCGAGGATCCAAAAAGAGGTGCGGGTCAATCAAAGGAAACGTTTTTGTATAGAGTTCTCAACGTATATAATATTGAAGCCGAGAAACACAATTGGACTATTCGTACCAAGAACATGTTGACGGGAAAGTGGACTCCAATGAATAAAGAAGTTACTAAGTGGAATTCCTTAGTGAATGAAACAAGTGTTATGAGTGGGGAGAGTGATAAATTTTTTATGGTGAGGGTGCATACGTTGTATAAAATGATGACGAGTATTGACTTTAAACATATGAGCGCTTGGGCCTTTTTGAAAGACAAGCACAAGTGGAAAAAACCCGAATCGACATTGGCAAGTCGAAATCGTCTTCGGGTTACGGAGGAGGAGCCCGAGCATTTTGGACCAGATGCGTTGCCACGGCCTGACGACATGTACCGGATTTCTAAGAGTCAACGTTCGTCAAACTGGACCGCTAGTTCCGGCTCAAACCCGACAATGTTTCAAGAAATGATGCAACAACAAATCGAGTTAGACCTCAAGGCAAAGATGGATGTTATCGTACGAGAGTCACTTGCGAGAGTTACTTTATATGAATCTCAAAAGATTGCCGAGGAGATGCGAGTGCTACAAATGGATACAAGCAAGATGGATCCGGTCGACGCGGCTATCGTCAAAGCCCAAAAAGTACGAATCCGGGAAAAGTATTCAACCGAAGAGTAGTTCACTTTATGTATTTTTAATTTTAATGTCTTTTTTTTTAATGTCTTTTTCGTATTTTTTTATTTCTATGTTTATGTATTATGTTTTTATTTTTATTTTTATGTAACTTTTTTTTTATATTGATGTAAGGTCTTTTTCTATTTAGCGAAGTTTATTTTAGTTAATATTATGTATGTTTTTTTTTTTTTTATGCAAATGAAAAAAAAAATGGAGAACAACACCATATTTTCTGATGCCAATGGTAACGGCACAAAATATGGTGCCATATATTTTTTGGTGCCGTTATGTGTTTTGATGACGTGACATCACTTTTACAGAATGGCACCACATTTACGGCACCATGGTACCATCTACTCTAAGATGACACATGGTTTAAATGGACGACAATATATATGAAGAATGAAAATGAGGTTGGTAGTGTTTGATTTTAACTTTATTGTTTTAGCTGAAAATACCTAATTTGTAAAGTCAATATGAAATTGTTTATTATTGACAAAGTTTAAGCATTTAAGCATATAACGTAGAATAGAAAGCAGGGTGTTGTTTTTCATCGATATTGTTCACAATCATCGTTTCTTAAACACCATTTTATATTTAGACACTCATTCAGCATACAAAACAAAGAAGATTGGTTTTACAATCAAGCGTCATATATCAAAACATACCATACTTATACAGAAAGTAACTAAACCAAATAAACACTTCTTTAATATTACATATAAATACTTATGAATTAGTAACAATGTTCCTAAAAGTTATTTGCAGTTTATGTTTCAAAATTATTACTCCCTCCATCTCATTAATTATAAGTGTTCACATTACTATTAAGATGTTTCAAAATAAGGTGTTGTTTGTTTATTAAGAGTCTCTGAGTCTGAATTTAATCCGCACATCTGAATCTGGATTATTGGCTGAAAAGTCTGAATCAGATTCTGTCTTAATATGAATAAGTAGTTGATAAATCTGAATATGACTCAAATAAAACTATTTGTTTGTTTAAATGTGTTAAACTTTCATTTAAAAAAAAATACATATTAAATTGCATTCACGCGAAAATACTTTATAAAATATAAAATAACAATTTTCTTAATATAGTTAACTAAGAGTTAAAAATATTAAAAACAAAACATTCAAGCTCATGTTTATTTGACAATAATAAACATGTATGATTTTTTTATTAAACTTTTCAAAACAACTAACTAAATGAGTGGGGTTATGGTTGAGATATATGAATCCGCTAACTTGAACCTTTCAGTATGAACAAAACACGAATTGCCACATAATTGTTATCGTCTTTCATATTTTTTATATAACAAAAATATGCAATGATTGTATTTAAACGTACTTGTAGTAGGAGAGAAAAAGTTGAAACAAGACAAGAAAACAAATAAAATGAAGAAAAAAAATCATAACAAAAAGAGTAAGAAAAAAATAACAAAATAAATAAATAAATAAATAAATAATAAGAAATAAGACATTAAGAAGTGTTAAAACACCCCTTCTACCTTTAGTTCAGTAAGATGTTTTTGTCTTTAACTGCCTCTTACTGACTGGAAAAAAACAAACACTATTAACACTGAGTGTCTCTTAATGACATGAAAAAAGATACAAATTTTTTGGCCTAACCTCTTACTGTGTCTGAGTGAGTTAGATTAAGAGGTTGTTAAACAAACACTACCTAAGGGAAGTAAAAGAACAAAGTCGAGTATGATGGAAAACGATGGGTAAACAGTAGGGGTGTGCATGGTTCGGTTTGGGTCGGTTTTTGGCTAAAACCGAAACCGAACCACAATGTTCGGTTTTTGTAGAACTCAAAACCGTAACCGTTCGGTTTTTGGCGGTTCCGTTTTTTCGGTTTTGTTATCGTTTCCGGTTCGGTTTTTTGGTTTTTACGGTTTCTAACCTTTAATATTTGGGTATGGCCAAATTATAGAAACAAACTTGTTTTACGTACAAAATTAGTTAATTCTTCTTTACTTTTTTTCAATCTAAGCATAATAATATTTATTGCATAATTCTACAATTACAAACATATAAATAAGACATACACATACAAGTGAACATACACGTAGTACAATTATTATCGAATACTTATTGATATATTCACACAAAACACGCGACATGACAAACAGACATATAAATACAAACGTTAAGATAAATATATTATAAATCCACTTACAAAATGAATATGAATTTACAAATTTGATTTATTTAGTTATTAATCATATTATATTAATTATATATTCTTATATAATAAAACCAATTCGGTTCGGTTCGGTTTTTGCGGTTTGGTTTTTGGACGAAAACCGAAACCGAACCGAATTTTTCGGTTTTTGAAAAAGTAAAAACCGAACCATCGGTTTTTAGTTTCGGTCGGTTTTTTCGGTTTTCGGTTCGGTTTCGATTTTTTCGGTTTGTTTTGCTCACCCCTAGTAAACAGTGGTGTCATATTGTATATCAACTAATGAGAATTAAGGGTGTGCACGGTCCAAAAACCGGACCGGACCGGACCGGACCGAAAACCGATTTCGGCATAAACCTTAGACCGAGACCGGGCCGAATGTGGTCGGTCCGGTCTCGGTCCGGACCGGTCCGGTCGGTCGGTCCGGTCCAAATTAGCCCAAATTCGTCGGTTTTGGTCCGGACCGGACCGGACCGAGGACCGAATTAGCCCAAATGCCAAGACCGCGGACCGGACCGAATGTGATCGGTCCGGTCCGGTCCAGTCCGGTCTCGGTCGGTCCGGTCCGTTCGGGTTGTATGCTCTTCCTTAATGAGAATAGAGTTTAGTGAGGGAAAATAATATTTGATTGGTAGAGACTATATTTAATGTGATTTTCTAAAACTGTGTGTATTTTAAAATAGGAATCTTATTCTAGGACGAAGGTAGTATGTATATTGAAAACAAGGTTAATCAAAAGTGTAATTAAGGAAAATGCAATTAGATTGCGTCAGTTTATAATTTTTGTGTTTACATTCCAAAACTTTCAGCAAGTCTAACTTTAAAATGAACAAGCTTTTCTAAAACATAACAGAAAGATGAATATTTTATACTTAATATGAAAAAAGAAATAAAGATTGTTCAAAACTTACTAAAAATATTTGAACAAAAATACACAAACACAGAGAGGAAAAAGGCACCGAAAAGTAAACAACAGTGCTGTCTCTTACATTTTTTGACTTTATATTAATCAAATCAAAAAAACCACTCAATTAAAGCATAATTATCCTTCTCCTTTAATCCTGCATGCACTCTTCTCACTTTTCACACACACACTCATGCCTCAACTCACTTAGCACAAAACTTGCTTTCTTTTTTTCTTTCTTTGTTCTTCAAGTAATAATAATGGGTGTTGTTACTATGAGTGAATTGAAGCCAAGCATCTCCGGTAAACGATCGTTTCGACCAAGTTCAAGTACTCGACATGTTACTGAATGGTAAATTTTCTTTTCCTAAATTTTATTTTGGTACTGAATTGTAACGAAATAAGATTTGAACTCGTAACTTTAAAAAATTTTACGACCTTAAGTTGGGTCGTACGGTCTACCATTGTAACGTTATTAATGTGTTAAGTACTAAAATTTTTCTTAAAAATCAAGTCTGCTAGTTGCCTAGTTTGGAGTAATGAATTCAGTGGAGATACCAATAGGCATATGTTTGTTTTTCTATGTCACTTTTAAAGTTCTAATATAAGTTTCTAAGTTTTTGTATTGAATACCTGAGCAACACAATAAAATATAATTTAATCACACTAAAAAGCTATAAGGGTATGCTCAGATTTAATTAATTAATTTATTTATTTTAGTTTTCTTGACACGGAGTAATTTTTCTTTCTCTAAAGAATTTTTTAAGAACCGAGGAACTCTAAATTCAAGTTATTTAACTCATATTCATAATAGCAGAAAACTGATTTTCTGTTTTCAGTAGATAAATTTTAGAAAATACTCATTTTGAACACGTTTTATGTTTTTATGTGTTTTTTAAAAATCTTTTTTGAGAAATTTCTAATTTTTCAACGAACTAAATAAAGTTTTGACACTACATTATTTTGGTGGAATTAAAGTTTGGATCGTTACAACACATAAAAGCTGACGTGCCGATGGGATTTAACATGAACCATATATATTCAAACTTTTAATGCAAGACTTGAAATAAATATTTTCAATCATAGGAAACCTTTCACATGGTTTGAAAATGACATTAAGTTTAATTTTGTCTTGGGTTATACAAGAAAACAAAAAAAACATTGTTTCATGTTTAATGAAAGGGGTCGCATGTTTTTAATTTTTTCCTTAAATTCTTCAATTATAGAGCCCAAAATTTTCAATATTGGGGCCATATGTACTACCACAATTGTTTGTTCATCTGTGTTCATTCTTATATAATTCTGATTTCTTAAGCATCTTTTGCAACGGATCGTAGTCCTCCCGACAAGAAGTACTCGTCGGGAAAGATCCTTTACGGTGTAAAATTTCAAGCTAATGGATCATTTTTGTAACAGGCCGATATCCGATGTTTCTAGTGATCTCACAGTCGAAGTGGGAGCAACAAGTTTTGCACTTCATAAGGTACGGAAAATATGTATGCTAGTTGCTTCATACTTTATATCGGGTGTTTGGGATTGCAGCTTTTTTGAAACTGTTTATCTGCTTTACATTACAAGCAGATAAACAGTTTCGCCCAAACACCCAAAATAAGTAGATATATACTTAAGTACGAAAGACCGTATTAATTAGTCAAAATTTATCTTTCTTTTGTAGTTCCCACTTGTTTCAAAAAGTGGACGAATCCGCAAGATGTTGATGGAAGTCAAGGACTCGAAAGTGTTACGCCTGAATCTACACAACGTGCCAGGCGGATCAGAAGCGTTCGAGCTAGCTGCAAAGTTTTCTTACGGTATAAACATCGAGATAAATTTGTCAAATGTAGCTAAGCTACATTGCACATCCCATTTCCTAGAAATGACAGAAGAATACGCCGATAAAAACCTTGAAACACGAACTGAAACATTCCTAAAAGAAAATGTCCTGCCCAATATAACAAATTCGATCTCGGTTCTACATTGTTGTGAGAACTTATTACCCGTGGCCGAAGAGATTAGTTTGGTAACTAGGCTTATTACTTCTATAGCTAATAACGCGTGTAAAGAACAGTTAACTTGTGGGTTATCGAAGCTAGAGAGTAACTACACGAAGCCCGTTTTACATTCGGATGAGGATAACTGGTGGGGGAAAAAGTTAACTGTTTTAAACCTCGAGTTTTTCCAACGGGTTTTAACCGCGGTTAAAACTAAAGGTTTAAAACAGGATATGATCGCGAAAATACTAATGAATTACGCGCATAACTCACTTCAGGGGCTGTTTTTGGGCGACCCACAGCTCGAGTCTCAAAAGAAGCATAGAGTGATAGTTGAAGTGGTTGTTAGTTTGTTACCTACACAGTCGCGAAAAAGTACTGTCCCAATGGCGTTTCTATCAAGCTTGTTGAAGTCTTCGATAATGGCTTCGACATCTACTGCTTGTAGGTCTGATCTCGAGAGGCGAATAGGGCTGCAACTTGACCAAGCGATACTCGAAGATATACTTATACCGGCTAATGCCCATGGTAACAATCATAGTCAACTTTATGATACTGATTCGATTTTTAGGATCTTTTCGATCTTTTTGAACTTGGATGAAGATGATGATGATGATAATTTGATGTTGGATGAAAGTGAAATGGTGTATGATTTTGATACGCCTTCGTCCCCTAAACAAAGCTCGATTTTGAAAGTATCCAAGTTGCTTGATTGTTTTCTTACGGAAATCGCTATTGATGCAAATTTGCCGGCTTCCAAGTTTATTGCACTCGCGGAATTGCTTCCGGATCATGCTAGATTGGTTAATGATGGATTATATCGAGCCGTAGACATCTTTTTGAAGGTAAGCCAATGATGCATTGATGCGCAAAAACATGAAATTAGTTTTTTGTTTTCTCGCAACCATAGTATTTTTTTTTTTTTTACTTTTTTTGTTTTGATTAGTATTCTGTTTTATGATACGATTTGTGGTTAAATGTCAGGTTCACCCGAATCTAAAAGACTCAGAGCGTTACCGGATGTGTAAAACAATCGACTGCCAAAAACTGAGTCAAGAGGCATGTAGTCACGCAGCACAAAACGAACGTCTTCCTGTACAAATGGCGGTTCAAGTGCTCTACTTTGAGCAAATAAGGCTTAGAAACGCGATGAATGGAGGTCACAATCACCTCTTTTTTGGATCATTGAACACACAATTCCCACAACGCTCTGCCAGCGCTGCAGGAAGTGGTTGTATCTCTCCAAGGGACAATTACGCGTCCGTTAGGAGAGAAAACCGAGAACTAAAACTAGAAGTAACACGAATGAGAATGAGGCTTACTGATCTTGAAAAAGATCACGTATCAATGAAACAAGAACTTGTAAAGACACATCCTGCGAATAAGTTGTTTAAATCTTTGACGAAAAAATTGGCAAAACTGAATACTTTGTTCAGGTTTAAAGATGTTAGGGGCATTGGAAGTAGGCCGGGTTCAGAAAGCCGGTTTGTGTTTCAGAAACGAAGGCGTAACTCCATTGCGTGATCATTTCTTGGATGATTTTAAATTTTGTGTAGTGTGATTGTGAATACGAAAAGAGTGTGTATAGTAGTAATAGTAATTTTGTTTGATGGTGAGGTTTTTCTTTTGTCAAAAGTTATGACTTGTTTAGAATAACTTCAAAAGTTATGAATCAAAATTCTAAATGAACTGTGTTATTTTTTGCTAGACTCATATAAAACTATCCACAAAAACAATCCACTCGCTGGGGTGTCAGCGGGTGATTGGTTTTTGTGAGATGTGGATCCTACAAAAAACCAATCACCCGCTGACACATCAGCGAGTGGATTCTTTTTGTGGATAGTTTTATGTGAGTGTGTCATTGCTCGTTTTTTTTAACTAATAGCAGTCTGCAAAAAGAGATCCAAGAGTAATATGTCATTTCAATTAAATCGAATAATGGGCAATGATTTGATAATCATGAACTGTTTCTTTTAAACTCCACATACACCTGTACTATATGGTCCGATTTAAGATCAAATCACCTCTAAACCATAACTGAATTGACACGAAACCTGCACTGTACGGCTCGGTTCTCATTTCTAGTACTTTTATATCGATTTTGGTTCGATTCTGAATGGATGCAGGTTCAGTTTAGGACTGTTTAACAAAAATCTATGAGACAGTGCTTGGACACAAACTCGTCATCCAGTATTTTGAAAGCATAATACTCAGATAATATCTATAACTTAAGAGGGTGTTTGGTTTAATATAGTAAATTAACTTCGTAGGTACGATATCCATTATCAAAAGCCAATCCTCTAAAGTACAAATTAGGGGTGTTTGTTTATGCTTATATTGTGGATTTTAATAAAAGCTAATGTCTCACAGGCAATTTATGGCTTATAAATAATAATTTTATAAGCTCATGTTACATGTGGTATCAGCTTATAAAAGTAAACTGATAAACTCAACAGTTCACACTAGCTTATCATGTTAAAATGACGAAAGAAGACATAAACAGGTGAGGTTTCCTACGTTCATTTTTTCCAAAGAGGGTGAGCTACTCTTTCCCTCGCCACACCTCAAGATGTGTATCTAATGAGTTTTAAAACCACTAGGCCATTGGTGGTGGTTAAGTGTGTTTGAAAGTAGCTTCGAGTTAATAAGAGTAGGGGTGAGCGCGGTTCCGGAACCGCACAGAACCGAACCGGAACCGCGAGAACCGAGTACCGAGAACCGAAAAATGGATGGCCAAGGAACCGAGAACCGGACCGAGTAACATGTCTCGGTTCCGGTTCGGTTCTCGGTTCCGGTTCGGTTCCTTGCGGGTCTAACCGATTGGAACTGAGTTTTTTATTAAGTCTTGATATTTAGGGTGCGTTTAGTTGGACAAAAAAATTTCGTGTTTTCTATCTCTAGTTTTGTAAAAATTTGGGAGAGAAATTTATCTCCACAAAACACTTGAAAATATAGAAAACGCGTTTAGTTGATGTTTATATTTTCTATTTTGAAGAAGGGATGGAGGGTTATTGGTTAGAAAGGAAAACAAGGAAAACAACTAAAATTTGTTTTGTAATTTTCCTTGTTAAGTTAGGAAATAGGGGAGTTTGTGTTTTGAAAAACATTTTGTTGGAAAACGTTGATTTGAACGCGATCTCTATTTTCCTTGTTTTTCACAAAACATTTTGCGGAAAATAAGGGTGTTTTCCTCCAACTAAACGCACCCTTAATGTTTCCTTTAATGCAAGTTGCTCAAAGCTATCTATCTTTTTCAATTCTTTTATTAATTAAGAACTGACCGAACAAGCCTAAATGTATTTTCATGAAGTTTATTTTCATGCTTAATAAATATATAGCTTAGAACAAAATTGATCTAGCAAGACTAAAATATTTCACTTTTAACATTAACATATAAACTAGTTGTATATACGAAGTAGAGTTTAGGTCTGAAGTTATTTTCATGCTTAAAAAATCGAAGTAAGTCTAGGCATAAAAACTGATCGAGCAAGTACAAATTATTTTCATGATTAATAAATACAAACAACTGATTGAGCAAGCCTAAATAGCATGTACATGCTATACACATTCAAAGCTACATACTTATATACCAAAACTAGCTGCATGGTGCATAGCATATGAAATGTATATGTACTTGTTCAACACAAAGAAAACGGCACACGGAAAGTAAAAATAAATATTGAACACAGTAAAATAGATATGAAAGTGAAAATATGTCGCTCATAACAAAGAGAGAAACGCATTTATAACTGATCGGTCAGTTCTTCGGTTCCGGAACCGATAACCGCGGCTCCGATCCGAACCGAACCGAGAACCGAAATTTGTAAAATTGAAGAACCGAGAATCGAACCGCGGGTCTAAAAATCGGTTCGGGTTGGGTCGGTTCCGGTTCGGTTCTCGGTTCCGATTCGGTTCTCGGGACATTTCTCACCCCTAAATAAGAGTAACATTGTCTTTTTTGTTAGAAATTGGTGTTAGGGTGATGATAATCTAGGATATCTTTACGAATCGTGTAAGTTCACCTTTCGTATAAAGTATTTCAACCCTATTGGTGCATGGGTATCACGAAATCCTTATCAGAATAATTCAAGAAGAGCACTTGTTTCTAGGCACAAGTAAACAAAACAAAACATAAAGAATTGTGAGTTTTTGTATGTTTGGAAGATACCAGATATGTCTGTTAAATAACAGACATATGTGACGGTTATGACGGTTGATTTCGGTTAAAAACGAAGGGTCATGACCGTTCACCAAACCTCGCGTGAGGCGACCCCCCTCGACCCCCACCCAGCAAGGGGCGCTGCCTCTTGACCTCTCATCTTTGTCTGGGTGAAAACATATTAGCTTAACAAGTGTGTACTCCACACTTCCCTAACTCGTATCCGAGCTTAATATGAAATTTCAATAGTCTCTAGTAACTCGCAATTACCTAAAATAGTTAGACACTATTTTTTTTTTTCTATAATGCCCCCTTTTCAATAAAATTATACAAACACTAAAATAGGCTTATTTTGGCGCTCTAATAACACTCGTCTCTTAAAACAAACACCACGTAATCAGTTGTATTGGAAATGAAATAATTCAATCCAAACACCCCTTAAACCCCTGGTAACTCAACTCCAACAAATATTCAAAAACATAATAAAACCTCTCAAAAATTTATATTATTCGTTTTGCCGCTATTATAATCAACAAAAATGGGTATATATGGAATCATTATTTAGGTATATCCTTCTTTAATCTTCTCAATCACTTTGATTCGTAGTATTTAAAATCGCTTTATTTTTTCTTCAAAATTGTATATTAATGAAAATGATTAATATTACGAGTAGTGTTTGGATATGCTTATTCTATAGATTACTAGTTATCTCTTGCGTCCTTGGGGCGGGGGGCGTGTCGACCGGTCAATGTTGTCGGTTGTCGAAATTAGGCCTCACAATCATTTCTCATTATGTATATATTGTTAGATTGCTTAAAAAAATAGAATATCTGCTACTTGAAAATGTTTTTTTTTTTTCGAAATGCGCGCCAAACACTCTCTTAGCTACTCATACTGTAGGGTCGGTTATGCAACAGTGGCGGCGTGTTTCCAAAAGTAATTCACTGTGATGTTCGGAGTTAGGTTCCGTCACGTTTTGGATGTTAGTGGATCTGTGCAGCTTTAGAAATCATATTTAGCAAGTTTTAGTGGAGTTGTGGACCGCGTTCTAGTTTTTTCAACATGGACCACACCAAATCATGTGTTTGGATTATAATTGGCTTAATTGCAAGTACCTAAGGAGATAGTGTTTGGATTTGTTTATTTGGTAAAAAAAGGCAATATGCGCGGAAAAAAAATCAGTTGAATTCATTTAAAAAGGTTTTAGGTCAAATATGATGGTAAACGAATAATCTTAGTTTCATCGCTAATAAGCATTTTGAAAATAAACGCTTTCTACCTGCTTGTCAGAATCTGCTTATTTTTACCTCATAATAAGCAGAAGCAGAAAAGGATAAAAAATAAGCATTCCCAAATACCGCCGTAATACTTAATTGCCGGAGAGAAAAAAGGTTTAGATTGTAGGCTCTCATCCTCTTTCATTGTTGATTATAAATCACCTTGTGTCTTTATCCATTTAATCATGATGTTTAATGGTAGGACGTCATGCCTTTGTCAGTTATTTCACTTTATTATTATTATTCTATATTTTAATGGCGTGTACAGAACACAACATCGGTAGTACTATGGTTTAATGTTCCTTATATCCTGTGTTCAGTTCTGACTTTATGTTGTCAATCATTTGCTAATTTACACGTATATGAGAGGCGTGCTGTTGGATGAACAGGATTCTGCTAAGTCCTTTATAATGTTTTTGGCGACGACATGGCTAAGGCTTGGCAGTGACATGTGCATCATTTTTACTAATTATTAGGTTAGTGACTTAGATCTGTTGAAAAATTTAAATTATAGTATGGACGCTATGCAGAACCACTAAAAACAAGTTACTTGATAGGGCTGGCCTTAAAAATACAGCTGACAATAATCATTTTATGTCTTAAAATGTTACTCCGTACTTGTGACATTCTCATTGTAGTGAGATAAGCATCTTTTTCTATGTGGTGGTGTTTTGCTCTTTACTTAGGATCATATTCTGTGCTCTTTATCCTTGTTTGATTCTAACTGTCTGTGTGTATAATGTATCACATGTTATTACTGCTACTTTGTCACATTTGATATCTACTTGCCGTTTTTTGAGTTGATGCTTGGCTAGTTATGCAAGTTTGCTCACCGTTTATTTTAAGATAGACAACATGTAGTCTCAGTTTATGTACCCGTAAGAATAGGCTATTTCCAGTTATATTTTAAAAACAGATTTGTACATCAGGAGAGTGTGGCACTTGATGGCTACATGAAATATGCTAGTTACTTTAACTCTTTAAGTGCCCTTGAACTGAAGATTTTCACAGTTAATATGGAAATTGTAAAGCATGATTGACATTATGTGGTATGGAAAGTGTAAAAGTTGGCCAAAAGGCTAACCAGAAACTACTGAAGCATAACAGCTCCTTTACCTAAAAACAAAATACTGTTATGCCATTCTTTATGTTATTATCATAGAAATTACACCCATATAGCATTAGCCTTCTTCAGCAGTTGGACTAGTTTGCCCTTGAGATGGAGTGTCATGATCTCATTTGGACCTCCAATCAGCTCCTGCCCTATATATACGGCTGGTACACTTGTCTTACGTCCTAATGCTTTCAACTCTTTCTCAAGTTGCTGCCCGTTAGGATGTTCATCAAGTTCGTAAACTGTGGGATTTGCCCCAAAGCTGTAAATCAGAGTCTTAATTGTGTGAGACATGCAGCAAGAAGTTTTGCTAAAAATCACCACTGGCGTTTCAGCAACCAACCTTGTAACTGTGGCCATTATGTTAGAATGAAACTGAGATAATAGCTCAAAAGACTAGAAGTAGGTAGCTGGTAGATATGGTTGAGCGATATTGAAGAAAGTGTTTGTTATGTGAACTTCAGCTGTGCTTTGAAGAACTTGGAGCTCAAGTTGCGACTATATATAGAGGCTTGAGGACTTGAGGTGTTATCTGATATTGACGAGAGATGAGAGGTACTATTCTTACAGAAGATGCTGACTGCTTCGAGATTATGAAAACATATCATTGTCATGGGACACCTGGCAGTGTACATGTGTTATTGGTGCATTAATTTTACATAGATGCGAAAATTCGAATGGATTTTTTAATACTCATGTGAGAATAAGTTAAAAGTTATAGGCATCTCAATCATGGATACAGGCTTTTCAAATTTCGGTTTTGTAAGTTATTAACTGAACCTTGTTTATTTTTCAGGCCTTCACATACGTCTTTTTAAGCTAAAGTAAAGTATTTCCATTTGATATTTAGTACTATTAATGGCATATTAATATCTTATTTGCATATATTATATTCCAGGCATCATATAAGTGGAGAAAGAAGCTTAGTTTATCCACCCTTGTAGCTTTTTGTTCCATATATCAATATTCCTAGCTTTTACCGAAATAAGCCGAAAGCTAATACAGTGAGGAAGATAAATGGAAATCTTTACTAGACCATTTGATTCTTAATTGCTATTTTAAGAAATATATATATATATATTATAGTAGTTCTTCCTGTTCAGGCATCAGATGGACGGTTATCAATTTGTATTGGTTTAAAAGTATGTAGATTTTAGGGTGAAACTTCTATAAGCTCTTTTTATATAGAATAATAGAAGCTTTGCCTGTGAAACAAGTTTTATTTAATACCTACACGCTTCTTTTATAGTGACATAATTCAGGAGCGCCTTGACACGCTTCTATTTGCTTCCTCGAATGTCATGAACTTTACTGACCATTTTTGCTATTTTCAACTGACTTGAATAGATTTGGTGCATATTTAGCTGTATTCCTAAGTGTATCATAGTTATTGTGGTGTCTTGTTACTCATTTGTGGATTGTCAAGCTATAAATTGCTCATGTTCATGATTACTTTGTCCAAAAGCACTTTGTTGTTTTTATCTGTTCTGTAATTCTGAGGCCCAAAATGCACCTTTGGTGACATAAGAAAACTGTTAGTTTGCATGCATGTTGATGATATGCTCATAAATTAAAACTTTATGTAAAATGCTAAGACTGCTTTTGCCTGTGCTCATAAAATTGCTTTTGTTTTACATTACAGTATTTAGTATCAATTGTTTGAGAAACTTATATACAGCTTTGCTTGCCAACATGGCGAATGCATCTCCCTTTTGGCGTAGCAATTAAGCAAGTTCAGTTTACTTTGATCCCTAGTTTTCCTTACATTTGTGGTTCTTAACTACACTAATTACTTGATATTTATCGCACTCTTGGAATTTTTGGTGCATAGACCATGTCCCTTCTTTAGGAAGATGGTTGATATTGACCAAGTTTTAGATAGTCAATTATACTAGAAATATGTCTTACCTGCTTCTTGTATGGTTTTTTTTGGTGCAAAATGTTTTTTCTTTCTCTTGATATATTTTTCTTATGTGATTTTTCAAAAAAACTGTGCAATATGTGCTTCACTTTAAATTTGCAAACATGAAATGGAATTAAAGGCCGTGAGTTGGGTATTCTTAGTCCTCACAATGGAAGTTGGCTAGCCTTTAATTCGGTTTGTAATATCAAAGTTATTGGCTTCATTTTATACACATAACCACAAAAGTACTGTGATAAAGTTTATCATACAATTTCATATTCCAAAAGTCTCATATTACACAACCATAATAATTATCTTGCATAAGAAACAGTCGCTTGTTTTTACGTCTTAAATCCATATGGCATTAGCCTTCTTCAGCAAGTCCACCAACTTGCCCGTGAGTTGCAAGCTCATGATCTCATTAGAGCCACCAACCAGCTCATTACCTATATATACCGCTGGTACACTTGGCCTGCAACCTAATTCCTTCAGCTCTCTCTCTATTTGCCGCCCGTTTGGGTGTTCATCTATCTCATATATTGTAGCATTTGCCCCAAAACTGCTTATCAGAGTCTTAATGGTATGACACATGCTGCAAGAGCTTTTGCTGAATATAACCACCGGCTTTTCAGCAACTAAATTGGTAACCAAGGCCATTAGCTTATTCTTAAACTTTTAATGATATATATTTGTGAAAGAAAAAAAAAGGGAAAAAGGCGATTGCAAAAGGAGAGATAGAAGAGAGTGTTCTATAGATAAATAAGCTTATTATGTGAACGAAGACGCTGCTTTGAGGAAACAAGAACCCCCGGACAATATATAGAGGCTTTACGATGGGACGTTTTTTCTTTAAAAGATACCTTATCTGATGCTGAGATTACTTACCACACTATTGACACGGTGCACTTCATAGGCTGAATGTGTAATTGGTAAATTAGTTTTTATAATGATCTGAATAATCGGAGAAGGGAGAATATTATCTTTTTTACCCAAGATAGACTTTGATTTCAAATTTCTTCATAAGATTCCGGGAGAACATACTGTAAACCGAAAGTTTAGTGACAAACTGAAGTGGGGATTTTGAAATAAATAGATGCTTATTTAAGATAATAAAACATGTGCGATCCGTACAAGCAGTGAAGAAGATAGTAAAATATCTCTTTTTCCACTTTTAGCAATGAACTATCTGTGTCGCCAGATTATTCTGAAGGATTTAGTCCTTGGTTCCTATGATTACATAGTTGTTAGTGAATGGCACATTTACTAGCTCTCACTGAAGAAACCTCTAGAGGCACCATGATGCTCACTGTTTGTCACACAAAATTAAACTTATGAGACTTTGCTTGTACTATATAATAAAGAGGACATAATGTGGATTTCCCTTAATTTTAAGAGTTTATCGACTGTTCTGTTAAGGAGCTATGAACTGCTTAGTGCTTACACCTATAATATGTCTTAAGCATGCATCTCTAAAACAAGGATTTTTTATGTCATTTTGTGGGCAAGGTAAATTGATTACTTGTGATCTAGAAGTGTGCTGATGCCTATAGTATTTTGCTTTAAAGAAGTTATGACCTGACTTTGGTACCCGAGCAAGCATCGTGTCGTAGTTGTAAGTTGAGTTAATCTGAATTTGTCATAGTCAAAGTAAAGTATTACTCTGTAGTTTACAAGCCCAAGAGAAAGTAAGCAAGCAAGCTTGATGTGTTACCGGCCCTGCCAGTTTTAACATTGGTTAAGGAAGTTTCTTGCAGGGCCTTGCACTTATAACATTTCAGGCTTTAGGTTTTCCTTTTAGCTTTCAAGGACCATGACTCAAACAAAGTATAGGTAGGGATTACTAACTGATGTAGTGCCTCAACTAAGAGTAAGGGATGAAAAAAGTATTATATTCCTTTAGAGAATCCAAGGTCTATCTTGTTACACATAGATAAACTTCATGTGGCATGAATATATACCCTCATCCTTATAGTTTGATGATAGCGATGAAGTGTATGGAACCGTACATTAGGGAATTTAGAAATACATTAGTTTCTGGTACTAGATACGAACACATACACACAGCTCAAAAGCGAAAAGAAAAGAAAAAAAGGTGATATGCTGTATGAACTTCAGGAATCAATTTGTATAACTGGCCAAAGATGAACTGAAGGGCCACTTCTTATAGGTTCGCTAACTCATACGATTTTAAATCGTATTAGTAAACCTAAATAGTTAAATCTCTTAGTTTCACGTAGCAAATGAATCAAAACAAAAGCTAAGATGACGGTTCTATGTGTGGATATTATAGTAGAGAGTCGAGTCCTATCATCGCATGTCTTTTTAGGTTTTGCAGATTGGTAGGCGTGTATTCTCTCATCGTTTTTCACATGGAGAAAAGAGAAGACAAAGGATAACTGATTTGTAATTTATATTTTGCCTGTTAAGCTTTGTATGGGTGTGGGATTCAAAGATCAAATATAGCATGCATAACATAGTTAATTATAACAGACTCATGATAATATTATTCTATCTATATATTAAAGCATGTCTTGAAACCTTTTCTTTTCACTTTTAAGATTTTAGTTCTCTAGTCATAAAGATAATAACCAAAATTACTAACAACTTATGGAAATCCACGGAAATATCTCCATTCGTGATCACAGTGTGGACTGTCATATGTTTGTTTTCCTTTATGGTAGAGACCCCGTATTTTTCACAATGTGTGCATGATCAGAAGACAGTAAAGATAACCAGAAAAGAATTCGTCTATGTAAGGATTACCTCCATAGTACATGAACAACGTACAGGAAAGGAATCACACATCCGAATTTAACTATTTGTTATTATACTACCTTCATGCCAATATTATTGTTCACTAGACAAAAACACAGTCTAAGATAATTGTAATTGTTACAGCTTATATTATTCAGAATGACATTTTTACCCTTTGATCAATGATTAATGCTTTCTTTAAGTTTTCTGATAATAAATTTAATTAGGGTTATATGGAATTAATCAATTATACTTATTCATTTTTTTAAAGGACAATTATTTTGGGCGTATTAAAATAGTAAGGTGAACAGCAATTTTGGAACTGAGGGAATAGTTTGCATTTGGAACTCTGGTCAAATGCAAACTACATGATGATGTTATAGGTATATATTGAGGTTATTTATGTAATCTTTTATCATATAGTTAAGTGTTCAATGACCGAAACAGACACTTGAATTATAGGTATCTATTATTATATAACTTGCTTCTGGTTGCAGTATACCTATTGAATTTGATAAATGCAGTATCGATCAACAGAGGCCCAACCGCCCAAGTTAGATTATTACTACGAAACGATAGAAGTTAGATACTAGCACACTGATGATAAATTCTTACACAAAGAAGAGTAGTGACTCTTAGTAAACATAGTAATCTCACTGCTTATCAAAAACTAGTAAAATTACATGTCAAAGTTAGCACATAAGTCATCATTGGACTTTTAGCAGTATAAAAGAAAGCAAAAAACAGTTGTGTCTAATAACTAGATTACAGCAAACTGGCATCTGTAGTTGTGCTAACATACTTTGAACTTTTATAATACTGTAGGAAGTCGGTATTTGGAATATGTTTAACTAAACCCATATAGCGTTAGCCTTAAGGAGCAACTCTACCAGCTGACCCTTCAGATGAAGGCTCATTATTTCATTCGCACCACCAATCGGCTTCTCTCCTATGAACACAGCTGGCACACTTGGCTTAAACCCTAATCCTCTGAGTTCCTTTTCTATTTGCTTCCCCTCTGGATGTTCATCAAGCTCATAAACTGTAGCAGCTGCCCCAAAACTGCTTATGAGCTGCTTGATGGTGTAGCACATGCAGCAAGAGCTTTTGCTGAATATAACCACGGGCCTTTCATTCACCAATGCTGTAACGATAGCCATCTCTGGAAATTTTTGCAGTTTATTTTGAAAAATGATGCTAGATTTGGTACAAGAAATCGTTGAAAGTGGGGTAGTTTTTGCTGTGAGTATATCTAAGATCTTGCCATGTCTATATATAGTGCTAGGATTGAAATTGTTGGTGGTAATACGTATTTTAGATGCTGACAAGGAGATCAGATTCTTTCTCTGGAATATATATCATTTATCAGACTCGATAAATGATAAGGAATTACTATATGTGTAGTATACCATGCATGGCAAAAAAAGTACTATTAGGAATAATATGCTGATCCTTGATGCATCCTTAAAAAGTACTCTTCAACTATTTGATCATGGGTAGTTTGGTAATTATATGTGTGGGAAATATGTATATTTGTCAACTGTAAAGCCTCAAGCTTTCTGATATTTCTTTTTCAGGGCATATGTTTAAGTGATAGATGATGTTTATCCAATTGGCAGGCACATTGACTTCACGGATCACTGCCAATAAAAGTAACCATGTGAAGAGAAGTCTTAGCAAGGTAACTCATTTATGGGTATATGAAATGCATGATAAAATGAATGGAGCATCCATACAAGTACTTAAATTATTTACCTTATTTATTCCACTTACCAGTTAGAATGCAGATGCAGTCATCATTTCATTAGTGTCTTCATAATGTCCACAAATCGTTATTTTTACATCAAGTGATTCTTTGTGATAAAACTCGTTTTGGTATCAAAGATTATTAAGTGTAACTTTTATAATTAGCTTAAAAGACGCAACACACATGTTCAAACAAACATCATTATCTTGTTGAGCTGTTTCTGTGATCAGGATGCTCTTGGTCACCTCTCACATGTTTAAAGAATGTAATGCAAGTTCAGCACCCCTTTTCTCTCTCCGCCCATGTCTTTTTTGTCTTTGGTGAGATAGAAGTTGTGTCGTACACTGTGTACTTACGAATCTAGGTATTAGATGCTGTGATCTTCGTGAAGGATAACGAAAGGAACCATAAGTGCCTGCCACGTGGCTAGATAAAAGTTTTTAATAACTGGCTCAAAACACAGTGAAGGGTCATGTATTTTTGTTGCTTGCGTACCACGTGACTAAGTGCCTATTGGAAAGCTTACACGTATGTTGATCTGCCTTTTCTTCAATTTATTTGTGTGCAATTGTTCAATATACCATTATGAGAAGACAAATTCTTAATAAAAAGTAATTTACAGTTAGTTACTCTATTGACTACTCTGCACTATATTATATGAATAGTGAATCAAATTTTGAATCATTGTACTTGTGAAAATGCACAAAAGAGCACCAAACTTTGCAGCTTGGTACATTTTTTTAACCAAAAAGTAAACAAAGTACAATGGTTTTTGGCAACAAGCTGAATCTCATTGGTTTATACACAAGAAATTGCAAGCATAGGTTGGTTTTTTTTCATTTCATTGCATATTCATAATTACGATGATTGTTTGGTGGCAATGAGGTGACAAATACAACAGTTGAGGATCTGGTTCGCTAGTTATATGTAGCAAGTTTATTTCTATACCCAACATTTACCCTGTCTTCTGACTATAAAGCAATAAGACAAAAACAGGTCTTCATATTGCAGAATGCTTCTTCTGTCTACCTTTATATGATCTGGTAACTGCAAATGTTTTGGCATGCTAGTCTCCTATATCACTGGTTGTCTGTTATATCTGTAAATTCTGCATCTCTTTACTGAAATAAACTGGAAAGCTGAATCATTTTTTAACTTGATATCGTAACAGTGTTAGCATGGGAACTAATACTAAGATTTTCCTAGGAAAGAAATATCTGAGTTGAGAATTACAATGCAATATATTGGGCTTAACCATATAATATATGTCAATGTTAAAACAACCTTTTTTTGCTATATCAAATTATTAATTGTCTCGGTACATTGTTCTCTAATGGGCCTGTTAGATAAAAATGTATATGTTCCAAGTGACAGGACTTATCTCTTGTAATCTTGCATTTCAGTTGCTTCTGGTTGCAAGTATGCCTATTGACAATAATGAATGTAGTTAAGCTAGAGAGTGGCCTTAGCATGCGGATTAGTACTGCAATATGATTGAAGTTTGATATATATTAGCTGACTAATAATAATAAAATCGGATACAAAGGAAAGTTGCAACTCTTGGGAAACATGTATAGGACTCTCATTACTTATCAGAAGTAGTAAAATTACATGTCAAAGATATCACATAAGTTCATTGGACTTGAAACAGCGAGTGTGTCATACTGCTCTAATGACTTGCACAAAAAGCTCAGCCAGCTGTATGGCCACTCCCATACTAACTATCAATGAGCAAATAAGAAAATTGCTTACTAACACAAGCATTCTATCATACTATACTAACAAAATACAACATCCTTATTCTTACTCAAAAACTCAAAAATGCTCGACATTACTCATATACTATCTACTTCTTTGCTCTTGGCAACTGCACATCCCATTTTTGCTCCACTTCTTTCACAGCCTTTGAATCTTTCATTTTAATGCTACTTGTAGTTGTGTTAACACTTAACATAGTTTCAATCTCTATAATACTGTAGGTACTCGGTAGTCTCGAATATGTTTGACTAAACCCATATAGCATTAGCCTTGAGAAACAATTGTACCAGCTGACCCTTCAGATGAAGACTCATTACTTCGTTGGCACCACCAATCAGTTTCTCTCCTATAAACACTGCTGGTACACTTGGTTTGCACCCTAATCCTCTGAGTTCCTTCTTTATCTGCTTCCCTTCTGGATGCCCATCTAGCTCATAAACTGTAGCATTTGCCCCAAAACCGCTTATCAGTGTCTTAATGGTGTACCACATGCAGCAAGAACTTTTGCTGAGGCCTCTTATTCACCAACGCTAACAATAGCCATCTCTGGAAGTTGTATTATTTATTTTTATAAAGTGAATGCTTAGAATTAGTTCAAGAAACAGTTGAAGGCAGGTTACTTTTTGTTGTGAGATTAGATCTTGCTAAGGCTATATATAGTGATAGGATTTGAAATAATTGGCAGTGATACCTAATTTTAGATGCTGAAAAGGAGATCAAATTCTTTTTCTCTGAAACATTGTCTTTGATTATCATTTATCAAACACAATAAATGATACGGAATTACCGTACGTGTAGCATAATACTAGGTTACCGATCTGTAGGTTGATATGCATGGCAAGAAAGTACATTTTGAGAATGACATATTGGACCTTGTTGCATCCATAAAAAAGTTCTCCACAACAATTAGATGCCGGGTAGTTTGGTTATTATATATGTGAACATAGTTATATTTGTCAACTGTAAAGTCTCGAGCTTTCTGATATCTCTTTTCTGCTTAGATGAGGAAAATGCTTATCCAATTGGCAGCCACCTCAACCTCCCACTCCCAAAAGAAAGAGACGAAACAAAGGTTGCAATAGCCATTGGAATGATGATAAAAGTAAGCATTTGAACAAAAGTCAAAGCAAGGCAAATCCTGCTTGAAATTTGAAATGCATGATAAGATTAATGGAACATCCATACAGGTATTTACTATCTTTACTTTTGTTATTTGACTCGCTGTTAAGAACTGTAATCCTCGTCAATCTCTTGATTTGTGTTTGGCATTGTGCACAACATGTTATTTATACCAAGGTGATATGTGTTTTTTTATTGATGTTAGGATTCAGTAATATGTTATCGATTGTAGTATCTGTGCTCTTTAAGAAGAAGGATTTACCAGAAAAGGGTGCTGCTTAGAAAACATATTAGCTCATGAATATCTGTGTAACTAAATACATCGTGAATCACATTTAGCTCTCCATGTATGTGTTGTGTGTGCATAAGTATATACAAACATAAAAATAAACATACACACAAAAGTCTATTTATTTTTGTGATTTGGATGTTCTTGGTCACCTCTCGCGTGTTGAAACAATGTAGTGGAAATTCGTCCCCCCTTTCTCTCTCCCGCCCATATCCTCTTTGTCTTTGGTTATAAAGAAGTTGTACAGTTGAGTACGTACGAATCTGGGTATTAGATGCGTGATCTAAATACAGCTTTGAGAAAGTAAGTATAATGGTCTGCCATGTGGCTAGAGGAGCTTTTGCATAACTGGCTCTAAACAAAGTGAAGGGTCATTTGTGAATGTTGCTTGACTACCACGCGACTATGTGCCTATCGGACAGCTTATATATATGTTGATAAGCTTATTCTTCAATATATTTGGGTTTACCTGTTTCAAGAGACCTGCATTAGAAGACAAGAAATTTAATATATATTCATATTTATAGACTATGTTCAACTACTGGGCACTATGTTGTATTAAGAGTGAATTAGACTTCTAATCATTGTAGTTGGAAAAATGGCAAAAAAAAAAAAAAAACTTGCAATATATTAATAATTTTTTTGTCTTTGACCAAAAATTTAACAAAAGTACCATAGTTATTATTGCAGTAAATTGGCAAGTTCATTGATTGAAAGAACAATAAATTGCAAGCCTAGGTGGGATATCATTTCTTGGTGTTTTCACTAGTACTATGATTGTTCTGCAATAATGGGACAAATACGGTGTTTGAAACTCCGAGTCTCTCGTTATACGAACCAAATTTGTTTCCTTGGCCCATAGCTCTCCTGAAGGTAATAGTATGTTCATACTGAAATGGCTTCTTCGGTCAACCTTAAGGTCGTGTCTTAACTGCACATGTTCTAGCTTTTAGTTTCATATTCTGGTATCTCACCCGTATGCTGTTATTTCTTTATAATCTGCATCTCTTTTGCTGAATGAAACTGGAAATGCTGAATTAGTTTTGGAATTGGTGTTATATTGGATTTTATTTTAGCATCAAATGGAAGGATGGTCTAGGATAAGAAATAGTTGGTTTTAGGATAAGAAACATATATACCAGTGTTAGACACCCTTCTTTTACTACTCCGTTTATCAGTTGCATCAGTACATTACCACTTTGTTCTCTAAAATGATCTTTCACAGTTTCACTTGGAGCATATAATATTATTCTCGAGTTCTTGAGACTTAAGTTACCAACCAGGTTAGGTAGCCAATCTTTTCCATCTTACATGCGGGCAGCATCATTATAGAAGGTGGTATGGATTTAAATTGCAAGTGATGCAAGTGAATGTTATGGGTAGTTGCTTAGAGTTCAATTGATCTATAACTCCATTCACGTTTTGTTGTCTCATTCCTGGATATCACATGCTGTGTTTTGGTCTAATATGTCGGTCCATTCGAGTAGATCATGTTAGGTTAACTTAACTGTTTACTTATTTTTTTGTTTTGGGTGTTGCACTGCCAGGAGCAGGGAATTCGTCTCAATCAATTAGCAAACCAAATGATATAAGGGACCAGTATAGACTATAGAGAGATTAGATTTAATGGTTCAGATAATATCATTTCTAAATTTCAATATGTCCATTCATTTTATTATGCGATTATGAGCAGTAAGACACTCTTTTTACCTGACGTAATTCTGTAGTAAAGGTGCAATATGATTACATCACCATTATACCTTACCATGGGATTCATGCTAAGTTAGATTAGATATACATTAACATCTCAAGCTGTATCTTAGAACTTATTTTTTTGTATATTTTAAGCCGTTTAGGCTGGTGGTAGTCTTGGTTACTTAGTAACTCAAGTTAAAATATGGGACTCATAATTTCTTGCCTGCAATGTGTTTGTAACAAACATCGCTAAATATATCTTTCTTTGTAATTTACTAATAGATTTCCATCTTCATTTAGCTCTTCGATTTCATGCATCTCTCTACAGCAAAAACTCTCACCATATTACCAGCAAGCCCTTATGTGTTATCAGACTAAGTTCTTTATTAGTTAATGTTAATATTAATTAGCTACCCCAAGTTCAACTCTTCTGCTGTATAAAGCTGGTACCTCATTATGTGTAGATTGTGTTCTCAGATATACAAATAAATGCACACATCTAATACTCTAATAGTATCCATCAGTTCTCCTTTGTATATCTAGTATTCAAATTTTCCTCTAGGGTTGCTAGCTTTTGGAATCCTATTGTTCTTTATGCTTACCTCAAGTTCATGGACATGAGAATGCTGCTGGTATGGCTAGTAATAGTATATGTTTATCATTCAATCGGCATAATTTTAGCAAGTTTTTCTAAATCTTCAAAACAGTCACCTAAAGATTGAATGACTCAAGTACACAGGACACTTGTTTAACTGGATCATGGGCTATTAAGAAGAATCATTGGCCCATCATGGTTGCCCATACCCATACATATCTTTATGAAATGACAAAAGCTTCATCACTTTATGTTATTCTTTAACAGTAGTTGTCATCCAGAATAATAAAAGAGAAGCTTTTATAGGAATGATTCTACTGGATAGTGACTACAGACATACATGTTCAAAAGTTAGTAATAAACTCCAAATTTTCCAAAATTTACTCTATGATGAACCCGTTAAAAAGAAATCATATAATCTTCTTCCTACCAGAAGTTATGGCTGGTGGTAGAATAGGATAATATGTGGTATGCATTTATTAAGATGATGGTAGCTCTTTTAGCTTGAATACCTGCTAATTCGTATATTATGTGGCTTGTATGAAATATACTAGAGACAGTGGCAGAAAAGTGGAAAGGAATCAGATAAATTCTTATCTTTTACCCCTCGACAATAATACATCCACTCAAATATGTAGCCAGAAATGAAGAACGGAAGGATCTCATGGACACAAGTTAGACCGCAAAGGTACGTGGCGAATCCCACCACTTCCGAAAAAATTGGTTACTATGAATAAGTTTGTTTTTTTGCATGTGACTTAGACTAACCGTAAGCAGAGACAGACCCAGAATTTCCTAAAGGGTGTTGCACAATTTTTTTTTTCTTTTTTTAATAAATATTACGAGTACTAAAGTTGCCTTATAAAAAATTTATTAGGTAAATTTGGGGGTTGCACGTGCCCAGAAAAGACATATTTTATAAAATATTAAACTTCGAGACCTAAAATCAGGTGTGACCCGTGCCACACCCGGCTCCCATGTGGGTCTGTCCCTGACCGTATGTACTTACGTAAAATCCCTCTAAAGTCAACTATAAGTGATTTATATGTTGCTTCTCAGAATTTTTTCTGCTTAAGAAAGTATCTCTGTAATAAATTAGAGCACCCCCTCCTTGCCTCTCACAAATCAAAACCATAAAACGGTAACTCTTTGATGCAATGAACAAGCACATGATTTTCTTTTTTCTAAATATATGAGATTATGTGAAACTGTTAGGTCCTATTTCTTTCATGAGGGGGGCATTATGGGTCGGAACCAATTCCATGTAAACTTAATTTTAGCACCATTTGGTCATTCATAAGCCAAAAAAGCAAGAGCACTCTCCCTATCAACACAAATTATAAAGGAACTTATACTTTCCATATATCTTATGTTTTATATTCTTCCTTTTTTCCTTATTTGTGCAATGAGCCTTATATATAAGGAGTGATGAGACTTTAAGCTCTACCATTAAAAGCTTACAAGTTCCTAATTCATCACATAGTTTCCTTACTGATGTAATTTCAGTATGTTAGATATTTTATGATTGAATTGGGTAACAGGTGATCTTCACCACATGTTTATGTTTAATCTGATCCAGACAGTAATCTAGTAACTTGGTGTGCAATTCCCACAATTCATAAACTCTATCATGATGCAGATTTATAGCATGCCTTTAGACGAGTAGGCTGTGATCCTACCACTTCAGCGGTGTTTACAGGCGGTATATGTATAGGCTTAGCTAAAATTATCATTCCTTTTCATGTTGATAGATCTTGGAAACACATGCACATTGAAGCAAGAACTATATGGTTTTAGCTAGAAACGCTCTAACATCGTAAAAGTAAAGAATTTAACAGACATGACTACTAACAACTGGCCTCAGGCTTTTGAGCTATCTTGACTGATACATACATGCCTGACCACACATTGTAGTGATTAACGCATGCAGAAAAGAGTTTTTACGATCTACAATATTAAGTTATTTGGTTGTACAGAAAAAGCGGAATAAAGAACCAAAAGAAGATGATTTGACACAAATCTACAGAGAACTTATCCTCCTGTCCAACGTGACAACTGAACAACTACGCCCTTACCACTACCACAAGTTACAGTTAATAAAAGGGATGCTTTTAGAACTTATGACTAAAAAGAATATGTAGCTGATCATTTCAGTTCTAGTTGAATTGTTGTTGTTGAACATCATCAAGAGTTTTAATTTTATTTTATTTGTTTCTTTCTCTTTGAAGCATACTAATATCTGTGTGTTTCGACAAACCTAAGTACTTGTATTTCAATATTAATCTACCCTTATGGACATGTATTATAAGGTTGATACAAGACATATTGGAAATCGCTTATTAAAGATAGATACATAGGTAGATTGTTCATGTGTGAACAAGTCTTCGTGTGAGAGACGCAAATATAATTTGCAAAAAAAAACATGCCTCTAGAAACCAGAATCCTTAAGTATGCATATGTTGGTCTATAAACTGCTACGCTTTTATCGGGTCATCCGTGAGATTAATATGAGCAAGTTCTGTTAATAACTCAATTAAGAAAGTATAAATTAAATACTGATATATTTTTTTTAGTTTGAGTCCTTGGTACTTCATTCAGTTCAGAGTCGGTGAACATGAAACTAAGTGAACAAACTCTCATGCTCACAAGATTCGCATGTACAAAAGAGTGTAAGCAAGTTGGTGGCGCAATATAAAGAATCGCAGCCCACCCGTCCCACCGAAAGCAATCTCATTCCCAATCTTTTTACCCTGAGAATATATATAAATTGATGAAAGGAATCTGTTTGAAACAATGTTGACCAGCCCTTTTGAACTTTCAGCTTTTTGGTATACTGCTCAGTACTCAGGCCCGTATAATGTGGAGGACTCTAACCGACGGTCTTGAGCTTGCACACGTTGCTAAAACATATTATGTTAGTAGTTAATCATGATTTGGAACATTTAATCCAATCATATGTTAAAACTACGAATATATGTGTTCAACTTGTTCCCATTTTGTGGACGAAAAGAGTACCCATCTTTCAAAGTACCTTTAGTAGTTTTCAAGCATCAAAGGAAAGCACATCTTCTTTTGAAATTTTCTTGTGTGTAGAAAACGAGTCCAGCTTTACTGATTATGTATAAATAGAAGTAACACGAAAGCAATTACCTTCAAGCAAATCACATTTCTCTCTCGACCTTGTTCCCCAACCATCGGATCACAATCTAAATATCGGATTTTGATCCAAAGGTTTTGAGATGGAAAAGATTCAAGCATTGACATCAGAGAATGGAGTTGTGATTTTCACCAAAAGCACATGTTGCTTGTGCTATGCTGTGACCATTCTCTTCCGAGAACTTGGGGTGAACCCAGTAGTTTATGAAATTGACCAAGATCCCAAAGGAAGGGAGATGGAGAAGGCTCTTACCAAACAAGGGTGCAACTCACCCCCTGTGCCAGCTGTATACATAGGTGGCAAGCCTGTGGGGTCCACAAATGAGGTTATGACTCTCCACCTAAGTGGCTCCCTCATTCCACTCCTGAAACCGTATCAGTCACTGTCCTAAATAAACTCCAAACTCTGGCTTTGTGGGCTCAATTATCCGAAGAAATAATGTTGGCTCGAGACTAATGAGCAGTAGTACTCTATTCAACTAGACTATGTAGTCTGTGTTATGTATTATTAGTACTTTAGTATATTTTTATTAGAAAGATTGGCGTTTAGGCAATTATTATTATTAATAGCTTTTAGATTATGAATGTAGCTTATTTGATCTGTTCACATGTGTTTGATGAAAACACATGGTTATCGTTCATATGAATGTGATTATATGTTATTAAGTGTTATCAATCTCGTATCAAGAACATGCACATTTGAGTCTTATTTTGCTGAATCTTCCAAAACTATGGGAGGGTTTGAATTTACAGCCTCCAACATGCTAATCATTTGATGGTTAAAATATGAAGCAGTTTTTATTCTTTCAGAATCTTTGATGTCTATACAAATCGTCAAATTCATACAAAAAAAGAACATGAAAAACAAGAAAGAAAAGTGCAGGTGGACATCTGGCTGATTAAAACTTCTGACAATCCCGAACTTTCATTTTCAAAAAAGGTTTCAGAAGATATATGCTCTACTTTATTATAAAGAAAGGTATGGAATGCTCTAGTCTTTCATTTTCGCCCGCTCTTATTTATTTATTCGTATATCAATTTCTTGTATGTTTTATTTTCCAGATTCCAAATTTCATATAGTTACTAAAAGAGGAGTTTGCACGGGTACATGGAATTACTGGTATGCTAGCTTCTTCATTAAACTTGCTTTGATTTCTTGATTTTCTTCCAATCTGCATATTTCCCGTTTAATAAAGTTGCATACTTGCATACATGAAAATACAAGCCGGCCAGTAGATATGTATGTAAAGTGTTGGAAATAAACAAGCATAAAAGAGTATTGGCTCACTATTCCTGTGACCCTCAAACATTTATGGTTGCACCTTAACTCCCGAGTGCCACTTGGCTTAGACGTGTTAACCATCCTTTGTTTAAAAATGAAGCTGGCAAGAATTCGTGAATTTGATTGTTATTTTCTTGCATACTGTTCTTTTTTGCAATTCTAAAGAATATTATGTTGGTCAAAACATCCAATATTCCCTACCAAGTACAATAGTTAAAATGCTATGTAGTCGAACAAGATAAAGGGTTAGCTTGGGGAATCCCCAAACCGCAATACTGATAGTGAACATGTACTGTCAACTTGTTTGTAAAAATACCCACGAATCTGGTGAGATGGCAAAACCGCAAAAGTTGTCGGCTTGGCACATTTAGAATTTATTACGGTGTGCCCATATGTAAATACTTGGAAAACAACACCTGCACGATGAGAGTTTAAGACATGTTCAGTTGTTTGCCCATATGTAACAATGACTACGTGCAGCACGTGCGTATTTTGTTGTGTACAAAGAAAATAAAAGTTAACGTGTAAAAGTAGTACAAATCCTTTTATTGTTGTAATGATAGTTCATACTTCATTCTTAGGTTAGAAAACTTGGGTCCACCATTGTTGGCACAGGTCTCATATAGTTCGGGGTTTTAGTCTTCAGCTGATACTTTTCACCAGTTTTAGTTTGAACCTTGTTGATTTATTTTTTATTTTTTATTTTTTTCTTTTTTCTTTGGGATAAAGTAGAATATAGCTTTTGATCCCAAAGAAAATTTCCTGGGTCCGCTGCCGATTGTTGGGGCAACCCTTACTAGATTTTGCATCGTATTTGTATTCAATCTTAAGATACTTTGCACCGATTGTTGGTCTTTGACAGTATCTTCACGTCTGGAATGGCAATAAACCGTAAATTCTTATGTTTGCTATTTTTTTTCATCTACAAATGCTGTAATCAACCATAAGAACAAGGTTGTCACAAAGAATAAGTTTTTTTGCTTATAAAAGTTGCAAATGGCATATAGGATCCGTTGCTTCTTGATGCCATTACAACAGTCTCAGTCACTTGAAACAATAAAGAGAATTGGTGTTTCTGTTATTTAGCAATTCCCATATATATTCACATGTAGAGATGTAGAAAAAGAATGGTCCATCGGGTTCAAGAGTGATTCCGCAAAAGCATTTTCACAGCTGTACAAAGATATGTGCGGTCCCGATTGGGAACTATTCTGGTTCACAATCCCCGAACCAATCTAGACTCTTGAGTCTTGACCATCCTGTCCTAATCCACCTTTTCCGTTTTGATATTTTACATAATGTATATTTCTTTTTCAATTTCAAATTGTTGACTGGAATGGGGCATTTGAAGCGAGGAAGTGAAACGTTCTAATGACATTGTGATTTAATTTATGTGTTGTGAGACATTTTAGCGCCGTATGGGGATACCTTTATTCTACAAAAGGATAACAAATGTTTGCCAGTGGCGATTGACATGCTTAAAACTATGATTAACTTGTATAGTTGTATGTATACTTCATTCAACATTTGACACATGTTTTCGTCATTTCTCACTCTTTATGTTTACCATTGATCTTGAAAAATGTCTCAAATCTCTTTTTATTAGGCATATAATTTGGCACACAAATTTGTCATCCTAATCATTTTCCTATACTAGAATAATCCAAAGTCTAGCAAAATTGTAACCAAGCGCAAGGTTGGTCCTTACCCAACCCGGTTTTCCATTAAAAAAAATAAAAATAAAAAAAATCGGGTCAACCGGTTCGACAACCGGGTCAACCCGGTTTTTATAAAAATATTTTGAAAAAACCCAAACCCGGCCGGGTTTCGAGAACCAGGTTGACCCGGGTCACTAAAAACCCGGCGGGTCTAACCGGTTAACCAGGTTTTTTTTACCCGGGTTTTTTTTGCCCGCAACCGGTCCAACCGGTTAACCCCGGCCGGGTCGACCCGGGTTTCAAAACATTGAGTCCAACAAATGCTAACAGGCGATATCACACCTCAACCATTTAGATCCAGTCTTGATTGTGGCGCATGACCTATCTTTAGTTTTATGTTTTTTTTTTTAATCATGGTTTCCAACCTTTTGGCCGACTAATTCACATGGTTTGAACCCATTGCCACACATATTCTAACTGGGTAAAGTCTTCTCTTTTTAGAAGGTCGGCGTGACCACTTCAGGGTTGTTTGCACCTAAAATCTCACAGATTTTAATGGTATTAGTCACAAGACTTTTACCACTAGGCCACCCCTGAATGGTTAGCTTTATGAGTTTGGTGCAACTTATGTGGGATTCTTATGTAGCTATTGTAATAATGAGAAGTGTGTTTATTGAAAAGATTCCTTTTAAGATGGGCAGAAAATAGTTACAAGTTTATAGCAGAATAACTGTCATCTTTTAACTCTTAGTCGTCATATTCAAGATATTGGGTCAGTCACAACTCGAATCAAGCTTCATGTATCGAACATGCTCATATCAAATATCAAATATCTTAAAAGCATCTTAATAAAATCATTTGAGAAAATATTCTTCAAGATCGCAAAAGAATGAACCATAGTAAATGACAAAAATCAACTATTCTTGTTGTCTTTTAAGATATACTCTTCCCGTTTTAAGTATCTTAATTTAAGATAAATTGTATCATTTTAAAATCATTTGTTAAACTACCAGTGATAATACTCTGTGCAAAAACCATCATAAAAATCATTTGAGAACATATTCTTCAAGATTGCGAAAAGAATGAACCATAGTAAATGACAAAATGCAACTATTCTTGTTGTCTTTTAATATATACTCTTCCCGTTTTAAATATCTTAATTTAATGCAAACAATTTATAATGTTTTAGCTATATTTTCACAATCGTATAATTTTAAAATCATTTGTTAAACTACCAGTGATAATACCCGTGCAAAAATCATCATAATAAAATAATTTGAGAACATATTCTTCAAGATTGCGAAAGAATGAACCATAATAAATGACAAAATGCTCCGTTCTAAAAAATAAATAAATGACAAAATGCAACTATTCTTGTTGTCTTTTAATATATACTCTTGCGGTTTAAAATATTTTTAATTTAATGCAAACAACTTATTATTTCTGTAAATATTTAGATATGTTTTCACATCGTATCATTTTAAGATCATTTGTTAAACTACTAGTGATAATACCCGTGCACGTACGAGTTTTTACTTAAATTTTTCATTATGATTTTATCGATTAATATTTATCATCTTTTGAAACTAATGTAAATTAGTAGTTTCCTAAATGTATTTATTTTCATATCTTAGTAACATGTGCTTTCATTTTTATATTTATTTTTTCGTTATAGTATTTTTAGTTGTATTAGATTTCTTAATCTCGTGCATACTTTTCTAGTAAATAATGCATAATATTTTATACTCGCATAGTTATAATACATGTGTACGCATGAATTTTTACATAAAGTTTTCATTATGTATCAATATCGAGTAATACCCGTGCTTTAAGTTCAATATATTTATTTCCCGTTAATAATAATTTAGTTATATTTAACTTTTAAATCTGTGTATCTGAGGGTTAAACTTATAAAGATAAAAAAAACTTGAGTCATTATTGAACACGGATAGTAATTTTTTTTTCGGATATCCATATTTAAACTCAAAAAGAAATAATGTGAGTCGTTCATATGCGCACAATCTTGTGTATTCACTTAACTATCATAGCATTTTTTTTAATATATATTTATGGCATATACACTAATTTAATCTATAATTGTAAACGTATTTATAAATAACAACAACATATAAGCTATGTTTTATTTTTACATACAATAAGTTAGGGGGTATAAGTTTAAAGAGTATCTGTTAAATTTATAAGGTTAATTGAAAATTTAAAGATTTAATTATTTTAAAATTCAACAAATAAAGTTTAAATTTATTATCTCTTCTCTTTTCTTTTTTTTACGACACCTATATTTTTATACTTATTTTTGTCATTAATGATTTTTTTTTCTAACTTTGATAAAAGAAAGTTCAATTTTGATTTTCAATCGACTAATAGGAATATTCTTTTTTCAAATAGAGTTCTCTCATTAATCCAATTTCAATCGATTTAACATTTGTTTAGCACTTTTTGAAAAACTCTTATTATATAAGAGATAATACAACTGATAAATGGCTCATTTGTTTTATTTTTTTCTAGTTTTATTTTTTATATTTTGGACGGTACTTTAGATTTTACACTTCTAAATCACCTACTATTTCAAATAATATCTAGCATATGTTTCGGACATCACTTGAAGGTTGTTTAGACACTCGCATAGTGTTAAGCGAAACCGCCAAAAGGTTTGTATGATGAGTGGTCAATTTATAACGAAATACTGAAAAATTAACTTAATCACTATAATCTGTATAACTTTAAAAGTGCAGTTTTGGTGAAGAACATTGGTATGCAATAATCATTCTTGGCAAGGACTGCACTTGCCTTTTCACAGTGTATATGTTTTCATGCCATTGATGATAATTACATCCCTAAGTCTTTCAAAAGGGTTGTGTTAACACTTTTAAAATTATAAACACTGCATCGACAATTTAGCCAAATTATGACGGTTTTTGCAACTACTTTAAATTTAACATACGTTTTATTGTCTCATTTTCGTGTAACAATCATCGTTGTTGTGAACAGGTACAAAATTTGCAACCAGTCGATTGCAAATTTCCTAAGACGGGGTGTAATAGTGAACACAAACACGATCGTCAACTCATCCCCACATTAGCTTCTCTCCATCACCATATCACAACCAACATAGTGTAATAGGATAACCAACTTCACTACCGGGACATACCACACTCAAGCACAAATATACACAACAATATACTCACTCACATGAAGAGAAAAAATTAATTCCTCTCCTCTACACAACTCGGTTGGTCCAACGATCAACATCTCTCAAAAGTGCATGACCAACGCATCGATGGGAGGGATGTTTTAACACCGACGTGTCGATGGAGGTGACAAACACATGGGTCGAGGCCTATTGCACCCGGTCTAAGGGCATCCACAGTCGGCCTATGTGGCATCGAACAATACTGACATTTTGAATGCACAATCCATTGTGGGTTGTCACTTTTTATCAGTTTATATAATACTCGTATCTCTCTGAACAAACCGAGTTTATTTTAGTATTTTTGTAATGGTGTTTATAATAAACCACCAATTCTCAACTTTTTATGTCTTATTTATCTATTTTATGTGCAAATGTTAGGTCTATTAATAGTTAAAGATAAAAAATAAAAAAATAAAAAAATTATGACTCCCTACAAAGCATTATAATTACATATATATCCAATCAAAACCAATAATTACATATATATCCAATTAACTAATTGTTATAATTTTAAAACCTTAAAATGTATTATAATTATCATCTAAATACAAAATGTCCACAATACCCTTTACTCATTCTCATGACCTTTCATTATCAGTTTATCACTATTTGTGATTTTGTGTAAACATTGCTCACGCTCCTCTAAAATGATTTGTGGGTACCAGACTTTTTCAAAGTGAGAGGATTCATAGGCATTACAATAATTTAGGCCATCATTTATTATAGCAATAACCATAACTATTTATCCCATCTGTAATTACGATACAACTTAATTTAAGAAAGGATCAAATTGGTGAGTGACGTTGGAAGTGAGGATTTAGTGATCCCGTCATGGATTATGTAATTGCGTTTGGTTTTCGTGCTGATAATTAATAACACTTTGGCCTCTTGTAGAATGAATATAAAACATGAGAATCATTTAATCGATAATAGGAAACCTTATGAAATGATGAAGAAGAAGGGTATAATGATCCATCTAATAATAAATGATAAGTTTAACATATTTTAGGATTTTAGTTTTATAAAAGTTAGTTATTAGGATATATGTGTATGAGTGAGGTTATTTTGCAAACCAAACAATATTCATATACCAAGGGACAGATCCCAAGCGTCCATCTACATCTCACCCAACGGACAAGATTAAAGAACCGTTTCTTTAAAAACACACGGAGGGGCAATCTCGTAAATTAACAACCTCACACCAAACACACCCGTCCCCCTCATTTCTATCATTATCAATCTCTCACCAAACACACAATACTCGGTTACTCACATAGAAAACCGATCAAAATCTATCATATCAACCGCAAAACAAACCCTAAATCTACTAAATCAACTGTAAAATCACAGCAAAAATGAAAGAAAAGGACGCAGCTGATGATATACTCAAACAATACGACACAAAAGACGGTTCCGATGAACTTCCGATCAAAAACGCTTAAAAATGGGAAAAAAGCGGTTAAAAGTATGATAATACATCTTCGTTGATTTAAACACATATTTTACTATTATTTACTGTTATTTATGCTTAAATAATGATCCATGTGGTTTATATAGTTTATGTAATTTTATAATGTTTAATGAATATTTATTGAAGCTATTGTCATTTTTTTGAAGAAAACTGTGATTCGAAAGTAGGTTTTCACCAGTTATAGAGATATTGTTGATGTTATTGTAAATAAAAGTGAGGTTAGAAGGCTTAGAATAAGGTAAAGCCTGCGGCCGAACCTTCGGCTTAGCCGCAAGCATAGCCTTCGGCTAAGCCGCAAACAACGCTTTCGGATTTGCCGAACCCGTAGACTGCAACTAAGCCTTCGGATAAGCACTAAGCTAAGCAAAGGCTATACACGCATTTGACTTTAAAATAAACTTGGGATAAGAATTTGGCTAAGTATATCACATATGATATAGTAAAAAAAATGAGTCTATAAGTTGAAATTAAGTTGATATTTCTGTGATGATAGGCTAAGTCTAAGGGAAAAATAACATAAATACTATAAATTTGAAACTTTTTATTTTTAATTATATGTGATGAAAAGTTATGAATGTACGACACAACTTATATGTGATTTATAGACAAGTAATCTACTAATCTCATCGCATGTTTGGTATATAAGTCGTGAGTCAAATCCTTCAAATTACACCCATTGAATGCCAATGACATTTCTTCATAAGCATCATCATCAACCTTCCTATAATCATCCATCATTGTGTAGTAAACCATCCTTCCTTCCTTCTTTAATGTCAAATGCTATTAACGGGTCATAACTAGCAAACGGGGAGAGGAGCCGATTGACATCCAGGCGGCCACTTAAGCCGTCCAATTTGGATGAATTTTAAACTAAAAGGCAAAGTATAACAGGGAGAGAAATCACATGTGATTTTTTACTGGTTTTTGTTATAAGAAATAGTCAATGCATTATCATATGTGATATAACACTTATTACGACGCATGTTATATCACATGTGATTTTCAGAAAAATCACATGTGATATTTTTACTAGTTTTAGTAATAAGAAATAAACAATGCATGATCACATGTAATATAAAAATTATTACCTGACGCATGTTATATCACATGTGATTTTCAAAAAAATCACATGTGATTTTTTACAAGTTTTTGTAATAAGAAATAATCAATGCATGATCACATGTGATATATAAAATATAATACCAGACACATGTTATATCGCATGTGATTTTCAGAAAAATCACATGTGATTTTTTACTAATTTTCCTAATAAGAAAGAAAAGCCTGATGCAAAGCCGTCGAGCCACGTGCATAGCCTTCGACGGCTAACATTTCGCACGATAAACGATGATATAACTTCTGAACTTCTTATATTGCATATCACATATGATGATTAACCTGCATATACTTGGTTACTAAAATATTAATTTGTTTGTTAGTGATATCATTTGTTGATTTATAAAAACAGACCAAAAAATATGATAGAAGGGAAGTTGATGGACACAAATGAAAAGAAGTATGAAGCTTTTAAGAAAACATGACAAGTGTGTTCAAAATGAATCCTGATGATATGGCAATGAAACATGTTCAACTTGTAATAAATAATCTAACTTATTATGTTTGTTAATTGATTTGATTTATTTGTATATGATTGAATCTAAGTTTCTTTCAAATTCATATAGGCATTCGTCCCTATCATCGCGCATGAACACTACTATCTAGTTGTTTTCAATCTCAAAGGACTTCGGATAATTGATAACTTCGACTTGATGCCACATATGATTCAAAATACAAACAAGCGTGCAATCTTCTGATAAGTATGATGATCAAGATGGCAACAAAGATGTTGATGCATGAAGTGAAGATCCACAGAAATAAGATAAGTGATAAAGCACACTAGTTTGCTAAGGAAAACATGGATGTTCAAAAAAGGCAGGACTTAATAAATGAAAATATCCACAAGAAAAAACAAGAACAGGAACCTGTACGTGTAGAAGATGAAGGTTAGCTCTTGCCGGTTGGAATTTAGGCATACTTACTGAAGCACGCAAAAGACAATAGTTTAAAACTTAGTTTCGTAACATGGCGTATGTCGTGTCTTTCCCTTGAAATGTGTTGGTACAATGCCGTATGACAAATTAAGTTTCTAGTTGAAGTTTAACTTCTGATACTATGTTGTCATTGCTTATAGAAAAATGAGAATGGCGAAACATCTACGGATGTCATTTTGGATACTATGATTTGTTCTTTTCGTTTTATTGCACCATTTGTAATCACTTATGTGTATATCCGAAAGATATCAGATGTGATATTATAAACAAAACAAAATATCATATATGATTCCTTTGAAAGTTAACAACATGGTGTTAAATCACATATGATTTCACTAACATATCAGATGTGATATATAACAGATTGATATTCCTGTACGATTAAATGAAACCAAAATCAAGTAAATGAAACCAAAATTCTACGGATGTCATTTTGGATACTATGATTTGTTCTTTTCGTTTTATTGCACCATTTGTAATCACTTATGTGTATATCCGAAAGATATCAGATGTGATATTATAAACAAAACAAAATATCATATATGATTCCTTTGAAAGTTAACAACATGGTGTTAAATCACATATGATTTCACTAACATATCGATGTGATATATAGCAGTTAATATTCCTGCGATTAAATGAAACCAAAATCAAGTGAATGAAACCAAAATCAAGTAGATTGATATTCTGCGATTAAATGAAACCAAATTCAAGTATCAAGAAATTCTAACACTTGTTCATATTAAAAATCAAACAATCAACCATAAAAAAGGTATTCTTACTCAAGTATCAGTTGCTAGATATATAAAGTACTAAAAAAGTAAACAAAGCGGACAGTTTGATGAATGAAAAATACTGACTATAATCGGTTAATGATCACATATATTATCCGACCAACTCTTCTTCTTATGATGTATACTTCTTACGGCATGTTCCCTTGTTATGACCGTGTACCTCTCTGCATATGGAACAACCATTATTCTTCATACTTTCTTCAACAACTCTCTCTTTCCCTCCCTTACAGTGTAAAGTATGATTTTTAATCAATGTGTCAGCCCAAATTCACCTTAAAAAATATACCTTCATTCAATCAATGTGTGAGGCCAAGCAAACGAGTTCTTTTTCTGATGTCAGTTTCCAAATCATCACTGCAGGATAATGAAATCTTTGTTTTAAATTTAAAATTAAGAGACTAGAAAGAACAAAAAAAAAAGCACATTGACTCAAACCCAAGAGCCACGCCTGCTCTAAAGATTCAACAAAACTGAAACAATTTGACCCAACAGTTAACTCATAATTTTCGTATATGTACTCACAAAATAGGATTTGAATTCTACGGTTCAGGTTGTCTTAAACAATACCTTTAAAGCGATAAACAATCTGTATCCCATACCGACAAGCCAACTTATTTAAATGTCAGCCTGGTCAAATCTAAGGTTCATCTTGAACAATAAATTTAAACTGATAAACAATCAAGATCCCATACCGCAAGCCGGCTTATTTGAATGTCAGCCTGGTCAAACTTTTGGCCAGCAAATGGTATAAGTCAAACCATGGACATCCCTAGCAGGAGATAGTGTTTGGATGTGTTTTTTTTATTAAGGATCATGGTAATTAGTTGTTTTATTGTTTGACAAATTTTGATTGTCTATCAAATCTAACTGACACATAAAATGTACAAATAATACTTTTGAAAATGAGATACTCATTGTGATATGGAGTAGAAGTATCAAATATTCTACAATGTAACTATGTATGTTCATAATAGGATTAACAACACACAATGACAACTTACAATAATAATATGTTTGCTGGTACAAGTGTTAAGAGTCTGCTTATGAGTCTGCTGCAAAAGAATTATAATGGGTCTGCTGCAACTATATGGTTTCAAGTGATCTATTGTCTGCTGGTACAAGTGTTAAGAGCCTGCTGCAAGTGAAAATTAATGGGTCTGCTGCAACTATATGGTTTTAAGTGATTTATTGTTCGATGTATATGTTTCTGTGATGACTATACCTGTGGCTATATGGTTTTAAGTGATTTACTTTTCTAATACAGGAATGATCAAAAGTAACTAGTTAGAACCACTTCATATCGACTTACATCCAACGTAAACACGCAACTATTTGCAACAAATTTAGTTACGGTTATCTAAACGATTATGCGGTCCGATCATCTAGATATGAACTAATTCGCACAAATACAATGAGAATATGTCTGTATACATCATTACCGATCAAAATTAGAACCGCTTCATTTCGACTCACATTCAACGCAAACACCGCAACATATTCGGTTTACTCATTCATTATCTAAACAGCATGAGGTCCAATCATGTATAAATAAACTCGTTAAACAATCTCACACAAATACAGGTTACTATCGGCGTGTACTTTATCATCGATCAAAATTAACCGATTAGAATCGCTTTATTTCAACTTATATTCAACGCATTCACGGAGCGATTCACAAACAAATTCAGTTACAAATTCAGATATTTTCTAAACACTTAAAACAACATAAGGTCCGATCATCTAGATATCAACTAGTTCAACAAATTCACACAATATTTAACGAATCACTTTCAAACTTATTTAGAACAACACATGATATACAGTTATAAAACTTCATAAAAATCAGAAACTCAAAATTAGACTTGAACAAAATCATAAAGTTAAGTAACTATAAGCTTACTAATAACGTTCAGCGTTTCAATAATGTTTTCGTATGCAAGATAATCTCTTACGTAACATCTCCCTCAGTCGCAACCACATAGATGATTAAATCGTGATTGTTTATATAAATCGTTGTTGTTGATTAACGTAATGATAATGTGATATTGAGCAGGGATCATTTTGATGATCGATTGATGAATTAAATGGTGAAATTAGGATTTGATCTGGTTATGGAAACGCCAGAGGAGAAAACACACATTTTGTGTGTGTAAAAAATGACTTTAAAAGAGGGATATTTTTAAAATATGGTTTACATATTGACGAAAGTGCCCTTGTAGTGCAAGTTATTTTGTTTAATCACATCCATTGATCAAAATGAATGAAGGGCAGGGATTAATCCCTTCGTATGTAGACAAAGTTTTGTCCTCAAATGATCTTATATCTATGTGTATTATTTAAAGTTTGGGATTTAAGATCATTTGAGGACAAAAGATTATTTACATACCAAGGGATCAATCTACACCATCCATTTTTATTTGATCTTATGGATAATATTAATCCCAACAATTTAAAAAACCCACTTTCATCCTCTTTTTTAAAATATTAATAACTTTCAAACCGTTAATCGTTAAGCGAAAAAGAAAATATCATTGCGAAGAGCATTTAATTATCTTTCTATAGATAGGCATTTTGATAAACTTTCGACAAATTATTTTTTTTCGTATTTTTCACGTTTTGTTTTTTAAGTTTTTTCGTTTTTTTACGTCATTGAAATTTGCATTAAAATATCATATATGATTTAACACTAATTTGAATACCACATGTGATATTAGTGTTAAATCATATATGATATGTATATCGTATGTGATTTATCATATATGATTTAACACTAGTATCACATATGATATTACATATCATATGTGATTTAACACTAATATCACATGTGATCTTCAAATTAGTGTTAAATCATATATGCAAATTCCAGTTTCGAAGAAAAACGAAAAAAAAAGACGAAAAAACGTGAAAAAAATGATTTTTTTTTCTTTTTCAAAAGTATATCAAAGTGCCCGTCTATAGAAAGATAATTAAATGCTCGTCGCGATGGTGTAATTATTTTTGCTTAACGATTAACGGTTTAAGAGATATTTAAATTATAAAAAATAGGTGAAATAATAAAATGCTTTTAATCTCAGCCGTTGATTTCTTTTTAGATGGATGGTGGAGATGAGTCCCTTTGTATGTAAGAAAAGTTTGGTATGTAAAATAACTCTTCTTAAAGTTTGGAGAGGATATATATGTAATAATTGATTTAAGTTGGATATATATGTAATAATTGATTTAAGTTGGATATATATGTAATTATGAAGCTTTGAAAGGATATATATGCAATTGCCCCTAGAGTATAAATGAGATTTTTTAATAGATTCAAAAAAAAAAAAAAAATAATAATAAAAATAAAAATTAGTTCCTAAAAATCAAGGTTGCAAAAATCGTGAATCGGTAGTGAGGCGGTCGACCCCCCTGTAGCTTATAATCGGTCTAGGCGGGATTAATCGGTGATTAATCGGATTCACATTTTCGGCAAGTTTTGTGTATTTCCAGCGAGTTTTGGGTAACCCCGTAAAGATTTTCCTTAAAAACATCTTGTAATAGTTAAAAACAACGATTATAAGTGATTATATTTGTTCGAGGTTGCAAAATAGTGAATCAGTGATAAATCATATTGGCATTTTTTGAAAGCTTTTTGTATTTACTGCGAGTTTTGATATTTCCAGCAAAATTTTCCTTGAAAAACATCTTGTTATAAATATAAACAGTGACTATAAGTGATTAAAACTAATTTATGACGAGTTTAGGGTATTTCCAGCAGGATTTGCAAGTTTTCGGTAAGTTTGACCATCGTTAACCGCCGTTGACCACAGCTGACTGATTTGTTTGAGTGATTTACACAAATCGGCAAGGTCGGTGGCCCAGTAGCGTGTAATCGGTGATTAATCGACCTTGTAGACCTTTTTTGCAACATTGCTAAAAATTATTCAAATTTGAATTTGACAAATTTCATATTGTGGCTTCAAACTGGGCGAATATATTCGCACAACTTTTACTCCTTATTTTCCAAGCATGTACAGTAAGTAAATATTTTGGTGTGTAAATTTCCTATATAATAAGTTATAAGAATTTATACTTATAAATTATATAAAATAGGTTACAAGTAAAATAAAATAAAATGATGATGTGAAAACTTAATAAACTTGCAAATTTTAATGCATTGTGAATGTTTTGTATAAAAGAAGATGTTAACATTATTTTACACTCACAGCTATCGACATGTCGAGTTATAGGGTTAACTGGTGCTCTATAACTCGGCCTATAACAGCAGCCCTACACCCCACCCCCAAGCCATAGCATCTCATGGCAAAACAAACAACCAAGTTATCATCTTTTTTTTTTTTTTTTTTTTTGGTATTTGTGTTTTGTTGGGTTAAATGTGAGCTAGTAGTGTCCTATAACTTGAGTTATGGAAGAGTTGTGTTGAGTTATAAGTTCTGAGTTATATAAAAAGAGTGTTGAGGTGACAATACTTTTTGTTATAACGCGAGACCAATCGCTCTTAGACATTTGGTGCTCAAAAGAGTGTATACTATATAATATAAAAACATTATCATAAAAACTTCAATGGATTAAAACCAAGTAGCTATCCTCCCTTCTCAAACATAGCCTCATTTGGTAGCTCTTTTGGGATAAATACATAGAGCAATAATGCTTAAGATCACGTGTCATCTTAAGCAATTTTATTAGGTAGAGTAAGAACATACTACAATCATTGTTCAATTTAAATGATATACTTCCTCCGTACCAAATTATAAGTCCATTTTGACTTTTTTAAAGTCTTTTCTTTCTTACTTTGACTTTAATTATTTTTTTTCGTGTTATATAATACTTGATGAAAAGTATAATAATGAAAAAGCATTTAAAACACAAGTCCATTTATATATTTTGCGTCAGGTATTATATAACACTAAAAAAAAATTAAGGTCAAAGTTGATATAAAAAGACTTTGAAAAAGTCAAAGTGGACTTATAATTTGAGACGGAGGGAGTACTTAGTAAATATAGGCTAAATAGCAACTTACTCTAAATTCTCATCATTTCAAGACAGATAAAGAATATTGGCTAATATAGGTGGAAAAATAACATAAGCTAAAATGAGAATTACAATGATATTGTATGCAGATAATCCTTATATTCTTGCATTTCAACTAGAATTTTTTATGTAGATTAAGAATTGCAAAAACCACAAGCCATAGAAAAGCAATGGACCCAAGAAAGGACATGGCTATAGAGGCTGCACCCTGATGACAATACCTCTTGAAAACATAGCACACTTTTTGCCATTGGGTATGCGAGTTGCCATTGAGGCCGATTAGGCCCACGGACGTGGCTGCTCCATTGGCCGAAAACAGCAATGCCATCATGATCAAGTCAGCGATGACAAATGCCAATTGGGGTTTAGTCTTTTTGTTGCGGGATAGCATGACGAGTATCATTGATCCAACTGAGTATGCACATGCAATACAATTCGCAACCACTAAGAACCTGGAGAAAAAATATACATAAGAAACCATTTGATAAAAATAGCGATTCATATTCGGTAGAATATATTATGTATGTTAATGTAGTTTACATCATTTATTATACATGCTTATATCTAATACAATAATATTTGCTTATAACCAGGATGATAGAAAAAATATATTCTGTGAGACTATGAACTATCCATATCAGTTGATCTTATTTTGATTTAATGAGAACGATATGACAAAATAATAACTTCATGAAACAAAAACAAAAAAATTTATTCAAGCATTTAACAAAAGTAAATAAAAAGTTGAAAGCAAAAGACCACTCATTTTATTCTGCTATATTTCACTCGATTGTAAGTGATCGAAAAATTCGAAACCTAAGAGGCTAAGATCCGGTTTTTTTTGGTAACCATGGTTTCCGACCTTTTGGCCAATTATCCACAAGGTTTGAATTCACCCCCACACAGACTCAAACCAGTTAAAGCCTCCCTTTTCAAGAGGTTGGTGTGGCCACTTCAAAATTATTTGCATCTAGCAAGAATTGAACTTGATACCTAACACATTTAAGAGTGATAGTCACAAACCCTTTTGCCACTACGCTACCCTTGAGTGGTTACTAAGATCCGTCTTTATTTCAACGAAACTTGACAATATGATTACCCAAAGTTATTTGACGACTTCATATTCATAATTTGACTAAACAATTTTTATTTATTTATTATTATTTTTTTTTTTTTTGTAAAAGTGTTACCCGGTAAAATATCTAAACAAATATAATCACATAGCAATGCCACTAGATATCATCTTGCTAGTAACATTGCTGATACTATGTTCTATAGTTATAACTTGAAAACATGAAACAAAACTAAAACATAACACATGAAATAAAATAAGAACTCACACGGTAGAAGAAAGGTAATGCCACTTAGCCGTAACAGCGATATTAAAGGTCGGCAAGCTATCAGATAGAGTGATCGGGATACTCTTCGTTTGGTAGTCAGTGCCCGCGACCACTGCAGCCAGAAGAGTAAAACAAAATGCCATCGCACGTAACAATATATCGTATGACATAACTCGACGACTGCCATTTGTGGTCACTTCCGTCTTCACATTAGGTGTAACTACATCCATTTTTGTTTATGTGATCACTTAGCTAGTGCTAGCTAGAAATAGCACAAATGTAGAACAAGTAGGAGACAGACTACTGATTGGCTTTTATTTTTACAACTAACCAACCTACCAACTGGTCACAAGCTGTTATACACTTATACAAGCTTTTATGGAAAATACAGTATAGTACAAATAATTAATGTGCTGATTTAAGTCAAGTCTATTATTTTGTTTGTCATGTAAGTTATGTGGGAGTAGAGATGGAGTTTATGGGCTTTGCTATCGAATTTAAAGTCCCAATTATAATCTTGGAGATTAAAAAGTTAAATCATCTTCAAGTTGACTTATTAGTAAGGTGTCTCATAAGATGAAAGTTTTTGATAAAAGATCATTTAGAGACAAAACTTTATCTACATACCAAAGGACCAATCCTCACCTTTCATTCATTTTGATCTAACGGCTTAGATTAAATCTGATTTTTACACTGCAGGGGTATTTTAGTCAATATAAAAAGATTTTTTTATCTTTCTTTCAATTAAACGCTAATTAATTTTCACACACACAAAGTGTGTGTTTCTCTCTATTCTCTCGTTTTTTCATCTTCTTCATCGATTAACCCTAATTAGTTATCAATTAAGCGATTCTTTCATGGATTCGATTCCAAATTCTCCAGTTTCTTCGATCCTTCTTCTTCTATAACGAATGCTGAATCGATCGTTCCTCTTCGATCCTTCTTCTTCTATAACTGAAAGCGTTGTTGTTTCGTCGAATCGCATCACGAAGATATTGTTGTTAGTGATGATGTTTCGCTAAGTATCACGGAGGAGATTGTAGCTTATGAACACGGTGATGAATCCGCAACTATTAAGAGTAAGATGCGTTTAATTTTTGTTTTTCATTGTGTTTTTTCTGTTTGAATAACAGTTTTAATATGTGAATAAGCTATTTAGTTAGGTTAATATTGAATTAAGCAGTTTTAATCTAGTTTTAGATTGAATTAAGCAGTTTTAAGTTAGTTTCAAGTTGTGAATAAGCTATTATTTAGCTTTAGATTGATCTAAACTGTTAGTTTAGTGTTACGTGTAGGAGATGGATAAGGTGTTAATCATTTTAATGCTCTGAATAAGCGATTAGTTATGTTTAGATTCAAATTAAGCTGTTAATTAGTTTTTGATGAATTAAGTATATTAAGCTTTGAATAAGCTATTAGTTTATGCTTTGATTGAATTAAATAGTTTAAGCTTTTTGAATAAGCTTTTAGTTATGTTTTGATAAGCACTTTTTATTTTGCATCACATTTGATATCATATGTGATATCACATATGATATATCACACATATGATATCAAATGTGATATCACATATGATATATCCCATGTGATATCACATATGATATCACATTTGATATCACATATGATATTACATGTGATATATTTCTGTTACATACAGCACATGTGTTATATCATATGTGATCATAAGAAGTTGTTTTGTTTATTTCATTTTACTTGATCGATGTTTTTATTTTGTACTTTTGGTTTTTGAGTGAATGCTTTGAAAACTTCTGAATCATTCTCTACTCACTCTAATTTTGATACTCCTGGTGGAGCGGTTTATTATATTCCTAAAGTTCCTGTCGACGTTTTACTAGCTAAGGGCAATGTTTTTAATTCAGTTGATGAGTGCATTAGTGCATATATGAAATATGCTTCAAAAGCAGGGTTTGTGGTTAGGAAATCATGTCAGAAAAGGTTGAGGAGCGGTATTGTTAAGCAAAAGTATCTAGTGTGTAATAGGGAAGGCTGTCCTAAGGGAATTCATGTAGACACACTAGATTTAGAGAATAGTGACAAGCGAGAAGAAGTTCGAACACGCATATCACGGGTTGCAAAGCACGTGTGATGTTTGAGTTGATTCATGGTTCTACAAAGTATAGGTTGACTGTTTTTGATAGTATACATAACCATGAGCTTGAGCATAAAGAATATAAGCATTTGTCAAAGACCGAAAGGCGATTAACATATGCTTGGCAGTTGTTTATTGTTAAAGCTGCGAGTGTGAATATAGGTGCAACGAGAGCTCATCACTTGTTGACTGGTTTGAAAGGATCGTATTTGCTTGTTCATGGTACAACTGTTGACTTTAAGAACTTTTTTAGGAGTGTGAATTGTTATATAGGCGATAGTGATGCTCAGATGCTTATAGCTAAGATGGAAAATAGACAGAAGCATGTTCTAGATTTTTCGTTTGATTACTTGGTTGAGAATGCTGAGCTTTCTGCAATTTTCTGGGCTGATGAAGTTTCCAAGTACATTACAAATAGTTTTGTGACCTTGTCTCTTTTGATGCTACGTACATGACAAATAAGTAAGTGTTTGAGTGATATATATCATATTTTATTGTATTAATTGTATTTTGTCTTCGTATTTGTTTTTTTTTAACTATTTTTGTTTTTGTTTTTCAGGTACAAAATGATGTGTTACGGTTGTTGCAGGCTTCTTTGAAGAATGAAACTGCAAACTCTTATATTTGGTTGCTCAAAGCATTTATAAAAGCTTTTGGTAAAGCTCCTAGTATCGTTGTCACTTGTCGGACGGGGCTATGAGAAAGGCGATTGAACAAGAATTTTTTGGATCGAAACACAGATTGTGTATGTGGCATATTACACAAAAGCTTCCTGGAAAGGTATGTTGTGTGCTTTCTTTGTATTTTTTTTGTTATATCATATGTGATACTTTATGTGCTTTCTTGTATTTTATTTGCTTTTTTTGTAGTTTCTAATGATTTATCATATGTGATATTTCATACTTTTTTCATTTGGTAAATCATTTGTTAAATCATATGTGATATTTGTTTGCAGATATGCTCAAAGATTTATGATCACACAGACTTTAAAAGGAAATTCAATCAAATTGTGTGGAATATGTATATTGGTCCTGATGAGTTTTAGTATCAATGGGGGAAGTTATTAGATGAGTTTAATTTGCATAATCATAAGTGGTTAACAAAGATGTTTCGCATACGCTCTTGTTGGATTCCTGCTTTTTTTGTGGACTCTCCTTTGTGTTGTTTGATGAGGACAACTTCTAGGTCTGAGAGTGAGAATTCCTTTTTCTCTCATTTTACTAATTATGGTTCGACTCTCATGAATTTTATGAATTGTTTTGAGGCGGGCTGGAAAAACAGAGGCATATACAAGAGAGGTTAGATCATAAGTAGATTGATTCTGTTCCTACACTTAGAACCTATCTTAAGATTGAACGTCATGCATCAAAGGTTTATACTCGTCCCCTTTTGAATTGGTTCAAGCTTTGAAATATTTCTTTGGGACATGGTTTTGCCAAATAGATACCAAAAGTTTGTTTGAAAGATCCGAGGTGTCTCATTATTAAAGAGAAAAAGTTTGTTGATGAAGTAATGGAGAAGAAGAAAGTTAAGAAAAAAGAGAAATTTAAGAAAAAAAGTGATGATAATGATAAAAATGAAGAAGAAGAGGAGCCAATCAACTTGTTTCACAGAGAAGATGAACTGTATAAGGTTTGTTAGTTTCTTAACCAGTTTTTTTTATGGTCTTTTTAAAGCTTTTTTTAGTGTTATTTTTTATACTTTTATAATTTTGATATATCATATGTGATATATCATATATGATATATCAAATGATGTATTACATATGATCTATCATATATGATATTTGACTATGTATTGTTTTTTTTTGCATGGAGGTGTTGCGAAACATAAAAGATGGATCAGTTGTTTGTTCCTGTCAGCTTTTTGTTAGAGTTGGAATATTGTGTAGACACATTTTTTGTGTCTTTAAGAATGCAAATGTTGAAATGATTCCAAATCAATACATCTTGAGGCGTTGGACAAAGAACTTGATACCTGCTGGTTTGAGGAACAAAAGGAGCAGTGCGGTGAGAAGAATGAGATTGTTGAGAATTATGCAAACGAGGCTACTTCTATTGTTAATCACTGTGTGCATATGTTGAGTAAAGACGAGACAATGTTAGCTGCTTTTATTGAGAAGTTGAAGTTGCTAAAGTTAGATGTTGAAGCTGATTGCCCAAATCCTCCATCAAAGGACAAGCTTGATAATCTTGAAGAGCTTGTTGGAGTGCCAAAGCCTCCTGTAGTTCTTTGTTAAGAATCCGTGCAGTAAGCCCAAAGGACCTGAAAAGTCGCGTATAAAAGGTGGAAAAGAGCAAGCTATTGATGAGAGTTCAGTTAATAGGAATGCATGTTCAATATTTGGAGCTAAAGATGGCCACAACAAAAGGACCTGTCCAAATAAGTATAGAGTACAAGATGATTTGGTTCAATCTGAAGCTACATGATAAATCTTTTCTTGTTTTTGTCCAAATAAGAATTTTGTGATTTAAGTACTTTGAATCTTCTTTGATTGTTTACAGATTTTGTTTTATGAAATGGATTTTTGATTTTTTTTTTTTGGTGTTAAGTGATTTATCTTCTCTTTGTGTTAAGTGAATTATCACATTTGATTTATCTAGTTTGTTTTTCCTGTTATATATCATATTTTATATACATACAAAATCACATTTGATTTTTCTTGTTATATATCATATTTGATATACATACAAAATAATATGTGATACCACCATTAGCACATTTGTTGATCATTTCTCATATCATATGTTTTCAAATTGTGTTATAAAACGCGGAGTTGGTTAGCAACATCTTTTTAACGAATATATCAGTTTTGTGTAGCAAAACTTGTACAACAGCACATATAATCCAAAATCACATCCGCAGATGTGCCGCCATATTCATTAGATAACCATTTCAGATCTGATCACTATTCGTCAACATTGTGACATTGTACCACAAGACATAACATATTGATGAGTGTGTAAATACTCATCATTTTTAGTCAAATCTGAACTGCAAAACGTTTAAAAATGCTCAGAAATGCATCAAAATACTGAAAATATCTCAAAAGTGCATTTTATATGTTTTAGATGCAAAATGTTCAAAATCAGATGAAAAATGAGCTAAGTTTGCGAATTGGCGGTTTGATCCCTCAAGTTTCAAAAGTTGTCAAAAAGCAGTCCCCGAGCACATAATTTCAAAAGAAAAATCACCAAAGGTCCTTTTAAAATCATAAGTTGTCAAATTTAGTCCTTTGGTGAAAAATGTCAAAAGTTTGAGAAAATTACAAGTTTAGTCCTTCAACTTTGAAATTTGGCAAAATGGCCCTGGAAAATTGCAAAATGGCAAGTTTGGTCCTTATACTTTTTGAGATTGTCACTTTCAACCCTTGGATCAACTTTTCTGAATTGGCAACAATGGTCCCTTGATTTTCAGATTTTACACATTAGGCCCCTATAATTATTAAACCTTAAACCTCTTTTTTGGCCTGGTCAATCCAATTTTGGCCCCTGTCATAATGAATTTTGAACCCCCCCTCTATTATTAATAACCAGTCAAACCAGTCAACCTCTTCCCCTTTCCCCGTTTTCCCTCCCCATGTCTGCTACTCCCCTACCCAGCCACCAACACAGCCACCAACTCACCCTATCACCTCTCTTTGTCTCCCCCCACCTCCACCAAACTCCAAATGCAATAAATGTACCCCTCCAACCATCTCAGTCCTGTCCCAACTGTTAAAATCCAAATTGGCGCCAAAATCTCATTTAAACGGCTAGGATCAATTGAAGCCATCCAATGGCTAAGGATTAATGGGAACTATTCAGAAGAGAGAGACAAAGACTTTGGATTATAAAAAAGAGGCAAAAGGAAGCAAGAAAGGGAGTCTACTAGTTTTTACTTTTTTACTTATGTTGTTTTTATGTTAAAACTTTCAAATTAGAGTAAGACTTGTAATTTCTTGTTAAATTGTATCAAGTTAAAGTGTTAAAGTGTATTGAGACTTAATTCAAGCACCAATTTCAGTTTATGTTTACATTTGATCTTAAGCTGTCCCTTTGTTGAAATTTTCCATTTCCAAATCACACTCAAAAGCCTCATAATACTTGTTTCTCAGTTCCATTGAGCTTAAATAAGCTTAGCATAGCTTTTTACAAGCTCAAATTCAAGTTTACATTCATTTTGATTCCTGGTCAACAGAAGTCAAACAGGGGCAAATATGTTGCAGATTTGGAATGGGTTGGTTCAGACATGAGAATGGGGTGAATTATAGTCATTTGGATTGGTTTGTATTAGGTAGTGGTTCTCTGTTTCAGTAATAGCTAGCCATTGTGGTTTGGACCTTTGTAAGTGAATTTCTCAAATTCTTGCATGTAAGGCATTTGTAGTTATAATCTATTGAAACTTGTTCTCATAGCTTGATATTTTAGTTATTTAAAGTGAGTTTGATCATTGATGCAAGTTTGAAAAGTGTTTGTCTCATTTAATTGTTAAAACAGTCAATTATAGGGGTGTTTGGTTCATAAGCTTACACTGCCCTTGAGGCTTATTCAGTGAACACTTGTTGTTAGTTTATGCTTGATTAGTTCATTTGAGCACATTTCAGTCTTAGTTTAGGTCTGCAACACCACAAAAGTCAAAAGTTCCCTTAAATCGTCTCAAATGCTACTTTGTTGGAGTTTTAAAATTGTAACTCATTAATTTGTGTTTAGAAATCATCAATATTGCTTGCATTAGGTTTATAACATCATATAACACCTAGATCAGTGATAAAATTGGATCCAAAGTTGGATAAAGTCAAAGTTCATCATTTCATCAAAAGTCAAAAACAGAAAATCTAGTTTTGAGCCAAAAGCAAGGAATTTTCATGGCTTCATTCTTGAGCCATTTTCAGTGAAATTTGGCACTCTAAAAAGTTCAACTGGTCCTTGTACTTATAAGCATTTTTTTTGAATTTTGCCATTTATTTAAAAGCTTCAAATCAGCTCTTCTTTTAGGCAAAAATGCCCCGCTCCATGATCTGTTTGTGGAGTTTTCTCGATCCTTGCATCAGTTGCACAGGGCTCATTTGAGCTCACCCAGGTCTAGTTTTTGGTACACTTGGTCTCACCCAGGTCTTTTCCAAGTTCCAATTGGTAGTTTTCAGTTTGAGCTTATTCTTAAGCTTGTGCTTGTGCTTAAAGTTAGTCCCCAGAATCTGTTTTTAGCCTTGTAGTTCATTTAATCAAATCATTGAATCTTGCTTATCAGAGTGTTAAGCTTGTTGTTTGTTGTTGTATCTTGGGTATTTTAGCTTATCATAACTTGTGTATCAGTTTGGTAACCTTTGGACTCCATTTGCTTAATTTAGTGCTTATTTCAATAAGCACTTTCACATCAGTTTCATTTTCTTGCAAATAAGCATCTGTTTTTCTATTTTTCTTATATTCCTAATATTATTTTAGACTTTTCCTGAAATTTTCAGATTTTTCCAAGCTTGTTTGCTATTTTTCTTAATTTAAATTAGTTTTTAATCATTTTTAATTAGCTTTTAATACAAAAAAATTCAGAAAAGCTTCAAAAAAATAATTTTTCAATTTTCTTAAGTTTAGATAAATATAAAAAGAGAAAAAAATATTTTTCTAGATTTTTCTTAGTTAAATTTGTATTTTTAAATAATTTAATTAGTTTTTAATAGTATTTAATTCCTAGAAAATAGAAAAATAATCAGAAAATTACAAAAATAGTTTTGAAAATTCTATTTTGATATTTTATACTTTTCCATTTCATAATTTTATTTTTCTAGCTTTATTTCCTAATTTCTTGTAATTTAGGTAATTATTTAATATTTAAAATTAGTTTTTAATTAATAATAATTAATTAAATAGTCATAAAATTAATTTTATTTTTCTATATATTTTCTTTTATCATTAGGTTTGTAAAAATATAATTTTCATATTTTTAGGGTTAATATTGCTTTAGTTTCACGTTTTTATTTGTACGTCGCGTAGATTTTAATTTCAGTTTTATAAAAACATAAAAACAAAAACATCATTTTAAATATAGTGATAGCGTTTATTTAATATTCTTTATCTTTTTAATTTCCTTTAATTTTCATTTAAGCCATTGTAATTCGTTGGCTTTTTCTGTAGTTATAATATCCTTCCAAATCCCTTTTCGTTCAAATCTCTCGATCACTTTACGTTTGATAATCCATTGCATAGCTCGCTGGGACATAACGACCCGGGGAAACACTGTACTCCTCAGATCTTCATTGAATTCGTTCCTGAGCCGTTTTAAGCTTGTTACGGTCGGCCATTCACAAGTGGCGGGCTTGTGTGATAAAGCTTGATTGTTCGAGCGCATCAAATTTTGGCCGGCTGATTATCTTACGTTTGGCAGATTAGTAATTTGGATATTCACTCTTTGTTCATACCATCCATCTGTATATGTTTATATTTTCTTATCCAAAAATACAAAAACACTCTTCTCATTCCTCTTATCTATATGATTCTATTTCTCTTACCCCCTCGTACCATTTGATTCTACTCTTCTTTAACCTCAAAACCGTTTAATTCTATTTCTTTAACCCTCTACATGTTTAATTCTCATGGCGACGATCGGTTATCCTCGTTGTTTCCACTGCAAAAGCCGTATGGAAGAGGATCAACTCGATTGTCAGAATCCGGATTGTTTATGCAAGCGATGTGGAAGGATGGGTGCAAGCAAATATTGTTATTGGTGCGAATTATCGATAACTCTCGATGATTCTCCAAGTTTTTTCGACCATCCGCCACAACCCGATGAACCCATTCAAGAACCGGAGACCATAACGGAAGTGGTGGAAATTGCTAGCTCTCAGAGCACACCACTTGTCCCACCTCCGGATTTTTGAGAATGTTCTTGAGACTTGATAGTCATCTGGATCACCATGTTGGTTTTGTTGATTCTTTGAATAAACTGATTCCTCTTCATAACTCTCAAATGCAATCGTTTATTCCTTGTGTCGGTTGTGGTGAGCCTCTTTTGGTTCACCACAGCCGTTGGTGTATGCGTGTGTACAATGTGGTAATGATATCCATAACGGGAGTTGTTTGTTTTGTGGTTCAAGGAATTCATTTGATTATGATCCTAATCAGAACTCATTTAACGACTCCTCAAACTTTTCCAATTACCCACCCCACCTATATTCATATGATCAACATTACTGTTGTGAATTTTGTGGAGGTCCCCACCAAGGATTTGAGTGTCAATCCGGAAACACGTTTGTCTATGAACAATTTTCCGGTGATGCTCAGAACTTTGGTTATAACCAAAATCCATATAATTCACCATTCCGGACTCAACAGTTTCTTTTGTGAGTAATGGAGGTTCCCATTTCAGCTCGATTGTCAAATAAGGAACCCGGTTCCTTGTAACAATCATGACTCTTACAGTTTGACAATTTCCAACCTCCACAACACTATACGGTTCAAACTCCACCTGAGCCGTTGTCTCAAGAAATCTCCCAAGATTTTGAAACCACAATGAAAACACTTGAGGATATGATGAGTAACTTTAAGAATCAAGTGAGTGGTGAAAAGACCATAGGAGAATTGCGGCGAAGAGCGGGAGGCTCGCAAAGCTAGGGAAGAATTATTAGCCCTAGAGCATGCAGCTCTAAGGCATTCCCAATTTCTTAAGGCGACTCTATATGATGATGGCGAGGAGGGTTTTATCCTTTTAAAAATAATATTTCTCAACCTCCTCGGTCGGTTGATATCCCAGAGTTGAGATTCATTCTCAAACAAGCTGCTATCACACGAGATTCACACTCACTCTCTTATTATGGGGGCGAGCATCTTGACACTTTGTTCTGAAAAGGAATCGGACGACTTCATAAAGTCTAGTGTTGAGAACCTTGTCCCAATCCCAAGAGAGTCACAGGGAATTCTTGATCATGTGTGTGACATCCCTCCTCCTCTTGTCTTCCAAAATGATCATGTTGAGATGTTCTCCGATTCTAATGATGATGATTCGTTATCTTGTGGAGACATCGCTTATGTGGAAGATTTACCTTCCGAGCTTGTTAGCTTAGAAGAAGAGAATGATGAAGTTCTGACACGAAATCAAAGATGAAGCACTTCGAGCAACATTATTGAATGTCGGTCTTCTCATTTCTAAAATCGAGGCTTTCAAAGAGAAACCTATTTCATCTCCTACCCCCATTAAGGGTAGTGACATTCTTTCCGATGATTCTATTCCGAAATGAAAGCCTCTGTTTTGATAATATGGGAGAGAAGATTAGTGGCAGTATCACTTCTCATTCTCATAATTCTCTCCTCGATCATGAATCATTTACTTTTGAGGAGTTCGCCAGTGAACCCACTCATATCAATTCTGAATATGATTCATTCACCTTCATGGAGTTCTCGGATGAACTCACTCATATCATATCTCCGCGGGAGTATGATAAATTCTACTTTGATCTAGACACTCCTGAGATTTGTCTTGATCACATAAGCTTAAATGATGAGATTCATAATCCCGAAATTATGGATCCTCCTATAGATGAAGATGAGTTAGTCATGATGTTTATCATGATTTTCTATCTCTTCTTCACCTATCCCGTGACTTCTCTTGTTCTTCACTCCTTCGGGAATGAAGACATTATCTTTGATCCCGGCATTTTCATGTACCATTATCTTGAGCCGGTTCTATGTATATCTCATCGGTGTGGAACTTTCACGCACTTCAATGTTTATCCAAACATCTTGAATGAAAGTCCGATGGAGATTGTTTCTTCCACTTTGCTTCCCATGAACCAATGAATTGGGTCGAGTCAAGCTAGCGACTTCGGAAATCAAAAAATAGCACACACCATATGGGTTTTCACCCATATTTACGTCTTCTTACCCCTTTCTACCACCTAAGTGTGGGGTGATGCCCCACATGTTATATATATATGTTTAAAAAAAAAAAAAATCTTCTTTCTAAATAATGGCCGTAGTATTCCCCTTTTACGTTCTTTGTTTCGGCATAACCGCCGGTACTTTGAATATTGAGGGCAATATTCATTTCTAAGTGTGGGGGGGAATTCTCACGAATTTTATCATATAATTATACCAATTCCCCCGTTTTTGGCCAAAAATTTTTTTTTGGAGCAAGTGTTCTACACTTACTCATTTGGTTATCAGTCCGCCTTGTCCAAAAAACAAAAGGATTGGCTAATCCAGGAGAAAACGGCTCTTGGTAAAGATTTCTCAAATCCGTTTATATGGCTTGCAATTTGCCCAAAATTGTATGGTTCTCAACTCACCATGTCCTAAAAGGTGAAGAGTTGGCTAGCCCGCAAGGTTATGGCTTGTGGTAAAGGCGGTGGAAAAACCATAATTGGTATTCAGCTCACCAAAGATAATTCTGATAATTTATCTAAGAGTTGGCTAGTCCAGAGCAAGCGGCTACGGTAAAGACACATCAAATCCGTTATATGGTTTATGATTTGCCAATAAATCGGATGGTTATCGGTGTACCATGGTTCTTGCTTGAACTGAAACATTTGGCTACTCCAGAAGTAATGGCTTTTGGTAAAGAGATGCAAATCCATTAAGTTTTTCTCAAAAGATTGCTAGGGACTAGCAATAGTTTAGTGTGGGGATTGATGAGTGTGTAAATACTCATCATTTTAATCAATCTGAGCGCAAAGCGTTTAAAATGCTCGAAATGCATCAAAATACTAAAAATATCTCAAAATTGTATTTTATATGTTTTAGATGCAAAATGTTCAAAATCAGATGAAAAATGAGCTAAGTTTGCGAATTGGCGCTTTCATCCCCAAGTTTCAAAAGTTGTCAAAAAGCAGTCCACTGAGCACATAATTTCAAAAGATAAATCACCAAAGGTCCTTTTAAAATCATAAGTTGTCAAATTTAGTCCTTTGGTGAAAAATGTCAAAAGTTTGAGAAAATTACAAGTTTAGTCCTTCAACTTTGAAATTTGGCAAAATGGCCCTGGAAAATTGCAAAACGACAAGTTTGGTCCTTATACTTTTTGAGATTGTCACTTTCAACCCTTGGATCAACTTTTCTGAATTGGCAACAATGGTCCCTTGATTTTCAGATTTTACACATTAGGCCCCTATAATTATTAAACCTTAAACCTCTTTTTTGGCCTGGTCAATCCAATTTTGGCCCCTGTCATAATGAATTTTGAACCCCCCCCCCTCTATTATTAATAACCAGTCAAACCAGTCAACCTCTTCCCCTTTCCCTTTCCCCGTTTTCCCTCCCCATGTCTGCTACTCCCATCCCAGCCACCAACACAACCACCAACTCACCCTATCACCTCTCTTTGTCTCCCCCCACCTCCACCAAACTCCAAATGCAATAAATGTACCCCTCCAACCATCTCAGTCCTGTCCCAACTGTTAAAATCCAAATTGGCGCCAAAATCTCATTTAAACGGCTAGGATCAATTGAAGCCATCCAATGGCTAAGGATTAATGGGAACTATTCAGAAGAGAGAGACAAAGACTTTGGATTATAAAAAAGAGGCAAAAGGAAGCAAGAAAGGGAGTCTACTAGTTTTTACTTTTTTACTTATGTCGTTTTTATGTTAAAACTTTCAAATTAGAGTAAGACTTGTAATTTCTTGTTAAATTGTATCAAGTTAAAGTGTTAAAGTGTATTGAGACTTAATTCAAGCACCAATTTCAGTTTATGTTTACATTTGATCTTAACGTCCCTTGTTGAAATTTTCCATTTCCAAATCACACTCAAAAGCCTCATAATACTTGTTTCTCAGTTCCATTGAGCTTAAATAAGCTTAGCATAGCTTTTTACAAGCTCAAATTCAAGTTTACATTCATTTTGATTCTGGTCAAGAAGTCAAACAGGGGCAAATATGTTGCAGATTTGGAATGGGTTGGTTCAGACATGAGAATGGGGTGAATTATAGTCATTTGGATTGGTTTGTATTAGGTAGTGGTTCTCTGTTTCAAGAATAGCTAGCCATTGTGGTTTGGACCTTTGTAAGTGAATTTCTCAAATTCTTGCATGTAAGGCATTTGTAGTTATAATCTGTTGAAACTTGTTCTCATAGCGATATTTTAGTTATTTAAAGTGAGTTTGATCATTGATGCAAGTTTAAAAAGTGTTTGTCTCATTTAATTGTTAAAACAGTCAATTATAGGGGTGTTTGGTTCATAAGCTTACACTGCCCTTGAGGCTTATTCAGTGAACACTTGTTGTTAGTTTATGCTTGATTAGTTCATTTGAGCACATTTCAGTCTTAGTTTAGGTCTGCAACACCACAAAAGTCAAAAGTTCCCTTAAATCTGTCTCAAATGCTTACTGTTGGAGTTTTAAAATTGCAACTCATTAATTTGTGTTTAGAAATCATCAATATTGCTTGCATTAGGTTTATAACATCATATAACACCTAGATCAGTGATAAAATTGGATCCAAAGTTGGATAAAGTCAAAGTTCATCATTTCATCAAAAGTCAAAAACAGAAAATCTAGTTTTGAGCCAAAAGCAAGGAATTTTCATGGCTTCATTCTTGAGCCATTTTCAGTGAAATTTGGCACTCAAAAGTTCAACGGTCCTTGTACTTATAAGCATTTTTTTGAATTTTGGCATTTATTTAAAAGCTTCAAATCAGCTTTTCTTTTAGGCAAAATGCCCCGCTCCATCGATCTGTTTGTGAACCGAAGTTTTCTCGGTCCTTGCATCAGTTGCACAGGGCTCATTTGAGCTCACCCAGGTCTAGTTTTTGGTACACTTGGTCTCACCCAGGTCTTTTCCAAGTTCCAATTGGTAGTTTTCAGTTTGAGCTTATTCTTAAGCTTGTGCTTGTGCTTAAAGTTAGTCCCCAGAATCTGTTTTTAGCCTTGTAGCTCATTTAATCAAATCATTGAATCTTGCTTATCAGAGTGTTAAGCTTGTTGTTTGTTGTTGTATCTTGGGTATTTTAGCTTATCATAACTTGTGTATCAGTTTGGTAACCTTTGGACTCCATTTGCTTAATTTAGTGCTTATTTCAATAAGCACTTTCACATCAGTTTCATTTTCTTGCAAATAAGCATCTGTTTTTCTATTTTTCTTATATTCCTAATATTATTTTAGACTTTTCCTGAAATTTTCAGATTTTTCCAAGCTTGTTTGCTATTTTTCTTAATTTAAATTAGTTTTTAATCATTTTTAATTAGCTTTTAATACAAAAAAATTCAGAAAAGCTTCAAAAAAATAATTTTTCAATTTTCTTAAGTTTAGATAAATATAAAAAGAGAAAAAAATATTTTTCTAGATTTTTCTTAGTTAAATTTGTATTTTTAAATAATTTAATTAGTTTTTAATAGTATTTAATTCCTAGAAAATAGAAAAATAATCAGAAAATTACAAAAATAGTTTTGAAAATTCTATTTTGATATTTTATACTTTTCCATTTCATAATTTTATTTTTCTAGCTTTATTTCCTAATTTCTTGTAATTTAGGTAATTATTTAATATTTAAAATTAGTTTTTAATTAATAATAATTAATTAAATAGTCATAAAATTAATTTTCTTTTTCTATATATTTTCTTTTATCATTAGGTTTGTAAGAATATAATTTTCATATTTTTAGGGTTAATATTGCTTTAGTTTCACGTTTTTATTTGTACGTCGCGTAGATTTTAATTTCAGTTTTATAAAAACATAAAAACAAAAACATCATTTTAAATATAGTGATAGCGTTTATTTAATATTCTTTATCTTTTTAATTTCCTTTAATTTTCATTTAAGCCATTGTAATTCGTTGGCTTTTTCTGTAGTTATAATATCCTTCCAAATCCTTTTTCGTTCAAATCTCTCGATCACTTTACGTTTGATAATCCATTGCATAGCTCGCTAGGACATAACGACCCGGGGAAACACTGTACTCCTCAGATCTTCATTGAGTTCGTTCCTGAGCCGTTTTAAGCTTGTTACGGTCTGCCATTCACAAGTGGCAGACTTGTGTGATAAAGCTTGACTGTTCTGGAGCGCATCACATATTGTAGCATACGACATAAGATTGTGACATTATACCATAAGACATAAAATATTGTTCTAACCATTCTAAATGGCATACGCAATCCCAAATTTAACTAATCAGAAGTAAGTTTGTAAGTGCATCACCATTGTCACTCCACCTTTACCCCAAAAAGAGTGACTTCCCATCTATTCGTCAGCTCCTATCATCTATCAACTGTCTCCTATCATCTATCAACTTTTACCTTCAAATTGCACTGGCAACACGGGTTGCCTCCTGTTCTTTCTTCTTCTTGTCTATCTGCTCCTTTATGTAGATTTGTTTCATTGCTTTGTCAGTATGCTCCCTTGAAAGCGCATGTGCTTCCTCACATTTCTTCTCTCTTCTTGTTAATTTCATGCGTTAATATTTTGGTTGCATACTTTACTCTCAGCTTGATTATTGCCATTTCTTGGCCTTCTTCTTCAGTTGGAAAGTTCAGCTCCCAGTTCTTTGCCGCTTCACCATTGTACATCTCCATGTGCATCATAACAAAAACGCCACAATCAATCACATTTTCTTTTGTTGCCCATTTGAGCTTCATGACTGTTGTTTTGTTTTTCTTTATTTGCTTTGCTTTTGGATGGTTGACTGACTCCAAATACTGTGAAAACACTTTTTTCTGCACAAACAAAAGATTCAATTTACTAACTAGTGGTTTATCATATCTGATATTTCAAACAAAGACTCAATTTACTTGCTATTGTTTTATCATATATGATATTTTACTACCATATTTTAGTTTGTAATATTAAAGACAATTATATCATATATGATATTTTACTGTCATATTATAGTTTCTAATATTAAATGCAATTTATGTTCTTTCCATGCCTAGTTTGAGTGACTTACCGAAACATCGCATTCTTTCTTGTATTTGGTATCATATGTGCCTTGAGTTGGAGTTGTCAATGATCGTTGAAGTTCCTTTGGCTAGATTGAATACAACCGGATAGAAGTGTTCATGAGCGATTCTTGGGAAGAAGGCAGAAATTGAAAGAAAAATATATTCATTTTAACTCAAATAAAAGTCGAATCTCTTTCTTCATAATAAGTAAAGTAAGTTGTTACCATTTCTACATGTTGCAATGACATATCATTTGGGCTGTCTTCAAACTCGCTTGTCATGCAATCAAGGAAAGCTTTATATTGCTTAGCTTCATCTTTCTTCGGCAACTCTACCATTTGGCTTGTCTGTTGTCAAAAATCAACAATATCATATAACTGTTAACAAACAGATTAGTAATTAGTTTCTAAATGTTTATCTACTTACCAACATTCCTGTGTGAAAGTAATACTTCATCTTGCTTCCACCATTGGTCACCATTTCTTCATAGTTTAAAAGAGAAGCAAAGCTGTCAATAACACTAGCTTCCACCTTCAATTTTGGTGCTAGTGTTTGCATGTTGTCCCTTATGGTAGGGGCTCCCTTGACGCTTGGTTCAAAGACAAAGTCACTACACAAAATTTAAATCATATACATATTATTTATCACAATATTATTTTTTTTTATGATTTTAAAAAAGAAGTAGCAGACTTACACTGGATTTCCTTCCATTGAAAATAGCGCATCCGTTATCATTACTTCATCTGGTTGTGGTGGTGTGTGGTTAATAGTTTTTCTGTTCATATAAGGTGATATCAGAAAACGTGACGGTTTTTTGACCCTTTTTGCCAGATGTTCTTCTTCTTCTTTTGATTATGTTTCAGTCTCAGCATCAGAGTGTCTCACCCTTTTTTCTGTTTTTTCTTCCGGCTTTGATCTTTGTTTTAGTCTCAACAACAGCTTCTGTTGTCATTGGGCTTATACCAAGACTGAAAGATGGTGGCGTTATTGATTTTCTGATCTTTCCTCTTGTCATTTTTTCAGATGGTGGCGTCATTGTTCCTCTTGTCATCTTCTCTTTTGACCCTTGAATTTCTTTTGGACCACTCATCTCTGGTGCCCCATGAATCTCTTTTGGGTCACTCATCATCTCTGTTGTCCCAGTAATCTCTTTTTGATCACTCTCATCTTTTTTCCCATGAAGCTTTTGATAATCTTGTTTTGCTTGACTCACGAGATTATCAATGTTTTCAACATTCCAAAAATCATCTGGACTTGCCACTCTCACCTTATAACCCGGTGCTACCTCCACAGTTGGTGTTCCTACTTCCTTTGCAACTTCAATCGGTTTTCCTCCGCTACTTGAACTTCAGTTTGTTTATCCTTCTCACTCTCACTCACCTTCATTACTGGAACTTCAGTTTGCTTTTCCATCACACTCACCTTCACTACTGGTATTTATGTTTCTTTCTCTGTTTCTTTCTCGTGTTCTTTTGTGTTTCAGTTGGAGTTGTTTCTTTGTTTGCAACTTTGTGTTCCTTATGTCTTGGTATTATTTCGGTATTTTTGGTAGTTCTGGTATTTCATCTTTGCTCTTAACCTCCTTTTCAACTACATTCTCGCTTTCATCCTCCTGTTCACTTTCGCTCTCACTTCCAAATATATTATCTTCTTCTTGTTCCTCATCCTCACTTTCGCTCTCACTTTCATTCTCTTTTTCAACTTCAATTTTTCCTTCATTTGTTTTTTCTTGATCCTCAGCCTCACTATCACTATCACTATCCTCATCCTCACTTTCTATATCGAAATCGATCTTGTTGAACAATCTCTTGTACTTCTTGCACAAGGTCGATCACCTTGTCCCCCCTGAACTTCTTCAATCCATCTCTCATTGTCTCAACCAACTCTATTTTTTCTTTTGAGATTATTTCAAATTTCTCATCAATTTTTCATAAAACTCACGTAAAGTAAGTATTTCAGGTTTAGTTTTTATTGTATATGCAAAATCATATATGATATTTTAAAATATCATATATGATATGTAATATCACATGTGATATTAGTGTAATATCACATATGATATTACATATCATATATGATTTAACACTAATATCAAATGTGAGATTCATCTTAGTGTTTTATCATATATGATATTTTTGCAAGCACATTGAATGTTAGCTTTTTGAAGGCTTAGTCGCATAGCCTTCGGTTAAAGCCGAAGGCTATGCTGAAGGCTTAGGCGCAGGCATAGCCTTCGGCTTTAGCCGAAGGCTATGCTTGCGCCTAAGCTTAAGGTTTTGTTTTCTGTTAACTCTTTTAAACATGCTTTTTTAATAATAAGTAAAATATATCATAACATACTTTTTATAACAACATTTTTATAAATGAATTCAATAAAATTACCTCTCTTTCCATCGGCTTTCGGGAGGCAACGGTTCATAGTATATGTCTTCTCCCTTGTACAAATTCAGTCCGGTTTGCTCCTCATCGATCGTACTCTCGTGATGCTCTAACGTCCCCAAGCAACCGTCTCTCATTTCCATGTTTATTCTTTTCCTCATTGTTGGAGTGTTCCAACTTCTGGTGACGCATAACTTGGAAGCTCGGGTAGTTTGTTGAGTCCAAGTATAGCAACTTTTTTATACACAAAAATACAATTAAAATTACGTTATATAATTTTTTATATGAGTGAATTATAGTTGATAAGTTTAATGTAAAATAACTTACACATAAGAATGTTATAGGACCATAATAGAAGTTGGTACCCGACTTGACTTGGGCCAGGTTTAGCTTCGATCTGCAAGCATTCCATTATGTAGTTTGCACCAATCGATATCGGAGATATCATCATCTTCTTTCACGTGTTCGAGGATTTTTGTGGGTACACTTCCTGCACTCTCCAAAGTGCCCATGGTGCTTGCAAACAAAGTTAAGAAATTCATCTTGAACATGAAATCTGCTTCAGTTGTGCTCGATATCTCGAAGGATACATGTTGGGTAATTTTTTGTTTTTGCTTTGTCCTTTTTCACCTTAATCTTCTTTTTATCTTCCTTATCTTCAACCTCCTTCACAACAACTATTTCCTTCTTTCTCTTTTTGGTTTCTTTTACAACCAATTGTTTATCATTCTCTTCTTCGATTTCCTCTTCAGTCTCTTCCACTTCAGTCTCTTCTACCGTCTCAGTATCCTCATCATCACTTTTATCAACATCTTTTTCCTCTTCAATTCTCCTAGCATCACCTCTAGTAAATCTTTTCCGAAAGTACTTTGCGTTTCGATGCTTTTCTTTTTCGTGGACGTTCCATTTGTTTCTTTGCTGAAGTGTCTTTTTCTTCTTGATTTTTAGTTTTTCTCTTATCCGCTTCATTCTTCTTTTGCTTTTCTAGCTCTGCTCTTCTCTTCTTAGCATTTCTCTGTATTTCATTCAATCTTTGACCTACAGTTTTTGCTTTATCTGCGAAACAAATTTATATTATCATTTGTGATTTAGTAATTGAAATATTTGTCAGCACATAACGTGTTTCTTTAATAGCATGATATGTACCTTTAGCAGGGCTTTTCTCTTCAGCAGTTGTTTTTAGTAGTGGCAATTTAGAGATTAGATGTCCTACATCATCTTCTGCGTCATCATTTTCTTTATCACCTACATCATCAACAATGAACAATTACTTAATATCCTGACAGTTTTACTCAAAGGATTAGGAGCATGCATATCTTTTTTTTGCAATTTTAGATGCTATGCCTGCATATTACCAAAATTCTTTGTAATATCATATTTGATATTCAACCTAAATTTTTTTTAGCTACTGAATAATTTTTCATTTTTGTCAAATCCTTAGCCACAGGCATAGCCTTCGGCAAAGCCTTTCTTTGAAGCCTTCGGTTATGCCTGTGGCTAAGCATTTGCTGAAGCCTTTGCTTATCTGCACCCTAATCAATTCACAGAGTTGAATACATCTTTTTATTATATCATATGTGATATTTAACATAAAATTTTTGGTAGCTACAAAATATGTTACAAACATGTATTTGTGTTCAGAAATGTTGACTGCTATCCCTGTGGCTAAGCAAATGTTAATGATTGAAAGTTTTTTCCAAAGGCTATGCCTGTATCTAAGCCAAATCCTTTGTTTATAAGGAAATTTTTAAGTTATCACATATTTAAAAGGCTATTTTAAAAGCAAATGTTTATTATATCATATTTGATATAGAATAAAAAACTGATTTAAAAGCTTATAATGTTTATTATATCATATTTGATATAGAATAAAAAACTGATTTTAGAAGCTTATTTTAATTTATCATATATCCCCACAAAGCATTTTGTGCGTCAATCAAAGCATATTCCTTTGTCAAATGCTAAACCATCTTATGCGGCTAAGCAAAAGGCTTAGCAACATAAGATGCCTCCAAAGGCATGTTCTGTAGCTAAGCCAAAGGTTTTAGCCGCATAAGATGCTTTAGAATTTTGACAAAGGCACTTTCTGCGGCTGAGCCAAAGGTTTAACCGCATAAGATGCCTTTGGAGAAGCCAAAGGCATCTTCTGCGGCTAATTCTTTTACTTAGCTGCAGCGAATGCTTTGTTGAAGGCTTTTGCATTCGTCAAAGCTTCCACAGCTGAGCCAAAGGTTTAGCCGCATAAGATGGCTTTGGCCAAGCCAAAGTCGAAGGCGTCTTATGCGGCTAAGCCTCCGCATAAGAAGCCTTCGATAAACACTTCTAATCTCGCAAACCTAGCTTCTAAACTTTTAAAACCTAACTCCTAATCATAACAAAAAATCTATAAACAGTTCTAATTTCGTAAACCTAGCTTCTAAACTGTTAAAACCTAACTTCTATTTGCATATTTCTTCATCATAATCGCTATAAACAGTTCAAAACATCATATAATCATAAATAACAGTTGTAGATATTGAAATAGATGTTTAGAGTGTAAGATTATACCCGGTTTTGGCCGGTTTTTGACCGGTTTTTGGCCGGTTGTTTCTTGGTAGTTCCTTTTTTCCTCAGTTCCTTTAGCGTGATAGTTTCAGAGTCGGTATCTTCCATCTTCTCCGGTGATTTTGAAAGTTTTTGATGATTTTTGCAGTGTTTTTTATCGGTGTAAATGTGTGAGTAGTGTGTGTTTTTAGTGTGTGTTTAGGTAGGTGCAGTGAATGTGAGAAATGAAGAGTTAGGCGCGTTTTAGTATTTGGTGTGATTTGACGATTATACCCCTCCGCTTTTATTTTAGTGGAGAGTGTGTTTTAATCTCAGCCATTGATTAAATTTGAATCAATGGTTGGGATGTGTCCCTTGGTATGTGAGGATTATTTGGTATGCAAAATAACCTCACTCAAAGTTTTTAGGATAGTTAAGAAAAAGTCCAAAAAACAATCACGAAAATAGCGGTCAAGTCAGTCATAAAAAGCTCGACTTATCCGATAACCTGAAGAGTGATCCTGCTATGTTTACCCGTAACTTAAAGATATGATATTGTGTTAAGTGGCTTTGTGTGCTTGCAGTTCTCGCACTTTTAAAATCTAAAAGATGTATTTCACTATTTTGATGATTATTTATACTAATATTGAATATCTATCCGTTCTAAGCTTACAATCCTATGAGGTAAACTTAATTTTCGAAATAAGAGCATATGGTTACGTAATATAACATTGATCATGTTTAGCAGCAAGCATTTTAGAGCGTTTTGGAGCAACTAGCGACTAACAACTAGTGTTTTAAAAATGTGTTGCCTAAAAGCCATAACGTAAAAGGATTGATATCATTAATTAGCATTAACTCTTAATAAATATTTGTCCTTTAATGGCATAACAATTATTTTGGATACTTGAAAATGATATATTGTACTATGTTTTTAGACGCGTTTCATTATCCGTCTAACCATATTATTATAAAATAATGTTAATATTAGATTTAAGAAACAAAATAATTATACTATATTTTTTCCACAAGTAGCTAATTTAGTTGATAGTTAAAGCTTGTCAATATCATATCAATAAATAAAAACTGGAACTTAAATCCAAATTCTTAATTGATTCATAAGGTAAAGTTCTAAATTTGTGTCTTAAGTCAATAACTTAGTTACGTATTTAAGTTTTACAAACCAAACATGTTCAAGTTCGATATTATCATAATCCATCTTAACTTTCGACCAAGTATTTTCAAGTTAAAGGGATGTTTGGCAAAAGTTTCTGATCTTATAACCGAAGATAGAGCGGTAGATGAAAATGGATCCAGAGACTATAAAAAAATTATTTTAAAAGATAAATGAAGTAGCATTAATTTAAGAGATTATGAAATATTATTTATTAATGATCATTTCTATGTTTTGTTTGTCAAATAAAGCTTACATTTTAGGGAGATTATTTGCACACTCCTCAAATTGATTGGGACACTCAAATTTAGAGTGTTTTGATATTTATACCCTTACAGGATGAAAATAAATAAAAATCATGCGAGGGAATAAATGTCAATACACTTTAAATTAGAATGTCTTAATTAATCAAGAGAGTGTGCAAATCACCACCCTATATTTTAGGTAGGTTATTTTTTCAAAAAATAAACATAACTTTCAATAATCTTGTGTACCAAATATACGTATGTGATAGTAATCTTGCATCAAACTGAAGTTGAGCTTGTTTTAATGTAAATATCTAAACTCTTTGTCAAAATCTAATTTGGATAGATTTTTATATCAGTTCGAGTTCAATAATTAGGAGTGACAATTCTCGATACGACACGATAAAAACATGAACCAACACGAAGTTAAACAAGTTTTGGTTGAGGATATAAAAGTTTGGGTAAAAAACATGTCAACTCGTCTAACTTGTTTAATAAACGGGTTGTGTTTGAGTTAAGTAGTATTAAACATGTCAACCCGTTTAAGTATATAAGCCTCTAAAAAATAAAATATATAACTTTGATTTTATGTTGGATTTGAATTAAATGCAATTTGTTATGTATTTAATAAGACAATGAATTACGATTGTAACTCAAATCATTGAAATTGTCATATAGTTATTTGTATGTTACATATATCATTTTTGGATTTAAACTTGTTGAATCAACAAACTAGCAACTTTTTTCACCGCTTGATCTATTTACTTAAACAAGTTTAACGGGTCACAAATAAGTTACACATGTTATGCAGGTTTGAGTTATGGTTGAATTTCTTGACACGATTAATAAACGGGTCGTGTTTGGGTAGAGGTTATCTTAACACACCAACTCACGAACCCGAATAAGTTAACCCGAACACGACTTGATTACCACCACTATCAATCACATAACTCAAGCTGTCCTTAAAACGAGCTCGAGCTTGCTTTAAGAAAAATCATTGGCTATTTGTATAAGCAATAAACTGCTCCTCGTGTTTGTGGTGTGTAGGTTCCTTCGGACGTGTCGAATGACGTCCTCAATGCACCTGAAACAATAGAAAGACACGTGATAGCCTCGTCTTGGGTTTGATATCAAGACCAAGCTCCGCCGTGAAAGTAAGTATAGGTTAAGGTCGAACCACTGGATAATACATGTGAGAGTAAATGAGCAATAAATGTGTTACGTAAAACCGATTAAGGTGGTTGTATTTATACCACCTTAATCATTATACATGACAACATAGGGTAATAGAGCGTTGAGCTAAGCCTAGCATTGGTACTACGTGGCACTCCCACGTGGGAGGACCACATCCCGTGATATCCAGGTATGCGGCGCACATTCGGTCCTTAAGAGAAACTATTGGGTAAAAAGGGTATGCTAGATAAAAGGGTGCTTACCTTTGGCACGTGGTCTTTGTCACGTCATAACGGTCAACACAGTCGTTCGGCTTACATGTCCTCCGGATCTACCTGTCCTTCGGACATGTGTCCTTCGAACCACACAGTCATCACTATTCAATCAGGTTCGAGTTAAACCTAATATATTCGAGTCGTTTTTTACTCTGATTTTTTTATATAGTTATATCCTCCTAAGTGTGTTACAAGTTGAACCAAATGTGACATTTTTTAATAAAAATATTACACTTACTCTAACACAACTCGTAATGGCGACCCAACCTTGGTCGGTCTCCCCCCCGGTGACTCCCATAGAAACGGCGCCCCCCAGACTTTTTGCTCAACTCAATCGTCCATGCGACCTTACTTGGTTGCATGGTTTGTGTGTGTGAGTGTTTTATAAATTAATTTTTGCGGGGTATATTTTTAGTTGTGACTGGGGTCGTCTTACTAGGTGCTTAAGGTCATGTGTTTGATCTCAAACTGATGTGACACTAAATGTCAAGGTGGTCTGGTCAAGTGTTGGGCTGGCATTACTACTAGTGTAAGACAAAACAAAACAGAGCAAACGTTTATTAATGTAACAGTGAAACTCAGTTGGAAGAGGGCTAGTGAGAAGTTAAGAGCGCATTCAAAGCACGTATCTACCATGCCACCATGGTACCATCAAAGCTTTTGTGATGGGCTTATAATTTATTATAAGCTTAATAAGTCTCTGTGGGTTCCAGTTTATTTAATAGGCTTTCTTCATTAGTTCATTCTTTTATATATTGGATCCAACTAGGGGTGTTCATGGGTTGGGTAATACCCGAATAAACCGAAAACCGAAACCGAACCGAACCGAAAATAACCGAACCGAACTCGTAACCGAACCGAATTTGCCAAAACCGAACCGAACCGAATTAAATATTCGATTCTCGGTTCGGTTATGGGTTTAGAGATCCAAACTAAAAACCGAACCGAAAACCGAATTCAAATAAATATATATATATTTTTTATATATTTATATAAAAAAAATATTAAAACTCTTTTAAATATAATATTTTTTAAGCTTTAATTTTTTTTTCTTTCTAAAAAACTTATAAATAAATAATTAAATTTATAATATTCGGGTTATTCGGTTCGGTTTTCGGTTATGGGGGTTCGGTTTTCGGTTATTAGATTCGGTTGAAGCAATTTAAATTCGGTTCGGTTCGGTTTTCGGTTATACCCAGAAGAAAAAAAAAACCGAACAAACCGAACCGAACAAACCGAACAACCCGATAACCGAACCGATGAACACCCCTAGATCCAACTGTATTGCTTGTTAGTATTATGTTTTTTAATAGTAACAAAACTCACGTAACTTTTGAATTTTTGTAACACATCTGCCATCCCTATGTATTTGGGACGTAGAAGCAACCCTAGCATTAAACAATAGAGTATCTCTAATGGTTTTAGTTATTAAACAATCTTTTTTATGAAAGATCTATTAACAAACCACCTCAAATGTAAATAAGTTTTTCGAAAGCATTATAAGTACTTTTTATAATACAAAATAACATAATGTGATGAGAAAAATAACATAATGTGATGAGAATTTTTGTTCAAGTCATTCCTCAGATGACACAAGAAAACATAAGCAATAAGCTTAAAATGATTATGGATAGTCAAAAGTTTTTCAGTGACTTATTAAGCGGTAAAAATCGAAGCTGCTCAATATTCTGTTTGAGATGCCCGTATCCACGCAATATCTTATGGACTATGGCAATTGGCAGTAGTTATACAACAAACTTAGAAGGGTTATAATTTAAGGTATAGTTGGTGATTTTATTGTCATCGGTTATGTTGGATAATTATGATTTACTAAGATACCAATGTGATTTTATATTAAGCTCGGATACAAGTAAGAAAAGTGTGGAGTACACACTCGTTTGAGTTGATATGTTTTCAATCACGGTAAAGAAGCAGGGGTCAAGTGGGTTATGGCCCCTTGCAAGGTTAAAGGGCATGCCCAGGTATATTTGGTGCTCGAAATGATTTACTCATTTTCCCCACCAAAACCAACCAACACAAATGTTGGGATCCAATCGCTTTTAACTGTCAACTGTAAACTGTTTAATTACAGGTTTTTGGTCTCATTTGACATTAACGAAAAACACACAATCCTCGTTGTTTTACTCTGTCTTCTGTGCCTAGAAACAGAGTGCTTTGATTGTCTTATCCCAATAGAGATTTCGTGTAACCTAGGCAATAAGGGTCAAAATACTTTACTTGAAAAGTAGACTATACACGATTCATTCAAATATCTAAGATTATCGACACACCCTAAACCCAATTTCTAACATGCGTGACCAACTTAGAGTATCTTTAGGTCACACAAAAAGCTCAAATTTTGTTATTTCATACAAATATTGGAGGTGAATGTAGGAAGAATTTAAGGCACAAATTCATAAGTGTGGTACAATAAGGGAAATCTTTAAGAAAAGAGGCTGCATGCTATAAACTGATTTGGATGTGGTATTTTACGTTGCGTATGCAACAATCGTTATAGAAGCTCCGGATCAATATTCTAGTTGAGTGCAACCAATCCAACATCAAAAAATAGAACGAAATATATGCCTATATATAAGTTTGTTGTGTTACTTACTCTGCTGCCAATTTGTTCATGTGAACTTACATATTTGAAAAGGTATCCGAACAATTGTCGCACGGGCAATAGGCAAACTACCAACTATCTTAAGCGAACCACCTTAGGATCAGGGGCGGTACGACAATGGGAGCAGTGTGGGCAACTGCCCCCATAAAGTTCACTCGAGTAATGTCGATTGATCACAGAATTTCATTTTGCCCTCATAAATGGGTAAATAGTATAACTGTGAAAATTTATCCGATAGTTGCATCACAGTCAAGTGGTTATAGATTTTTGTGAATTTTTGTTATCCAACATTTTTATTTTTGCTTTAACTACTTGTGTTAATTTCGATAAGAAAAAGTAATATGTGCTAAATGAGTTATGCTACAACTACAAAAAGTTTATAAAAAAACATTCACAATTGATTGGGTTAATCAAAGATAAGAGAGATAAGTTAATACAAAAGCCACCAATCAAAACATAACACCTCATTTTATTGATAATTTTTTGCAAACCTTTTATGGTTGTAGCATAGCTCGTGCTAAATATTGTTCATATCATTATCAATTCTTAGGTTTGGTTCTTGCATGCAAACAAATACCGTAAAATTCACTTTCATTAAAAGTAAAATCGATTTCATTATAGCAACAAATGTCGAGTTAATGACATGACCCGACTGACACCTACTTTTAACTTTTGCCCCCTCTTAAAAGTTTTTCTGGTACCGCCCCTGCTTAGGATAATAAGAAAATAACAATTCATGCCATCCATAATTATTAACAAGTCTTTATGAAGGTGTCTGAAAATAATCGGCATAAGATGTGAACTTAAAATACTCTGTAGTAAAGAAGCTGTAGTATGGATACATACGTATTTTAATCATGTAGTATGGAATAAGATGTGAACTTAGATACATACTCACAGATCTGTCATCTCTCATCTTCGCCGCTGCCGTTGTAGTCGCTACCGCTACCGCTATCTTCTGCTCAGATCTGTTACCATCTGGTCTCTTCTGCTCATATCTGTTGCGGTCCGTCATCGATGGCTTGCTGCTGCCTTGGGTTTCGAAATTAGATCTGTTTGGTATAGGTCTGGCTCCTTTAAGGATGCTCAGTTTTATCTTCTATGTATGTTTTATGTATTTTATGTACTTTTGTCAAGCTACATCTTCATATGGTTGTGTCTACCAAAAGCTCAGGTGATTCCCCCCACCCTTGTATGGTGTTGCTGTAGTCTGTCACAGCTATTATGGTGTATGTCTTGTTTTGGCTTAACTTGTTACCTTGTGTATTTTGTTTGGCAAGTCGGTTTCGATTTTGCCCATTATGTTCGATGTAACTTGTTTGTTCATATTACCTTCATTTGTGAGGAGTGAAATGTTATCTCTGTTCAAGAAAAATATATATATATATATATATATATATATATATATATATATATATATATATATATATATATATATATATATACTCTATAGTAAGAAAACAGTGGCAATGATAATATCATGGGCCTTGTTCAAACAAATGGGCCCATAATGTACCCCCAACATTTCTCTTTAGTTTTAGTCTCTTATTTTGATGATTTTATGATTTTGATCTATATCCATACTCCTTAGTAATATAGTATAACTTACATCGATAAGTACCAGAATGCAATGTGGAAATCATAATTGAAAAACGTCAGAGTACAATGGTGGTGGTGGTGGAATCATTGAAAGTAACATGAGAATACCAAAAACAAGGATGGTCAGTTATGAATGGATGATCTTGACAATGATACTAATCATCGACACCAGCATAAGAAATAAGTGAACATCATAAGGAACCGTGAAAAGGTTTCTTACTGAAACTTTAATTACATGTACCTTGTTATCATTCTTGATGTGAAAAAAGAAATGCTAAATTTGTTTTGAAAAGTTAACAAACCCGCGTTTTTTGTTTACGAGCTTATCAAGTTGAACTTGTGTCTTAATATAAGGTCATGAGCTCGACTTGATCTAATCCTATGCCAACAAAAAAAAAAGGTAAGCTAAGACAAACAGGTCAAAGTTGTAGTAAATATTAGCCATTAGCCCAAGACTATGGTCAATGTAAAGATGCTAACAAAAACTCAATGATCATCACCACTATCATATAAACTAACAAGAAATCATGCAGTTGAAGAACAAAAGTTGATAAGGAATCAATGAAACTTAAATGGCCAAATATATCGTAATTCATATCACAAGTGGTTCTCACCTCAGTTTTTAAGATAATAGTACAAATTAGGTTTCTTGTACTATTGGCCATGCGTTTCTTTATTCGAAAAAGAAGATTGCAAAATCGAATAAATCAGTGTCCTACTTACATCTCAAAATGATGATTTAAAGAAATGGTAGTCCTATAAAATACCATTTATGTGATTATGTGTAACATAATCGCAACAATTCCTCTTGAAACATAATTGCAAAAATTCAAATATTTATCTATCTGGCCGTTATGTCATAATTTAAATCGGCAAAATCTAGTTCATATGTGTTTGGTGAAACTAGCAGTAGCAGTTAGCAGTTAGCAGTAGCAGTTTAATTTATAAAAGTGTTTGGTAGAATAGTTGTAGTCGTAATTTTATTGTGTAAAATGGCATAATGCTAAATGCTAAATGCTTATTCAAAGAGCATTTAGCGTTTAGCGTTTTTTTTCTTATAAATGCTAACTGCTAATCATTTCAAACAAGCTTTTTTTAAAAACGCTAAATGCTAAATGCTAATTGCTTCATTTATGATCGCTACCAAACACACTCTATATATGGACCATAATTGGTCAAAGACTCAAAACTTTAGGCCTAAGCCCCCCTCAGAGTCTCTCTTGGTCCTTTTAAGGGTTAGTCTTATTCATTAAGAACTTATTGTCGTCTAAAGATACATCTGAACAAAATTTTGTAAAATTAGTTAGAAAATTACTGCTTATAGTGTATAAATGCGAGAACGCTAGCAATTAACAAGTATGTGGTAATAAGAGAAATAATGTAAGAAAAAATATAGCGAAATAACCATCATATATGCTCAAAGAGTCAAAGTAACCTAAATCGCGGACCTTAGCCGATTCTTATATGCAACGAGGTGGGCGACGATCGCCGCGTTGCGGCGGGGCGTTGTTTCATGTCGTTAATCATTATATGTATCAATACTATGGGTAGGTCAAGCATGTAAGTAGCGAGATACCCGTGTTTGATAACAATGACAATCCAACAGGTATCAATACAATAAGAATGATCGTTAGATGTATCAATACTATGGGTAAAAAGTTATCGCATAACTATTCGTCTCATACTTTTCGTGTTGCGGCGACCAACAGGAGCCGTCGTCATATTAATCTCAAATCTATATATTGAACCCAGTGTTGATAATTCTCACTACTATTCAATTCAAAACTTTAAACATGCCATCACCATCATCATAATATGCAGTTTCATTTGAGGTATTAAAAGTTAAAGAATTAACATCAATATCAACATGGTTATCATTAATATCTATAAACTCTTCATTTCTAAAGACATCAAACTCAACATTAAATACATGATTACCCAGTCACAGGAGTGAACAAAAACATTAAACCATGTCGTGTATGAGCATAAGTCAATAGAGCGAGTATAATAGAGGTAAGCAATACATACATCAATAAAGTAAACATCAAATATATGCACTTAACTCAAAATACCATTAGGATATTTGACCAAATAAAAGGTGCGTATATCTAAAATGGTTTCATTGAATATAGAATTCGAGTGATTTCCCACGTTCACTTGTTTCAACTACTATCACCTGTTTACCTATTAGGTTTAACTTTTATGGATCAAAAGTTTCCAGGTATGGGCAGTATTACCTGCTGCAGAATTTCGTGTCAATTCTTTAGCTTCTTTGAGTTTACTTCTGCCATTTCTTTAGCTTCGTCTTAAATTCTGCCAATTCTTCTTTGAGTTTACTTGATTGACCTTCATGAATATCAGCTTCGTCATTTAGAAAGACTTACTTAGTTGTGTTTGTACATATCTCAGTCTTGATATCTGCACCAGAATATGACAGTAAGCTAGTGACAGTTATCAAAGTAATCAAATTAGGACATGGTAACAAAAGAACGTAAGTTTCAATTATGTCCCACGAAGAATTTCTGAAGCAGCCCCATAGTTGGGTTTCTATCCCAATAGCGATGTATATGTTGCCTCTTCTTGTTTCACCAATTCTATAATCGTTTCAATATCAAACAACAGCTTCCTCAGTCTCTCTACAAAGAATAAATACATACATTACTTGATGACTTCGAGTTCATTATAAAGTTGAACATTACCAATATGACTACTTACGGGATGACATAATCGACAGCTGCTCCTTAGTTGCCACGACTTGTACCTTCACTGCTAAACTAATTTATGCACAATAATTAAAATGATAGTAAGTTTAGTTGAGTGGCATCAATTAGTACTGTCAAAAATGCAAGTTAAAGATAAACAGAAGTACTAACTTGCGACCAGTTTCCTACCCCTAACTATGATTACAACGACACATTCGTATTTATAATCCTTTAGTTACTCAAACGTGTTATTTCAAAAACCAAAAACCAATTCCAAACACCCTCTGATAACAACCAACAGTGGGAAGCAATGATCTACTGTCAATGCAAGTTGGACTGAAAACTTTTCACAGATACACAACTCAAACGACGAATTGCTGCATAAAAAAGTTGGGCTGAAAACTTCTCACGCGTACCCATATTAATTAAACCATACCCAAATGAACGTAAGCCTAATTTTCAAAACGCCCAATTCATAAAACCACAAAAAAAATCTAAATCCTACTGTTGACAATAAAAGTGAACAAAACTTTAACCAAATTAGAAAACCATACCCGCATTTTGTAAACACAACTCCATCTACACTTTCTTTTCCATCTTGAAACTGAAAATCTTCTTCTCCGTCACAACAACTATTATGAATATATGAAAACGGGGTTTGTTGAAGAGATTGTTAAAAAATATCCAGATGAAGTGGGCGTTGTTTCAAAGAACCTGCATAATATAAGTATAACAATCACCACAAACATTTTTTTTAGCCAAACGCACTTCTAACATTTTGTATCTAAAAACAAAAATTGTTTATCTGCTTACCCTTGTTAGCCAAAGTGGTACCTATTCAAAACGGGGTTTGTTGAAGAGATTGCGTATAACTATTCAAAAATGATAGACAAAGTGGTACCTTGTTAGCCTTTATTTTCTGACCTTAATTTTCGTTCTGTATGGTATCAATTATGACAATGAACATCCTTTCCCGCATACGAAAAGGAGCGATGTTAGCCACAAATAAGCACGTGGTAACTCATAAGGAGCTATGTGTATTTATATCAAAATAAATGAATCGCATAGATTACCCAGGACTTTTATTTCTTCTATATTTCGGGATTTCAAAAGTCTCGCTTTTCAAACTAATATTACTAATTGACCTAATATTCAATCAAAAATACCCATTTGAGCTCACATTTAACCCGTTGATGTTGCAGCATGTATCAATACTGCAACAATCATTAAGTAACACTTACTGTCTTGCCATCAATAGACGTGGCCACCCCCTTGTTAGCCGTAAACCACATGCAGCATTCCTTACAGACCGTTGAGCGTCCCGGTCGCCAACTTCGTGCATAGACTATATTCTCGCTAAAGCGACACGAAATTAATTAATTATTTTCAATCAATTATGCAGTTGGCAAACAAACGATGAAAAAAATCCAAGCACCAAAACAAAGCAATTTCAACTTGCCATTGATTTATTCAATTAAAATTTAACACACCGAGTATTCTTTGAACATACCGCCTATGCACCGTCAAACACCGAGTAGACTCACCACGTACCATTGCAACTACCAAAGACAGTGGTCGCATAGCCAAAAAACCACCAATCATCAACACACAGGAAACCATATCGTTACCCGAATACCATGAGATTCATAATTTCTTTTGCTTTTTTTACCTGCCAACGTCATATTTAAAGTAGAACTACCAAACAAATCGTTACCCGACCTGGCTTTAGCTTATTTCACAACAAATAAAACTTAACCCACAAAAAGCGATGTACCGGATTGAAATAACGAAAACACTTGGTGTTCAACAAAGAAACATCACCTTAAACATACCATGGTACCTCCGACCAACCACGAAGAGACCAAAATTAGCGCAATAATATCCGGTGTACCGGAAACCCAATTAGGATTCAATCGTCATCCACGGCGTAACCAACCAACCATCAAGCCACCTTCCTGTGACATCCACTAATTAGTCAAAGACATCAATTACCTATTACTCGTAGGTGCGAACACCATAAACTTTTTATATAAAAAAAAATTAGAAACAAACAATAATTATAACCAATGATTAAAAACTGTTTATAAAGATATGATAAAACATAGAACAAACCGGCAGCTAAACAAACACGGGAATCTTCACTTGGAAGAAACCAATGAATTAGCTGAAACTTGTGGATTGAAACATGTTGAAAGATGGACTCATATTCAGCAAAAAAGTTGAAATATATGAGTACAAAAGTTCTGTACTCCATAAGAAAGAAGAAAAAGAGGCGGTGACATATATCTGGGAAATTCTAGAAACGGGCCAACACAGGGCAGCCACATGTATTGGGCTTACTCAAATGGGCCGGGCGTACTGTAGACGGAACGACGTCGTTTTGAATGCTTTATAATATATATAGTAATCCTTAACCTATCCTTGAACGAGAAAAATGAATGATACTCGTAAACAACTCTCGCCCTAGTTGAGTTACACGGTAAGGGACGGACCTAACGGAACAAAACTTTCTAGGCCCGGGGTACGACCTATGAGAGTATATAAAAATTTATGTAATTTGTACATCTCTAGTCGTATTCTTCGTATCTAATACAAACAACTCAAGTTAAAATTGTATGTACCAAAAATCACTTTCCGTTGTTCAGTTGTCAGCATTTGTCACACAAGATTCCAACATTGTTTGTATTTTAATAGTCAAATTTTGAAAAGAAGTTTTACAAAATCAGAAGTAACGTTACTCGATGTATAAAACTAACTTTAACATGTATAGGACTTGGAACTTAGCAGATTCATTTAAACTTTGTATTGGTCACAGAAGTTGAAAATGACATCCACCGTAGTTACGTACTCTATTAAATACTTGCTCTTTCCCACATGAATTGTCCAAGTTTTTTATGGTTTCTTTTGGGTACCTTTTTTCTTTTAAAAATGTATAGGTAAATATATCAAACTCATCAATAAACAACATTAATGCGTTTAGGGAGAGTAAAGTTTGTCATTTTGACTAAAATAAAAATATACTTATTATTTGTTTCTTTTTTAAGAGTTATGTGGTAGACTTTTTTAAACGGCGAAATAAGATATGTAAAAAAAACACTAGCAAGGTACTAGAGAATTACAAGGGCGATTGCAACCAATCGTTCTAACTAAGACAATGATTACCTCTAAATTTAAGCCATGAAAAGAAAAAAAGACAAATATAATCGAAAATATCACATTTCCTCATATAATGAGAGTTAAATGTGATATTATTTCTATAACGCTATCGGGTCCAACAAGTAGCTGTGAAAATGACATAAGCCAATCCTTCTTGTCCTTAGAGGCATGCCATGACTGAAACCATAAATCCCACTCGCCACATGAGGAAAAGGATGGGCAAGTAGAACCAGACCAAGTACGCACAAGACTCCAAACAGCAAAGGTTGTGTCATAAGTGATAAAAGAATGAACATCTGATTCCACAGAAACGTTGCAAACCGGGCATGTAATTGAATCAATATATAAACCACGGGAAGATAAGTTTAGATGATTTGGGAGCCTATTTAAAAGCAGCCTCCACAATATTAACCTTTCTAGGGATAACCTTACACCTAGGGGTGTTATCGGGTCGGGTTGTCGGGTTATCGGGTCTATCGGGTCGGGTTGAATCGGGTTTTTGATTATGAAAATATGACCCGCAACCCGACCCGATAAGTAATCGGGTTATCAGGTTCGGGTTGTTATCGGGTCGGTTGATTCGGGTTAATCGGGTTCTTAGTTTTTTTTATCAAAAAATACTTCACGAATTAATTAAGCTCGTGTCGTTTGATGCGATAACTTGTACAAATGAAAAACAATGTAAAATTGCCTGCTTGTGAAAATCAATCTCAAAAATACAAATTTGTACAAAACAAAAATTGCTTGCGCATGAAAATCAGTAGCCTTTGTGTAAAAAAAAACATAACAGTAGTAATAATAGACTAAAATAAATATCATGCAACTCAACTAATGGACAATTAGTATGTTAACTATTAAATGAAATGTCTTATGTAAATATAAAAATTAATGGCCTTATTATTTTATTAACATTTAGGGAAAAAGAAGTTTAATATAAATAAATTTCGGGTCTTATCGGGTTGACCCGATAACAAAAATAATTCAACCCTAACCCGACCCGATTAGGCTATCGGGTCTATCGGGTTGACCCGATAAACCCGATAAGCTAGGTTGGACCCGAATCAACCCGACCCTATAAGGCTTTATCGGGTTCGGGTCGGGTCGGGTCAACCTATTTGACACCCCTGTTACACCACCGGATGTTTGGGGATAAGTTTAGACGATTTTGCAATGAATGAAATTTTGATTACGATGGTTTAGAGATATCGATTACGATAGTTTATCTAAAAACAATTATTTTGCAATGAATGAAATAATGATTACGACGGTTTAGAAATCCATCTTATCCAAAAAGTCAAATTTCGTGGAATAGCTGGCTAAAAGATTAGAACTATGATTAAAAATAGGGCTTTTGCATATATATCCTTCCGAAAATGCAAAATTACATATATATCCAAAGCATGCATAAAAACCATTGTAAAATGTGTATAAAAAACTTGTATAAAGGATATATATGCAATTATTCACTTTAGGAGGGATATATATGCATTTTTGCTTTAAAAAGAAGATAAAACACGGAGACCGTCCAGTGGTTTGCCGGCCACTTTGGTAAAACCTACAAGTCATTTTCAGTCGATATTTTATAAACAGGTCCTAATTGAGTTGTTTTTTCACATTTCGTCCCTTATTTAACTAATTACAGTGCCACTTTCCATGAATATAAAACACGCAAATTCCTAAACGGAGCTCTAAAGGCTATTTTTAAAGCATTCAGAGATGCATTAATTGTTTGTACCTCTAATAGTAACTGCTCACCTCCTAGATTTAACATTTCTCAACCGACTTTATATACTACTAGTTATGCATATTTTTATTTCTTAAACATAACTTTTAGGAATATGTTTAGCAAAACTCATAAATCATTATGTTTTTGTTACCCAAATGGTAACAACAATTAACGAAAAGATGCAAATCAAATTTGGCTTATACAAGTAGTTTGTTTTGCCACCATAATTTTCTAAAAGACAAATCATATAAAAGTCTCGTTTTTTCTCTGATATACACGGTTTAGCGAGTATTCTCATGGTTATTTATCCGAACTTTCCTCTCGACAGCACAAGATGTTTTCAAAAAATATAGATACTGGTTATAACTAGGTCTCACCTTACAGATTTTAAAGAATAGTATACTCCAAAAGATATAGACAATCAGTCTCGATATATCCAACGCAAAACCTACACCGTCAACCTCGTACCACGAATCTGCAACGCATCAAATCGTGTTCTAACATTGAAACTTGTTCTACTAAAACAGTCTGTTTCGTAACAATTTCGCCGGCGTACGTCGTCAAATAAAAAAAGTCAGAAAATCTGAACGTAAAGTTATAAATTATGTCCAAATAAAGTACGTTAATATGTTATAATGTACAGTACTTTTTTTACGTTCATATCCGACAAGTTACACCATTAACAAGGTTTCAGTCTATCTTTTACTCGCTAGATTTGAATGAACGAATGACTGCTAATATTTGTTGGGTAGTTTTGTTTAAGTCCCTAATGTTTTGGGGATTTTTAGTTTGAGACCATGAGGTTTAATTTGTTATAAATGAGACTAAAGTTTTGTGCTAAAATAGTTCCAGTTATGCAAGGTGTTGTGTAATAAGGTAAATTTTGATGCTTTGTTTGGATGTTTATAGGTAAATTGTGGATGTCAAGTGCGTTTTAGCTGTGCGCTTAGTGTGTTGGCTTTGAGGTAGAGGCGAAGACGGAGGCTACTTCATTTGAAGGATGCCTGCCAAGAACTAGTTTGTTATTTTGATGGCTTCGACTTTGGTTTGAGGTTTGTTGCCTCTTTACGTATATGTATATGAAAGAATATTAGTGTTTAGACCATCTGTAATAGAGCCATGAGGACTTGGTCTTCATCCTACGTGACAAGATAGCACGCGTGCTATCCTTGCTACACTCATCCGAATGAGACGTGTCCTCGATGCAAATAAGGGAGATTTGTTGTGTGTCTTATTACATTAAGTTGGTGGTGAAGTTGTTGTGAAGATGTGAAAAGCTGAGATGACAGTGATAAATGCGGTCTTGGGATCCCCTTATTACACCCGGTCTTATACGGTGTTGTGGTTTCTCTTGTTGGTTTGAAGACTTTATGGAATTATGATTATATTCTTGGCTACAAAGATTCCTACACATCTTATTTAGAGTAAATTGCATTTTTGGTCCTTAAGGTATGACTAAATTGCAGGTTTTGTTCCTAACGTTTCGAAAGTGCAGCGATAGTCCTCATTTTGAAGGTTTTGCTGCATGTTTGGTCCCTAATCTGCAATTTAGGAATCAAACATGCAACGAAAACTTCAAAGTTTTAGGGACCAAACATGCAACAAAACATTTAAAATGGAGACTACCGCCGCACTTTTAAAATGTTAAGGACGAAACCTGCAATTTGGTCATATCTTAAGGGACCAAAAATGCAATTTACTCTTATTTATTTTGGTGCCTCTTGTAAAGTAGTGTTTTATGTGAAAAATATATTGGCAGTGTAAATTTTCTATATTATATATGGATATTATGTACTTTTCTCCCCACGCAAAATGATTTGTAGTGCATTTTTTTGTAAATTATCAGAGTCGATCACAACTTTGTGACTCACCCGTGAAAGTGTTTGTTGGAGCTCGAATAGTTTTCAACATGAATCAAAATTTACTGACATTGTTCGTAAGAAATCTATGTCGTAAAACATAGAATATACAAATCAAGTGATAAAAAGTGTCTAGAACTAAGTTGTCCATTTATTCCTCAGCCGGCTTGACTGAAAAATCAAACCAAAATAAGATTGCTCGTATATAACTTCAGAAAGGGTACATTTATATGCGATTAATAAACACTTTAAAGTGCTGAAAAAGTAGTAAATATATAGTACAGCCATATCTATGACCGTATCTATAATCTACTTTTATCATTTCTATTAAAGGAGTCCCGTGTACTTGTCTCCAAGTAAGAAGCTTTCTTGTACCAAAGATTTCATAGCAATAACATATTTTATGGTCACTTTTCCAAACTTATTAGGAGAATATATTCCCCAAATCACATGAGAACATATTCAACTACCCTCTTTGTTGCATTTGATTATTTGAACAATCTTCCTCAAGATTCGAAAATATCCATTTTTGGGTCATAGATAGTGTCGAACTTAGAACCACAGTAAAAGCTATAAGATGTATTTTGTTACATACAGCTTAGTTTATGGGTGATTGAGTGAGTTTCAGATGTAATGATATGAGGGAATGTGAATCATCATGATGATGATGATAATTCATCAACCAATAAAAAGCTTTTGGTTGAAAATTGATGCCATGATCAGCTTTTTTTCCTGCAACTGTGGTGGGGTCATTAATTGTCCAGAAATTCATATTTAATGCATAATAACTTGGGATTTTGACATTGCCAGAATCTTCAACAGTCTTAAACAGTAATTGCTTATCACCCATAAGTTGACCATCAATCAAATACACTTGAGAACTTTAAATCAATGGATACAGAAATCCTTGGATTTTATGGATTACTAACTAAATTAGCTGACTAGCGAAACAAAGCTCAGCTATAGAAATGTGATCTAAGATGGTCCGAATAAAACTTTAAACTAGAAGCTACACCTCTAAAAGACCCGCAATATGTGTCTTTTTGTTCCTTAGCGCAGCGACTGATCATCCTAACTGCAACCAACATCAAACTACATTTCAGAAAGATATATACTATTATAACAATGATAATGCACGGAAAATGTTAAGCCACTTATTAATTAGGCATTTCTTACTGAAGTACACAATCTGTTGCATAAAATGGTAAAACTGGTATGTTTGTTTATCATGTTTAAAGAAGTGTCGTTGCATACATTAGTAACAAGTGTGACATGTCATGTATAAAGTAATGAAAAAGCTAATCGAATGCTTACCTCCTAATTTTCATCACGAGACTTCAATACACAAATGGGATGACTCAAGGAAGTCTATATGCAGTTTTTTGATCCATAGTCTGTATAAAGCTAGGTGTGTCGAGCCTTGGGCCGGCAACTGTGCGGTATATGTAAAGTTTCTCAACCGCACAGTTATCGGGTCTGGAATCTAAGTCTCCCTGCTCGTCTATCACTTCAACATTGAGCCTAGGCATCTTCCGACTAAGCAGCTTACATGCTCCAAGACTGACTGCGCATGAAGACATCCAAAGGGATCGCATTGTCTCCAACTTGGAAACATTAGCCAAAAGAGCCTTGTCTCCAAACGGGCAATCTCGAATCTCAAGCTTCCTGAGGCTGTCACATCCCGATAACACATGATGTAGGCCTAAATCGCTATCACCGGCAAAGGCTATAGAAAGCATTTCCAGTTTTTTGGCACGTTTCCCGATGTACTCGAATACACGGTCTGTGAGGAGACCTGATAATGAGAGACGTTGGAGCCCTTTGCACTGGTCTACTATGGCTCCGAAGCCAGTATCGAGGGGTTCAAATGTTAGGTAATCAGGAGCTCGAGGCTCCAGAATGCATAACCGGAAGCAGGTTAGGTTAGGACGGTTATAGGCAATGGTGATCAGCGCAGAATTTGACATCTGTCGGCAGAAGTAAAGAACGGATTGGAGCTTGGGGCAACCCTCCGAAACTGCAACCAGGCCTTGTTCTGTTAAGGATACGTTTGCATCAGCTATAAATGGGTCAGAAGGGAAAACCCTCAATTCTCGTAAGTCTTTACATGACAAAGAAAGGGTGTTGAGTCCGCAGTCCTCAATGTAATCCAGTACCTGTGATAATGTATTTCATTATTAATAGCCTGGGATATAAATACGAAAAGGATATCTAATTTATCAAACTTTATCATAATTTCAAGTAGGGAGCCCATGTGTTAAACTTAAAAACTGGTCTTTACCAAGTATCTCAAATTTATGATGCACTATAGCAAACAGTATGCATTAACGAGTTAGCTCAGATACGGCTAATAAAGCTAAAAACATAGCAAAGTGCACAAACTACTAGATCACCAACAAAAGTACAGAAATGCGAACAAGATTTACCCATAGACGCTGCAGATTAGGACACTGGCTGATGATCTTGCTTACATCCGGGCTTTGAATAATGGCATAACTCAAATTTAAGAAAGTAAGCCTAGAGCAAACAGAATAAAAAACTGGAAGATAATAAGGATCTACATCCCAAAAACCAGAAAGGCTATTAAGCTCCTTGCATTTCGAGAAAGCGGCTGCTAAACTCGAATACACATCAGAATGTATATCTGCGGAATATGCACCTGTACCCATTTCAACAAGCTGCGGGGCTCGAAGGAGTAAGGTAGAGAGCTTCTCAAGTGGAACAGCCCGATTGAGTCGAAGTGTCTTTAGTTTGGGCGAGCGAGCAACCAAGCGCTGGAGGGCAGATAAACTCACTTCAGAACTCAAGCAAGACATGTTAAGAGATTCCAATGAGGTACAAGCATCAGGGAAATGACTTAGCCAGTGCCCACTAAGATCCTCCACCTCACTCTCCCGCAAATCCAATTCTCTCAGATTTCTACACATTGCAATGGAGGATAAGTATGTGATAAATGATAATAAAAATTATAGTTACATGCACTCATAAAATTTATGTAAAACTAAATAATCTTAGGATTAAGATCATCTAATGTTCAATTTCAACATGATAGAGTTTGTTGTGAAACAGATTTAAATTTTATATCCAAAATATAAGTTTTGAATGCATTATGTATAATGTAGTTAAAGCATGTTTTAGGTAAATACGGCATTATGATGTTTAAGTTGGGTAAATATGGAATTGCCCCTTAAATAAAATAGAGGTCCCACAATATGGGGCCTTTTTTTCTTTCTCACTCACAATAAGCTCAACATAACCAATCATATCCGAATTGAACATGAGAGGATCTTATGTTTTCACCTTTTAGGCTCCCACTACTAACTATATTCTGCACATATTCCGTTCAATTAGCTAAGATAATCAGCCTAATTCAAGGAGAAAACTTGTACATTACCGAAATAGTATTAACAACCAATTAACGGTTTCACCAAATTATACGCAGATGTTTCCTTCAATCGCTTAAAATAATCAGGCAAATGCAAGCATACATCGTACATTAAGTAATAAGACACATCAAAATGCTAAGCAAAAGCATATTATCGCACAAATATCAATTGTAACGGTTGCATTATATATCAAAACAAATACGTAGTAGATAATTTTCACCTGCAATTAGCGGCAATAGCAGCAAGTCCATCAGTACTAAACCCCTCACACGACGACAAAATCAAAACCTTAAAACACCGAAAACTCCTCCCAATCATCTCCAACCCTTCATCACTCACAACCATCCTCTTCAACTTAATCTCCTCCAACAACGGATACGCCTTCGCCATTTCGACTATCCACGGATAAAAATACCCTCCCCATCCATCCGGCACCAAATTAAAATCCGCAAAATGCGGCTTCCCTTTCAACTCAATCGCCCGCACTTCCGGAAACCTCCGTATCATTATCTCCGGACTCACCGCGTAACAGTTTCCTATAAAAACTCGCCTCCTGCACCACCTTTCGATCTCGTACCATGACTTACACACTAATGACACTACATTTCGGTCCTTGTGTGATGTTATGAATGAAAACACGTGTTCCAACACTTCTTCTGGAAATGATGACGTCATCACTCACATAAACTTTATAAACTTAACTCAGATCTTAACAAATCTAACTTTCTCACGCGCCGGCGCGTGAACAACAAATTCACCTTAATTAATCGAATTAAAGCTTAATTAAGATCAGTTAATATCAGATCTAAGCAATTAAAAGGCTAATCACCTCAATTTGATGAAAATAACAATTAAACTACAATTAAGTCAATAACTAAGCTTCATAACATCAAAACACGCTCCGGAACAATCTCACGCGCTTCACGCGCCGGGGCGTGAAACTGCCTACAACCAGAAATTATCAAATTAAAAGCTCAATCAGCTTCAAATCGAGCAAAATCAACGGTAATTTAACGAATTAACGTTTAGATCTAACTTTAACGGCGTTAATTGACGCCGTTATTTAGGTCAAAATGAGTTTTTTTTTTTTTTTTTTGAAGGTGAAGAAGAGTAATGAAATGAAATGAAGATATGATTGGGTGGGTGTATTTAAATGAGGTAATTATAATGTGTGATTGAGTAGTGATGAGTTATGGTGGTACGGATTAGATGGATGGTTGCGATTGTGACACGTGGAGGGTAGGGTGATGAGGATCGTTGGATTATGGTTATCTTATTGTAGAGAAGCGCAGCCGCATAAAACGGGTTCGGGTTGATGAAATGAGATTGTACTTTGTAGTGTTTTTTCTATGAGTTGTTTGTAGTTATGGTCGAGGCTGTATTGTAAAGTGGGTAAAATTAAAAAGTTTAGAAAGTTGTGACACGTGTTTTTTATTTTAAATTATACATAAATTTGCTCAGGGGTAATATGGTCTTTTGACTTATTTTTTCTTTTCTATCTCAAATTTCAAACGCAAACTTATCTCTTAAATCACAAACTTTTAGAAAAAACCGATTTCATCATAATTTTTAAAATTCGATTATCTTTAATTTGGTATAAATCTTTTTAATTATTTCGAAACTTTTTTTTAACATATTCATTGGGTCATGATTTTCTTGATATTTTTGCAATTTTCGATTTTATTTTTTACCTTAAAAATTGCCGAATCATAAAATACTTAAAATACAAAAGTTTTAGATGTTGATTCACTCTTTACCCAGGAATTTGAATCACTCAAATCCGATATGATATGAGTGAGATATCGCACGTTAAAGATGACTTTTTAGTCATATTTGTTGCACACAAGGTGTTTGATGAAATGTTTAACTTAGATTTTTAGTGTTATAATTGAGCTAAATGAACTAATTTTTTTCCCTCAACGCATCATTAATCATTTTATTAATGTAAAACTCAAAAAGTGATGTTTTTTAATAGTTAAAGTTTTTAACTATTAAAACTGATGAACAAAACTGATGAACTGATGAACCAAACCAAACTGATGAGCTGATGAACCAAACCAAAACTGATGAACCAAATCAAACATAGTTCATCAATTTATTTTGGTTCATCAATCATAGTTTCAGCTTGGTGTTTGTTTTGTTTTGTTTTGTTCATCAGTTTATTTTGATTCATCAATCATAGTTTTAGTTTTGGTTTGGTTTATCAGTTTTGGTTTCGTTCATCAGTTTTGTTTGGTTCATCAATCATAGTTTCAGTTTTGGTTTGGTTCATCAGTTTTGGTTTGGTTCATCAGTTTTTGGTTTGGCTCATTAGTTTGGTTTGGTTCATCAATCATAGTTTCAGTTTTGGTTTGGTTCATCAGTTTAGTTTGGTTCATCAGTTTGGTTAGGTTCATCAGTTTTGGTTTTATGTTTTTTTTTTAAACATCACTTTATGAATCTTACATTAATAAAATGATTAATGATGCGTTGTGGTACAAAAATTAGTGCATTTAGCTCAACTTTAACACTAAAAATCTAAGCTAAACATTTCATCAAACACCTTGTATGCAACAAATATGAGTAAAACACCATCTTTACGTGTGATATCTTACCCATATGACATCGAATTTGAGTGATTTAAATTTCTGGGTAAAGAGTGAACAAAAATCTATAACTTTGATGTTTTAAGTTTTTCACGATTCGACATTTATGAAGGTAAAAAATAGGGCCGAAAATGCCAAAAAAATCAAGAAAATCAAGAACTATTTGATATGTAAAAAAAAAGTTTGAAATATTTATCAAGATTTATAACAAATTAAAAAGAATCGAATTTTAAAAATTATGGTGAAATCGGTTTTTCGTAAAAGTTTGTCGTTTGAAAGTTATTTGAGTTTGAAATTTCGGGTGTAATATAAAAAACGAGTTAAATGACAAAAATACCCCCAACCGAATTTAATAAGAAAAAAGAAGGGAGTGAATGGGGGACACTTGTCACATTGTGAGTGGCTTTCTAGGCTTTTTAATTTTCTTTACTTTCTAAAGGATCGCATCAGTCCTTCTTTGTTTGGAATGTCATAGTACCCCTCAACTATTTTGGTATTAGCATGTCCATATTAACTTGTGAGGACAAGTTTCATTATGATATACACTCGATAAATAAGATCTACGCGTGACAATTTTTAACCATTACCCTGCAATATACCCTCGGGTTTTTATACTTAGTGAGATTTGAACTTGAGATTTCTTGTTTGAATATTACGTGTCATTTAATGATGGATTGCTAGTATGTGAATGAGATCATGAAACTAGCATTAGCTTTGTTAAAAGTTGATTCGTAAGGTTGTTTTTGTTAGCACGAGATGATGAAAACCTAATTGAAAGGGAAATCTTTTGAAATTACATGCAAAAGTGATAATGATAGTTTGTAGCTTGCAATTGTTCGAACATTTTCATAACAAACTTCCAAAGAAATATAAATTGTAATAAGGTGGTGTATTTTTGTGTAATTTGAGTATTTATTTTGATTCCATTTATAGTATAAGTTTAGTGTCCCAATCTGCTCACAATAAAGTGTAATTCGCAAATATTAACATAGCATATAGATTGCTCTAAACCAATCTATAAGACTCGTAAAGACTTAATTAGAAGATGGAAGATGATCTAAAAGTTATCTAGAAAACTATTTCTTGTAACCTTGTAAGAGCACTTTAGAAATAGCCTAGAATGATCTATCTATGATTATTATAGAATCTTCTTGTGCATTTATAGAAATACTAGAAGTAGTATAATTAGGTGTGGGCTTTCATTTGGCAAACACATTTCATTTCACTTGAGTTATTTCTTTTAAAGTTCTCTTTAGTTATACAAAGTATTCTACATAGTATATGTGTTCCTTCCATATAGGTTGTAATACTTTTCATTCGTATAGGTTTTTATTGTGATGTTGGGATACAAAATTGATTTGAAACACGCAACCCGTCTCATAAAAAGAAAAAAAAAAGAAAATAGAGCAAGACTTATGTACTTTTGCATCTAATAGAGAGTTTTGAAGGTGAACCATCTTTATAATATTGCAAACTTGATGAGATAAGACATACCTCAACACCTACCAAAATGAAGCGCAAATAAAAGAACATACAACAAACTAAAATCATAACTATCTATATAAGTCAGTGCCCAATTCTATATGAACAACAAGAGAAAGCAATTCGCCAAGTTGTTATTGAGTACATATCATTACCAATAGAGCACAAAAACCATCATAATGACACCTCACACCAATTATCGTGGCAGAAGATGACTCTATTGTTGGTGTTTAGGGTTTTAGAAAATAAATTTACATGGTAAATATAAAAGGCAATTAAATATATAAATTAAAGAATAGCAGAAGAATTATAAAAACACCATTTAGGATCCTTATATTTTGAATAATATATCAATTAAAAAGAAATATGTACCTTGTTTATACATAATGATCAAGAAACTAATATAACCAAGAAGTGGTTATATGTTTAGGTTGATCCACATTACACATTATACAATCACCTTTCGAATGTTAGTCCACACCCGAATCAACGATTACCTTCACATCCTTAAATCTTGCAAGACAAAAGGCGAAAACCAAAAACCGTATGTGGATTTATAGGATAAGAGACGACTTTCTCTTATAGGATAAACCGAAAACCCTATATTGATTTATCGGATAAGACCTAAGAGAAAAAGAGATTAGGGATAACTTTTAAGATAAATTTCACCTCCTCAAATACCTAACTTGCTAAACAATTTGCTCTTTATTTCTTTCTCTCTTTGGTTTAGTCGATCTCCCAATATATATAATAGGCATAACCTCCAACTCATAATGCCACATAATCCACCAATAAAGCTAACTCAGCACAATTAAATACGTGGCTATTTTGAGTCAGCATCTACTCCCTTCTAACAAACGCCTTACGCATCCCCATTGATTTATAACACATATCTCTCATCACAAAATTCATAACCAAAAAACTCGCATAAAATCAAACCATCGCCGATCAGATGCCCAAAACAGCATACCGTTTATTAAGTTGATCATTCCATTGTCAACAACAACAATTGATCATGATTTTAACAAATTATGAAGGTAAATCAATCTGGATAATCAATTTTTTGATTTTTATATGTATTAACCATGTATGTTAGTCATTTGTGAATCCTATTTCTATTGATGTTTGTGATTTTCATTCTGATTTTTTTTAATATAAAAAACCCTAGGAATTTAAAAATAGAAACTTTTTAAAATCTTAGGTTTAAGATTCAAGTTTAGATGAATACTAATGAATTGAAACTTGAGAATCTTAGTTTTGGTGTTTTAATTTATAATTGAGCGTCAATCTATCAAGAACTATCTTTTTCAAGCATGGCCAAATGTTGTGACTTTTAGTGTAATAAGTCTAATTAATACATATCTTTTGAAATTTTATAGTGTTTAAATGCGTTTGAAATTGTCTAGGTTGGTATATGTAGAGTGTAGACCAAGTGTTTGACGAAGCGCCTGACTAAGTTGTGTGTGTTATTTGTTATAATTGTTGTGGATTGTTTGTGTAGATCGAGTGTTTGATGAAATATGTGAGTCAATTATGTGTGTTTTTTGTTAAAAATACTTAAATTCATGAATTTCGTCTTGACAAAAATGATATGTGATTGGATAAAAGCGCACTTACCTCTTGCAATGTTTTAAGATTTAGTGTGAAAACAAGTTGTTAAGCTACATGTGCACAAGTCTTTATATGAATGAGTGAAGAGTACAGGCAAGTGGACTACAACAATGAGCAGGACAACTAAGACAAGTTATGGTAAGGCCGACTTCAAGGAGGATTAGGGAAGGCGTAAATAGTTCCTATAATGTATAGAAGAATGGGTGAAGCAATGAATATTGGGGAGCATACGAGGCGTGTATATAAAGAAGGAGAACAATAGAGACTATTACATGTTAATATGATGTGTAACTCTCTACGGGTCCTACAGTTAATAAGCACTTTTAAAAAAATATATGTAGTTAGGTAGATAGATAGATATATCGACTTATATTTGTATCATGGATCGTATTCTCGTAATTCGGGTAGGACTACACAGTAAACACTTGCACTATTCACTTCAACAAAAACATGTGAACTTCAAGTCTTAACTACTTATTTACGAAATCCGTGTTCGGCTCATTTAAGAATTACTTGGCTGAAGGTAAATAAAGCCCCCGATAAATTCTCATATTTATGTTGAAACTCAAATGTTGGAAGTTGTAGTCGATCATTAGCCAATTATGAGTTGATGAGTTGTAAAAATTGCATGTACTTTGATGAGGAGGAGCATAAAAGTCTACTCACATCCTTTACCACAAAGTTGGGTTGTTGCACTATGTTTTTAGTTAATGAACGTGCACGGTTCGGTGAGAAGTTGGCATGTAATTTTTGTGCGCTCAGTTTTTCCAAAGTTGGAGAATGGTTTTGTGAATGATCAATTAGCAGAGGTAAAGCCATCCAAAGAATTAAACCCACTCATGCCCTTGTAAAGTTTGAAATTATAATTATTTACGTTATCTTTACAGTTTGGATGGAAAATCTGCTACAAAGTTTGTGAACACTTAAATGAATGCAATTTAGCGATACTACAATGTATTCTGCAATGTATGGCTCAAATATGCAAAGTAAAATGGTGGTAACATGGTTTTTAATTGCATAGTTTTAGGAATTTGCTTGACCGGTTTTTGTTATGCTTGGCAGAATCCTCAAGGAAAGTTCCTTATAGAGTTTATGAATCTTATGTTAAACCAATGCTTAATTATTCTTCCAGAATCTAGCATTTATATGCTAACATTGTGGATTGTTGCAGTAAATCTGAAAAGAAGAAAGATATACACGAGGAAAACAACAGGGTTATAGTCTCCATTGCAGTATCATCATGCAATCTCAAACTTGAAGCCGTAGAGAATGTGAAGGTTCAATGTTTCCGTATTTTTAATATCAGGATAACTTTTGTTACATTTTGTTATACTCGTGTTCTTAATTTCTATAAATATGTTTAGAGATACAATTTATAATTTGAGATAATGTATCTTTTTACTCATTTCAAGATAGTATCAGTGTTATGAGGGAAGTACTTGTGACTGAAGTGACACGAGCTCCATATGTGACCTATGTTGTTTGTTGTCTAGCGAACATTGGTAATGATTTGAACAAAGCTGGTTTAACCGAATAGGTAATACAACTGAACATTAGTTATCTTCAAAGTATTAATTAGTTTATGAGTAAATCAAGGTGGCTAATAATTGGCTGAGTGATTACGTGACTACATCATGAAAACGTATGGTCTTAGTTTGATTTTAAGCTGATTGGGCATGAAATACAGAGTGTTGTACAATTCATATAGTGCAGAATGAATATATCTAGAAAATGTATTTACATTAACAAGAAGTAATGTTTCTTGTATGCAAACTGAAATAATCAATTATTAGTTTCAGTGTGTTGACTATAATGTTATTGTACTTGGTCTTTAGATGTCAAGTTTGTTATAGTTTATCATGTGCAGATTAACTTGTGAGGATTGGTTTTATTCAGATGTACACGAGATAAATAAGATATGCCCGTAACAATTTTCATCCATTACCCTCACAACCCTCAACTTTTATACTTAGTGAGATTTGAACTTGAGATTTTTGTGAGAATGTTACGTTTCTAAATATTAGGTCATTTGGTGATGGTTTGCTAGTATATGAATGAGATCATGAAACAAGCATTAGCTTTGTTAAAAATTGATTGGTATGGTTGTTTTTTTTAAATACGAGATGATGAAAACCTAATTTAAATGGGAAATCTTTTGAAATCACATACAAAAGTGATAATGCTAGTTTGTAGGTTGAAAGTGTTTGAACATTTTTGTAACAAGCTTCCAAAAGAAATATAAACCATCATAAGGTAATGTATTTTTGTGTTATTTGAGTGTTTATTTTGATTCCTTTTGTAGTATAAGTTTAGTATCCTAATCTGCTCACAATAAAAGGTCATTCACAAAGATTAACCTATCATCTGGATTGTTCTAAACCAATATATAAGACTCATAAATACTTAAGTAGAATATGGAAGAAGATCTAAAAGTTATCTAAAAAAATATTTCTTGTAACCTTGTAAGAGCACTTGATAAATATTCTCGAATGATTTATCCATGACATTATATGATCTTTTTGTACATTTATAGAAATACTAGAAGTAGTATAATTACGTGTGGCTTTCATTTGGCAAACACATTACAAGTCACTTGAATTATTCTTATGAATTTCTCTTTAGTATTACAAAGTATTCTACATAGTCCATGTGTTCCTAGTTTTCTTATAGGTTGCATTGCTTTTCATTCGTATAGGTTTTTATTGTGATGTTGTGATACAACAAGTGAGTTGGTTTGAAGCATGCAACATGTCTCATAAAAAGAAAAAATAAGGAGACAGAACTAGACTTTTGTACCTAAACACTTACCAAGAAACAACGAAAATAAAAGAACATAAACTAAAATCAGAACTCATTTATATAAGTTATTGTCCAATTCTATATGAAAAATAATAGAAAGCAAATAGCCAGTTCACCAAGTTGTTATTGACAACATTTCATTACCAATAGAGCACATAAACCATCACAATGACACCCCGCACCAATTATCGTGGCAGAAGATGACTATATTGTTAGTATTTAGGGTTCTAGCAAACAACTTTACATGGTAAATATATATAAAAGAAAATCAAATATATAAATTAAAGAATAACTGAGCATTATACAAAAAACACCAACTAGGATCCTTATATTTTGTATAATATATCAATTGAACAAGAAACATGTACGTTGTTTCTAAAGAATGATCAAGAAACTAATACAACGAGGGAGTGGTTACATGCTTAGGTTGAACCTGTACACCCCAAAACCCGTTTTAGGTATTATACTACGAGAATGCCATCGAGTAAGTGTGACTATGGCTTTTATAAGTTTGAAGGCATTACGTGATTGATTAGTCAAACCCAATAGTCAAACTATAAGTCAAAATATTATGTAAATGGTTGTAGAAAGTGTCATGTGACTAAAGTATGATATTGTTGGGATCGCTCCTAACACGTAAATGGAACGACATACAGGATTACATTATCTATCTTATTTAGCCGAAACACATGGACTAGTTATGTAATATTGTAATAGTTATGTTGTGTTTGGCTATAAATACCCTCCTAGACATCATTAGAAGGATGAGACTCTTAGTGTAATTTCCCCTTTCATTATTAATAAACACACATAGTTTCCCTTTCTCTCTCTACTCGCCCTCTAACCATGAAGATGATGTTCTTCCATCATCCCCGACCTCCCGATTCACCATATCAACCATTAATACGATCCTACAAGTGGCATCGGAGCCAAGGTTTTATCATTGGTTGATATTTATGGTCGTGTTACCTTGTCAAAAATGTATCTTTTGAAATTGTTTTAACATCATTCTTTAATTGTTTTTATTATTTACTGGTTATAACAGTTTTTAATATTGTCCAAAGTTGTTTCATATCTTCTGGTTCTAACTGTTTCTGAATATGGTCAAATGTTGTTATCAGTTCTTGTTTCCTAAATATGGTTTCTTGTGGTCATTATTCATGGTCGGAATTCTTAGTTGGAGAAAAGGTCAGAACTAAAAAGTCAACAAAATTGGTCAAAACCCTTTTATTACGAATTTGAAGCTATATACATTCATATTTACGAATTTCTTTGAAATAAATTCGTAACAACCTAGTCTTATGAATAAGAATTATTCGTAATATGTTAACGAGTAAGCTTATTCGTAACAACCTAATCTGTATACGAGTAAAATTTCTTACGAGTAAGATTTTGGTTACGAACAAGATGTTACGAATAAGAACTTACGAATAAGATCCTACGAAATACGCATATTTTTAAGAATAAGGATGCTTTACAAACAAGGTTTCACAAAGTTAGACAAGAAAAGAAGATGAAGATGAATAGACCATAACCATAATACAATAACAATCTATGTGACTTCAGTCTTTAAACATCATCAGTCCACTACTAAACTAACCAAAAGCATACTATTAAAAAGAAAAAGGGCTTATGACAATCGAATACTTTACCTAATCCACTAACAATAATCAAACACAATCAACTCCACTTTATCACCTCCTCAATCAACGACTCAAACAGAAAAGTAAAAACATCTAAAGTCTCAGTTTATTCTTTCGTTTTAGTCAAAGATACAGTCTTTTCAAAGTCTATCAAACGAAGGAAACCAAATCCTCATCAACTCATTTTTGAAGACTCATGCTTCAGTTTATATTCGAAAAATAAAAGAGAGACAAATAACAATTATGTTATTGCCTATCTTAGTTTCGCTGAATGAAACACAAAACAAACAATTCAACCCTACCTTAGACCCACAAGCGAATCTTGACGTTTTTTTCTTAAATCGTATGGAACTGCAAAAATTTGAAGAACATCAAGTACGGTTAGGGTTATGTTTGCTTCACATTATAATTGGAATGAGTATGGTGAAAGCTGATATGAGATTTGGGAGATGCATTTGTGTCTAGGACATACTGATGGGGGCGGATGAAATGGTAATTAGGGTTAAGATATATGAGAGAAATTAGGGTTGAGTGTTAATTATCACTACACTTTTGTTACACCCCTATCCCAGAAATACGAATAGATCCCACCGTGGTGGAATATGGTCTAAGCATTTGACGGGATTGACTAGTCAACCTGATAGTCAAACTAATAGTCAACACATGTTGTGTTATAGTTATAGAAAATAGATGGACCTAAGTTGCCATATTGTAAACTTGTTATAGAAGTGTAGTGTGGCCAAATTATAAAGAGTGAGACTTGAGGGACCATTTGTGCCAAAGGGACAAAGTTGCCCTCTACAAGTGTCTGGATAATTCTACTATCCTGAAGATATTCCAAAAATTGCATTTCTGTGTGTGAAGGTCGTGATAGACAAAAGGAGGGAAAAGGGGAATTGTCTAGATGATCAAATAGAGAAGGAAATTGTGTTTCTAGTCATGATACAAGCTAGTATCTATGATCCTTGCAAGTAAGTATACTTAATTGAAGTGTTAATAGTTAATTGAAGAGTTAGGGTTTATGTACCCAAGTTGGGGGTTTTGGGTAATTGTGGTTTTAAACACTAACTAAGATGTTATAGTGTAATTGGGTGGAACCCCTCTAATTGAATTGAAGGTAAAAATAAGTAATTTGGGATATGATCATGTTATGATAATTTAATGATTAAAAAGAGTTATAGTAATCTTAGAGGAATCTTATTATGGGTAAAAGTTGGATAATTTATGGGTTGGATCATCACATAATCATTATATGATTATATGATGATTTAAGGTTGTTTATGTTAGGTCACTAGATTTACAACACAAGCTTACTAGAAAGAGATAGAGAGGAGAAGAGAGGCAGTTGAACACTATCCAAACACACACACACGAACAATAAAGACGGTTATGCGTAGGTATGTGAAAGAGAGAATAAAATGAACAACCAACCTTCAAATGAAGGTTTACAAGAGTATTTATAGGAGGGAAGCTAGGGCAACACTCCTAGTCCCTTCCTTTCTCCTATGGGCTTGGGCCTAAGCTCATGGGCCTTCTACATAAGCTTAAGGCTAATGACAAACATAAAGGCCATAATTAAGCTAACTATTACATATGAGTAACTAACACTTGAATAAAGGTTTAGGAGTGATTCCAACAATCTCCCCCTCAAGTGTTGGTGATGAAAAACGGTGAAGGCGTTGATGTAATAGTAGCTTTGACGTCTTCTGACATTCTTCTTTCTTGTGAGAAGAATTGCCTTGATTTGAACCATCTCCCCAGTGTAGCGAGATAGTTTTCTTTGAACAATTATGCTTTGACGTCATCTTTAACTTTGTTCTTTGATCATTGTTCTTTGTGATGAAAGTGATAGTATGTTGTTGTTGTCTGCATCAAGTTTGCCTCAGGTCTGTTTCACTGCTTCAGTGTCTCCACGTCTTTCTCCAACATGCTCACACACTCTTTAACGTTGGATTACGTACCTGATGAAGTTCTTTAAGTCTCTAACTTTGTAGATTCTTTGATTTGACGAAGAATCATTCTGACTTTTGTGTTGCTTTGAGATAGAACTTCTTTGATGATGTTGTTGGTATGAACAAGTGGAGAATCTGCACGATCATTCCGCTCCAGAGCTTCCATAAGAAGTAAACATTAAAACGGTTAGTAATAAGCGGATTCCGGCACTTACAAGTTTGAACTTCGAGAGTGTTGACAGCATAGTGTGAAAACACAACTCTAATTCTTACAAAGGCCGTTCCTGAATCGGAGTCCCACAAGTGAGATAACACGATGTAAAGAAGTACACCTACGATTCAGATGAGTCACCGAGGTACACCGAAGCATCACCTCACGACTGTAGACCGTTTGAGACCACTAAGCGCAATCCACGGGGAGTTGCCGGCGACCTCTGTCGGGCCGTTTGATGTTGACCCAGGAAGGAGTTTCCATTCAATCACTGAGGATCACAAATGTGAACCTCTCATAAATGTTCTCGACAGATTGCTAAGATCTGTGAAGGACTCGATAATGTACCACTGAAATTCTTATTGTTGAATGTCAAGTGATGAAATGTCAAGTGTACCTAAGAGATCTTTTGATGAATCTCGTGGCTCTAGACTCAATAGTGCATTTTGGTTTTCCTGAGCGGAGACTAGGAAGAGGGTCTCCTTCTTCAATACCAGCAATCTCTAAGAGAAAGCCGATAGTTTACGTAGGGTTCCATGTGAGAATGAAACAAGCTTCTGTTGAGAGAAACTTGAGTGGTTAAGAAGGTTTAGTGCATGCGTCACTAGGTCCATGACGACTTTTAATCTTCAATACCGGTGTCATCTAGTGACAACCAGTAGCATATGAATTGAACCCGGTGTCTGCCCTAAGTTGAATAATCTGGAGGGCTATTTCTTTTCACCCTTTTCTTTGCATTTCTTTTTAATTCTTCAACTCCTTCTTTCTCCGATTCTCAATTCTCCTTTTTATAATCATACCTAAGGACTTCTAAATTCTAACTATTTGTGGTGTCCTTGGGTAGATCCCTCCGGCTCTGGCGGATCATAGGACGGTTATTCCTAACCTTAGTCACCTTATAACTCCATGACTAACCTATGTTGCCATAAAACCATTTTGAAGAAAATCTCTCAAAGGGTTTGTAAATGAAAAACATGTTTGAACCACTGTGAGAGTTTATCTTTTAGCAGAAATACTCCCCCTCCACATGTGCTTTAGAGTTTTGACGGAAAACTACACAGTGAGGAAAGAACGCGCACTTTTGAATTGATCGACTCAAGATAGACATTCCCCCGCGAGACACTGTTACGTGGCATAGTTAAAGAGTTGTATTATCAGCTTTTAGGTGACAACTAACTCTAATAACTATCTTGAAGGTGTGGACAACCCCGAAAGGTTGTCAAACCCGTCTAGGTTCATGTCTACCAAGAGTTTCTTGAATGGTACATTCTACTCGGACAAGTCCTTTTCGAGACACGTTTACATTACTAGCGAACTAGCTTGAAATTATTACCCGTCCCGAACAAGTCTTTTCGAGTTACTGACAGTTAAGATCTCGTCAATTCTTGGGTTAAAGTCTTTTCACATGAGAGTTCATATAGCAAAACACAACATATTTCTTATCACGTATTTTCTCCCCCTCAAAAATGGCATATAAAATGTTATTTTTGAAAAGTTGAGAATAAATATGACCATTTCGAGTGTTGCGGGAAGAATGACCACTGTGAACAATTTGTGAACAAAGTTTTAAGTCAAGTACTCCCCCTCAACAAGTGATATAAACGGTTGAGGTTTTGAAAATCATAAGGGAAAGTACTTGTTCTTTTGAGCAAAACCTTGAAAAGTGAAAGGTTTGATAGGTTTTACTCAAAAGTAAGAAGCTTTCTCTCCTTTTATAAGGATTGTGGCACTGAAGCGTACCACTGGGTCCTTTATTTACAAGTACGGGTTGTACACTGTAATATGTGCACAAGCCATCGATATAATAAATCATACATCCAAATTTATAATGAAAGAAGCAGTTCAAGGGGTACCAGGTAGTCCAGAGATGTCGCCAGAAGTGTGAATCGGGCGTTGAAAGCCGATGATGTTTCTCCTGGGTCGACCACCAACATAGCTTTCCAATCTTCTGAACTGATCCCTTCTATACAACCGTTCATCAATCATGGTGATGATCCTCTTCACGTCCCTTCTTTCCTGAGAATTCCATCGCTTAGGAGACCCAATCTTCTGATGTATATCCTTCAACCGATAAGCCAATCCGTCCCTAACCAACTTCAAAGTGTGATCTCCAAATTTGTGAAGATCTCTGCACGCCATCAAGCAATTTCTTTGAAGTTCACTGCGGTAAACGACGCCGAATGGTTTGCTGATGAGTGTAAATTGTGAAAGCTGGTTGATGTCGGGAAGATCAAGCTGCGGTGGAGATCTTCTACACGTTCTTTGATGACTATGCGTCTGATGAAGATGAGCACTGACTTTATGAATTCACGTTGTACTTCAGTGGAGAAAGGTAAATATCTTCGATGTCGTTGATAGACAAATTCTCAAAGTCAGCTTCAGAGAATGCATAATCCCTTTCGTCTTGTCTTTTGACCACAATATTCTTGAGATAAGTGTAGTCCCATTTGGACGAAAGATCAACGTGTTTGATGGCAACGATGTTTTTAGTACTGAACACCGCATGTTGAGACTTCTGGACCTGGCAGCTTCTGTAGTAGATTCTTCGGCGTTTCGGCCAATGATGAATCCCGTACATTGCATCTCGGTCGTATGCTTCCACTTTGTTGGAGAACAAGTGATTAGCTCTTTCCTCGATAGCTATGCAGTTTGAGTATTCGGCTGCTGGGAATGGAAGTGTCAAGGATGTAGCGTATTTCCTTGAACCATTGCCACCGTGTAGAAGAAATTCCAGGTCTTTGTTGAAGAAGTGTCGGAATGGAATTCTAGGCTCATTTGGTTGGCCAATTGTTGGTAGTGGTCTAGACCAGTCGATGTAATAAGGAGGGTTGTCCCGCTTCGTAAAGTCGATGTTTACTTCTGGGTTGAGCCAATCCATGTTATTAGACATAGCTCGAGCAATGTTATCAAGGTGATATTCGACCTCGATGGCACTTTCTGAGCTATCTTTTAACAGTTGAAATGCTTCATTCTTGATTCGCTTCAACTCGGATTTCGTCATCTTATTTACTTTGAACTTTTCTTGCAGAATTTTAGCATGCTCCAAAGTAGTACCGTCTACCAGATCTTGACCTTCTTCAGGGGAGGGAGTGGAATTGACAAGTGTAGAAAACCATTCAAATTCCTCTGTGTTATCTTCATCTAGCCAGGATAGGATGTCAGCCTTGGGCGCCTTCTTCTTCTTCTTTTTCTTAGGCCTAGATGAGGATACTGGTTTCTGTACTTTGTTGGGTGAGGCGGGTTGTTGTTGGGGTTCATGGTATTCTTTATCGTCACCACCCGTATACTCAAAGTGGTCACCGGTTTTTTGAGTCTGGGGTGGTAACTCAGAATCCTGAGGTTTATCTGCAGAAGAGGGAGGAGGAGATCTTTGTTGAGCTGGAGTCTTTTGTGGTGGAGGCGGCATTGAGTACTGAATCCAAAATGATTCACCCGACTTCTTTGTGCATTTAGGCTCCTTATCCTTATCTTGATCTTTGTCTTCATCATCTCTTGAACGCTTAGGCCTTATAGCCTCTTCTCTGAATGATGACTTGAGTTGGTATTCCAGCAATGCTTCAAACATTTTAGTTTCATGGGAGGCAAACATTGCAGAGCGTGTTGACATTTGCGCTACCAGCCGGTTTACTAATTCATCATCTGAGAAGATTGTAGTTTCAACTGGATTGATGCTCAAATTCATCAGAGTTGATTTCATGGCTTGCTTAGCTAAATGTAAGAGATTCGGATAAAGTTGTCTGGTATACATCTCCTTTGTCAGTTTCGGAATGACCTCCATTAAGAACTTGTGAGTGTATCCTTTTATCAACTCGTCCATGCTCCCTTGAAGATCATCCTTCATAAGCTTCGTACATACTCCTTTCAACTTTCATCTCATCATTCTCATCATGAAGATATGTTATCTGATCAGCGAGGAAATTCAACTTTCTGTAGAGAATATCTTTCTTTTTGACTCGTTTGACAGCTTTAACGATTCGATTCTTAGATTGAGAGATCCAAGATGGAGTTGGCTTCTTTACTGATCTGGATGATGATTTGGTTGATTTCTTTGATGGTGGTGGTGAAGAATGAGAAGACGAATCTGATGATGAAGAGACATGAGGAGACTCTGGATCCTTTGGAGGTTCAGAGGTTTTCTCCTCTGAGCGAGCAGGACTGTCTAGCAGAAACGTATCATACTCAACATCTTCTTCATTGCCAGACTTAGCTTGTTCATCAGCTTTGGCTTTGGCTGCAGCTTCTTCATCGCTTTTACCTTCTCAACTTCTCGATTCTGGTTCTTCAAAATCATACTCAAGAGTATCTTCGACACGTGCTTGTTGTTGTACCAAAGTGGTGGCACCAGATCCCTTATCGGGTTGATTAACCGCATCGGACCGGTGAAGGTTGAGCAACACCACTTGACCCTCCGGGGCCACCCATTTGTTCTTTTGCAAATTCTTTTGCCACGTGTTGGAGTCTAAGGAATTTGAACTTCTTCCTGTATGAAGTATCCAGTTGCTCTTCTTCTTCATTTGAGCTTTCTTCATAAGGCACAAGTACATGAGTCTTCCCTTTTCCTTTTTCAATGGTGGACTTGGAGGTTTAGCTGCTGAAGGAGGTGATTCGGTTGCAGATTCAGAGTAGAAAGTCTCTTCATCTGATTCAGTAGCCTCCGAGTCCTCGTCCATTAGCTTTCTCTGCGGTTCAGGCTTAGATACGGGAATAGGAACAGCTTCCTTGGCGGGAACTGTCCCCTTTCGTGGAGGATTCCTCCTGGGAAACATCCTCTGACTCTCAGTGCTTGCAGCACTTCCAGCACTTCCTCTTCTAGTTCTCCTAGTAGGTGTTCCAGAAGGCTTTTCATTGAGATGACCAACTTTGCCATCTCGCATCTGCTACTTGATACCTATTGTATGTTTCAAGCTTTTTGATTTCATTTGTCAGAAGGTGATCAGGCAGCACGGCACCCTGTTTCTTTGTTGACGATTCCTTGATTCTGACTGATAGGGTAGGCTCAGTCAACATATCGTGATTATCTGGGTCATTGAGCCTCTTGGGAATATCAGGATGAAGTCCAAGTGCTCTCTGGATCAACAGCATTGTGTATCTGACATAGGGAATCTTTGAGCCAAGCTTTTTGAGAAATGACATCATGTCATCCCATATCAGAGCTTCAATTTCGATATCCTTCTTGTTGATTAATGACCAAAATATTTGCAGCTCCATGAGCTTGGGATGCTCATAGCCACTGTCACGACCAGAGACTGACTTGGTAATGATGATGTAGAGGGTTCTCCACGGTTGAGGAATGTTCTTAAGCTCCACATGAGAATGCTTAGTGATAATTCCTGAAGCTTCATCATAGCCAATATCCATAAGGAATTGCAGAACTGTCTCTTCAGTAGGTGTGGCATAGAAGTCGGTTGGCTCGATATCAGGAATAAGAAGAACAACCCGTAAATCTGCATGTGTGATGGTGATTTGTTTGTGATTTAACGTCACTGTCACAGCACTTTGACCTTTGATCCTTTGCATTGAATTCCAGAATTGTTGTATGTAGATCTCCGTACTGTAGCGAGTGTGAGAGCATGTTATGGTACGGATGATTCCTAAGAATATCCACAGCAAT